>JAWNPU010000090.1:6875000-7500000 GCA_035047325.1 Drosophila vallismaia | reverse complement strand
AAATAAATGCTTAAATGCTTTGACTTTTGTTTGGCCAAAAAGTGGGGATTTGAAGGGGGCTAAAAGGAGCAGGGATCCTGGGGGTAGATGTCTGTGGGGCCTGAATATGGTAGCAGATGCATACAAATTCGTATATGTAGATATAATCGTGTGTATTTTACTTATGCAAATGCCCCATACTCACGTCGCAGTGTTCACTTTACTACGCTTTACTTTACTCACTCACCTGCCACACGGATACTCGTACACCTGCAGTTTGTTGCACCGTTTTAATTAAAGAAGTTCTGTTATTTGTTGTTTTTGCTGCCACTGCTGCTTTTTTTTTCTACGCCCTTAATGCCACGCGGTGTTGCGGAATATTTCCCGTTCAGTGAGCGGTTTGTATATTCTTTATGCATAAAATTATACTCCCATATCCCGTTCCCTGTGGTTACTTTTCCGATTATAAATAAAGCAATGTTTTAGTTCTTATTTTGTTTGGAGTTGGTTTGGCTTTTGAATTTGTTACAATTATTGCAATTAAGTGAAAAATATAAAAATATATAGATTTAGCTTTGAGTAATCTTTTTGGAATGGAAATATAATGTCATAAACCGAAACCCCACATTAAAAACAACCTCTACCTTAATCTTAGGATCCCTTAATCCCAAGTATCCTTTCTTTGGTTAATCCAATTTAATTAACATTTTTTCTCTGGGAAAAGCTTTAAAACGAATTCCCAGTACAACCTTAATAATGACTACGAATTTACTGAAAATATGTCGGCTTTTCTTCGCAATGGGTTACACCCTTTTACTGTCGGATTCAGATAATCCGAGACCGAGACTGGGTTGTTTGTTTATTTATCATTCCGTCAATTACTTTTAATGGTCAGGATCTCAACTGCTTTCCAATTAAGAGTAACGCAATGCAGGCCAAACAAAAACGAGAATAAAAATATACTATATAAAAATAATGGAGAGGAAGGCTTATTCTTTGGGGCTGGTCAACCTCTCGAGAAGCAAGAGGCTCCAACAGCCACATGTCGTTGGCATCGCCAGGGACACTCCAGGACCGCTTATGCAAATGGATTTTAAGCCAAGAGCGAAGGTCACTGCTTCCTTTGCGGTTGTTAAATGCATGCTTGCGATGGTATCTGGTGGATGGCATGCTCCTCTGCCCACGCCCAACCAGGAGAGCAGTCTCCAGAAACTCATTAACGGCAGTGTTGCCTTTTAAGTCCGCACTTGGCTTTCTGTCCCTACCCCGGTCCCAGTGCCAGGCCCTGCCTTCTGCCTCATGCCTTATGCCTCCTGCATCCTTCCTCCTGCCCCCTGACAAGGCTCAAGAAATCGCAATAATTAAGCGAAGACATTTGCGAAAGGAACACGTTAAGTTAAATGCCATTTTTTTACAAGGCCAGAAGAGATCCTGGGGGCTTGACTTAATCCGTTAAGCGACTAGTTCGTCAATTTCCTCTGCCCTTTAGTTGGGGGCAACGTTCAGGTTCGTTTCTATTTTTATCCACTGTACAGCTTCCACTCTTTTTCTGTTTCCTTTTTTTTTTGCATTCAAGAATTTTACGGCATTACGTACCCCCACGCTAGTTTCAATTTCCCTTCCCGGGTAATATATGCATTTAAAAAAATAGGTATCACAAAATATATTTCTAACTAAAATAAGGTTTAAGAACAAAGTTCTTTTTTGCGACATTTTTGGGTAAATTGAGGCAAGTTTTTCTAGAATACTTATACTTAAATTATATATTTTCATAGTGCCTTTTTTTGTCAAGTGCTTGGACAGTAGGGAAAGCCGCTTAAGAACAACTCGAGACTTTTTAATAATTTACGGCGGCTGAGGCGCGAATCAAAGAACATTTGGAGTGGCCCCTCCGCAGCCGAGAGGCAGGTGTATAAATAGAGATGGAAATAAAAATAAGCATTAGCTGCACAAAAGGGGAATACTCTGTAGATATATATTTGCCATTAAAGTTTATGTAAATCCCACAAATGTTTCCATGGCAAAAGCAAAACAGACATAGTGGAGGGAAAACTATTTTCTAGGCGGGCGTTTGGGCTTTAATGAGTCGATAGCCTGCTTTCTGGTCCAATTTTTCTGGTTTTCGGTTTCTGAATCCATCGATGGACCACTTGCCGCCACCCAGCTCAGAAAGGAGTAAAAATCCGCCCAGTTTCGAGAAGATGGCCGAGAAAAATTCCATCGAAAGAAGCGGATCGTCCCAGCCCCAAATGAGTTTAAAACTGTTGCTGAAAATGTCGTGATAAAGCAATGCAGCGGCAGTCAGATACGAAAAAACCTTGCAGCTGAAACCAAAAGTAATGGGAATCAACAGAACAAGGGATATGATGTCGAAAACGGTCTGGAAAATAAAGGAAAGTGAAAGGATGCAGATTGAAAAATTTTGTAGCATACTTTTTAGGGCAAAAAATTATACTTACTCCCATATTCTCCTCTATCCAAACTAACATAATGGAGCACATGCAAAGCCTTCCGACCAGCAATATGAGGTCATATTTCCAACTGCCCAACTTGAGCCAATCGCTTCGCTTCTTCTGCTTAATTTTTGCGGCCAAAAGCAACAGAAGGCAACCCACATCGAAGGCATCATCCAGCAGGAAATAGAAAAACATGGTCCAGAGGCTGAACAATATTCGATGGATCACCCTTGCGATGAGCAGGACAGTGACTCCACTGTCCGACCTCCGGGAGCAGGTGATGAGATAAATAGCCACACAAGTCAGAAGGACATCGAAGGTGGTGTAGATATGGCCAAATACCACGTGGATATCCAGGACAACAGACCGTTCCCTGCCCACCCGGAGGATATTAACCAGCACGTAAAAGACCTCCATGACGTAAGAGGAGATTACCAAATAGGGACATCCTTTCAGTACCAAATGCCGGACAATGTGTTTAAAATTATCCATTTCTGCTCCGATGTTTCTATGTTTCGAGAACGAAATTCCTGATTAAACTGAACGAGAAGAGAAACGAGACTCGAATTTGAAAAAATCGAAAACGCAAGGCACTCTTTACATCTGAAACGTTGTCTTAAAAGCTATGCCATTGTGTTAGAATTGAATATTACAATCTAAACATGAGTAAAGGACCTCTTAAAGTATCCATTATAATACCCAAACATCTCCAGCCACTATCCCCTCTTCAATTAATTCATAATCGACCCGCAGGCCTTGTAATATACATAATTGTTGTGGCTCCGGGACCCGGAGGGATGCCCAATAATACGATGAGTCAGTTCCTTACAAATCAATCCTGCGTCTAATTGTCTCTAATTGTTGACAACGCCTTGGGCCAGGTCACAGCTGGAACATTAGCCAATTACCCCCAAGGTAGGCGAGGGCTCAGCTATTCGGTCTTCATCGAATGAATTCAAAATTTCCTGTTTTGGCACCGACTAGCCGACGTTTCGTTACTTTGCCTCGATGCACCCGGTGGTGGTGCTGTCCGGCTCATCGCATCCCGAGTTGGCCGACCTGGTGGCCCAGGGCCTGGGTCTCGAGGTGACGCGGATCCTGCTGGGCAAGTTCGCCAATGGCGAGACCCGCGTGCAGTTGCTGAACTCCGTCCGGGAGGCTGATGTCTACATTATCCAAACCGGTTGCGATCCCATCAACGACATGCTCATGGAATTACTGATAATGGTTCAGACGTGTCACTATGCCGCGGCTCACAAAATTACGGCCGTAATGCCATTGTTTTTCTACTCCCGACAGGATCGCCTGGACTCCGGCAATCAGCCGATTACGGCCAAGTTGGTGGCCAATATGCTGACCATGGCCGGGGTGAATCGCGTGATCACTCTGCAGCTGCACGCCGCCCAAATCCAGGGCTTCTTCGATATTCCCTGCGACAACATCCATATGGAGGGGATCTTCGCTGCGTGGATAGCAAAGCATATACCCAACTACCAGGACATGGTCATTGTGACCCCCGACTTGGGCGAGGTGAGACTGGTCTCGGAGATAGGTCGTTTGCTTGGTAACCCGGTGGCCATATTTCGGAAACACAGGCGCATGGCGGGCGATGTCTCGGACATGGTTTTGGTGGGCGATGTCCACGGGAAATCGGTCATAATCGTGGATGACATGGCTGATTCAGGCGGGACTTTGTGCAATGCCGCCCTGCAATTGCAGAAAAACGGAGCACTGAGAATCTATGCCATTGTGACCCATGGAATCTTTACAGGCAATGCCGTCCAGAAGCTCAGCAGCTCCGTCTTTGATCTTGTCGTTTGCACCAATTCGATTCCCCAGTCCTCGGATCTGACCACCAATCCAAAGTTTCGGGTTATAAATATCGCTGAAACGCTTTCCAAATGCATTTTGAGCCTTCAGGCCAATCCAAACATGGTAAATGAGAGAGGCTCCCAATGTTACCAAGGTTGAGTCCAATAAATGACTCTATCAGAGATTTGAAGTCTGCAAAAGTCTGGAAGTCTTTCACTTCAATAGAAATCTTTAGGTTTCATCTTCGCATTTAATAGAGTGTTTAAATTTACTCTTTGCTCCTTGATAGACACCTTATCCTGTCATCCAGGTCCTGGTCAGGGCCTGGAAAAGGCAAAAAGGATCCATTTTGATGCCAATGACTGTCAACAACTTTTGACATTTTGCAATTTATCTGCTTACACAGCAGAAATTAATGCCACAAGTGGAAAACATTGAAGCTGGCTCAAGGTAATGAGCGCCCAGCAAAAGGGGCAGGATCAAAAGGCATTCGGGCAAAAAAAACGACGAGAAGGGGAAAAATTGAGTCCTTGTTGTTTCAGTGTCATTTTCCTCGGCCGGTTCAAGGAAAGGTATTTATTAGAAATCGCTCCGGGGTCCCAGGACTGGCATTGAAATGGACATTGTCCAATGGCTTGAAAGTAAACAACTATACAATTCTTATGGACAATGAATTTCCATCAATATTGGCCAAGAAAAACAGAAACCGAAATGGCCAGTACATGTAAACAAGATCATAACCCTTAAAATTGACCCAGAAACTATTTATTATTTCTATAAGGAAACTTGATCATGGTGGTGGTGATGGTGAAACCATATCCTAGAAGGTCCTGGGGCTCCTGTGGAGAAAATAATGGCAATACCATTGGCCTTGGCTGATGGTCCCTTAATTCTAGGATTTGTGTTGTTTACCGCCTTCAGTCTTCCGTCTTTGGAGTAAATGAGCTGCGGCAAAAGTTGGTTCCCATGCCGGCGGAAAGTTTATTAATTGAGCCTATTAGTTGCTTTCTCCTTGTTATGCCAGAAGACGTGACGAAAATTTTCCCAAGCAATTTAAAACAAGCCAGCGACATAAATAACGATTTTATAGGAGACTTTCCTTACCCCTTCGACAGCCTTCGCCAGCGCTGGCGGAATATAATTTAATAATAAAGCAAAATTATGGCTATATAGACAATAAAGCTTAATTAAATATTAATCACAACAAATTTGTTAATTTTTCAAGTATTTTTCCCCAACAAAATCATCCATTAAAAGTGAAGAAGTGACCATTAAAGGGAGTCGATGGCTTCCTTGAAAGAGCATACCTAATGGCGGTTTTGTGGTATTTGCCGAAACATTTTCCCGGGCAATCAAATCAGAAACAGGACCTTGGGAGGGCGTGAGAAAACTGAAGGATAAATCGAGACTGAAGGATAGACTGGGTGAGCAGGACCGTGGAGCAGGACAGGACCGTGGAGGGGATACAGTTCGTTGAGTTTCTAACAAATAATTTAAATCTATGTCAACATTTGGAACGCAACGCGATAATAATTCATTTTTGCCTTTTGCCGCCGCTTCGTGACAGCTAATCACTAGAAAGAGACGGGCATAGACAGAGTGGGAGTGAGACAGACGACAATCAGACGGACAGACGGACGGAAGAGCAAATAAAAATGGACAGAGACAACCATTTTGAAAAATGGCGTCATGGCTGCCCGATTTCCGCTGGCAAATGAATTTTCCTTTTCATGCTGCTTTGTCTGCTAATTTTACGGTCAATTTTTTTTCCTATTCGACGGCTAAATTAAAAACAAAAATAAAACCATAGTCTAAAATGAGGCTTTTATCTCAATGAACATAAATTTAATATTATTTCCCTCCCAATCACGATTATTGGTGCGTGCACATGCGCGACACTATCATTGATGAGATTTGTTTATTTGTTTCGATAAAATCGCTTTAATTTCAATAGTTTCCTTCTTATTATTATTTTTTTGTCGGTATCACGTATTGTTCGTTATTGTCAAGCTATTTGCATACAAATTTGTATGTCCTACTTTGTCAAACACACAATTTTATCACTACTCCGTTTCATAATATTGGTAAATATAATAAATTCCATAAAACATAAACATTTTGTTAAATCAATTGCTAATTTGTGACTTAAAAGATTGGAGTAAACAATGATTATTTTTGTAATAAATAATTCGAATTAATTTAATATACAAATCATTAAAAGAGATTTATACAATTTTGAAGAATCCTTTTCAGTCTAGTTTTTGAAAAGGACACTGCTTCACTGGAATCGCCTTAAACCTTCAGGGACTGTCAATTGAGAAAACAATAAACGGGTAGAAAACGGGAATAAAAACTAGAAAATGTTCCAATAAAAAATGAAATGCTTTTCTAAAGTTACAATGAATGAAAAAGAGTTTCGCCGTGGGTGATTAATCCATCATCATACTGGCATACATTTTTTCTGGTTTGTCTTGATTCTTTTTAAATTTGTTTCAACTTGAATGGTTTGTGTTTTTTTAAGACAATGGTCAAAAAATGATTTCAGACTTTTAGCTTTTCTTTGTCATTTCAAAAATCAGAAACAGACTTAAAATCACTGACAGCTTTTGGATATTTGTGAAATATCCTTTTTTCAGATAAACTGGCGCATATATTGGGGTAAAAAAATATAAATTTAAGCTGGTTTTAGCTTTTAAAATTGTATTAAATTCGGAAGAACTTTTTGCTTTGCTCATTTGTACGTGAAACCTGCAGATGTCAAAAAGGATAATGAGCCTAGATTCTGGAATGAGGAAACGCCAGGAGGCTTGACGTTCAGCAGCGTGGAAAATCAGCTTAAGGCGTGCATGATATTTGAATATATATACATATTTTTACCTCTCCCTCGGTGGAATTTAAAATACCCGGACACAAGCAATTCAGCAATTGAATATTTGGTGACTAAGTAAAATAAGATGTTTAAGAAATCGATAAAAACAAATTTAAAAAATTAAGTCATTTCCAAATAACAGATAGGCATTTGGATCGCGGGTCGTTAACCTTTGCCGAATCAATTAAATGGGCAATTTTGAAATGTCCCGAATGATATGAATATTCATGGTTCAAGTGACTTTAATAATTGAATAGGTTGAATAAATACACATGAATGTTCCGAGGCCAGGTCCTCCGATGGTCAGACAGTCAGCCGGGAAAATATTCGGCCGGAAAGAGTTGGCCAGTGAGGGAAACACGCCCGTTGGTCCATGTCTAAATTAACAAATGAATAATTTAGTGCCAACACTTGTGTGGGCAATGTTTGGATTAGAGCAATGAGAATTAGGTGCGAATGGGCAGGCGGGCAGGCGGAGCTTATCCTGAATGCGAAACTGGCTAATTGGCTTAAAAGCGTTGGTCCTTCAAAGCCACTCACCAGAACTTTAATTTAAACACAATTTTTTGTTGTTGCTAAACTCGCATAATTATTCAGAAGACCTAAACCTGAAAATTGCATAAATGTTCCAGAGTAATTCTGTAAGCCCTGAAAACAAAAGCTCTTCCAATTATTTCAAATCCGATTAAAGAATAGTTTCTGTTAAATTGTTTAATAAAAACCAAAAGAAATACTTCACTTGTACTCAATTTTATTAGACTAACACTCCACAGGAGAAATTAGCCAAGTTTTGTTCTAGGGAACCGAATTCTCAAAGACGCAAGTCATGGCAAAAATCGTCACAAATGTTATAATGGTAGGAACACTTCCAGCTATCATCTGAAGAATGGATTAATCATTATTATTAAAAAACGAAAATGTAGTATTAATTGCTTACAAATTGGTAAGGCCTGACATTTCCCCATCCGCTAACGAGCGTGTTTCCCGGACAACTCGTGGGCAGCAGGAAGGAATTATGCAGCGAAGTGGCAAAGTGCAGGGAAAACACTTTACCCTTATTGCGAAATAATGTTACTATAAAAATCTATTTTTTATATATTTATCAAGGATACTTACTGCTTTCAGAACAATTGGGAGTGCATGTAAGGTCACCACAGAGGCCGGACCCAGAATTGTCAGCATAGTTCCAAACAAGGCGCCGTATAAGGAGTGCAGGAAAGGACCTCCTTTATCGGTCTCCAAGGCTTTCACCACTGTGGCATAGTAGGTGCTTGCAACACCACTGACGATGCCACTCACGGCGCCGGCCAGCATAAAGATATCGGCCCAGGGGCAGTTGTTGTTCGCCCCCTTCCATCCCACAAGAGACGGGGCAGTTCCGGGTTTATCCGGCTCCCGGCAGACATAATATCGGCAAAATAGATAATTCGCCGCCACGGCAAAGAACACAATGGAAAAGAATATTACCGGCACGGAGATGCCGTTACCGACCTTTCCAGTTAAAGAATCCCAACCATCAACAATATTTGGCCTTCGACTGGCGACCAAAAGAAACATTAAAATGATAAGGAACATGGTAATTGTCGGATATATGCCCCAGCGTCCCAAGGCCTGTTTCTTTTCGACCATCGCCTGTTTGAGGGCATCCCTATTGACAGACCCCTCCAGCAGATCCGCTTTTACTTTTCCGCCAAGCAATCCAAAGAAGATCAATTGGAACCAGATGAGCGTAGCCAAGATGCCCACGACACCAGGTACGGCCATAATCATTACCAAACTTAAAATGTCGAGCCTGTTTAAGGGCGAGAGGAGGATGTTTAAAAAATAACTCTTTATTATAATCGCCTATTACTTACTTTACGTATTTTTCAGAAATAATGCCATTCGGATTCACCAAAGGCGACATCATGGCACCCAATACAGCACCATAGCAGCAAGATAAATAAACTCCAATGACCGGTCGTGTTGGATAGGGCTTACTGCCTTACAAAAAGTTTTGAAAATTTCAATATTTTGAAATTTAAAAATACTTACGCTCCAACTTCATAGGTTGGCTCTTCCGTATTAAGCTTCACGACCCCAGCCTAAAGATCGATTTCAAAGGATTACATTTTTATAAAATATTTGATGTTTAAATACGAACTTTATCAAATTCAACCATCGAAGCTTGAGCCACTTTCATCCAAAAGGCAGCTGACAAAGTGGGATTTATGAGAGCCCCAGTTAGCACAGCGAAGATTATTAGAAATAACTGAAGCCTGTGTGAGAAATATTGGAATTCTACGAAATTTATAATATTCTAATAATATTTTATTACCTTTTCAAACCGCCACCACAAATACCGATGAGACTTGCGGCTATACGTTCGCTAACCTTTGAGGAATCCATAGCTGCGCCCATGAAAACCGCTCCGAAAGTTAGGAATATTACATCGGCGTAGTAGGATATGCTAACGACCTTTGAATGTTCGATGCCACAAATCGGAATTAGGGTTATATATAAGAATGCCGATGCTCCTCTTGCGATTACATTTAATATATAATACAAATAGAAGCAAAAGGTCAAATACAGAAACCGAAAGACCTGTCAGTATATAAGATTTTGTTAATTTCTAGAACAAAACCTCTGGATTAGTCTTACCAGGATTGGATATCCCAAAAACATGGGACCAAGGACAATGGGTATAACTAAAGCTAGGACGCCTTTGTAGTGAAATTTGCAGAACAATTTTCGATCATCTTGCTCCACTAGTGGAACGGATCCCGGTTTGTAATCTTCCCTATTTTCATTATGAATTTGGTTATCTTAAAAAATCGGAAAATTTTTCGTACTTACGCCATTTTGAGTAGTGTTTAAAGTGAAGCCGAACGAATTGTGACGATTTTGTCGAAAGGATTGTGAAATATTGGAGAAATGCCTACTAATATTGGTTTCTGAACTTGTTCAATATCATCGAAGATTTCATGAGAATGTTTATTGATAAAGTTGGTTTTTCAGCTAACTTAACTTGTTTAGTAGGTCAAGATTTGTTAGTCCTCGAAAGCGAATAGCTCCACCGAATTTGGCCAATAAAAAGTTTCAGCAGAGCGGTAAAAGTAGCAAGATAGAACTACTAGTGCTGCATTGTTGGGGGATTCCATTGGCAGGGGTAGTGGCAGGAGCCAGGGCAGATCCAGGGCAGATCCAGGGGCAACGGCAACTTTTGTGCAACCACGTGGCGCGTAACAATGCGCAGTCGACGGCAATTTTGCGTAACTATTCCGTATTACGCTTCGTTAGTCCTGGAACAAGAACAAAATCAGCAGCAGCTGGATTCGCATCTGATGTCCTGAAATCGAGATTAAAGGCTTCAAAGTGGTTGTCAGTTGACCTGAAGCCATTTCATGGCAGGTAATTTTCAAAATTAAATAAGTTTAATATTCAATATTTACATAAAAGCTATTTAATAATAAATAATAATATATAAATTCCATCAAATTCTTCGAAAACTAGTAAGAAGTAAAGAATAAAGAAAAAATAAGGAATATCGATGTCTCTTTTTCGAGACATAAATAATAATAATAAATAAGTGCTACCAATATCTGTGATTCGACAAATTATTTATTTCAGATATAAAGTTATTTAATATTAGTTTTATTTTTGTAATTTGTTTGTTTTATATTTGTAAATCTGAAACCTTATGTTGAACTTGAATTTAAGTGGCAGATTGATGTTGTATCCAAAAACCTGTCAGCAGACTTCATTGCCTGACTGTCCCATTGACACCTGAAGTTTCTTTGGCATTTTAGTGGCGATGGCAACCCGTTAAGGAGTGGATTCCATCGGCAACTGGTCGAATGGCCAAATGGGGAAAACGGCCAACAAAGGCTAAACATTAGGGCGGAAGTTGATTGACTGCTCACTTTGGATATTCTTTTTTCCCATGCGGAAGGCTGATAAACAAAAATGGCAGCCATGGCTATTCTGGCTTTATCCGTCGGCCATTGTTGTTATTTGCCTGAGGCACTTCTGACAAGCCGACACGACATGAAAATATATATATTTCGTATATAATGTAAGGGGAACCGTTTCTTGATTAGGGTTAACACATGAGTGTATGATAGATGCTTTAGTTTTATGGCCAAGAACCTGAAAGCAAGTCAAAAATCATGGACATGTTCACCGGTTGCCATCTTACTCTGTAAATATGTTTTGTTTTTACTTTCTCATAAGAATTCTTACTACTTTAGTTTTATTTCTAATATACAATTGAAAAACCTTCCAAACTTGGAGTATCACTTTTGTGATACATGTTCTTAAAAACTAAAAGTTCGTCCTTGCGAGGAGCACAGCTTAGACCACCTTTCGACACCGTTTCCCCAATAGCTTCCACCCCGGCCAGCAACGGCGTTCGGTCTCTATCAGGAGCTCACTCATCACGTTCAGCTCTTGGTTTAAAATTGAAGCGCAACTGGTACTGCGTAGAGGTATTCGCAATTGCTGCTGGAAATTCTGGTCCTGAAGGCTACGGCAATAGGCCAACTTGTCCGGCTGCTCTTGGAACTCCAGTTCGATTTGGGCCAACCAGTTGGCGGTTTGTGGGTCCGAGTGCTGCATCAGGGCCAGTGGCAGGACGAGCACAAGGCCAAGAGCCGTTGACGTTGATGTGTGCATGGTAACGGCCACAACTGAACTAATTGCCATTTTTATATTCATTGCAGTGGCTCGGCTCTTGGATCTCGGCCAGCTGCTTATGCATATTCACAGTCATCGATTGGTTGGTCATAACCATTAATTGGAGTCATTCAAGCTACTTCAAGAAGGCATCGGCTCTTTTTGTTGAAATAATTTCTATTTAATCAAATGGTTTGGACCCACAAGAGGTTGCGGCTTTGTTTTTGCAATTTATTTGATCAAATGTTTTTGTTTTTCAGTTGGAAATACTTTACAGTTTTTTAATCAGTCAGTGGAAGTATAGTTTATAGAAAAAAATGTTTATATGAATGAATTGTGATTTCAAATTTATCAATTAAACAGCGCCAAAAAATAGTCATAAATCATTCATTCCCTTAAAAATAAATGTTGTGTAACCTTGCAGAGGTTTTTATTGCTCACAAAATTTCATTTATGGATTTTAAATGATTTTTCAAAGAAATATTACCAAAATCTGTTGCCAAAGTGCAAATGAAAATAATTTATACTCTGACATTTTTCTGAAAATAATTTCGATATTATTCATTTGTATTTTTTTAAGTAGTTTTAATATAAAATGTTCATATATTTTCACCTACTAAAATTCGGCCTTAAATACATTTTTACCAATTTCAACGCCGTTGCACTTTCATTTCTTTTAACGTTTTCGTTTGTTTTTAGACCTTTTCAATTGCTTGTTAGCCACTTTTTTCTTTGTTCTCCCCTTTCATTATCGCCATCTACCCGGTCTTTTTTTTTGGTTGGCCATCATCATTCTTCTGGCTGAAATTGCATTCGGCGAAATGAATGCCCGGGTCCTTTGCACTTTTCCGGCAACATCGACCCCGAAATGACACATGCAATCGAGTGAAAATTTCACCGTTTTATTATTTAATAACATGGCTGAGGAAGTTACTTTCAGGTGCTATCTATATAGGTGGATGGGCAGTCATATTTACACGCCCATTTCCGCTTTTTTTCCGCCGCCCATTTCTTTGTCAGAACGAATATATAAAGAATTGAGAATGAAACCGGCCAACCAACAGAAAATTGGACGACAAAAATAGCAATCACCATAACCATGAAAAGCCATATAAAACATATGAATAGACAACTATAGACTTAAGAGTTTATCACTCTTCAAACAAAAAAAACAGAATAAAAAATGATAAAATACTATATTATTGAAGGGCTTCTCGTAGTCAGTTCTCTATAATTCCCAGCATGAAAATCATTCCCAAGTACGGCAAAGGATTAAGGTAACTTTTTACAAAAGGCCAATGTAGCGGATTTCACAGGTCCTTTTTATGAACCATTTGTAGCTTAGAGAAAGTCTTCCCGAAACACGACCGAAGGAAAAGTGGACGCTGGAGAGACTGAGAAGCATTCTTAAGCATTTAAGTAAATTTTAAAACTTGTTAAGCCCCATAATGAAGCCATTTCCAGCATTATGGAGAACTGACAGCCACTCGGCTATCTCAGGATTTAGATATATACATTGTATATAATAAATTCAGCAGAATGGTTTTTAAAGAATGAATTTTCTTAACTTTTATTAATTAGCTTAAACATTAAATCAAATGGCAGCTGGCCAACGAGCTTAACCTTTAAGATGATTTCGTCCTTCTCCTAGTCTTTAGCCCTGACTCTGGCTTTGGCTAATGATATTTGCTGTTTAACATGGGTGAGCTTTGGTAATGGGCCAACCATGTGCCGAACATTGATCCATCCCTGCTCTGGCCTTACCAAAAACAACTCCATTAGGGCCAAAACAGACACAAAGGGCTATGAAAGCCAAAGAGCGACAGCCCACCTGCTGGCCCTTGTTTTTTGTTTCGATGGCGTGGCTGAGCTGCTGAAATTAAAAAATTCTCAACACAAAAATTCAATTATGCTTGGCACTTCTGTCACTGAGGCTACCCGAGGCTCCCCGAGGCCTTTGTACATTTAATTCAAACGAAAATCTTCTATAAAATACTGTGCATAGTACATTTTTAATCATAAACCAAAAAGAATTAAATTCAATCAATACTTTTAAAAAGAGGAAGCCATTATTTGCATTGTTGAATGTTTGGCGTGATTTAAACATTTCCATTGCCTTGGGTTTCCTTTTTCCATAAATACAATTTTCAAATATTTTTACTATTTCTAACCTTACAACGGGTTTAAATTTTGTTTCTTATGAAAGTCAAATAGATAATTGGTTTTGTAACAGCTTTTCCATCAAATATTTTTAGCCAAAATGTAGGAAAAATACATTCTCAAGGAACTCGTAGTATCGAGTATGATATAGTCATGAAAAACCTTCTAAAATATTTAACCCCTATAAGCTTAACTCTCTATAAAAAATCATAAAAAGGATGTCCTGCGTTGCCACTGAAAATAGTGACATAATTACTGCCACCAAATTACTGCAATTATGTCCTGGGAAGACTGAGCTCCAACTGAATGGAAATAAAGGCTAAAACTCCGCCCTTTGTCCTTGTTGGGCTGCATATGTCTAATGCTGCCATAAATCTTCATTCATTCGCTTCATCGTTCAGAAGCCACGAGACGACAATGTGCGCGTCATCAGCATCAGCATCAGCAGCATCGGAGCATCGGAGCACCACAACAGTACCAGTCATAGTCATAGTTATAGTCATAGTGATAGTCATACTCAATGTCGACTTATCCGCATCTTGGTGAGCATTTGTTTCTCTTTCGCCTTTGTGTCCTGTGGATGTCCTGGGATGTTCTGGCATGTCCTGGGGATGCATCATTTATCATTCGGCTTCCTTTTTAGTTGTCATATTCTGAAAATGCAGCTGACTGCATTTTGCGAGGCTGCAGGATGATTTTTCACTTCGACATTTGCCTCCAATGAATGCCACCCCATTTTCCGATAGTTATCAGACATCAAAGCCCCACACAGTCTGTGCAATTTGTGCTCGTACACACATTCTCAATGAGGAGTTCCACACGAGGTCGCGCCCGTGCAATGGCGGGTGGGGGTTGGAGGAAATTTTAATTTCCGTCGCAAATAATATGATTTAAAAATTTAACTTTCCACTCACCGACTCACCGAGTCAGTGTGCTGCAATAATGAAGAGGAAATTAGCTTGAAAGCACAACAGAGCCATAATGAGAGCCATTGTTCAACGAAAAATGTCAACAGGGAGAAGACTTTCGAAGTGCAATCTTAATTTATGGCAAGAATTACAATTAAAATAAGTGAGGGGTAAAATAAATTAAAGTGCCTCCAAAAAGTGAAGCCTTTGGACACAATTTTTTAGAAAACAAATGCTGTTTACAAAATGTTTTATTTAAGTGAATTTTAAATGCCCTCAAATTGACCAACTCACTTAGAGCTCAGCACACTTTGGCTCTGTTTGGGGAAACATATTTAATTTTTGGATATGGAACCCGGTTTCGTTTTAGCAAATTTATTTACCAAGGTGCGTGGCCTAACACGCCCACAAACTGGCAAATATAGACAGGCCGAAAGGCAAACAAGTTGGAATTTAAGTACATTGAGAATATATACATGAATTTATGTATTTGCTCATACATGGTTGCTGGGGACAAGCCATAATAAATAGGTAAACAAAAATTAGAACACTAGGGGAACACCCAACTAAGAGATACCCATTAAATTCAATTGGTTTTTCTTGCCAAAATTAAATTACAAAAATTCCGGATTAAATCCCTTCTTTAATTCCCTTTTTAAACGTCACCTTCTTATGTTTTTTTTAATTCGTTTTTAGATGAGATTTTTAGGAAAAATTCTACCCCAATCTAGGAGCCATTACCATCAGGGCTACAAATTATTTTTGGGTTCCTGGAATGGCTCGTTCTATGGAAAATTTTGGGTTATACTTGTTGGTACATATGTAAGTGAAAGCCGTTGATGTGTTTACCCTTTTTAGCATGACTTGCTCTTTTGCAGTGGCTGGACGTGTAAATTTATAATTAAACGGCAACACTTCTTTTTCACAGTGTGTGTGTGTTTGTCGTCCTTTGAGTCCTGGAAGGTCCAGGAAACTTGAACTTTGAACATGGCCAAAACAGAACTCTAACAGCTGCCTGCTGTTTCCGCCTTCGTTTTCAATTTTCGTTTACATTGTGTGTTTTGTGTATTGTATATTGTGTATTGTGTGTGTCCCTTTTTGCTTTGAAATCTTCCGTGTAAGCACTTAATTAGTGGTAAAAGTTAAACAGAAGCCGAACAAAAAACCTGCCGCACACAAAGGGCCAAGAACCAAGAACAATAACCCGGCTTGTTTCCCATCCCGATCCAATTTCCATTCCCGCAAAAATGGGATGAATTTATTTCATTGGACGCAGATTAGATTAAATCGTACAAGCTTTTGCATTTCCGTCTTGACAAGGCGGGGGCCGCAACCTGGAAGGACCAGAACGAGGACCAGGACCAGGACCAGACCCAGAATAGGACCAGAACTTTACCAAATGTGCGGTTTTCCCTTGGCAAGTGCCAACGTCAGTGGTTTTGGCCATTTATTTATGCGATAGTTTGGGGCCAGCAGGCCAGTTAGTTGGAAAGACACTACGGCTCTCCATTGGAGGTCAGCAAACATTATTGTTAATAGATGGCACTTTTTTGGCATGTAATTTATTTTTATCAAGTTAATAATGCTTTTTAATAAGTGCCTTGTTATGCGAAATTTCCAGATATAAGCTTTTCGTTTACTTTTATGGCTCGCCTGCATGCTTAGGGCCAACTTTTGAACAGTGGATGAATTAGTTGTTATTAGAAAATAAATGGAAATGAAAATGAAAATGGTTATCATTAATTTTACAGATGGGATATTTATTTTATAGAATCCTATAGGGATACTTTTATACTTTTCAATGATCAAGGATATTCCTCTTTGAAGAAACCCCTTGAAACGCGTAACAAAATATAATGTAGCTTTATATTTTTAACCCAATAAAAAGACTTTATTTATATACTTCATAGGCTCCACTGTACTTTGTAATTTCAACTAAACTGGGTCTCACACAGCGTAATGATTTGTATCTCAAAACCATTTGCACGCATGCAACGCCAGTTGGTAGAAGGAAGAATATTCCTGTGGCACGCTCCGCTGCACAAACAAAATACTATATATATATATATATATTATATATAATATATAAAGTTTACCTGACTTACAACTCCCATTCCGCCGTCTATTCGCTTGCGGTGTTTAATTAACTTTTGCAGTGTAATTGCTCAGAGAAGTTTAAAGCGATAAAACTTTTTATGAGCTGCCATTTTGGCCGGTTTGACTTTTGTCTGCCGAAAATTATAATATGAAAATTTAGTTTCTCATACAACCGAAAACAATTAAAGTTGAGAAACGCCCGCACATAAAATTCGCCTGGAAAATACAGCATAGTCCCAACGCCAGCGCCATCGCCATCGCCACCACCACCCCACCCAAGGCACATTTCGAATTGCATAAATGTTTGTCTTTGATGACAGCCGGACGAAACAAGGACGAAAAGGCAGGACGTGGCAAGGAGCAGGGACCTGCGAGTCTGGCAGACAGGTGACGAGTTGATTTTTTCATCGTCTGCTGTCTCGTTTATTGCGACCCTGCGGTGATTTCTCTCTTTCGGTTAACAACAATGGCAGCGCGAAAATGAAATAAAAATCCAGGGGAAAACTTTTCGACTTGCCGTGCTAATGGTTCAATTTATCTGCCCCATTGTTGCAACAGTTTACAAAATATGCAGTGGTAGGAGTATGGGGGCGGAACAGCAAAGTCATAACAAGAATTCCAGTTGGCAGAAAACTATTTTCAGATTTTAATTGCAATGGCTGATGGTCTTGCCAGGCTAAATTAACTGCAAACTTCATTTGCCTTTTGTTTCGAATATTTTTCTCAAATAGCTTTTACAAACTATGTTAGGGCAGAAGCATAATTATTAAGTCAAGGTAGGAAAAGACTTATTAAGTAGCAGTTTAAATAAAACTAGCTGATTGAAATTCCCCACTTATGGCCATCTAAACTGTGTTCACCGTCAAATTACCAGCAGAGTCAGCGGAAACATGTATCAATCAGTGCAAATTGCGCTCGTCTGTAAAATATTTGCACACAATTAAGTGAAAGGCTGTGTGGCGTGTGGGCGGATAATTTATGATTTCATTTCAGCGACTCAACTGCCCGTAATTATGCGGACTCACATCCACATCCAGAAGCGGGCACACATTCGTGCCGCGGCATGTAGCCAATAATCGCGTATACGCTTCGTGCGGTTGCAGGGCAGGATTAAAGGGCTCCATCCCAGTAGTCCAGCTGTCCAGCTGTCCTGCCATGGTGTTGATATTTAACGCCCCCTCGGAAAAAAGGTGAACTAACCCCAGGTGAGGTCAAAGTTGAACGGTAAGTATACGCCTCGGATATCCGGTTAATTTGAAATGCTTCAACTCTCTGCCGATGTCGATTAGAATTTCCCTGTTTTCATTATAATGTGAGAATTAATCGAAATTAAATTAAGCCCACGCCCATTATGCGTCGCTTAACGTTTTAATGATTAAACAAAGGCCAGTTTCGGGTACAATAATTACACAAGTTGGGCGGCAATGAAATTTAATTAAAATACAACCGCCGCGCTGGAAAATCAATATTAAAAGCCATAATCATGGCCAGTTGAGTGGCGACGTTAAAGACAAAATTTGTGTTTACTTCAAACCAAAGGGAATTTATTTTTTATTCTCCATGAGAAATTCGTTACATATGTTTACAAATCGTTCAGTTTATATATAATGATTTTTAAAAACCTAATTCATTAATTCAAGTTGCTTAATTGTTTTGCTTGCAAAAGTAATATAAATTACACGTTTTTTCGGCGCCTATGTGAATGGATTTCAATTAGTTTTCAAGATAAATATAATTAGCTAATTGCAGTAACAGAAAAAATGGCCAACTATAAAATTTGCATTCCGAAACGAACAATGCAATTAATCTTAGTGTATTTTCATTAAAGTATATCAATTTTATTTTTTATTTTCATTTTCATACAGTTGCCGGAACATTTGATAATTGCTTCGGCTTTATCATTTATTTATTGTTACATAATTGTTAACGCTATGCATAAAAATTAGGACTAAATATAGTTCATAGTTTAGTTCATTATTAGCCAGATGAGGAAACCATTTCGGGTATATAGAATTGAAAATTTTACCACGAAACAAATACGAAATCAAATAAATTTTTAATCAAGCAATATAGAATGGTTTCCTCATCTCATCTTTGCCGTATATATTGTATTTCAGATTTACACAAAACTATAATTTAATTTTATATACAAGACGCTCCCATTTGGCACCCACTTAATTATCAGGATTCAGCCAACGACCCCACCTGCCTGTTGTTATGGTGGCTCATTAAAGGATGCAGGTTGCAATAATTGATATGCAGAATGGATAAATTCGGGCTCGAATCGAGGCTATTGCCATTGCGGTTGACAATAAGCCATCGTACGACAAAACTGACCACCAACGCCAGAAGGAGGACGACTCGGCTCCGGCTGCTCCGACTGTTGTTGTTTGCTTTGCTCTTCTGCATTGCCGCAGGACTTTCGTCTGTGAGAAGAAACGAGATGAAAATTATATATATAGATACAGGATATGTGGCAGAAACGAGGGTAAAATATATTTTATCGGATATAACACACTGTTCTGGTTTTCACAAATTTCTGTGAATATGATAAATTTTATAGACATGTTGTCTTTACTCGAGTTCTTCTTTTTAGGAGAAGTGTACTCCGAAATTTCACTCTTAAAGTCCTTGAAACTCATTCGCGTTAGGGGAAAATCGAATTCCAACTCGAATCCGTAAACCAGAACAGTCCCGGAACAGCACAAAACACCGAAGGATTCTGTTGCTCACTCACCATTGATGACGTTGACCACAACACTGGCCGCCTCCGCTGTGGTCGGCATGCACGTATAATTGCCCGTGTCCAGGAGCTGGGCATTGGCGATGCGTAATCTGGAAAACATTGAAACCAGAGCAGATGGAAGCTTAAGGCTATGCGCAGCTTAATTGCATCACTTTGGCGCCCAATTCCCTCACTTAACCCACGCCCATGCCTGCGTCCCCTCTTTAATCAGCTGCTCATGCATTGAATTCCATCGATCAAAGCTCAAAATACCGGGCAGGAGAGCAACTGGAAAAACTCGCACCTGCTGGCACTTCTCATTCCCAATCCTCTTCTCCTGAATTCCCACTGAATCGGCCTAATGCTCAGGAATGCCTCCATCTCCAGAGAAGAATTTCTTCACTCGAAATATCTATGAACGCTCCAATGCCTAGTTGAGGGTCATGAAAAAATCGCATTTCCTTTTTTTTGTGCCCAGTTCAAGCTAAAGTTTGACGGAACTTTAAATCGAAATTCATGAAAATTACAAAACACAAAAACAACATAATCTCCGGCATATTTATCAGAATATTTTGTCTTTTTTTATTACGTTTATGCCCCGTTTCAAAGTTTAACTTTTATTGAATTATTTTATGATTCAGTAGTTAGAAAATTTGCTAGAAAATAATCCCCTATGCTTCTTTTTTTCTAAGAACAATAACAAGACTTCGATAATTTGTTTAAAAACCTTGTTAAAAATTACGTATACGCCCCGTTTCCCAGTTGAATTTTTACCGAATTGTTGTACTAGTTAGAAAATTTGCTAGAAAATATTCCCCTATGATTATATTTTATTAAGAAAGATAGGTAAAATTCGCTAATTTGTTTAAAAGCCTTGCTAAAAATTATGTATACGCCATGTATGGAACCTAAAAAATCTCAGTGCCAATAATTTCAACTTTTTCAATTGGCAAACCACTTTAAAGGCCCCCACCAGTACGAAAAGATTGAATTTTCCTCATTGTGCCCCATTGTGTGTCCCACCCAGTGCTTACCTGCTTTGCAGCTTCTCGGCCAGCGTGGACTCCATGGAGATGCGCTGCAAATCAATGGCCGCATCGTTCGGATGGGCAACAAAGGGTGTCAGTATGTAGGGGCCGCGGTACCAGTAAATCGGACCAATATCCTGGGCGGTGGTGGCCGGGTGCTTTACCAGGCAGGTGAGCGTTATGATGCTGCCCACTTTGACGTACAAATCCGTTGGGCCGGCAATAATAGCCTTGGCATCTGGCGGCGTGACTGCAATTTGCCAAACGACAATGAAACAAGCATGAAATTGATAAATAGCATTTCTAGGTGCAACCTAATTATGGGGGATGCAACTGCATCTAATCATGCAACTGACTGCTTGGCTGAGGGAGGGCATATGTGTTGCATTGCGTTCTATGCGATTCACGGGTATTTGCCTTCTACAAAACTCACAAGCTGCTTTCTCACTGACCAACCGGCATTTCTTAAAGGACACGTTCTCGGTTGGGCAATCTGATTATGGTAGGGAACTGAATCCTATTGAAATGTACTGGCAATTATCTTCAAGTTTCTGTCACAATAGTTAATACATATACTGTTTTCATTTCGTATATACCCAAATTTTTGTTGTTTTTAAAACAGTTCAGTTTTCCTAAACTTTATAATGCACATAAATATTTTATTACTACTTATTATTAATACTTGGCTTTATTAAATTTCTTCCCCTATCCGCTGGCTTATCGATTTCGTATATTGTTTTCATTTTGGGCCACAACAAATTTTATAGTTTCTTGCATAAAAGCGTATTGTTCCCATATTACTCGAGCTTCACTCAGCTTTTTATATCGAAGCAATTACTGCGGGAAGCGCCTTCTTCCGTCTTGGTCGTGTGAAAAATCGACTACAAAATTAAATGAACAAAAAGCCAAAATGGCAACAACAAAAAAAAAAAACAGAAAAGAAGGAGAACTAACACATAAAAATTTGTTGGGTTTGGTGGATGGCCTTAGCCAGGCCATATCATTGAACCATTGTTTGTCGATGAAGCTGTTGGTTTTGGCTGGTGGTCTCGCATTTTACACACATTTTAAGTGTTGTTAGCCGGTTGTTATTGCGAGGCAGCCGGTGGGCTCTATTTTGGGGTCCCTTCTCGGATGCGGACTACCCATTAAATGTTGTTGTTGTCGGTGGCCACTACGTGGGGCTCTTCTAATATTGGCCCTGCCTTTTTGGCCGGAATAAGCTCCCAGGCCGACTGGGCCGGGCAGCTGCCGCAGACAGAGACAAATGTGTGGGGACCATAGCCCCGTTATAGGCACTGAAAATTGGTTTAATGTTTTTTCCGTGCGTCGGCCAAACGTTTTTGGCCAACACACCAGCACACACACCTACACACAGGGTAAGGCAGTCAACAAAGTCAAATGTTGACGTTGTTAATGATGTGCGGGGTTGAGCCTCCAACCAGGACAACCTACGAACCTACGCCGCCTTACAGCACCCCAATGAACCGGCACCGAAGCATAAAAGCGGATTTTAACGCATCCAAACAATGGAAAAGTAGGAATCCCCACAGAGTTCCCTGACTGGTAGGTAAGTCAATAGGGGTAACAGGAAAACACAATTCAGTTAGTTAGTTAACTTGGCATTAGCGGAGGCCATTGTCACTCTCTAGACAGTATCTTGAAATGCCATTGACTTGCACAGATTGGAAATTGGAAAAACATCAGCAATATAAATATGTATTATTTTTAAAGGGTTGGACAGCTTTAGAGCTTAAAAAAAACCTTTACATTGGGTAGACTGACTTGGCTTAAGCTCCATGAATCTATGAAAATATAAAGCGTAGGAGATATAAGTTTCATTTAGATAAAGGAGAGCCTTTGACTTTTTCTTAGCCTTTGCAACCACAATCCCAAGTGAATCCTACAACACTTTCCACGCACTTGATATTAATATATTTCCTTGATTCCGGCATAAATCAGTGAAAAATATTTCCTCTGGCGTTTCACGTGATTCGCGTGACGACAGCGTAAATATTTTTATCACGATTTCATCACAGGCAAGCGTTCCTGGCGCTGCAAATCATTAGCATAAATTTCTTAACTTGGCAGCGAACTTCGCCAGCCACTGCCTTTTTACAGCAAGGACCTAGGGAGACTGTCGTCTTCCTGTCGCCGTCGCAAATGTGGGTTAACGGGAGCCGGGTGAAAAGGATGAGGCAAGACGGATTACTACATCCGCAGTGCAGTCCTTGCGTACAGGCAGGATGTTTTCCCCATCCACCATCCACAGCAGCCACCAGGTTGCAAGCATCTGCGGAAGCTGAAGCGCTGATATGACTTTGGCTTGTGATGAGATTTACACTTTTTGACTTGAGTTTGTTATGAACTCGATCCTTGTAGTTTAACCAGAAAAGGGCAATTTAGTTTCAGTATTTATAGAGGTTTTTGGTCTAGGATTTTGCTTAAGCATTTAAAAAAATTCTAAAATGGTTTCATCCCATTTTTGGGAAGTTAATAATTATTAGGAAATTAATAAAGTTGAGGTGCATTCTTTTGGGATAAGTTTTATGAAAAATTTAAACATACAAGTATTTTCCAGCTTTCCGAATAGGAATTCGTCACTAAATTGATTTTGTATAGATATAAGCTGGAAAATACTCTCGTCACCGATCTTTTGAGGTTGTTTTTTCAATTTTATGAAAGCTAATATATAAAAATGTATAAAGTCTGTTTTTGCAGTGTAGCTACTTATACATATAGCCAGAAATGTACATGGGAATCGCCAAAATTACAGAAATACATTGAACAAGAACCTAAAGAAAACTAAACCAATCACAGAGAAAGTAGAAAACTCCAACCGATTATTTCAATTAACTTTCACGTTGGTCAAACAAAACTTTCTGAAGGACGAGGGCGAGGACGAGGACAACTACGTGGACAGTATGGACTGGGAGCGTCTTTGGGATATGGAATACTTCCTTGTTCGCTTCGCTGCCTTGGCACGGCGAAAAAGTTTCAAATCAATTTTACGTACATGAATGAAACATGAACGTGCATGCTTTGTGAAGCAATTTATAACAACACCCACCCCCTCAACCACCGCCACCGCCACAAATAAAAACAAAAACCGAACATCCCGAACGGAAATCCATTGTAGAAAACTTGCGAAATGGCAGAACAATGAGGCAAGAGGGTGGCCTCAAGGCCAGGGGTTCGTGGGGTAAAGTCAAGCCTTTGGCACCACCCTACTACCACCCTACCCCACCCACTCACACCCCATTGTGGAACGTACTCTGGTGTGTATTACAACAGCCAGCATATGAATTTAGTATTGAATTTAAATGCAAATTGCGTTTGCATGCAAAACGTGTAGAAAAATAGACAAGCCGCAAGGGCTGCAGATAAGGGGAGTGTCGAAAGGGGGCTGGAAGGGGGTATAAGGTGGGTGGGCAGGTGTCTGTACCGTTATTCTGCCTGACCTACACTCAATGTACCGTACATCCACTTCACCCTCACGAGCTTAACCCCCTAACACTTTCAAATGCCTCTGAACGGAATATTTTATCAATTTATTTGGGGTTATTTTTAACCAAACGAGTAGCTTTTCAAGTCATGTTTTTTTGCTTTTCTCTGCTTGCTGTCTTTGCCAGGTTTACGGTTTTACAGTCCAAGGACTTTGGGAAAATAGGTCTGTATTTTTAGGCACTTTTAGCTTAAGCCCGAATAATAGGCCCAGCAAATAGCCATTTACTTTCAAGTCAAATCTGTTGAAAATCTGTTGAAAACAAGAGACCCATTTTGAATTTATGTTTTGTTTTTTTTACTTCAAAAAGGTTTTTAATAAAACATTCAACTTATTCTTTTGGATTAACATGCAACAAAAATAGGTAATACATTTTTGAGATACTCTTTTTCGGGAAGTCTTCACAGACTTTACTTTTCCTTATAAGCCAAACAAACTAAAACCAACACATTAGATAATCTATTATTTAGAATACATATATTTCCGTAACTTAAATAGAAAATCTGTTTTCCCCACATTAAAAGGTTGTACGACTCACTTTCTCTCGGAAATATGTGACTGTTGGTTAAGAAATCCTCGACTGGCAGCGGGATAAACCATTATGACGTATGGCCAGTCATGACCATAAAGGAGGAAGTTTTATCCCCACCTTCAGTGGCTCCATTTTGCTGCCAGCCCAGGGCCTCAGAAAGTAACAAACTTTACGGCCAATTTACAAAGCCTCCCCCGCAAGCAGGAATGGGCTGTGTGGGCGGAAAAGTTGCCATTGCAGTTCGTGCGAATGCCAACAGCACGCTGACAATGCGTGTCAGGGGTGTGGGAGGATGATGGGGGTTTCGGGTAAAAGGAGCAAAGGGGTAGATGGGGTAAAGGAGGCGGAGGATGCCGTACTCACCTATGACATTCAGGCGGAATGCCATCGAAATCTTTGGCTCCGTATTCACTTGGCATTCGTAGATGCCGCTGTCACGTGGCTGGGCATATTTCACATGCAATGTCCAATCCTTGGAGTCGGCGGTGCGCACTACCTGCTCGGGATGAAACGAGACAAAGAGATAGAGTGAGAGAGGGAGAGAGAGGAAGACAGGTATAAAACAGGATGCCAAGATATATCCTTGCAAGGCAAAACCAGCCGAGTCCTTGGCAAATTTAATCAATGCATACAAGTTGGCCCGAATTGCATACGCAATTAAGCTGACTTTGCTTCCAAGCCCGGAGGACATTTAATAAGCAGCCAGGATTCAGGTGGGGAATAGGAATACTTTCCAACAAAAAAAATCTATATATATATATAGTGGAGGGGAAAACTCAAGTAGATGATGGAGTTTAACCCAGATTACGTATACGCACCCTGAAACGCTCATCGGATGTGTAGGTCAAAATGCCTGCAGTCAGAATGTGCAAATCGCGTTTTCTTATCCAGGATACCTGTAATAGAAAGGAAGACCAAATGCTGTTAGTGCTTAAGCCAATTTTAAAAAATTGCCTCAGGACCAGACCAGGACAAATTTTTCGGTAGGATAATTTAATAAACGAAGCAAAGCAAAATAAACTCTTCAACTAAGTAAAAGTTTCTCCAAAATACAGTCAGGCCTTTAAAATGAGAAACTTTGTTTTAGAATTTATAAAAATAATTATCAATATATAATATATTTAGTTAATAAAACTTTTAAAAAAAATTAAATAAATTACACTTTGTTAAGTTTCAAAAGAATATTTACGCTATTGCAGTCCCCGAATTCTCGTTTTTTTTAACATAAGACACTGTGAAGGAGAACATCCAGGGAGGAGAATGGTGGCCAAAAATGGAGAAAAGTGCGTGCCCAAAGTGTCAGCGGCTTAAAGTTGCCAAAAGCCTACACTCCTTTCCGCTCCTTCTCGGAAAAGCCGAGAGAATTGAATGGAAACCAGCCTGACGAGGTCCCGGCAGGACCAGGCGAAAAGTAATCTCCCAGACGGCCGCGGGCAAACAAAAACTTTTTTGAGTCCCCAAAAGGCGACTACCGAGCAAAAAAAAAAAGGAAGCCAGGAAAAATGAAGGGGAAAACGAGGAAAATATAAACGCAACTAAAAGTGTCAAAGTGGCAAAGGAAACAGCGTCTCGGACAGAGGCCGAAATGTGGGGAGCCTCGTGGGAAATAGATGGACCAGCAAGTTGCCAGATAGTAAATCAGGATCAGACTATGCTCCTTTCACAGGAGATGGATGATGATTACAAAGGATGTTTAACACGGCCTTTGTACCTGATACCTGGTAGGGGGAAATAACAAACTATTTTTGTATTATTTTGCAACATTATAAAGCCAATCCAGGAGAGATAAAGTAAAAAATAAACCAAGAAATATATCTAAATTATGGTAAAAAAACCTCATTTTTTACAAGCCTTTTTATATTCTTCTGAACCTATTTCTTTCTTTTAAATAAAAATCTTTAATAATGATAGAAAATTAATGAAGTCCTGATTTTTAATTGAAATCTTGTTGCGACATCGGATAAAAATTGGCAAAAACATCCTAAAAAACTTAATCAAAAGGATGAGAAAATAAGTTTTAGACAAATGTCAACTTCCCGTATTTTGAAAATCTCAAAATTTCCATTTTTAGAAAAGTTTTATTCGAATATCTGTGCTAATTCGCAACCCATTTTAAAACAAAATGCCATTCAATCAGGGCTTCAATCTCCATTAAACTGCATCCAAAGATCCAAAAAATGAGACAAAAAAAATTTTGTCGATTTTTGAAAAAAATCATGATGGTACCCCTTTTAAAATTTGGAAAAAATAGGTCGAAATTTTTTTGTTCTATTTTCCAAATCTTTGGATGGAGATCAAAGAACAACGAAGCTCTGATTTCATAATGGTATCTCGTTTCTAAATCGGCTTAGAAATGGCCGAATGATTGATAAAAAAGTGGAAGGAAAGCGTCAAAATTACACTAATCCCAATTTTGCAAAAAATCATGATGGTACCCCTTTGAAAATTTGCGAAAATCGGGTCAGATTTTCGATCGGTAGATTTTGATAAAACTTGGTAGAACTCGAAGATCTAAGATCGGGAAGGCATAACATTTGCCGATCCGCCAATTGCGAGCCAAGTTATGGACTTTTCCGTGAAATTTTTTCGAGTAGAAAAGGCTTTTTGAGCAAATTATTGGTCATTGGCCAACAGGAGAAGGTTTTTGACAGTCTTTTTCAAATATTTAATGAATTTTAAATCAGATTTCAAAGATGAATGGCATTCACAAATCAGGGCTTCAATCTGGTTTAATTTCCATCGAAAGATTGTAAAATTCGAACAAAAAAATAAATCGGATAGTTGGTATAGATAGATATAGCAGATATAGATAGTTGGTAACTGCCGTTTAACTTAAATCAATAGCGCCCTCCTCCTCGATTCTCATACTATATACTTAATCACCAAAAATAAATAAAATAGTTGCTATTTTAATAGCGCCCTCCTCCTCGATTCTCATACTATATACTTAATCACCAAAAATAAATAAAATAGTTGCTTTTTTAATAGCGCCCTCCTCCTCGATTCTCATACTATATACTTAATCGCCAAAAATAAATCCGATAGTTCGTATTTTTATAGCGCCCTCCTCCTCGATTCTCATAATACATACTTAAGCGGCCTCCCAGGTTAAATATAACTCTTTGGACAAAAAATGAAGTCCCGATTCTTTAATTAAATCTTTGTGCGAAATGGGATATGCACTTGAATTCGAATAAATTTAAAAATGAAATTTAAGCAAAAATAATATATTATGAGTACAATTAAAGCTCCCTTTGACTATCAAATTTCTTTTATTGAAACGTATTATTAAAGAAAATAAACAGAGAAAAATTAATCGATTACTCATTGGCAAAAAAAAATCGGCTTTTTTTATGCATTTTAAATAAATCTAACTCGACTTTAATTCCCACTAAATTCTTTTTCAAGAAGTTGTAGGAAAAAATCGAACAAGGGAAGTAATACTAAAAAAAAACTGAATAAACACAAAGCAAACTCATAAAGTAAAGTTGGTTTTGAAAATGGAAGAAAGGCGGGGGTGGCTTTGAGAAACTTTGCCATTGAACCGGCAAAACAAGGACTAAGGACTAAGAACCGAAGAGGGAGAAAGCATGGAAGTTCGACGACAAACTGCATGGAAAAAGTTGACGCTAACTTGATTTTCAGCTTGACTGACGATCCAAATATTTTCGTTTGAAAATGCATTAAAAGGAATCGAGGAAAATCATTGATAAGCTGGTAAATGCAATCACTTGACTCGACTCACCGATTTATCGCCCAAATTGTCGACGCGGCAATTGATGGCCGCCGTGTGTCCTGTCCGTGCGGTAATATTCCTCGGCATTCCAAAATCAAAAACTGGTGGCGGGTAAGTGGTCTCATCGATGGGATGCTCTTCGGCCTCCTGGTCATCCGGGTCCAGCGAATTACCAAACTGCGGCATTTTATTATTCACCGCAGCAATGTAAACGTAATCATTGTCCACCGTCGAGGGCACCGAAATCATTGGCAACAACTCGTTATTACCAATTTGTGCTGAAAAGTATTTTGAAATAAAATTAGTTTCATTGAAATTTCAAAAATTTTATAATTAAATCTAAATAAAACATTTTTCGAATTTAGAAAACGTCTAAATGGTTCCCCTGCCACAGCATTTCTTCTTCGATTTATGGAGGATTTGTTGATTGAATTTTCACAGTTACGCTTCTATTTTTACTTCTCTGCATGCTGGGCTGTGATAAGTGGCGAATAAGCCATGGCCAAAAAGATAGGAAAACCAGCAACAGATTGCTTACCACGCAGGACATCATTCTCAGCTTAGCCCTAAAGGAATGACAGTCATGTAAGCAAAAACAAACAAGCAGGAAAGGCTTTGCCATCTACCAGAGAAGAGAGGAAGGATATATTTGAAAAAGAATCCTAGTCTCAAAAGAGAAGCAAATTAATTAAATGCCACTCAAACCCATCCGAGTCTCAAATGAATGAAGTAGTTGGACTCGGATCAAGTGAGTGAGTGAATTATTTCAAAAATTTACGATGACACGATGGCATTTTACGGCTCGTTAGGATGAAAGCCAACTGCAGGACAGAAAAACAATAAAACCAAAACAATGGGAATAATGGGGAATGCAATTGAACAATTTCCTTAGCATTTCCAGACTCTGAATGTCTGAAAGTCCGGGAGTCTGGGAGTTGTTTTTTAATTAAAAAAAATTAGTGGCTTTTCATGAGGTACGGAAAAGGTTGCTAATTGCTGGATGGAAATGCATTTCTCGAGGAAGGAGATGGTCCATTTTGCCAAATGGAAGGGACTATCAAATTTCACTATCTGGTTAGTCTAACCTCTAAAAACGTGCCCGGTTCAAACAAAGTTCAAAGTTCACAGCGACAAGAGCGTTTAAATTATAAATCACTCGACACGAACTATGCGGCAAAAGCACGGAATTTCTACCATACTCTCCGTCGTACTGAACACGTACAAGCCACCGTACACTTTCGAATGCATTCACACCTCCCGATTGCGCGATGTCCTGGAGGGGAGGTGTGGAAAAAAATCATATTCCCTGCATTTGAATTTATTTGACATTTTAATGAGAGCATAATGGCAGTGGAAGTAGTCGCGTCAAACAGTGACGCGACTCGTTTGCTGATAATGGCCAGGTACTATGGTATATCCTACACATACGAGGACTTTTTACATATATCCTTTCTCCCCCAGTCCCTCGTCCCTTCCAGCTTTCATCCTTGTACCCACATCCATGTCACTACCTTCAAAATCTCTAACTGGGTCACTCACTTTTGCCGGCTGCACTTGAATCTTTTAGGCCATTGGGGTGGTGGCACTTGTGCATGTTAGACACAAAAATCTAAATTATTTAAGTGCCCACCCACACCTCCGCACCCTTCTCATCATCCTCCACATTCCACATGTGGAAAGCGGACGAAATGGCCACATGGAGATGCAAGGATCTACAGTGGAATCATAGGTCTTTAACTTGAAACAGAAATATATTTTATAGGGTTTGAGTACTTCCAAGATAGAGCCAATATGTTAAGCTTTTTCTGTAAATATTAAGTACATTGCCTCTTAAAAATATTCAAATATTTTAAATACAATGTTTCAAGGTTTCACAAGACACACAGGTTTCACAAAAAAAAATTCCCTTCAAACTCACTGTAAAATATAGTATCCTGCACAAAGAACTCCCAACCTTTCTAAAAAAAATATTCTGTACAGAATATTTGCAAAAAAATAAAACTAGAAATGAAAATGGCAAAGTGAGTGCTGCACTTCTTGCTCTCCTTTTGCCTGCCCCCAACCAACGCCACCGTGTATCCTGTATCTGTTGTTGTTGCAATTCTGGTTTATGCCACACCAGAGCATCGCACAGATACACTTTCAGTTTTGGCATCATTTAGATGCTCGTGGAGCAACTGATGCAAATTTAATTTGGACACCTCGCAAAAAAGCGCCGCACATGAGAGAGTGAGTGCCAGAAAAGTGCCAGTGGAAAAAAACGCAGAAAAAAAACTGGAAAAAAGGAGAAAAAAAAACTGCAGAGGCAACTATCCGGTGGCATAACTTGCTCTTGAGGTTGTGTGAACTGCAACTAATGATGTTGCAGGCACTCGCATGCGGCTTTTTGATTTAACGATCGAGTGTAGTTTGTTTTTGTATTTTTTCTTCGGTTAGTGGGCTTAATGGTTCGGTTTGGTTGGTTAGCCGATTGCTGCGGTTGATGGCCTTCATTCCAGTTTTTTGTCATAAACTTCATCCTTTGTTTCGCTTTAACTGCTGCATAAATATCTGCGGCAGCAACTAGAAAAAATATATACTATATATTTCACCTTTTGAGTGGCGGCACAAAAAAACCCAACTAATATCCGAGTTAGAGGCAGCATTAAGAGGCGTTTATTTTGGCCCGAAATCGATCTGGTGCAGACACTTAATCGGCTTTACCTTTGAGAGCTCAAATTAATTCTGCACCCCCCGTGTCAAATAAATTTTGGATTATATTTGCCCAACTGAAAATGCATAAGCCGATACCAGTACCAGACGGAATATTAGAGTAGTCTGCCTTGGAAGTGGCTTTATCCAGCTAATATCAAAATCTGGCAATGGAACTGATTGAACCCTTCAAACTATAAATGTTATCGACGTCCTCATAGAGTCCTTCGTATCAGCTTTAGTCCTTAACCTGAAGAAACTTAAAGCACTTTAAACACTTCAAACCCGTCCTTAGGCTGAGGACTGGAACTGCAAAAAAGGGCTTTTGAAAAATTCAATAAGCAGCCAGTTCCATAAATGTCCTCGAGGATGTCTCTAGTCCTGTTGTCAATGGCAAGCCGGCAAGTTGGTGGCTTGTCTGGGGTGTGTGGGGAATATTTATTAAAATCGTTGTTCACAATTTTTATTTTGCATATCAAAAGGCGTTTTCTTCGGGGTCCTTGCTCAACATTCCTGGACGGAAGCATGTCCCAGAGGTTTTCTCCTCTCTATACATTTCTATACTTTTATTTTTGGTATTCTTCCTTTTCTTTGGATATATTTGTTTAAGCGGAGTATCATTTTGCCGATGGCGGACAGGACATTCTCCAGCATATTTAAGGCCTAGGCCCATTGAAGTTGGCTCTGGCCAAAGCAAACGGCCCCGCGGCTAAGGAATCACTGCTAAATGGACTCGCCAGAGATGGCCCAAGATTATGCGAATAGGCCTATTTGGCAAGGAGAGCACAAAAACACATATTTATGTATAGGAGTATACGAGTGGAATATGTGGAAAGCCGCGATATTGTGCTACGTGTTGAAGTTGAAAGTGCAACACCGCCGAAGGCGCTTGGCAAATGTCTCGCTTACATGAATTTCAATGTGGCAAGAGGATTAATGGGCCCAGTTTTGTGCAGACAACTTGGCTAACGCAGTGGCTTTTGGAAAATAGCAAAGTGGAGCTTATGTTATTTTCTAGATAGCCCCTGGCTTTTGATTACAAAAGGTTCCTTTGGTTCCCATCTCTAATATAGAAATGAACTTATTGAATTTTATAGGTTTTATGACCGATTTTTGTATCTTGAATTGGCTTAAAGCACTTTTGTTGATTTATCCTAGCCTACATAGCAAAAAACCAATCAAATACCAACCATAAATTGTACATTTTGTCAACTGACAACAACTTTTCAGACCCCCCGAATCGTTTCTCTACAAAATCCATTCATTTCATCTTCTATTCTTGTTGCCTCAACAAACTCTGTCACAAATTTCATAGAAGAAAAGTTTCAATTTAATTTCATTAGCAATGCAAAAAGTAAAAAGACATAGCTTGTAACTAAATCCAAATGGGGAAGTTTGATATAAATCGGTCTGCCTCTGCTAGAGCCGCTTTTTCGATCCATTCGAAGGCTTCAAACATTGGCTAACATAAATATTTACGACTATTAGTTTCTACTCTGTGATATCAAAACTTTTTCGATTTACTTGGACTCGCAAAATTTGCATATCGATGTGAAAGAAACAGATATAAAAAGGAGGCGAGGCGACAAAAAAAATAACAATTAAAATAAATTTTACATAAGCCCTGGCACATTGCTATTACTTTGTTCAAATGTTTTCAATATTTTATGCAAAATCTTTGTGAACACAATTTAGCAGCACGAATTGCAGCATTGAGTCGAGGAAAATGCAAATTAAAAGGCTCTCAAACTCCTGGAGCATAAAGTTTCGTCTTGAAGTCTTGTAAATCATTTCCTAAACCTTTGGGAGTACTGAAAAGATACTCCTCGCATCTCACGGATGCATATACATATGTACGTAAGAGTATGTCGTATCTTGTAAGTACGAAAAGGTCCCGAGAACCCAAATATGTCAAGATGTCGGCATGTAGGCCAGTGTATGCGATGCGCCGTCATATTTATTATTTATGTAGCTCGACTAAACGTTTTGCCGCAGGAATTATGGCATAATATGTCAAAAGGCAACCAAGCACCACGCCTTAAATAACAACAAATTGGCAGGATTCTTTTACTAACTCAACGAAACAAGAATACTCTTACCTGAAACCAAAAAAAAGGAGTTTGGTAACTAATACTTTAGATACTTTTCCTTACAGTCATTATATTTTGTCGCCAAATGTAAAATATTGAATTCCCTCCAATAAGCTAAATTATTATTTGAATTTTGCAATCCCTAGACCGAATCCTAAAAAGTATCCAATTACCATTTCGGAAAAAAAAGGTCAAAAACCAAAGAAAAAGAATAAATATAAAGACCACTCTGATACGAGTTTCTAAGCCGTCTAGCAATGGAAAACTCTATAAATTTTAAAGCCGCTATTAGCCGAGACTTAGTAGAAGTAATAGCAGTGCCAGCCACTCATAAATTCCAACAACGGACAAGAAAAGTGGATTCTTCTTGTCCTGGCATGAATTTAAATGTGTTAAACGAGCCCAATCCTCCCATCCTTGACGGCCCCTCAAAACATCCTTATTGTGGCTGGACAGCTTGGACTTTCGCTGAAAAGAAGACACACCTTTAATGATATGATTGGAGGCATCATTTAGACCGCAAAAGTTTCCATTTATTGTGTGTGTGAGGTAATTTTCGGTGGAAGTTTCTTAGGGTTTTCCATGGCGAGCCGTACGAATAAAAGTTTTAGTTCCTTGCAAAAGTTAAGAAAGAAAGTAGGCAGCACCACCCAGGACAGGTAAAAGTTTTGCAGCATTTAAATCATTGCCTGCCAGAAGCACAGGACGCACAATTGAAAATAATCTGAATACAGGTGTGTTCCAAAAATAGTCCAAAAATAAATGCAAATAAAATATTAGGATACGGTTTCCTTGTAAACGAAGTTTAATGGAGAAAAGATATGGTTCTTAGGGGATAAGTGAGGGGTTTTTATTTATCCTAGTTGAAGTATTTCAAAACATTATTTATTTAAAGTATTGTCTACAGTTTAGATTCAATCCTTTTTAAGGCTAAAAACTATGGTTTCCTAGACTCTAAGCTTCTCATCTCTAAGGCGAAAATCAAAAATATATTATATTGGCACTTTACAATACAAGTATCGGCATTGGCGTAGAATAATGGCTGGCAATTTGTAGAGCCTACTCCTAGACACTGCCAGGACAATGAAATATTCGTTGGCAAACACACACGTCCTAACACACGTGTCGCACTTTTCTTCTTCTTGTATTTTTGTATATTCCCCAAAGCACCATCATCAGTTGCAAGTGTGAACAATAAATTGTCATCAGCCTGGGTCGGCTCGGCTCGGCTCGAATCGACTTTGCTTTATTTCTTTTCAGTCAGAGACTCTGACTCTCTCGCCAATTTATGGCGGATTTCAATTTTTCTTTGTGTGTGTTGTGTGTGTTTGGGTAAGCCAACGCACATAAGTATGCTCTACAAATTGACAAAACACACACACACACACACCCACAGATAGACATTCACCCACACTAACGCAAAACGGAAGTTCTCGCAAAGGAAGTCGAAAAAAAAACATGTTAAGTTTTCGTTTGTAGCTGACATTTATTGCGCACATGGCTTCTGCCATTGATTTTTTATGCGTTTTTGAAGAAGTTTTTGGAGGCTCTTGGTGGCCCAAATAAGTGTGCTACAGTTTTTCAATTTCCATTCTATTGTCGGTGGCGGCTTCGATTATCAGATAGAGAAAGTCTTCTCTGGCACAGCGACCCACTTTACTTTATAGCCTCTCATATGTACATTATAGTGTGTCCTGGTGTGTCCTGTGTCCTCCGCCGACCCACTAATATTGACAGTTCTCGAGTGCTTTTTAATATGGTTAACGTTCTGCCGGAAAACTAATAAAAGTTTGTTTTTCTTTCCCATTTGATGATGTGTTCCCACGAACCCTATTGACAGACGACGGCAAATAAGATTTACAAACTCGAAATGGGAGCAAAAGTACTTGGTCATGAATTTTCCATTAAATTTGACGAACATTTTCCTACATTGTGACTTCCTTTTTCCGCATAGTCCAAGGGATTTGACCGGAAGGAAAACATCTTGGTTGAAGTGCTGTTTTTTAGCTAATTAATTATGATTTCTATTCTTTTGGGATGTCCTATTTATATATATTTAGTAGATAGCTACGTTTTTTTATAGCAGTTACAACTAATTTTAAATTTATGTCAATGACACATAAAAAGGATAACATTAGTTTAAAATTTTACTTAAAAAACTATCCATAAATAAAGCCTATTTCAACTAAAACATTTGCTTGTCTGTTTAGGGTTTTTAAGTTCTATTGGAAAATGATATTCTAAAGGATCTTCTTAATAAGAGATTCATAAAGAAATCTAATTTGTTTCAAAGTTTGATAAAGACAGACAAGTAAGACAAAGTACCTTCTTTTATAAATTAGTTTGAAACAAAGATTGAGACAATTTATTAAATATAATCTAGAGCACTAGAAAATACACATCTTAGGCTAAAAATTAAATATTCTCATAAGCGGAGGCTGGGATGTAAAAAACTAAGCTCATTCCCCCCCTCATCATTCTCAATCTCGCCAATTTGCATTTGAGGCTTTGCTCGCTTTGGTGTCTCGCTCGACTAATATAAATGTATGGGCATGCGAGAGCGCAGCGCGACACCGAGCGGGAGGGGGAATGAAAATCAACTGGGGGCAGTCATTATGGCGGCTTTCACTTTCGCTAATGTGTTATGAGAGGGAGAGGCGGCAGCAGAGCAGAAGCAGGGCAGAGCAGAGGCATTCTCCGAGGGGCGGCAGCGACAGTGCTTTGCTCGGAGGCGTGTAGAAGTGGGCTGAGTGCCAGTTAGAGTGTGTTTAAGCAAATAGGTCGGCACACAAACCACCCAACCACCTACTTATGCACACCAACACACCACCCCACCCTACACCCCATCACCACACACACACACACAGTCGCAGTTTAACGCGCCGCAGCTTACATTGTAATCTAAAGAACGGGAAAACCACAAGAAGAAAAAAGCAAAAGTAAAGCTTCGGGAACTTGAATTATTTAATACCCTTACACAACAAAAAATGTGTTGATTTTAAATAGGAAGGGATTTTAAAAAAGTAAAAAGGATGATTAAAAAGGTAATACAAATAAAACCTAGATATTCGTTGATTAATTTGTTTTAAATAATAAAACTCTAAACACGATTAATTTTATGTAAAATAAAATATGTTACATTTTTAAACTTTCTTTTTAATAATAAAAGCAATAGTTTGGTTGCAAAATAATTCAAAAACAACTTAAACGGTTCTTGCGTAAATAATACATAAACCAAACTTTAAAGAAACTGATATTTTTTTTATAATTAAATATAATTTGTTAAAAAGAGTCAAGCTTTCCAGCAGACTTCACTGTACTAAGAGTTTTCAGTTTGCATTTGAGAAGTCAAAGCAGAAATTAAACTCGAGCTTAAGGCGCGGCTGATGAAGATTTTTCTTCCTCTTTTTGGCGGCCGAAATGCGGAGGGGATGCATCTGCCACATCCAGCAGCGCCCCCCTTTTTACACTGGGGAATAAAAGTCATATACTCGTAAGAAGGATCGTAGGGAGCTCACTAATACAAACACAAACGCGCACTTGTATTTAATCAGATGCGCATACATACATATTTGAGTGAGCTTTTCGCACTGTGTGTGTTAGCGTGTGTGTGAGTGTAAGAGAGAGAGTAAATTTTTGTCGTATTTACACTTATTCCATTTCGTCCAATTCTTTGTTTACTATTTGACTTGGAGTTGTCCCAACAGAGGCGTAACAGGGGGCGTGGTCATGGGGCCATATCTTTTTCTTTGACGTTAAATTTTTGTTGATTTTTTTTTGTTGTTGTGTTGTCGTGTTGTTGCGCCTTCATAGCAGATTCCTCTGTGGCGCCACGGAGCGTATGAGTGATTAAAAGTTTTGGCATTAAGCAAATTGCGTCTAAGCCCAGTTTTTGGGCTTTGGGCCGTTCCGTTTCGCCAGCAAATCTGTGTCGATGTTATGCTAATTATATCACGCCTCAATAAACAGCTGACAAGGAAACGTGCCGGGCCAATCACAAGAGATTTCCGGATTTTTGGCTCCGTGGTATTCGATTTTTGGCATTTCAATCCCGATCCCAATCCCATTCCCAGATCCCAATTATTATGCAACAAACAGAAATCTAATTTTTTCCCATCGCCAGCTGTTGGTTAGAAGTTTTTGGGGCTAGCTGATAATGTTTCTCCACCAGAGAAAGTTTTTAATCGATGGAAGTAGAAATTCTCGCAATACGTGTTTGAACTTTAACCCAATTGGACTACAACAGCTGCTATCTTGGCCAAAACAGAAAAATATTTGAATTAATTGGTTGACCATTAAATGATAGGGATTAGATTTTGAGGCTTATGAAGAATGATTTTATTTTAATTCATAAAAGGTCCTTCATAGATTGGATTATGATTTCCTCATCCTCCTTCTTGGCCCTATCAGGCGACCAAAAATAGAAGCATAATTATATTATATCAGTGGTAACATGTCTCAAAGAGTGACAGGATTCCCGAAATAGCTCTGAAGATAATCATATCAGATTAGTGGGTACCAGGACATAATTTATTCACCGGAACACACATATGTTAATGGCTTGCCAATCCAAAACAGAGCCACTAGCTTTAATCTGATGTGTCGTATATATAATACATAATCGTATTTACTCCGATGATTCCTGGAGACGCATTCAAGTGGATGATTACATGCAATAATTGTTAGACACGCACTGGCAGGAGGATAAATTAGAGTTGCCGGGAAAGATAAACGCAGACACACCAGACGCACCCATAAATAATAATTAAATGCGTGACTAATTACTTGTGTAATATTGCCTTTATTAAGCCAGAGCCGGAGACAAAGCAGAGACCAGCTATCGGCTGAGGTCCTGAATAAGAATTGAAGTCACAAAAGGAGACAAGCCTGCCAGACACGCCCACACCGCCAAACGAGGGCGTAATGAGCTGGCAATATGTCGTGTTATCACCAAGAAAAGGAAGAAAAAAGGAGTTGAAATTTCACTCAAGCCGGCGCCGAGCTAAATTCGTTGTCCTGGCTACAACTTAGTTGACATCAACTTGGCACATGTGAGCAGCGGCACAAGGGCTGTGTGGGTTTGAGCCAGATATTTACCTCGAGGCCTCTAATGAGGCTTGATTTATTTCATATCCTCTCGACACCATCCCGCCTTCACCAGGATCCATCCCTCCAAGGACCCAAGGCGTTGGTTGCTAGGAATTTCCTTCTTTCCTCAGCAATTTAACACATATATATATGTTTCCGGAACTAATCAAGTCTTAGTTACTTAATAAAGTCACTTGGCAATCTTTGTGGCTTTATAATTCAATCGAAATCAGCATTATAATGTGAATGAGTCAATCAAAATTAATCTAAAATACTAAAACAGACAAACCTTTCAGAAAATGCATTCCATTTATAAAAAAAAATTCTGATAATCAGCTTATATTTGTAAAGCTTTATGTTTATTTTTAATGCCAAAGTTAAATCCTCAAACAAACTAAACCCTCAAAATATAAAATAAACAAGAACATATATCAGAAACCCAAAATACTTGATGGAATTCAGCTGCTGACTTGTTCTGGAAGCGGCATCTGCAATTTATTGCATTTCACATTAGACGGCTGCACATTTTGGCGGAAACCAACCACAAAAATGGTTCTTCTAGTTTTGCATTTTTTTAAAGCCACTTCCATTTGTTATCCTCCTGTCTGCTACAGTTTTTTCGGAATGTCGTCCTTCCAGGGTCATGTCAGAGAAAGTCAGAAGTCAGAAAAAGTCAGAAGTCGGAAAAAGTCATATAAACAAGAAGTAAACCAGGAAGCTGCAGTTTCATTTTTCTATTCCACTTCAGATTTCAAATTCTCATTCATTGTTTATTTGTCTAAGCACCAACCAACGCTTTCATTTCGATTTATTTTCTGATTTTTTTTGTGTATTTTTCTCCCGCTGAATTGTATTTCACGTGGCATTCAGTTTATTTACTTTTCGGTGCAACAGCTTGACTTTTATGCTCGTTTATGGTCGCTTGCGAGGCTTTTGTATGGGGAGATCCAGAATCAGGAAAATAAAAATTCTATCAGATAAACAGATATTCGTCATGTGTGTTACATTTCATTCTGATTTATGAAGATACCAACGCGTATTGCTTTTATTTGTTTACATTTCTCGAATATGTGACAGAGTCAACAAAATTTAAATTTGTTCAAAGCTGGCATAGCTTTAGCTGTGAATCTGATTTTTGTCTAATTTAAGGGTAGAAATTCCCAAAAAAAAATATAAGGTAATATTTCTAAACATCTTTTTCTGTCTATTTCTTAAATGTAACTTCAAACTAATGATTTGTTTCGCCTTTTCAGCTGAGTAAGCAATAAGGTTTGATTCCAAAGCAAAAAAAAATACCGCTTCTTAAAGGGACTCGAAGCGATACCAATGAGTGGCAATAAAAATAAACAATTCTCAGACCCACAACTGGCCAGAACGAATCCACTCACCCCATGAAATATTCTAAACAAATTGCCATCCAATAAACTGAGAAAAGTCTGAAGACCGAAGCCGGAACCTGAACTAATCCGCCAGTTTTCATCCAGACCTCCGGCAGATCGGTAAAGATCGGAATAATTATATTTCAATAATGAATTTGGAATATGCAGTGGAGTTCGATCACGATGAAAATATTCTGTTGAGCCAAAGACATGTGGTGAGTAGTGATTACCTTCCCCAATAAATTATTTTCGTTTAAAAGACACTAATTTCAGTCTGGCTTGACGGAATTCTTGGCCAAGCTCACCTTGAATGAAGACCCTAGTGTTTCGAATCAGAAACTCCTTCAATATAAACATGAAGCTGAAATGCTGGACTTGACCTTTCCCTCACCCTACTATTATACCCAAAAAGAGGAATTAATCTACAAGGTTGTGTGCGAAATTAGGGGACAAATTCCTATAGATGAGCAGGAAGTTGAGAATTTTCTGGAAAACTATTCGGGAGATTTGGATTCATGTCTTTACGTGGAACTAAAATAATTTAATAAATATAAAAACCGATTAAGGAAATCGTCTAATTAAATCATTAGCTTGACTTGCCTATACCTGCAAGGATGTTTTTCTTACCGCTTACGTCTTTACGTTAATCCGACAAAATCAACCTCTAAGTCATGGTTTAGCCAACAATTAATGTTTATCTGGCAAAGCATTTTCATTTAGGCCACCAGACCACGAGCCGAAAAAGCCCAAGGATACGGGCTGAGTTCTACCATCAACCTTGTCCTGATATTAATTTAAACTAATGCCACAAGGCAAGTCACAACAGCAGCCACATACAAAAAGGGAAATAACCGAAGCATTCAAATCCGAGACATGTAATTTGGCAGGCGATTGCCTGAGAATGAGGAGTCCTGTGTCTCTGACTGGATATGGGTGTCCTGACGACAAAGTGACTTAACATGTCAGCCCGACGGCCTGATTATTCCGTTGACAGTGAGAATATGCCGAGGCAGAAAGATTATTTACCAAAAGGTGGAGGGGACCTCATCAATGCCAATTCCAAGTCAATTGAGGAAAACACAGAAAGAAATTTTGTTTCAGTACACAAAATGGTTTACAGAATTTAGATTACTCAAGAGAATACATTTATTTATCAATTTTCATTTATTATTAAAGTTTCTTCAAGTGAAATTCACCTGTAGGAAGTTGTCTAAGAAATTAGCCACCGAATTAGATGGCTAGAAGCGGTGAACCGACTCGGCCCTACTTCATTAACATTTAGTTAAACTTGTCGCATGCCTCACGCATTTCAATGAACTTGTGGCATCAAGGAATTTGCTTTTATTTAATTAAGCCAAACCTCTTACAGGATACCCAGTTGATTTGTATAGCAGTCTAAATATACTAGTATTTCTCTATCGAATTTTAAGCAAATAAATGTTTAGAAATAGCTTAAATGCTTAGAGCCTCGACATCGACATTGAAGTGACGTTTGAAATTAAATAGTGCCAGGCTCTTGGCATTTGGCCCTTTTGGTAAATAAACCGGATAAGCCGTGTAATTAAGCAAAATTCGCCGCCATTTGGTTCGCGGTTTTGGGTGCGTGAGAAGGCCCCAAACAGAAGCGTATTAATAACGTCAAAGTGTTGCTTATGAAAATTTATTAAGATGCCGATGTCGATGGCAATGCCAAAGGCCCAAAACTTCCCCAGTCAGCTGTTGCCATCTAGTGGGAATTTCCAGCATGGTTTTAGCCCACTTTTCCCCATCTTCCAGGCCCTTTTATCCCGAAAGGCCCTTTCACTTGACGGCTTCGCGTCCATAATTTGTGTAATTTATTGCCAACACTGCGTATACGTAATATTTAAAGTTTTCTTAAAGCATGTCCGGTTTGCTTGAAAATATTTTAGAGTAAAAGGTCAAAGAAATATTTAAAGAAACAGGTAAATATAAAAACAATATCATATGTCAAAAAGGCTATGATTGTAGTAATTCAGTTTTCATAAACAAATTCATAATAAATTACCAGACCTACAATTCGTTTTATTTAAAAAAACCTTCACCCTTAAACTTTGAGCTTTGTGGCCACAAAAATATTAAAAGATTTGATGTTCGTTTTTGTTAACAAGTTTTTCCCCAAATTTAATCTTCTTTGGCAGCTTATTTATAATAAACAAAAATATTTAAACACTTTAAAGGAAAACAAATGTAAGAATTTATTTCAAGTTGCATAAATTGTGATAAAAGAAGGGAGTTCTTTTAAAAGCTTAGTTCTGGCTTAATAAAAATAATCTTCTTTGCTAAACTATTTTCATAGGAATGTCTTTGTATCAACTCTCCAAGTCGCAGTCCAGAAACTAATACATTTTATTTTCCTGCCCCTTTCCCGAATATAATCAAGTCGAATAGGACTGCAACCGCATTTGGAAAAGTGGTTTTCTGTATCTTTTCCAATGAAATCTGGCTGCCTGGCAGATGCACGACTGTAAAATATTTTATTGCTGGCATTTGAGTGCAATATAGAAGGCCATTTGAAAGTTTACACTGGTTTCGGCTTTCGCCTTTCGGCTTTACTGCTGGCCAAAAGCCTCTAAAACTTTTCCGTCAAAAAGTCACCAGGCGACTGTATGGAACTTCTGTAAAAAGACGAAATGATGTGAGCCATAAAACTGTCCAGAAATTGCAAAAGAGCTCCTTGTACTTAAATAAACATATATTTTAAATGCCAGATGGCAGATGGCAAAGGTCACAATAGCGACCGCGTGAACAAAGCCCACAAATCATACATTTTAAATTGGCCAACACAACCACCCGGGCACGCTGAATAACAGTAAATAATTATTTAATTATTTTATTACTTTAAGCCGAATTACAAATGAATAGAAAGCACGCGCCAACAATTAACAATGCAGGCAAACAAAAAATGAATAAGGCGACAATTTCCACGGAATTTTTATATAAATACACAAAACCCAAGTCCGACATCCGTTCAGTTTTTATATAGAGTATACAGTACATGCTATAAGTAAATAGCCAGCAACAAGCATCTAAAAGGACATCTGGCGATGACGGACAATACGAGGTTAAACAAGGACCAACTTGATGGTAAGCAATAGGAAAAGAAATAGTAATACCCTTAAGGGTTTTTATTGAAATTACAATATATTAACTAATAAAATTCGATTAATTAACAAATGTGTTAAAAAAACAAACAATATAATATAAAAAAACATATAATTAGCCTTTCCTTTTGTCTGCCTTTTTTTATTGAAATTGTTTTATTAGCTAAGAAAAACTATTGTACTATTAACGACATTTCTCATTTTTAAAGGGAAAAGGAATAGAAAAAATATATAAAAACAAATATATATTAATTGATTAAAAAAAAACATTAAGTCTCATACAAACCACTAGTTTTATCTGAATTAAAAATATATAATATGTTATTTATTATTATTATTATTTTTCCTGGCAAGAGTATCTAAACTTTGGCCTACATTCAATATTCCGATATTGTGCTACCAAAAGGCGTTGCCGCAATTACCGAGCCATGAACGCGAGCAGAAAACACAAAGCCAGGCTAACGAGTGGCTGTGTATGTCGCATACTTTTAACCCGCACTGTGTTGCCTATTGTGCCCGACCAGGACCAGGCCAAAAGTATGTACGTAATCGCATGGTTCTGTTTAAGCCAGAAAGCCAAGTGACGGGGTGGTGGTAGGAGAGTGGGTTTTAGCCGGAATAGGAACACTAAGCAACTGTGTGTGATCATAATTGTTGTGGCAACAACAACACAACAACAGCAAAAACAACTACAAGTACTGAAACGGAAATCACAACACAAACAAGAGAAGCTCTGTTCCAGGCAGTTCGCTTTCTTCTTTATATACCTTTCATGGCAATGTCTACTTAAAATGTCAAAACTGCAAAGTCTGCAAAAGAATTGGGTCTAAAAGTTTAATTGTTTTTATTGCTTGGCTCTAAGAATTTATTTAAATTCGAAACCCTCAAGAGAAATTGAATAAATTAAACAAAAAATTGGAAATTAAAGTTGAGATAAACAAGAAAAATATCAAGAAATCAAGAAGAAATATATATTTCAATAAAATGCAAAGGGTTAAGTAAAACAAAGAGCAGGCAGGCATACGAATTTATTTTTACTGCCAACTAAAATGCATACGATAAATGCTAAAAGTTTTCCCATGTCGCAGTCGGACCGGAAACGGAAACGAAAACGAAAACGGAAGTCGCCTGAAAAGGTCGCCCGCTTTTTTGGCTCCAAGTGCATAAATAACTTTAAACTAGTGACTGGCTATAAATTATATTCACTTTTCCGTCTCTACCGCAGATGGTAGACCCCATATTTATCACAGATCCTTTGGGTTGGACTCTGGAGTAAAAGAAATCAAAAATCCGTTTTTAATGGCACATCGTCAGTTGCAAAGAAAAAAAATAGGTCAACCAGATTTATTCGGAATGTATCAATTATGAGCGCCGTTCAATCAAGCGAACCCCCCTCTGGCAAATCGACCGAAAACCAGACAAATGAGAGGGAGTCGCTGACAGTTAAATTGGCCACAGAAACACCCCCGAAAAAACGCCGATTGACCGACAAAAATATATATTCCCATACAGGGATCCTTACATGGGGGAAGCATTATAAAAGCTATTAATACAAGGAGGAGACCTAGAAACGAAATCAGAGTGTGAAGCCAGATTCCGAATCTTGACCCAAAGCGGCCACAACGGCGTTTGCTCTCTTCTCGATTTTGGCCACAAACAAATTTAGTGAATGGCCGAAACATTTTATTGTTTGGGCCACAATAAAACTCCAGAGAAAAGGGCGGAAAATCGTTCATTATTCATTATAAGCATATATAAGCAGCATTCTCACCCATCGCAATAATTCTGCTTCTGCAGGATATACGTTTTACGTATATAAATATTTTTTGTACATATAAAAGGAAACTCAAGTCATTTATCTTGACAGGAATTTTTCCATTGGGCCGCTCACTTGATAGTTAGAAAAGCCAAAAACTCTTCAGCCGCAAACTTTCATCAATCTTTCAATAATGGCGAGTCGGTTCTCGATTGTCGGTTTTGGGGAAGTAAGCACCTTTCAGTTCAGTGTCATGTAAATTTGTTTGCGCAGTTGCACGTAGCCAATAAAATAACCATGAAATGTACGAGTTTGGGACGAGAAACAGCCAAATACTGGGGTCAAGAGTTCACCCCAGGAAAGGCATTCAAAAGTAAATAAATCATGATGCTTTTTCTTTGGTATTTGATCTGCTTTCTCCTGTTTTCTCCAGCATCAAGGTCCTGTCGTTGACTTGTGCCTTTTTTCTTGACTAAAAAATACTTATAGCTGGCGATTTATTGATTAATTTTTCACCAGTACAACTCTGTATGGTAGACTCTGTCTTGTCCCTGCCTGGATCTGATATATATGTATATCCAGCTTGTCGCTTCACCGAGCTTAATGAAGTTATTGCGCCCTCTTTTCGCCAGCAATATGTTTTCATTACTCAAAGGGAGTCCCGAGTCCCGAGTCCGGAGTCCTGACTCCAAAGTCCTTGGAGTAGGACCTTTATGTTTATCTTTCGCCCAAGTCAGTGAATATTATTTTAATTTATTTAATTGGCTAATGGACGACCAAATGCTATGTTAAGAAAATTGCCAGAGGATGCATTATCCACATCCTCATCCACATCCACATCCAAAACAGAGAACGCTTCATTAGGCTAAATAAAGCAGATGGCGGCATAAAAATGAAATCATTGTGTAATTTTCGGATAACAAATTCTAAAAATTATTGCTTTAATTTATGTGTTCCATTATGGGATTATTAAGCGTTAGTCGCCCATAAATTAATAAATGTTTTTATTGCTATTTTTTTGTTTTAATTTTTAATTTATATAGCCTCGCGATGAATTATGACTGAATTATACATTCTGCTTATGGCATTTATAAATTTATTCTATTTATACTCATATGCTTAATTAATTACATTTTTAATTTGTCTTTTTTGTTTTGATTAAACCGAAGAGGTTTCGCAAACGTTCCACCAACTTTTTGAAACATAATCTCCAATCGAAGGAAGCACGGGTCCTTAGTTTTCGCTTTGATCCGAAGGACTTCTTTACTGGCTGACTTTGTGGGGGAGTTCGCTGCGAGCCGCTAATATCTGTTAGCCAAGTCCGGATACCAGAACCACTTGCTGGCTTTTCCACACAAATCAAATTCTCAATGTACTCCAGGAAAATCTGAGACGAACGATTCATGGCGACTTGCGGCTGGGAAATGTCTCCAAACTGATTTCAGGAAAGGAATTTATACAACCAACTGGTCGATGTCGGCTACTGGAAACTTCCACTAAGAATTATTAATACTAATATTTACTTTTCCATATCCAAGCCTGCTGTGAGTTTTGATTGTTTATTTTGACGTAGAACTAGAACCCTGATTGTTATTTTCGACAAATAAATAAATAAATGCAAAGTGTACATTACCCAACAGCTTTTTGAACAACCCGAATTTTCTTACATTTACAAAATTGTCATTTCGGATATCCAAAAAATAAGACCACACACGTTAACATTGTAATGATATCACTCAACAAATCCAAATTTTTGTGACAATGAACGATACGCCCGGTTTTATAGCTCGTTCGAGCAAGCCGCACCTACCGATCTACATGCGAAGGGGAAGCAAGAGTCCTCTGGCGATGGGACGCTGGGTGAAGACCTACCACTCGGGCGAAGGATTACGTCTGCGACCCGTCAGACCGATCTACGGGCTCTTGGCGTCGGACGACACGTCCATGGGCGTCCTGGCAACCATACTAGGAGAAGTGACCAACGGAGTTCAGCTGAAGGATTTGCATTTTTTGATAGCGCCCGGTACCAAGACGTTGCCGCGAAAGCTGCACTGTTTCGATAAGAATGCCAGATCGTATTTGGGAGTTACGGCTCTGACAGAGGATGAAATCGAGGTGCTGAAGAAGTACGAGAATCTTTTGAAATACGAGCTGAGCTTCACCGACCAATACTTCTCCGCCAGGACCCTGACCTCAGACCAGGACATGCGGGCAATGCTCCTCGATCGGACCAGCGACGGGCTGTTCCAGAGCACTCTGACCTATACGCCTCCCCCACCCAAAAAGTGCTGTAATGTTGGTGTTCAGGCGGAATTGAGTCGACCGCATATAAGGGCCCTGAAAAAACCGAAGATACCAGTTCACTTGCGGGAATTGGAGGAGATACGACGCAGGAGGGCCACTGAGCCGAAACCGATTCCTTTTTATCGGCATTATTATTGTGGATTTTGACGTTTCAGCCGCGATTGGCTCGGCCCAGACTTTGCTCAGATTGAATTGTACAGCGTATCTTGTCTATAAGTTTAAAATATCTTTTCCTTTATATGGTATATATTCGTCTGCAAACACATTTCTAATTTTTTGGATACAAAAAAAACATTTGGATCTTGAAAGTATTTAAAAGTGTTTTATTTAAACAAGTGTGGGTTCTTCTGTCTACTTCCGCAAACGGTATTGACAGTATTTTGTAATTTTCAGAGTCCTGTCAGCTTTTGCATCCACATGTTTCACAAAATCCAACGTGGTATCAGTCATTGTTAACCCCGGGACATGCTGGGTTTACAACCAACATGGATTTCATGCATTTCAAATTAGTCGAAAAACCAAAAACCCGCAGGTTTTGTTGGTTTTAAATTTCCTGTAATTAAGTGAGTTCCTGCCCACCGAAATTCCCATTTCAATGGAAGTTGTAATTATGCATTGTATGCATTAAGGCAGTAACATTTTAATGTCTAATTCCTCCACGAGTAAATAGCCCGGCGAAAACCTCCAAAATCTAAAACCCATTAGAAACAATTATTAGCCAGTATTTCATATTACAGCGCATTATTTTTCTTAACTTCCACAACTTGTTGCTTTCAATAAATTGCAAAATAAGCAAAAATAAAAGAGACCAGCTCCGTGCGGAGGTGGAGAAAGTTTCGATCCATTCCCTGGATCGCCCGTAATCGAGACCTGAAGAGCATAAAACCCGAAATTAAGCAGGGCACGTAACACGTAACTTGGAGGAGCAGCCAGAAGGCCAAAGATGAGGAGGACACGTATCAACTACACATATGGATTTCCAAACTAGAACATGTTGCTTGACTCCGAACTAAGCTCGAATTCTCAGCAGTTTCCCCCAGCAGTTTCCCAAAGAAAACCAGTCTAGTGTGAAGTTTCCGCCACCACTTTCCACTCGTCCTGGCACATCGGATGTGAGTTTTGGGATGTTTGTTTTCCTCTTCTAAGGACTAATGAGGCGCATATTGCTTAAGTGTTGCTCAATTACATTGAGTGCTTAGTTGCTTTGACGTTTGCGACACATTGCGCTATGGGAGAACTATCCACGAAACCGGGAAGGTGTCTCTCCGCCACCCACTATCGTAGTGCCTTCAAAATTCAGCCAAGATAAATATGCAAAAAGTTTTTCTCGCCTTTGTGCCGTGAGAAAAGGGGAGTTTCTTTTGGCAAAAAAGTGTACAAGTGACGGAATAAAAAGGAAACTTTACTTAAACTTTGCAAAGAGTTTCGCGAATGAATTGCAACCATAAAGAGGAAGGAATTAAACCCAACAAAGTAGTTTATAACAAGCACCCGCTATTTGTATTTCGCAGTTAGTTACCTTTTGGCAATTTCCCGCCTTTGGCAGCCTTCATTTGGCCAAAACACAATAACATTCTTGCTAAACTAACATGCCAATCCGAAATTGCATTTTAATTGATTGCCAGGATCAGAGTTTCGACCCAAAACTGCTAAAGACGTCAAGGAAATCGCGTAAAAATTGGCAACATCCGACAGGAGCGCTCAATCAAAGTTTCCGCTTTTAGGAAAGCAAATTACATGCCTTGGGGGAAAATAGCTTATATAATAAATATTTTCAATTTGTATTTTTTTGCTATACCTGAAATATCAAAAATGATATTTTATTTACTTTAAGATATGGATTTAAGACGGCAAACTTTTCAATTGGCTTCAATTGAATTTATTTTGCCGAAAAGCAACTGTGAATTTTTGTGAGAAAATAATAATAAACAATAATAATTCTGTAGCCATAATATAAATTGGAGAGCTTGGCAAACTTTCTGGCCGGGGCTAATTGAAAAATGTCTGAAAAGTCGGCGGCAACAATTTTATATAAAAATTTCAAATGCAGCGCCTGACAAAGAAAAACAATCAGGTGAGCGAGACAGTCGTGTCAAAGGTACAACGACGGCAGGTGAGACGGAACGATGGATTGTCAAGTACAATTTATGGTGTTGATTTATACCAACACGATGGTGTTGTGGGGGGGTGTTGTGGGGGAGGCTAGCAGGGTGTTATGGAGGAATGTGTAAAGGGATGTCAACGGCACTGCGAGGCGCGTTCAATCACAATTCTAATTACCAAGCTCCCCGAGGTAATTAACTTTGCATGCATTACACAAATTACACAAACAATGCGAGCGCCGCACCGAAGCTTTATCAACTCAATTACGTACTGTGTGAGGGGAGTGGGGGAGTGTGTAGCGGATGTTCCCCTTCATTTGGCCCCTTGACTTTTCTATCTCACTAACTCTGGCCCCAGTCTCTCTGTTTCTATAGTGTTCCCTTTTACTCCTGGTAAGCCTTTGCGGTGGCCTGAAAGTGTCACAGAGATGCTTTACACAGATAAACAACAAATAAGCATTGTCTGTAATTTAGCGTGATTGTTGTTGCTGTTGCTGTTGCTGTTGCTTTCCCTCTCTGCTCCGCCTGGGGGCTTTCGCGAATTTCCAGGCTCCTTCTCCCCATGCTTCCCTTCTGCCCTTCCAGACAGACGACAACTTACTTTATCAGCTGGCAACAATCGGGTACTCGGAGATGGGTTCCACAAAAGGTTACAGTTAGTTTCGGTTACTCCGGGACTCGTAGCTCCGATCTATTGTTTAATTAATTTTCTCCTCCTTGGAGGATATTTGCGTTACCAAATTATGTAAGGCGGTCTATTTAACCTCCTAGCATACAAAATTTAAATTAAAAGCTACGTAATAATACGTAATAAATATATTTATCATTTTATTGAAATGGTTCAACAGGTCGTATACGTAATATTATGATTTGATGGTATTTGTGTTTTTGAGGTTATTTTTTATGAATTATAATAAATATATAATAAAAATACATAAATTAAAAACAAATCCTCCACTTGTTTAAAACTATTAAGACATTTAAAGTACGTATACGTAATATTAATATCCGCTTTTCGTAAACAAGAACTTTAAATTAAGTTTGTTTTAAAGTGTTGTTCTTTAGCGAGCAAACACTGTGGTGCTTGCTAGAGAGTAGCGTGTGTGCTTTTGGTCCCATTGTTAACATCCTGCTTGTTGTACCAGTTGGAACGGTACATCTCTCTCCCAGCCGGCTCCTTGAGTTTTAAGCCAACATCATTTATTATCGCTGTTTGTTTCATATCTAAATAAGATGAGAAGGTTTCGAGGATACGAAGGATACGAGTACACGCAATAAATAAATGTTTTGAAACTTCTATTTGGATAGTGATAGGGTAACCCTATTAGGGTTGTCCTGTACTTTAATAAAGCCACAACTTCCTGACAGTTCCTGAAGTTTCTTGCTATTTTTTAAATTTAAATTAATACTTCTAGGTTTTTATTTTGAATTTTAACTTCATAAATTGATGGCAACAAAAAGCATCCTGAGTGCCACGCCCCTTGGTGGTATGCAAGGCACTAAACTAATACTAGACTCACCCGCAAACATAAGCCCAGACAAGACAGGAAAATAAAAAGGAAACAAAACCAAAAGTGAAAAACAAGCAAACAACAAAAAGTTGCAACAAATGTGAGAAAAACGGAAATAAATCTAACAAAACGGTTTTAGTAGCTTTTTTCACCAACCCCCCCTCGCATATCCCTACAGAAAGTTGTATCCAAATGTACACATGTGTGTGTGTGTGTGGGTGTGGGGGTTTTTGATTTCATGTTTCTCTTTTTTTTTAGCTCCTTGTGGGGGGAAACGCAGCCATGTAAATACGGTACATATGTAAGGGTCGGCATGTAAAAGCAAACTATGTAAAATGTAAATACATATTTTGACTCATATGTTACATGTGTCAACTTTTATGCCTCGTAAGGGCAATCTTTTCACAGTGGGAAGGAATTGTTACAGATTTCTTTTGTTTTCTTTAAACCAATAGAAAGCAGCTCTCTCCCAGTCTAACCGAAAGTGCAATGGCATCTCCTGTGACACCAGGATGCCCCTCTTCTGTCTAATTTTCAGACCTAAACCGAATTTAAAACATGAATAACAATTTTTTACCCCAAAATATATACAACACCCCTTTTCGGTAAACAAGTCACATTACTCACAACAGAATAAAGTTTGTGGGTTTTTTTTTTCATGTTTCCGACATTCTCTAGGTGAATGGCGCCCAAAGCTAATATTTTTTTTGTTTGTCCAAAATTTATGTGTTACGATTATTTCGGTTGAACGAGTACAGCTCACTCCATCGAACCCAGAATGGAATCATTATTTACACATGTAACCAAATTGAATTTTTTCCGGATCTCTCCAACTTCGATTCTATGCAAAAAATGGATGTATAATTTTTTGGTTTTTAGAAAACTTCATGGGTCTTGAATAGGGAAATTTTCCAACACGTTTTAGCCATTTTTATGACAGAACTCAGACAAACCAAGTAATTTTTTGAATTCAGTTACGAATATGCAATTACACAAGGAAACAAGGACCGGCACATCCTGCTTATCTCCAGCTGCATCTACAGCTGCAACTCCTGCTGCAGGAAGCATCATTCTGGCAAATGCCGCATGTGCGACTCGCATTTATTCCTGCCCCAGGACCCTGACAGTCGTTTGTTTTTGGTCCTGGGCATTTCGGCCTGCTCGTTAAGTCATTTAAATTAGATTGCATTTTGGCCAACGTGCTTGGCATATTCGATTATTCTGGCACTGTGAAAACCGACTAAGCAGGTCAAACTTTACGTATTTCGAATGTTTGGGTAAAATTTTTCATTTTAAAATGAAAACCCTCATTTGAGGCAAAACTTTCGACGTGTTAATAACACAAAATGAAAAGAGCAGGTCAAAAAAACATCCTAGCAACGGCAGGACAATAAGCCGCAACTCAACACTGGGAACACTGGAAACAGGACGTGCAGCCATGATTTTTACGAGTTTCAATTTATATGATTTTCTTATATCCGTTCCATGGCAGACACTTTAATGGCCATGGGACCAGCAGACCAGCAGTCCTGCAGTCCTGTGGCCAGGACTCTAGCAAAAAAAGCCAATTTCAACTAAAGTGAAAAATACATCAAAAAATTCCTTTCCTTTCAATATTGCAAAGAATGAATATGCATATATGCAGTTTTTATAAAAGGAAACGCATTATTAAATTATTAATCAAGACTTGCCATGCAAAAATAATTTGATTTTATAAAGAAGAGATGATTATTTTGAGCGTCAAACAAGAATTCGGAAGAGAAAAGCCTTGAATGACAACTTAAGCCATTCAGCAGTTCGGGTCATTAATTTTATAACAATGGCTCTTGCACTAAAATCATTTTTCTTACTTTTAAGCTTTACTTCTCGCAATGCCCAATAATTTAGAAATACTATAAAATCCACCTTTAAGCTGAATGCTATTCAAATATTTAATACCACTTAAAAACATGATTACTTCAAAACCCTTTTAACGACAACTTTTAATGGGACACAAATAGGAGGAAGAACTGTCACGCCCAATCTGTTTGCAATCATAAATTTGTATTAATTGACAAAACAACTGACTGTGGAGGTTTCCATTTTTTTTGGTTCTTGTGAATTTGAAATAATTCCTCTTGATGGTTTCTAAGTTTGCAGCAATTTCCTTCCTTGGTGCCCGTTTAATTGTCCGACCAGACTGTGAGGCAATAAAATTATTTTACGATTTTTTCCTGGACTCAGGACTTTATTTGGCCCCAGAAGTGAATCAAATGAAAAGTTTAAGTTGATTTTCTCAGGCTGTTTGTATTCAGGTGGCTGTGGGAAATCCTCGAGAAGAGCAGGATGAGAAGGACTGTTCCATGACCAGCTGTGGTTTACTTTTGCATTCCTGTTGACTTTCCTGAGTCTGAGTCTGAGTCTTCTGCGGCTGACTTTGTCCCAAAAGGCGACGAAATGATGGAGGGCAGGAGTCAAGTTGCTTTGCCAATGGCAACCGTCATGAAACGCCTGGCAAGTATGGCTGGCATTCCATATATGACAATGCACACAAAAGGATCCAGAAAAGGATGCAGATGCAGAAATGCAGGTGAAACTGAAGGGAGCAGAACAAATACCCGTATGCAGTCTTATTTTAGCTTAATCAACCGATAAAAGAAATCCAACGAAACTACAATTCCATGTCAAGGAAATTTTAAAATCCTTTTTGAATACAATGAGGATGAAATTCTTTCTTCAAACAACTGAAATATGTGGAATATTTCTTTATTAAAATATTTGTTCATGACTTTCTTTTTTTAAAGGAAACAAACTATAGAATATATATTTATTAAATATTATATTATCTCAACATAATTACCGAAACATAAACATAAAAAAATTAACCCAACACATGGCCTCATAGGCCATGACTTTTAGTGTTTGAATTTTGCCTTTTCGCCTACACAAATTTCCAGGCATTATAGTGTTTGCTTCGTTTATGGAGAAACCGGGAGAAAGCTAGAGAAAGAAGGAGAAAACAGGAGAAAGTGGGAGAAAGTACATGACCAAGTAATGCCTGGCATAATCATAAAAGAACGTGGCGCCTTGGCTTTCAACGTGTTAAAGCCACAACCACAACACAGGGTTCAGAGTTCGCAGCTCACACCACCTTCTCCTCCCCCTGCAGATTAACTTGAAGGTCGTTGTCTATCCTGACACCAACCCACCACCCCACTCCCACTCCCACTCCTGCCAAGGACCATGATTTAATTAAAATCTACATGTGCTAAGTAGATTTTATTCTTTGTTTGCTTATTTGGTTTATTTGCCTATTTTCTAGCATCTTGTGTTCGCTTTCCGCCTGCTGGCCATAATTGATTTAGGCCTTCACTGCATTAGGCCATGTCAGAAGAAGTTCCTTGGCCAGGAGGCGATTGTTAGTTCACGTAAAAGTAAGGATTCCCTTCAGGCCAAATTATTTACTCTGTCAAACTTAGGCAGGAGCAATTAATATTATTTCAAACGTATTTTTTCATGCAAATATTTGATAAAACACTCACCTTTAACCAAATAACTATTCCTAGATAATAATTACTGGCCTACAACAAATTCAAAACAAATTGAATTTAATTAAATGTAATTTTTCAATTAACTTTTGATACATTATGATAACTCTTTTTGGGATATATTTAATGGAATTTTAACTTTCCATCGACACTCCCGAACACCCCCGATAAGCATCCTAATAATTCACAATGTTTACCTTGGTGGCTTTTGATAAAGTGATTTAATTAAATGTCAACAAGTCAAATACTTCAAATTCGATTAACTTAATTATGAGGATTATGACAGATTTATTTATACAATATACGAATTCCCACAAGCAGGATACTCACCTAATGATTTAACTCCTTGCTGATCTCGAGTCTCCGATTGGGTCAAGAATTGCTGCTGCTGCATCGACCAAACTCTTGAAATGCTAATAATTATTAAAATTATTGGCATTGGGCTAACAATGCAGCCTAAGCACTTGCCCGACTTGGCCATTGTCCTTGATTTGGTTTGTTTTTTATCTCAAATAATGCACTTTATGTCTTGATTTTAAGTTAACATAATTATGATTTTAGAAAGTCCTGGCAGCCTGGAGAGTTTACACCCTAGAAGAAAAGATTGGAGAATTAACAATCAATTGGAGCATTAATTAAATCCATATCTATGCCTATATTTTATCCAATGTCCTTGGTAATAAATTTCACCCTTATCCCGTATTAAATTGTCGCATTATATATATTTTTTTACCGCCGATTCTGCATTCCGAACACACATTCGAGTATTTGTGTTTGTTAAATCCCGCATATATTGTCTGATGGACAGTTGCTTATCGTCCTGTTCATGTCCTTCGGAAACCTTATCCAATGCTAACAACTGCATTAATATTTACATCCCGCTCGCCGCATCCAAATAGTTTTTTCTCCCCCGGACCGTGAACATAAATTGTGCCTGACCTGAACCTTGATCACTCGCAAATGCCGTGCCAAAGGCCAGAATCCAATTAAAATGTTAATTTTTGTACAAACTACGAACCGGAGCCGGGGGAAACTTTGCCCAGCGGTCACCGTGTGTACTCGTATGCTATTTTCATTAAAATCACCCAACAATCGAACCCATGAAATTTGTATCCATCGAAGGGACAGCCAGGTGCCTGCCTGGAGTACTCGTATAATCACGGCTTTTAAATGATTTTATGCCACCTGAGGAGGAGTGACCTACACTATTGTGTAATGAGCTGTTTGTTGTTGCCAAACCAATCAAACAATGGTCATCAAATTAACATTGGAATCAGCTTAAAGTGCAAGTTGTAATTGTTATTTCCATGGTATTGATGGTTAATTGAATTCTGCGGTTGCGACGAGTCTCCCCCCAGGGGCCTACACGTGCCGAAGCACTTCAATTTAATGTCCACCTAACTCCAGAGTCCTTCGAATATTAGCTGTCACTTCTTCTAATTAACATTTCCTAATTGTATGTCTGAGAATATCTGGGAAGGAGCACAAAAATATAAGCCGGTCGTTGTCTGGCTTTTGTCTACCATCCTTCACTTCAGCTGCGAATACAACGAATACAAGTTAATTAAACAAACTTGGCTGCACATTAATCACCTGGACATCGGCCAAAAAGGCAAAACATCACCTGGAGACCATTTGATCTTAAAGAAGCTAAATTCCGGCAAACAAAAAATCTCCCAAGCGAATTCAATTAAAAGGACACGAGAGGCAGGTCCAAAGGACGAATAAATCGGTTCAATTTCAATGTGTTTCCTGGATACTGCCTAGCATTCAGGATAACAGCCGACGCCTCCCTCGGACATATGTTTCGTTTTGGCCATGTTTCGTTCTTTATGAGCCCGGAAGATTAATGAGTAACGAGCTCATCTAAGCGGCACTTAATTAATTGTCAGGGAAAGGGAATGAAAAAGCTTCAGGATCTGTGTATAAAAGCGGGTTTTTTTTTAACCAGAATTAAACTTAAAGTAATCAATTCTGCATTGTTTTGCTTTTGTTTCATTATACATTTTTTTCATAAAATTTATCAGCTGAATGAATGTAAAAACAAAAAAAATAAAATAAAACTACCCTTTGATATGAAAAACCAATAAATATTTATACATATTTGTGATTCTGACCAACAGGTTTACAAGCTCAAATTCCGCGCAACCGTATGGAAAATATTTATGAAATTACGGAAACACAGCTATAGGATATGATTGGAGCATAAAATATTTTTAAAACCAAGTTTATGGCTTTCATAATTCATTACTCGTTCCCACTACCCCTATGCGATGCCTCGAAAACTCATGCGAGGACATCCGGGCTCATTTCGGAGTCAATCCACCCACGTGCTCATTAGGAGTTCGTCTTCCTTTTTTCCGGAATTTAGCAAAAAAAAAAAACAACAAATACGAGAAACTCGAAAAGACTTCAAAAACAGATAAGACGAACTTTGAAAACATTCCACCTTAACATGGAAAAACTTTGATTTTCTTCCAAAAAAAAAAAGGAAAAGAAAAGAAACCAAACGAAAAAGAAAATTTTCGCAGAGAACTGTCGGTTGTTTACGGCAACGGACACGCAATTGAGCCAAAAGTCTGAAAGAATTTGTTTTCTTTTCTATCTTCATCGCGAAATTTGCAAGAATTCCGATTCCGTTTGGGTAACAAATGCAGTTTCGATTAGCATTAAATCGCCCAACTGTCTGGGTTCATTTGCGACAAGGATCAAATGAGAATGATTATCAACGACTTACCTTTAGTTGCTAAACATCGAATGCATCCTTAAAAGCCGTTTAATTAGCAAGCATTCTGCGAGGATTCTCTGTCTAAAGACAATTATTTGGCCGCATAAAGCGGCCTCGTTTTTGAAACTTCACTTTTTTCTTTTTAGCACATGACACTGAATGAAATCGAAACCGGTTCTTTACATTTTTTGTCAGTGTAAAGGGACTGCGTATCTATGACATTGAGCGGTTTTTATCCACGTGAATCCCGCCGCACCGACGTTGGAAGCGGCATCTGCGATATATCCTTCGGTGGCGAACTTTACACGCAGCGATAAGTGTTTCGAACCGCGTCAAAGGACCAAAAAACACGTGTGCCCCGACTTGAAATTCATTTGATACTGCGGCAAATGCGGCTGCCAAACCAGGAGCTTTTCCATGTTTTTACTCTGTTGTCCTGGCTGGCAGGACCCACCATTACTGCTTGATCTGGCTGTTTTTTCGTGAAATGCCAACGATGTGAGCCGAGTGGCACTGCAACACCGAACAGCAAGGAACTCGGGGGTGGAGCACTCCGAAAATTTACCAAATGCGGCGAATTCAAAAAGTCCTTTAAACCAAAGGGGACATAAAAAGGGGAAATGGAAAATCGGGAATTTATCAATATTAGAAATGCCCGGAAAAGGAAATCCACTGCTTGCTTTATTTCCCAATGATTTTCAAAAGGTATGCCACACTGCTTTATCGTCCAAGCAGTTTAGATCAAGAAACTGCTTTTCCGTATAGGGCTTGAACCCTATTTTAGATCACCCCCCCAAAATCCAAATTAAAATATAATTTCCATCCATTATCCTTTACTTCACTTCTTCAACTTTTATTAATGCAAAAATCGTGTAATCCTTGAAATATACAAATGAGATTTAAAACTCGAAAATAAAGTTTCGCTTTACTGAACCAAAAATCGACTAAAACGCGCTGTTTTGCAAATATTGCGGAAAAATGCACACATTATTAAAGAAAACCTATGAATAAAATTATTTAATCATGCAGACACATCTATTGGTAGCCTTCAAAATGCAATTGGAAATGTTATGATTTGGTTAACATAAATCAGTTAACACGCGCGAGTTACCGACCCATCGGTACAATACACCACCCCTCCTTCTAACCCCCAGGTCTTCACAAGTGAAGACATCGAACCGGGAAACGTTGCGATACAAAGTCGCAACATAAACATCAACGACGAGTCAGCCGCCGATATTCACCGTTAGCAACACGGCATTCCCTTCACACAGACAACGCAGCGCATACAATCCCACATACACTCTTGTAAACATACTCTCTGTTGCATCAGACTCTCTATTTCTAAGAACTCCATTCGTTATACACATATACATATTCACTATAAGCTTATTTTAAGACCAAAAAATAAAGACGACCGATTAGTGGAGTTTTAGCAGCAACCACTTGCAGACGTATCCAATTCGATCGAATTCCCTAACAGCCGTAGCTACTTCCAAGGCCAGCTCCTCTCTTCTCTGAATTTAAAATACCCCGCGAAGCTCCCCGGAGGTAACTGGCGCAGCCGGAAACTGGAATGGAAAATATTCTATTAAACCTTCTATTAGTTCTACTGTAAGTAGGTGTAGAAAAAGAGTGAGAATGAAGTGCAGTAATGTCTAAAAGTGAATACAACAAAAGTCCTACTACAATACATAAACCGCCTTAATTAACATGCAAAACACCCAGATATAATTTCAAAAGAAAAAAAAAAGAAGAAGATGTAGTGTACCTACGTGGCATCAATCGCTGATAAACCACTGCCGAAACATTAAAGGCCCAGTACTACATCACAAAATACTTATATATACATCGAAAATATACACAACAAAACCATATATACAAATGTGTAAGAGTGACGTATAATGTACTTGTGTGAAATCAATCGCTGATAATCACTGCCGAAACTTAATAAGGCCAAGTACCACATCACTACTTTCATGTGTACATATATATGCAAAACAATTAAAACAATTCACACACACAAATATTTCAAATGCAATAAGAAAAAAAAAGAAGATGTAGTGTACCTACGTGGCATCAATCGCTGATAAACCACTGCCGAAACATTAAAGGCCCAGTACTACACCACAAAATACTTATATATACATCGAAAATATACACAACAAAACCATATATACAAATGTGTAAGAGTGATGTATAATGTACTTGTGTGAAATCAATCGCTGATAATCACCGCCGAAGCTTAGTAAGGCCAAGTACCGCATCAGTACTCTCATGTGCACATATATATATGCAAATACGAATTTATATGAACGGTGAAGAGTATGTTTTCTAAGACTGGGCACAGAACCACAAAATCACATATAAACTGCACACCTTAATAAAAAGGAAAATCTTTGAAACATGCATCCATATTCTCACTCTTTCAACACAAATGAAGTATTCAAATATTACATACATACATTAATACCACTATATTACAGGAATTAACGCACAAAAAAAAAAAAAAAACACCATTCAACTATAAACAAATAATTAAGAACCACTAAGTACATTATAAATTGTATACTCCCTTTCTCTCTTAAATGTCAAAGAAATTAACACAAACTATAAAACAAACAACTCGTTCCGTATTAGGATCACACACACTTCCAAAAAGAGTCACACGTTCAGTTACTAAAACAAACACCCTCCCCGTAATTAGAGAAAATACCCTCTCACCGCCCCTTCAACCTATAAATATGGATTCAGACAACGCCTCCGTAGGTAATTCCGCCCCCTTAACACCTACCGTCAGTGGCTCCAGCAGTATTGCTACGACACTTAGTGCCACCGATATTTTAGCCTTCGTTAAAGAACTTCCGACTTTCGATGGTACTCCAAGCCAACTCGACAAATATATAACTAGCGTTGAAGAAATAATCATGCTCATTAGGGGTACCGACCAAACACCGTACGGGCTTCTAACACTTAGGGCAATTAGGAACAAAATAGTTGGAAGAGCAGATGAAGCCCTAAACCTAGCTAACACCAAACTTATATGGGACGATATCAAAAGCAACCTACTACGTCTATATTCTAGCAAGAAAAGCGAAGCTACCCTCCTAGGCGAGCTCCAATCTCTCCCGGACAACCTAACCCTAGGGCAATTGTTCTTCGGCTTATCGAGGATTAGGAGCCAACTTATATCCATTACTTCCAATAGTGGACAGTCGGCCACAATCATCGAAGCCAAGAAAACACTATATGATGAAGTCTGTCTAAATGCCTTCATTTCAAGAATCAGAGAACCACTTAAAACAGTCATCAGATTGAAAGACCCCAAGACTATCGAAACAGCTTACGAGCTATGTCAAAGAGAAAGAGCTCGTTACCAGAACAGAAACCCATACCCCCCAACACCAAACAATACCGTACGACGAACTAACAATTACAATAACAATAACAGCAACAATCACAGAGACGACAACAACCGCAACAACCGTAATTCACCTTACTTCCAAAACCACTCATACCATTATTCAAACCCCAACTCCCAATATCGTCAATCAAACAATGGCAACAGAAATAGTAACCCGTTTAAAGACAATAAAACACCAAATTATGGGCTACACAACATAGAAGAAGAAAAACTCACCCAACACTGCCCTACCGACCTAAATTTTCAGGCACCCGCCTCAAGAACCCGACCGGATACATAAACCCCACCACACATGCAACATCCCTTCCATACATAACCCTAAACCTACAACAAAAATTCCCCTTGTCATTTCTTATCGATACAGGATCCAATAATTCCTTCATCGACCCAGAATCTGCAAACCAACTAGAGTGCACAACTCTACCAACATCCACTTCAATTACAACAGCATTAAATAGTTTCAAAATTGAGGAAAAAGCAATATTCCCAATGCCACCCGAGTTCAAAACCGAAGGTCAAATTACCCTACTTAAATTCAAATTTCACTCTCATTTTAACGGCCTCATAGGAATGGACCTATTATCACACCTAGAAGCAAAAATAGACCTAGTAAACTTACAACTAGTAACCTCAAAGTCTACACTCCCAATATCCTTGTACACTAACCAAGCTTCAAAAATTTTTAACATCCCCGCCTACAGTAAAGTTATCTTACCACTACCGGTAAAGACTAATCATGGCGAATTCTATTGTTGCGCTACACAGCTGAATAATGAGTTAACCTTGTCAGAAGGACTATATAAAGCAAACAATAATATTGCCAATGTCGAAATCTCTAACAAATCCAACTCGGATAAACTACTATACCTAGAATACCCCCTAGAAACCACCCTCTACAACAAAAACGATTATATCGAATTCTTTAACATATCAGCTACACCCCTTAATAACGATAACCTCCAAGCCCCATTACAAATCCCAACAGAACATCTCAATCCAGAAGAAAAAGCAGCCTTAATAACCCTATGTAAACAATTTCGCGACATATTCTACAACCCAGAAACACCATTAACTTTCACCAACAAAATCACACACTCCATCCCCACCATAGACAACACTCCTACCCACGCAAAATCCTACAGATACCCTTTTGTCCATAAAACAGAAGTCAAAAAACAAATTGATTCCATGTTAAATCAACAAATTATTAGATCTAGCCACTCCCCTTGGAGCGCCCCGGTATGGGTGGTCCCAAAAAAACTAGACGGTACAGGGAACAGGAAATGGCGGCTTGTAATAGACTACCGGAAACTCAACGACAAAACCATTTCGGACAGATACCCCATCCCAAACATGAACGACATATTAGATAGCATAGGCAAAGCAAAATATTTTTCAACACTCGACCTAACTAGCGGTTTCCATCAAATTGAGATGGAACCAAAAGATATCGCCAAAACAGCTTTTACAGTCGAAGGGGGCCATTACGAATTCATACGGATGCCCTTCGGCTTAAAAAACGCACCGGCTACCTTTCAACGGGTTATGGACAACGTCCTCGGCGACCTTAACGGCACCATTTGCTTAGTCTATCTCGACGATATTATCATTTTCTCGCCTTCCTTACAAAAACACCTAGCGGACATAAAAATGGTATTCGAAAAACTTAGAGCGGCAAACTTTAAACTACAACCCTCGAAATCAGAATTCCTGAGAAAAGAGATAGAATTCCTAGGCCACATAGTCACACAAGACGGAATAAAACCAAACCCGAACAAGATAAGTGCGATCAAAGAATTTCCTTGCCCCACCAACAGAAAAACTATCAAATCTTTTCTCGGTTTACTGGGGTATTATAGGAAGTTTATAAGAGACTTCGCTCGAATAACGAAACCCATGACTAAACAACTGAAAGGAAAAAGACAAGTTACTATAGATAAAGATTTTGTAGACGCATTCGAACAGTGCAAAACTCTTCTTTCCAATGACCCGATACTCATACACCCAGACTTCAAAAAACCATTCATCGTTACTACGGATGCTAGTAACTTCGCGTTAGGGGCCGTACTATCCCAAGGCTCCTTACAGAACGATAGACCTGTATGCTTTGCCAGCAGGACCCTTTCTGACACCGAAGTCAACTATTCAACCATAGAAAAAGAAATGTTGGCAATAATATGGGCAGTAAAGTACTTCAGACCATATATTTATGGCGTAAAATTTACTATTGTTACAGATCACAAGCCACTAATATGGCTTATGAATTTCAAAGAACCCAATTCGAAAATAATTCGTTGGAGACTCCAACTCATGGAATACAATTTCGAAATAATTCACAAAAAAGGTTCACAAAATGTAATCGCAGACGCCCTAAGTAGAGCAGACCCAAATTTAAACCACAGCGAAACACTGACTGTTAAGCCTTGTCCCACATCCGAAAAACCTATTAACGAATTTAACACGCAACTCATACTAGAAATAGATACAAATACGTCTTGCCAAACTACAACACCATTCAAACAAAAACTTAGGAAAAAATATTCACAGCCCTCTTTCGATTTCGATAATATTGCTAAAATCTTGAAAGGAACCCTAAAACCTAACAGGATTTGCGCATTCTTGGCAGACGATAATAATTCCGCATTAATCGAAAAAGCATTCTTAACGTACTTTGCACACAAAAAACACTTTAAAATTATCAGATGCAAATCACTTCTCCACGAAATTGTAGGAAACCCCGAACAAAACAAATTCATTCAGGAATATCACACTAATAACAATCACAGAGGCATCGATGAAACATTCCTTCACCTCAAACGAGAAACCTACTTCCCCAATATGAAAAGCAAAATCTCTGAACTAATTAGGAATTGCGAAACATGTCTAAAACTCAAATACGACAGACAGCCACAAAACATTGTATTTGAAATTCCAGAAACCCCAACGAAACCCCTCGATATAATACACATAGACATCTACACCATTAACAATAATTTTAACCTGACAATCATAGACAAGTTCTCAAAATTCGCAGCTGTCTACCCCATTCCAAATAGAAACGGTATCAATTGCACCAAAGCAATCAAAAACTTTTTCAGTCAATTCGGACTACCCAAAAAACTAATACACGACCAAGGAGTAGAATTCTGCAACGACATATTCCGCAAGTTTTGCTCTCAATATAATATACTTCTCCATGTCACATCCTTCCAGCAATCTTCAAGTAACTCTCCAGTAGAACGCTTACACTCCTCTTTGACAGAGATTTACAGAATAATACTAGACACACGGAAAAAACACAAACTACCTACAGACCACGAAGAAATAATGTCAGAAACTGTAATAACCTATAATAACGCAATCCACTCCACCACTAAACACACCCCTTTTGAACTTTTTAATGGTAGGACCCATTTATTTGACAAAACAATAATACCCAATAATGAGCATGACTATTTAAATAAACTAAATATATTCCAAGATAAACTCTACTCCGAAATAAAGGAAAAATTGTCCACAAACGCCCAACAAAGAACAGAAAAGCTAAACACAAGCAGAGTAGAACCAACAACACTACAACCTAACAGCACAATTTTCAGAAAAGAAAACAGGAGGAATAAACTAACACCACGGTTCTCCTTACACAGGACAGCAAAAGATAAAGGAAAAACCTTAGTAACCACAAAAAATCAAAAAATCCACAAATCAAAAGTTAGGAAAACATTCAAACCACCAAATGACTTAAGCCTTTCAACCTGCACTCCAGATCTTGCCATGGGGCATACCAATCTATCTTCATCCACAACTTCAATAGCACCAACCTCTTAGCAAAAGTGCCGCTAGGGAAAACACTCGTGATAGGCTTAACTATAATATAGACTTATTACTTAGTCACCTAAGCGACATTATAGAAAGTACACTGCTTGCCAAAATTAATGTTATCCCAAAACTCATTTTAGATAAGACAGAAATAAACAAAATCAAACAAATTTTTGAAACCCAAAACTACACAATAAAATCCGAGCAACACATTTATAATCTGTTAAAAATGAACACACTCAATTACCAAGACAAAATAATTTTCAGTGTCAAAATTCCTATTTTTCTAAATCCTAACTACGAAATGGCAAGATTAATTCCACTCCCAATAAATTCCACACAATTTGTAATAGCACCTAAGTACTTAATATATAATAACAAAAATAATAGTATGTTTTCAACTATGTATAAATGCCCTGTAATAGAAGAAAAATTCGTCTGTGAAATCGATCCTATCAATAACCTCAAAAATAATACTTGCCTGGGACACCTTATCCAGAATAAAACCAGCTACTGCAACATAAAGGAAACGGGACTCACGACCGATGTGTTCGAGCCGGAAAAAGGCTTCATATTTGTATCTAACGGGAACAACCTCCCAATCACATCTTCCATACCGGGTCCGAACACATTCTTCCAATCGTCGCTCCACCAATTCCTCCGCTATGGCCGTCGCTCCAAACTGGGGGGGAGGAGTTACCGACCCATCGGTACAATACACCACCCCTCCTTCTAACCCCCAGGTCTTCACAAGTGAAGACATCGAACCGGGAAACGTTGCGATACAAAGTCGCAACATAAACATCAACGACGAGTCAGCCGCCGATATTCACCGTTAGCAACACGGCATTCCCTTCACACAGACAACGCAGCGCATACAATCCCACATACACTCTTGTAAACATACTCTCTGTTGCATCAGACTCTCTATTTCTAAGAACTCCATTCGTTATACACATATACATATTCACTATAAGCTTATTTTAAGACCAAAAAATAAAGACGACCGATTAGTGGAGTTTTAGCAGCAACCACTTGCAGACGTATCCAATTCGATCGAATTCCCTAACAGCCGTAGCTACTTCCAAGGCCAGCTCCTCTCTTCTCTGAATTTAAAATACCCCGCGAAGCTCCCCGGAGGTAACTCGCGCGCCTCCACACAAAAAACGCAAATAATTACAATGACATTTTTTCGAGAAGATTTGTAGAACGTTTGTTTTTTTTACAATTTTTAAAGCCGTTGTATACAAAATTTAAAAGTAAAGTTTTCTCATCGCGGAGAAAAACATTTAAACATGTGTCCTACAACATACACCGTTTTGTTTTTTTTTCTTGAGGCTTTTAAACTAATAATATAGGTTCGAATTTACTAGATCGTTAGTGTACACTATATCGGCATCCACAAAAATTTGCTCGTATTGCTTTCCTTAACCAGATCAGACGAGAATCAGTTTATGAATATGTGAATGGCTTTTTTGACTGTTTTTTTTTACTAATCGTGAATATTTTTTAGGGGTCTCTTCACTATTTACTATGACGCGCTTTTTGCTTGCAGTTGCTGTACTGCAGCTGCTGTACTGCAGTTGCTGATGATGTTGTTGTTGTGTTTCTGTGTAGGTAGAGTGTTAAGCGTGCCTGACGCTTAGAATCATTTGAGCTTGGCATAAGCATCGACCTTTTTGTGCAACTGGTTGAAGTACTCGAGGGCGGCGTTACGAGTCTGGTTCAGCGCCTGGTTGATGTTCTCGGGCGAGAAGCGACCGCTGAAAGAGAAAGATTCCAAATAGAGAGATTTCTTTGGGAAAACAACCCCAGTTAGACTTACACCAGCACCTTTTCCTTGATGAGTGTGGCAGACTTGTCGTAGCTGCTGACAGCAAAGTCGCTAACGCCCGCAGCGAAGGCTTCAATCTTTCCCGAAAGATTCGGCACGTATTGGTCAATCTACAAGAGATACAAGATTATTAACAAAAGGAGTCCCAAAATAGTATGAAGATAAAGTCAAAACTGGTTTCTCTAATGACCTCATCTTCGTTTTCGATTATTTTATACTCACAAACTTGGCCACCACGGGCCACTTGGCACTAAAGTATCCCTTGCCGTTCTGGAATATGTTGCAGGCGGCATTCCGTCCTAGCTTCCACACATCGATACTGGTCTTTACAACGGGCTCGGCGTACGGCGGTACGTTCACCTCCGCCCACTTGTAGCCGCGAGCTCCGGCTCCCATGACCGTGTACCAGGCCTTCTCGACATGGGGCAGCAGTCCGGCGTTCTTCAGCACCTTGCCGGAGGCGGATTTCTCAAACACGCCCTTGCCGTTGGTCTCAGTGTCGTAATAGAGAGCACCGGCGATCAAGGCCACAATAAAAAGGCTGCCCAGCGTCCATTTGCAGCATCCGCATTTCTTTTTTTGTGCCGCCGCAGACTGTTTGTTCTTCTTCTGCTGGGCACTGCTCTTCTCCTGGACAATCTTTAAGAGGTTAGACAAAATTGTCGTTGTTATCATTTCGATTTTATCTTTTTTGAAAATTGTTTTTCTAGTTTGTTTTGTTTACCTTCTTGTAGGCGGGCGCTGGTTTGCCACCCTGTTTGTTACTTTTCGGTTTAACCTGAGCCATTTTCTACTTTAATGTCACTTAATTTCGATTAGCAAAGAGTATTTAAGTTACGCCTCAGCTGTTCACGAAAGATATTTAATTAATTATTGTGTTTTTTTATCGCTGCAATTACGGTTTGCCAAGATACTGAGATTGCGACTGAGGCGGGCTTTGCGAAGCTTTCAAGCCAAGCTTTTGAAAAGGAAAATACGAAGATTGCGAATACTTTTTCGAACGGATAAGAGCGCGATGACCTAAGAAATCGCAAATGCCAGTAATTAAAACACGTATTCGTGTGCTTTATAGATACAACAAATCACGTATGGAATTAAAATAAAAAGCTGACAAATAACAAGGATAGTTTGTGCTGCACATTAATCTTTAATAGTTAAAAAATAAAAGGTGCTTGCCACATGACTTAAAAGAAAGCCAGAGCTAATGGGTTGAATGAACCTTGGCCTAAACGAACCTTGCAAGTCTCTTTTGTGCGTTTTGAAGTGAATAAAAAAGGCAATCAAGAGCCGCAGGCAGAAAGAAGAAAATCAGGGTCACCGTGGACGCATGCCACGTGTTGAAGCAAGCTAAATTGGGGAGCTCTTCTACCGCTGCTGCTGCTGCTGCTGTTTCTATGTTCTTGGTTGGACTTTCGTTTCGCTATCGTGGCAATAAATGCTTATTTGTTGCTTTGTTGGGGAGAGAAATGCCGAAAATTGCATCAAGAGTAAGGGGAGGGCGGTGTGCGCACAATCACAAACCGGGAGCGAGTGAGACAGAAGGGTGGTGGTGGTGGTGGAGGAAAGAAAGACGGGGAGGTGGCCAATCGCAGCTGGAACACATCAGTCAATAAGAGAAGAAGTGACGCCGCCAGATCATCGAATTGGGTCTCTGCTGATAAGGCCGACGGAGTCGTATGTTAACTGATAAAAGTACCCGCCTAATATACGATCCCGAGATGCCGATGGATGCCTAATCTCAACCGAAAGCAACACGTCCGGCCGAAGAAATTTAGCGGCAATTGGACGTGAGAGCCCGCATGGCAACTCTACGGGAAAACTGCAGCCATCACCCAGACATATATATATATATATATATATAGACATAAAACAGTTAAAGAGCAAACCTAGGGCTCCAAAACGATGAAACTTTGCACTGCAAGCACACGATAATTAAGGTGCGGGCCATTAATTTATGCACACAGCGTAAATTAGCTGGAGCTGGAGCTGGAGATGAAAAGCTAGTTGAAGGAGAGAAATTTGTAGGCGAACGCCGGCCACTCTCTCTCTTTTTCTGACGTCGCGTTGGCAGCGTCGCTTAGCATCGGCTTCTAGACTTTCCTATTGCCATAACTTTGATTATATATCTGCTACCATTTATTTACTAACACTATAACGTGTAGCTTAAGCCCGCTTCAGAATTTTTGGCACCGATTGCAGTTAATTATTCACTTAAAATTTCCAAATCAAAAATTTTTATACCTTAGTTTTTCTTTTCACTGAAGCAATGTGACCAGACTGAGGTACGAGCACAACACCGTCTCCACACTTAATGAGGCAACAGTGTGACCAAACTTGGGCGGGATACAGACAAAAACGGACTAACTACATTTTAATTTTGAATTTAAATTTCGAAATAATGGCTCAAATTAAAATTATACGAAAGACTTAATTATTACTGTGCTTACCGTTAGTACTTCTATTAAACTATCTAAACTGTTTTCCCTCCGTTTGCTGTTCTGCAGTTCCTCGTTAAGCTCATTCACGTCTTGCAAGAAAGAATGGTAGGATGAAGATGATGCCAACTCCTTGGTGGAGTTCTCCCAGTTCTCATCTAATATATACAGTTTAAATTGATTAAAAACCTTTGAAAGAATTGTAAAAACGAAATAGACTCTCATACCTATAGCTTTTAAAAGCAGAAGGCTTGGCACCGGTTGCCTTTTGTAGTTCATGCGCCATACTCGTAGGCAATCGTCCCTCCCAACACTTAGCAGGCAGCTAATACAGCCTTCGATCTCAGTATTATGCTTTGAGGTAGCGGATATATCTCGGAAGAGCGTCAGGAATATATTAGCATGCTTCACGGGGCTATTGATATAACTTTGCTGAAAATAAATAAAGATTTCAATAAGCTACAAGCCAATCTTATCTCAAAACTCACCAGCAAACCCCTCGCACTTCGTTTCAGACTTTGTTGTTGCTCCTTGGGAAGATTAATATAGGTGGCATTTAGTGTGTTATAAGTGGCGAAAAACTCTTGCTGATTGAGTAGCAGAGGATCCTCCTTTTTCCTAGCCGACGCCTCCTTCAGCACTCTCTCGATGTATTCGACCACGAATTTAGAATACTGTTTCAGCTCAAGATTGGGCAGCATAAGGTTTTGCCAAACTCGGACCCCCTCGTTCAACGACTGATAGCCGCCCTGTCCAACAGCCCACAAGATGCTCAGGCAAATGTTGCTTCGATTTTGGTACGAGTTTCGTAGCAGTGCCGTCTTAGCCAAGTACTTGCTACAAAATCCCGGCCAGTTTTGGCCAATCAACTGTAGCAGCAGTTTGTACCCAACCACTGTCTGATTGTTGTTTAATTCCGTGGCCAGGCTGTCGAGCAACGAATGGTAGAAGTATTCTAGATTTGTTTCCCCTACGCTGCCAAGGAACTCCACAATTAAAAACTTAAGAGTAGGGCTGGCGAGGTTACTGGGATACTGAACCGAACGGCCGGAGAATATGGGATCGCAGTCGTACGACAAAGCGCCATTCAAGTAAAGTGCAATCTGTGCAGGAGTATGAACCATTATTAGATCTTAGTGATGTTATATTAGAAATGAAACCTACATTACTTAACCAACGCAGCTCGGAATCAGGACAACTTAGTTTGACCTGCTCTAGTTGAGCAGAAAAGTCATCCGGCGTGATGTTCTTCAGGGCCGATTCAAGTGTTTTTGGCTTTGTCGACGTGGGCTTTTTAGCACCAGCTGCGCCCGCTGTAGGTGCATTTTTTCCACTGCTCTTCTTTGCAGGTGACTTGGTTTTCGACGATGAGGAGCCGCTGGAAGTGGATTTTGCCGGCGAATGCGACTTGTAGTCATTATTGTTGCTGGAGCCAAGCAACTGCACTCGATGAGCTGGCACTAGAATGGCAGTTGGTTGGATTAATTATAATCGGCTTAGATGCACTCGGCCTAAAAACTTACAAAGCTCTTCCAGTTTGGGCAATTGTGCTGCAATCCGCTTCTTTTCTGTATGAGCAACCACCTTCTTGTCCAGGTTTTTCTGTTTACGCGACTTGGTGACCACTTCCCATTGCTCAGACATGGTGATTGTAGTGTGTTGATTAACGAAATTAAATTAAATTAAGCAAATGATGGCCTGCCGGCAGAAATAAATGCGCATTTAGAGTGACCCTTTTGAATTACAGGCCCAAAACTAGGTTTACTTTGGACACCCTGTGTCTTTCTCTGATTTAAATAATTTTCTTGAACTCCTTTTAATTGTTAGTGCAACTAGTTATCTGAGTAAGATAATAAAAGTTAAATAATTTAATTAATAAATGGAAACAGTAAAATATATAAAATACTTTATATATTTAAAAAAACCAGGGAACCATTGCACCTTCTGCAACATTCCAATTATCTGGCAAATGGTAGGGTTGCCATATCAGTTATACCTCTGCAGCTTGTAAACATTTGTAAATCTTAAGAAATAACTAAAACATTTTAGTTAGAGCTTATAATATATAAAATGGCTGCTTCCCGTTCCCGCCGCAACAATGCTGGCAACAAAATAGCAAAACTACTGGACGAGGAAGAGGAGGACGATTTCTACAAAACCTCGTATGGCGGGTTTCAGGAGGAAGAGGAAGACAAGGAATACGAGTATGTTTAAGATTTTAGTTGAAATTTTCCTATATAAACGCTTTAAATCACCCTTTTCAGGCAAAAAGATGAGGAGGAGGATGTGGTGGACTCGGACTTCAGTATCGATGAGCAAGATGAGCCGGTTTCCGATCAGGAAGAAGCTCCCGAAAAGAAAAGAAAACGCGGCGGCGTAAACACAAAGGCCTACAAGGTTAGTCCTTTACCTTTAAAGTACTATACACATGACTAACGGTATATTTTAGGAAACCAAACCAGTAGCCAAGAAGGAAACCAAGCCTGTGCCGGCTCTTCACAAGAAACGGGGCGGTGGTGGCGTCGGGAAGCGACGGGGGCTTCCTCGTTTCACTGTCCTCGACTCTGGCCGTAAATCCATTCGCACATCCACAGCCATTAAGACACAGGCCACCAAAATCCGCCTCAAGGAAATGGACGATGCTCGCAAGCGGAAAAAGAAGAAGGTGCGGGTCGAGGACTACATGCCTACGCAGGAGGAACTGTTGGAAGAGGCTAAGATCACAGAGGAGGAGAACATAAAGTCATTAGGTGGGTCTCTAATGGACTCAACTAAGATTTCTTTCAAAAATCTTTACATTTTCTTTTCTCTTAGAAAAATTCCAGAAAATGGAATTGGAAAAGAAAAAAACTCGTCCCACCAAACGGACATTTACCGGGCCAACAATACGATACCACTCACTGACCATGCCAGTGTTACGAAAACCTACGCGTGGTGCCGTATTGAACGACACCAAGGATGTAAAGGAAACCACCGCCAAGTGCGAAAGGACTTTTGTTATCGTTGAAAACGATTTCAACGACAAGGTGTTCCAAAGCATATTCCGCCCAAAACTCTTACCAAAAGCCAGTAATGGAATTTGTCCAATCACGAGACTGCCAGCCCGCTACTTTGATCCTGTCACCCAGCAGCCGTATTATAGCATCCAAGCTTTCAAAATCCTTCGGGAAGCTTACTACATGCAGCTGGAACAGCAGGGTAATAGCGCCGATCAGCCAGAGTTGGCCAAGTGGCTAGAATGGCGCAAAATGGTTAAGGAGAATCGACTCAAGGCGGCAGCTTCTGCTACCAAAAACGGGGATAACTAAAAAATGTATCAAAAACTAAACTTTTAATAATAATTTTTATCAAGAAATTGGATTTATATAATTTGAGATTGCTTGTGAACTGGTTTTATAAATATGTTTCTGTGCAGTGACAAATGTTTATATTAACAAAAATCTCAAGGCATTCTTGAAAATAAACAAATTGTTCTCAATTGTATATAGGGTATTTCCCAAAGCGTTATCTCTAAATTAACAATCTAGAAAACACCGTCTGTCTTCATTAGGGAGTACATAAACCGATGATACATATGATTTATATAATCTGACGGTCGGGGTACTAAAGCAGCATCCGGATTATTGACTTTGCGTTTGATAACAACGTTTACTAAAAAGTATAAAAGATCCGATAATCTATGTAGCTGTAAAATTAGTTTTTAGAAAAAGGCGGTCTTGGAGTATTAATTATCAGGCTTGATTTCCATTTTCAAAAATTATTTATAAGTTTTTTTTTATTTTTAATTTCCGCAAGCAGTCAAAATGATAACCAAATGACCTCCAACATGTTAAGCAACGCAAATCCAGAGGAAATGCAGTTGTTCCGACACATTTATTATACTTACTCACAAGGTTTCATCATTTTAAAAATATAAATTTACGTAGATTGTTCCATTGTGATGAAATGGTTTAAATTCATTCAATAAAATATTTTCCTCTCGGGTGTAATATACATTTAATATAAAGATTACGGTCAGAAAGGGAATTAGTACTTCGAACCAGGCCGCAGTTATTGTGATCATGAATACGTTTTTGTCCACTTATCAAAAAAAAACACGCGCCTACTTTTTAGTCTGGATGGACAAGGTATTTTCAAGACCAGCGTTTAGTCAGATCTGGGAACTCAGGTTGTACAAACGTCTTTATCGCCGCAATGAGACAATTCTTCGCAATTTTACTCCTTATGGTTGTGGTGTGGCAGCACCACGGAGTGGCCCGGGCGGACAGTGATAGTGATAGTGACAGTAGCAGCAGCAGCAGCGGAGAGCATAAGCACAAGGGAACGAAACATAAATTCAACAATCCCGCCTATCCCATTCCGTACGCCTATGGCGGTCCTTATGCTTATCCATACAATCCCATCGCCTACAACCAGATACAACCAGTGCCCCAATATCCAATGCATGGCTATAACCCCTATCCGTACATGCATTACATGCCGCCACCACCATCAATGGCAGGATACCCACCACAGCCTCCTCAAGGCTATCCAGGTCAGCCAGGAGGTTACCCGTACCAGCCAGGACAGCCGGGACAACCTGGACAGCCAGGACAACCTGGACAACCTGGACAGCCAGGACAGAACCCGAATCAACCCTGGAACTCGCCTCCAAGTGCGCCGCAACCACAGCCAAATGCCGGAGCTGGACAACCACCTGCCTATCCTCCGCCGTCAAGTGTCATCAATCACTCCCTGAAAGTCAACAAGGAGTACAATGAGGATGGACACCACAGAACATAAATACCAATTAAGTTAAATGTGAACCTCGACTCCGTTTGAGACTAAAATATAGAAATGGAGTGAACCGTTTCTTTATGGCTTAACTAAAGGAAAACAATTGTATATTATTCAAGAGAAAGGAGTACTAAAGCATCTAAAACTATGTCTTTTTGTTAATTGTTAACATTTATTGAATGTATTTACTAATCACAGTAAGCTTTTATTCTAGTCACTCGTCTGCTCTACCACCGTGCTGTGATTATACAAATGTACGTGGTATGCGTAGCTGTTCATACATTTCTGGATGCTAAGCACAAAAGGCTCGAAAGGGTGCCAGATAAAGGCGCATAACTCACGGGGTGAGAGCGAAGTAGTTGGTCGTCGCGCCTTGGCAAAAAGTCTAAATTTTACATTCTTCGTAATTCGATCTCTAAAGACAATGGGTTCACTAGAACAGGGATTTGGCCGCTCCAGTGGGGATATGTGACGGTCATCGTAGGCGAATTCGTTGAACTGTAGGTACGGAGATGGAGACAGGCTCTGGGAGCTAACCGGAACACTAGGGTTAAAGCGCAGTGCCGCATGTCGGATGAAGGGTATTGACTCGCTGGCATCGGCAAAGTTTTGCTTGAGAAAAAAATGCAGCGGCAGGGAGGGAGCATCTCCGGTTTGCAGGGATCGCACATTGCTCATCTGGTCGTAGAACTGGAGTATAATCTGCACCAAATCTACAGAATCATCCTCGTACACACCCACCACTTCCTCGCTGGCTATATTGTAGAAAACATACAATCGTCGAGTCGGTGTCAGAGGTATTGCATCGCTGTCATTTTGTCGTTCTTCGTAGCGCAACAGGAGGAGTTCCTTATTGACCAATTGCATCCTTTCCATAATCATGTATTCCACCTTAAAAAAAAAAAATTTGATAAGAAAACATCGCGTAATTCAATAAAAGACATATCCATCTTACGAAATCAAAGTTCTTGTAGAAGTTTTTTAGATAAAGCTTAGCCGCAGGACCCTCTAAATCCATTTTCCGATACAGAAAGCTCAGCACTCTTTGCTTAATGTGCGTTATGGGTAAAACAGTTGTGGCGTCCAGATTTCCAATGTCGCTGGAAGCTTTGTCGATAAAGTCCCGTGGCCGTGGACCTATCGTCTCCTGCTCGACCAGACGACCGTCCACCAGCTCGTAAACATAGATGCACTGGTGCAGCCTCGACATGATTGCAATTGTAGATCCATACACCGAGATGCCGTGGTTATGGGCAATGACAATGGAGTCCTGTGACAGGAAAAGCCTCTGGGTGACACAGTCTCGCTCCAGGTCCACCACGAAGAACACGTAGGAGTACGCGTCGAGCTTGTCGAACAAATCCGGGTAGCGAACATAGTCAGAAGTGGGCAGGGCGTTTCTCAAGACGGACATTGCAGCCAGCAGGACGTAACGACCATTCTCCAGGAACACACTGAACTCCCGGTGCAGATAATAACGTCCGCTGTCCCCCTGACAGAGGCGCAGGATGCTGGCATCCTTTGTGGAGAACAAGCGATCGAAGATCTGGTTTTGTATCCTGCTGTTCTGGCTCTTAAAGCACTCTCTAGTGCCCACATTCGCTTCTCGGATCAACTCCCCCACCGCCGCCGAGCTGAATCCTTTGTACTTGTAGATATGCAGGCTGCGCTGATCCTGCGAGAAGGCCAGTAGCTTGCTGCCATCCGGTGTGAACTTGCGCAGGTAAACTTGCGGAATCGAAATTGAATCCAGGGTCAGGCATGGAGTGATACACTTGTAGAAGCGTCGCTCGTGGGCAAACTTTGGGATCCTACTGGCAGAAGTACCGGCTGCCAGGAATCCAGATTCTCGGTTCTGGAGCAGGTGCACCAGATTCTGGGACTTCAGCCGCTCGCCGTAAGCCATTATTTCCACAAGTGTTTGTTTACGTGTATTTACGCATTATCCAGCACTGAAAATCATGGTTTATGCGTAGATTATTTGTGTTAACTTGAAATAAATTAAGAAAATAAATATATTAAAATTTAACTACCTTTTAGAAGATTGAGAAGCTAATTTGAAAAGCAGCTAGATCATCTCGATGCATTTCAAAAAATGTTTGTAATTGCAAATTTGCTTTCAACTTTGAAGCAACTCCCTTTTTTAATTATGGAATATTACACTAGTTGCAAGAAACCGATTTTAAATATGTAGCCTATTCATTTATAATTATAACGTTAAGAATCGAAACTAAGGAAACTAATTTCCTGCCATTTAGATGGGAAAAGCTTACGTTTTTTCTCAGAATGGCGAATACGACTAGAAAACTATATTTTTGAATTCCAATAGCAATTCTATTCAGTTCTATTGAATTCTAAATTCGGTATTGAAAATATCTCGATTAAATGCCCTTTTAATGTTTAAAAGCATTGTCTGTGAGCTTCAAAAGGAACAATCTTATAAGTACTATCATATTCCACTTTATTCAGAGTCGAAATGTTCACAATTTAGAGTTATTTTATCATTCCAAAAACTGCCAAGCAAGGACTACAGTAAATTTAGACATTGTATCCCACAATGTGGCGTTTGCCGATGCATTCGCCGATGTAGAACCAGAAGATGACCTCGGCGGTCACCAGGGTGTTAAGCCAGGCCTCGCGAACTGTGAGGTTCTTGTAGGCGCCGGTCTTGGCTCCCTTGATAATGTTGCCGAGTCCCTGGCGGATAGCGGGAATGTCGGCTGGCGTGGGGGGCGTAAGCTCCACTTTGGCGTACTTCAGGAACACATCCAGCTGGGGTCTGGCCTGTGTAAGAAGCCCTGCAAAAAAATATTATCATTACATAATTTTTGATCGAATGCGAAATGGCGAATTTAAAAAAACATTGCAAAAGCAAAGAGAAGCTTACTGTTTACAAGTCCTGATGATTTAGTAGCCAAACTCGCCATGATTCCGTGTCGTTGCTAAAATTGCTTTAAATTAAACTAAAGAAAAATAAGCTAAATGTGTAAAACCATACCTACTCAATGTGCGATGAAACAGAGATGTTATGCATCTGGTCCAGGGCTGGATAAAATGTTATCGAAAAAATACCAAACTCTTACTAATTGAGCTTTTAGATTTTCTATAGATGGTTACGTTTTCTAACTTTTTTTCTAATTAAACAGAACTGTGGATATGGGAATTGAATATTTGTATAATAAATATTAATTTCATTTAAAATAAAAATCAAATGTATCCTTTTTCACAAACATATCGATAGCCGACTTCCCATTACGACGTATCGATGTCAATTCCAATACCACCACTACAACAAAGGTGTGGAAATCTAAGTTTCCACAAAAACGAGCAAATATTTGCATTTTTCAAGCCCCGAATCGGCTAATTAGAGTTTTCATTGGAACGAATCCAGCAGTCAGCAGCAGCGCAAGTGGCTGATTAATGTTTTTTATTGTGCCTGGCGTGAAACGAGCAGTGTGACGGGCGGTGAGTGAGCAATGCAATGCGAGAGAGTGTTTTAAATCGTAGTCAGCACCTCGAATAGAAAGTGCTTGCAGAAAAATGTGTGTATTATTGCCATTTAGCAGCAATTCCCAAGTGCAAACCCAGAGAATCGCGTGAAAATTAGTCTCAATAGCCCCATATGTACCCCGTCAAGCGTATATTCGTGTGTGCCCCCAAAAACGGCAACTCGGCACCTCGGCTCTTGGCTCTTGCCTCTTGGCTCTTGGCACCCTGAATATCTAATTTGCGTTGGTGGGAGGCCAGATAGGTACGCGTACGCGTACTACGTACTGTAGGTGCCACCGCTACCACGTAAAGCGAAGTCTTTGAGAGATAAAGCCATTGAAGCGGCTACTCTATCGTCTTAATCTCGCCTCGGACTGTGAATGAATCTTGCGGGGGTGGGATTTGGGCGTAGCGCTCTTATCACCGCACTCTGAATACTTATATCCATGGGACATGGGGTGTGGTCCAGACGACAAACATAAAACCCGAATAAATCACAAAAATTCATGTAAAAAGCCATGCAAACGGAGACTTAAATGCAGCAACGTTCCTGTTTATCAATTTTGATTATTTAATAGCAAATCGGAAGTCAACTATTATCATAGTTGAACCCAAATAAACCCAAAATATAATTAGGGATAACATATTTATCCAATTTGTTCCTAAATATTACTAAAAACTAATATTTTAAACACTAACAACCAAAATATTATTGTTTAAAAAATGTAATTTAATTTCAACGAAATTATTTATTTTCTAGTCAATGAGGACGCACTAATTGACGGGTGTGTGATAAGTTGGTGATTATTGTCTTCTGTGCCGAATCATGCCACTGCCGAAGCGATCGATAGAGCCTGTTCATGTGGCCCGCTCCGTCTACCAGCAGGACGAGCTGCAGTCCGTGGAGCTGGAGACGGTGACCAACACAACCCTGACGAACATCATTCGGCAGCTGTCCTCGCTCTCCAAGCACGCCGAGGATGTGTTCGGTGAGCTGGCTCGCGATGTGGCCAATATCGGGGATCGGGCCAATTCGCTGCAGGCCCGCATCGATCGTCTTGCGATCAAGGTGACCCAGCTGGATAGCACCGTGGAGGAGGTACCCCTGACGGACATTACACGCAAGAAGGCCTTCAAGTCGGCCAAGGTGTTTGACCAGCAGATCTTCTCGCGCGCCACCATGCCGGCGCCCATGCTGGAAACATACGCCCAGTGCGACAAGCCGCCGCCGCTGGACAAGCTGAATGTCTATCGGGATGATGGCAAGGACGGTCTGAAGTTCTACACGGATCCCAATTACTTCTTTGAGCTGTGGCGTCAGGAAATGCTCAAGGACACCGAGCGAGTGATGCACGACAAGGGCAAGAAGACGAACCGACCACGGCAGGATGGTGGAGCCGGAGGTGCTGCCGGGCGCAGTAACAAGAAGCAAAAGACCAAAATAAGACAGCCCCACAACACTCGCGAGAAACAACGCCAACTGGTCCTGGTGCACGGCGAGACTTTGATGCCCAATAATGTCATTTACCGGACACCAAACTCAATGGTCAACGAGGAAGCCGGATACGGAAGTGAGTACAGGAAAAAAGGATGATTAAAGCAGCTAGAAGGGTTGTTGAAACTTTATTGATTATTATTACTGGATAGAAACTATAATTATTTATTGCTTGATATCTGTATTGGGTAATGTAAAGGGTAATATTTACAAATTTAATGAAATACTTTCAACAATCCGCAAAGAAAACCAAGTACTCAGTGCGTAGACTTTTAACGCACTGAATATTTGCACTTGTTTGGCATTTGAAAAAGAAATGGAATACGAATACCTTTAATTTTGAAACATGTACTGTCTGCTCGTGTAGTTCAGCTAGTCAAGATACAGACTGGGGGCGAGGCTGAGACCGATTCACGGCATTGCCCACTCGATGCCCAGCACCAGGTTGTCGGTAATGTTCAAGACGTAGGTACGATGATGGCGTCATGTGACATGTGACATGCATTTCCAGAAGATCCCGCCCGCCATTCATTCACTCTCTCCTAATTCACTCAAAAGCTCGCTAGTTTTTGCCAATTTGCCATGGAAAAGTCCCAGAACTACTCTATATTTGGCCTTGTTGCAGTTACTTAGCTTTAACCTCCATCATTCATAATCAATCTAAAGAAGGGTTTTTCCGCCTTGGAAAGAAAATTAATTCAATTTTTATATAAATTAAATTAAGAACTTTTTTGAGAAGAAGACAATCTCCTTCAACGTTAAATTCCTGATTAGAATCAACTCTTGGATGGATCATTTAAACCCTGATAATAGCTCATGTTCAAAATCGATGCTTAGATTTATTGCATGCCGTTTCTTAATTATGTTATTTTGTTACTTTTCGTTATGAATTATAAACTGTACAAGTATGTAAATGTAATTAGATCTGAAATTCTGTATGGATCAAACACGCATTATCATCTCATTTACAGATACAGTAAAGCCTTATAATATGCTTTCGCATTTGGAGAATAACAGTAATGTCACAAAGCAAACCGCCGTTGCGATTGCAGGTTAGACATCCTTCACACCTTTAAGCTCAGTAACGACTATAAGTGTTCTATTCACTCGCTTCTATTCTTCTATATATCTATTCTATTACTAGCAATCCTTTATCATTTTATTTGTGTACAGAGATAGATATTTTCAAGTCGAAGTCGCGCCGTGAACCAATGAATTCTGGATTATAAAATCGGACTATAAATTTTTTAATTGAATACCAACGAGCATGTGAATTCATTGGCTATCCGTGATTTCTATTTTTGTTTAGGATCCTAATATATATTTCTGTTGTAGTTGAGTCTATTTCCACATCTCCGTCTTTACAATCGTACACCTCACTATATAGAGCTTTACTAATTCCTTTCTGTCGCCACATCTTATCCTCTGATACTTTCTCCAAATTATTTTCTGTGCGCAGAATCTTGATAAATTTTTGTGAAACATTCGGTTGATATTCTAAACTCTAACTAAATTTAACTAAATTGGCCTCAAAGAGAGTTTCATCTGCACAGAAAGTCTCAATTGCTTGTAATTACATGTCTTAGTTTACTCAAGTGTAATTACACAATAATTGGCGTGTTTTTAAATGAGATGTGTGTCCTGTATCAACAAAAAAATCATAAAAATGAGTGGCTCTAACGATTCTTGTCCACCCTTCTAGATATGGGAGTCTATGACACACGCCCGCCGCGTCCCAACTCGATCGAATTGCGTCACAGCTACCAGTCGGAGCAGATCGATGGTAGCACCTATGACCAGGTCAATCCACAAATGGCCAATCAGTATGCTGCCGCCTCGTTCGGAGCCAACGGAATGGCTGGGGCCCAGCAGATGCACATGCAGCAGCACCAGCAAATGTACGACGCCGGGTTGTACCAATCCCATCCTCTGTACGGTCAGGCGGGGCAGGGTGTTATGTCGCCGGAGCCGATCTATGGCCCGGGCACTCCGTCGCGCAACAAGCCGCGTCCATCGCAACCGCCGCCGGCTCCTCCATCGAATGGTAGCGGAGGTGGCACACCCACAGCCTCGAATGCCAATACTCCGACCCGCGGCAGGAGTATGTCAACCAGCCGGGACGCCTTGCCACCACCCCCGCCCGTACCGGATGTCTTGTCGCCCATGTCCGCCATGAATGGCGGCAACAGCGGACACATTGCGGCCAAGCTCCTGGGCCGGGCGAACAGTACATCGCGAGCTGGATCTCCGCAGATGACTCCGAACAGCGTCCAGAATGCCAACGACATGGTTATGACGCAGCTAAGCAATACATTCAACAATATGGGAATGGGAATGGGTATGGGAGGCAACCAGTTGAACTCCCTTAGTGACTTGCCTCCCCCGCCGCCAGTGCCAGATCAGGTTCGTATTCGGGGGTTTCGAGTCATCATCGGTTTTGTGAAATTAATTATATTTTGTTTGCCAACAGCACTCACCAAAAATGTCGCCTCCAAATGCCGCACCACCGCCGCCGCCTCCGCCACCACCAGTTGAGGATGGAATCGGTGGTGGCAACAACAACCAGCACACCATGAGGCCACACCAAATTCTTCCCAAATCGATGGCCAATGGCGAGATGCCAGGTCAGCAAAACGGAGTACCGCACATTGTTGCAGCTAAAAAGCTATTGCCTCCATTCCATGACCCACGTAACGACTTGATGAAGGCCATTCGAGATGGTTAGTAGCAATTGAATCCCAATTGGTTTCTGCTCTTATTTATTAAAACTCTTATATTTTTTTATAGGCATCACTCTGCGAAAGGTGGAAAAGTCGGAGCAGAAAGAATTTGAACGCAATACCGCACCGCTGGATGTAGCCTCTATTTTAGCCAGGCGGGTAGCTATCGAACTATCAGAGTCTGAGGACTCGGATAGCGATGACGACAGCGAGGGCTGGATGGAGCCAAACGAAACATCGGCTTGATCCCTGATGCACTCGCTCAAGCCGGACATAATTCTAAAAAATAAAAAGAAAAAATAATTCCAAAGAGAATTAATCCATACGATGGTCTAAACCAAGAGTGGTATAAAATTGGATTACACAAAAGCACCAAAGCTTTTCTACCACCCTTCATATAATATATATATACACCTAAATTAATCCTAAACAATATATCTAAAATCAAAAAAAAAACATTAATTCAATTGTACATACACCAACGAGTAATTATCGTTAAAGTAATCGCTATAATAATCGCATTTGAATTCGAAGCCTAGATGATGCTCCAGGCGGATTGGTAAATGGATGGATGATATCGCGTTTTATTAATTCTGCCGGAGTCTAGCTCTAAGTTAAATATGGGCTTCTGTATCATAGTAGTCGGTGTTTGGATATTATATTATAAATATTCGATATTATTACTAAACTCAATCCTACCCCTACTTGCAATCGATACGATTAATATAAAACATTTATCCAAAACGAAACTTTAGCATTTTGTAAATACAAACAACTACACGAAAAAAAATGATCATATTGCCGTAGCATTTCAATATACTCAACAATCTATGAAATTTTATTATTCCCGAGAGCGAAATGCATGTAATTATTAAGGTGCATTTCACAAATACACAGATGCGTGTATTTCTTTATAAAAAGTATAATATTTAATAAATACAAAATAAAATAATTGTACTCCAAAAATTAAAAGCATATTGTTTAATTTTGTTTTAAATATTCACATTATTAATATTCATATTAATGAGTGGTTAACAAATATTGGAAAACTATAGTCTTGAAAATAATATAAGGAATCTTTACTCTTTTCCATTGAGTAATTTTTGTCTTATTCGATAAGTTTCGAGTAGTTTAAAGGTAGTAAAACTTTTTCTCCAATGCATTTTGCGGAATGGCGTGCAAGTTTGTGCCGACAAGTGTGGCAAGTTTCTTGGCATATTGACACACGGCAGGGACACGTGTAGTGCCCGACCAGTTGTAGTATAAATGGCACATTTTGTATGTCAGCTTTTGTAATTGATCAGGACTGAGACGAATATTGCTATAGAGAACATTATAGCTAGTTGGCGCCACTGAGCCCTGACGAACCTGCTGCGACACCAAATAGAAATCATATCGCTCCGGAAGAGTGACAATGTCGTCGACAACAGTACCCGGCGGCGGATTTCTTCCATTGTTGAAGAACCTGGTATTCATCGCCTTTGTGACCACAATATAGGCCAACATGGGCGGTCCGCAGTTGGCCCGTTTATACTCCGCATCGAGCTTCTCCACAATTTCCTTTACCTCGAACTCAAAAAGCTGCTTCAGCGACCCAGCGCTGACACCATCACGATAGAAAACAATGCGTGTTGGCAGCTTATTGTGTTCTCGCTGATATTGACGGAGAGCCTTGGCTATCATTGGCCAAAGGTTGTTGGCCAACGTGTCAAAGGCACTGCACTCTGAGACTGTGCTAAAGTAAGTTGAGTTTTGCTGCAGATCCATGGAGGCAACCAATGCTCCGTAAGCCTTCTTGCGATCGCGTGTGCTTTTTGCAATATCAAAGCCGAGTGTCATTAATCCCGACAGGGGTATTTCCACCATCCAAGGTGTATAGCCCAGCTTGCAATTGATCTGAATCGCTATCTTGGTAGCAATGCTCATCAAACCTCGAATCCTTGAAGTTTTAACGGTGACCACTTGAGTGGGAATGGCTCTGTCCACATAGCCACGCTTCTTAATTGCCGTGTACCTGAAATAAACAAATTATTGATTGGGATTTTGGTCGGGATGAGTGTTCAAAATAAAAAGATTACAAACCTATCCGCGTTGTTATTGGTAACGAGGCACAGGATCAACTTTGGATCCATTCGAGCACAGTCATCCATCGCACGAATGTATGTTGCCGTGCGATCGTCAAATATCTTTATTCTAGAGAATCATGAAACAGTGTTATAATAAGTCACTTGTACTTTAGTATCTTACTCCTGAGGGCTTCTAATACGAAGACCCATTCCGTTGGCGGCTGTAAACAAACTGGACAACAAGTTCTTTAACTCGAAAGAGTTTCTTTCCGGAGCGATGACTACCCAACGATTGATGCCATCACTCGGAGTTGTCAGCATACGTTGATCGCGGAAAAAACGGGTCCAATCACCATTATCCCCAGCAGAAACTCTACAATGATTCATATTTATTTGTTAAGAAACTGGAAAACTTTGTCTTATGTTAATATACTTTTGATCGTTGAATACGATTTTTTGTGGCCCTATAATACGCCCTTGAACCTCAACCAGGTTCTGATCAAGATCCATGTTCCAATCTTGTAAAACTTTAAGGCTTTCAGGAGTGGTCTGCAAACGTTGGTTAAAACGTCGCAGCCTGTCAATGCGTCGATCGGGATTCATCCGTGTATGTTCCGCCATGGCCCGCATCAATCTGTAAATGGTTTAAATATCAGAAATATCCGTGGAATTATCATAGACATTATCCTACTTAAAGTCAGAACGCATGCTGTCTGTAATTCCAGTCACTCGGCACAGTTCGGGAACAAGAACCACGATTTCACTGGCGTTTACCTTCTGGGCCTTGTCCTTGTTCTTCGATATTAGCAAAGGCTGGTTATGGTCTCTAATGCGAATGTTATATTTCTAAAAAGTATACTAGATTATTGTAGATTTCTTTCGCGCCAAAATTCGTTGCCTTACGGTCAAGTAGTATTCCACAAAGCTAATATCCTTTCCTTTGCAACTGAATGTAGACTTTGGTGTTTGGCCAAAGTCCACATCATTGATGCGGTAAGTCTTGTTGTTATAGTCGGTTAGGACAACAAGATCCAAAACATTTAAACGGAATTCGTCCTGATGACGAGAGGGATTCTGCGAACAGCGCCTCAAAATATCATACACGGTTTCAGTGCGCATTACTTTGTGTTTAAGCTCTGTGCAGAGTAGGATGTCCTTTTCGTGCTGGCGTATAGAAGTCTCGTATCCAGGCCACAGCTCCATGTGAAACTCGCGGATGGGAATCTATGGAAATCAACCAAATAGAATTATGGCATAAATATTTTTAAACAAAAAAAAAATAGTACCTTTGCAAGTGGATCGAAAAGATTGCGCCCCACTAACTCTAGCTTGAGTCCTTTCATTGAGCGACGGAGTATGAGATTAAGAACCTGTAGAAATCGTGTCTCTGTGGTCACTATAAAACCCACAAACTTGATCGAAATGGTGTAATCGATGCCAAGCTTTGATTTTGTATTTAACACTGTTAATTCCTGTTGGAATTTCCGGGTAGAGAAGAGCTGCATTCCATCAAACAGATATCCCGGTCCCAAGAAGGACGATTGATTCGATAATACCCCGATTCGTACACGCGTATTCTCAATAGATGGCTCAAAGCTGACATGGTAATGGGCGATTCGCCACTCAGGCTTGGTCTTCAGTCGGAAATAGTTGGACTGCATTCGGATCGGAGCCCCATCGGAGCCCTTCTTAGTTACCAGATCCGCTGGACGAGTAGCAACCATATCAAAGCGATCACGGCGGTCGCCGGTTCCAGCCTCGTCGCGTCTTTCACGTCCAGATGCCAAAGCTTGCGCATTTTCTCCACGTGGATCCAACACTGATCGCTCCCTTCCCGAAGGCCCCTTAAATAGTTTCGTCCGCTGCGTAATAGAAAATAAAATATAATATATTATATATCGGTTATAAAGCTTAATTGTTTTTAAAATTTTTGGCGCTTAAATTATTATTACATGTGATATTTATGAGGGGAAGTGGAAGGAATATTATCTTGAAAAGATCGCTATCCAGACGTTGACAAAACAATACTTTACTTCCTTTTGCTTGTTCAGCAGAAATTCGAGAAGTTTGTGCTTGCTCTGGACATAAAGGCAAGCTTATGTATGTATTCTTGACTCTCGCTATGTTTTCTTTATAAACAATGTTTGTAGAAATATTTTGAAACCCCTACAGACGTCCAACGCAGTGAAGCCAGCATCTCCGACCATATTAAATACAGGATTAGGATCGCTTTTTGAGTCGATATACATAAGAATGTTCTTCTATATCTACAAAAACTATTCTCTCAGTGTTAAAGCTATCAGATTCTAATTTCACACCCGATTCTTTCCTTTACACACAGTATATGTGTATAAAGCAGAGATCGGTCGATTATATATATTTTATACTGAACAATAGGAATGATAATAATTCCATATTTTTGCAGACAAAAGTTCAAAAGTACAGCAGAGATCAAAACAGTATGAATCGTTCGAGTATATGTATCCTATAGCTGCCATATAACTGAACGATAGAAATCATATTAATTCCATATTTTTGCAGACAAAAGTTCTGAAGTTGCTCTAAAGATTGACCATCTATATCCGATAATAGCTAATATTCCTTAAACAATAAAAAGCGAAATATTATTGCAAGCTCCTCTATAAGTTAGCTGTCAATGTTTCAAGTAAAGATTTTGCTAAGCTATGTTCTTTTCTTTTAAAAGTAATATTCATATAAAAACAATTATTTATTAAAGTTAAAAGGAAGAAAGAGAACATAAAAATGTGGAGTGCTTTGATCGTGCATGGCAATTCAAAGAAACAACGGGATTTCAAAGACACTAGAAAAATTGCTTTCAAAAATAAAATATATTTACATAGATTGTTGTTTATGTCAAATAAAAATTAAGCTTAAAAAATAGTAACTCACTGGCTCCTGTATTTCACGGGAAGTTGATGGTTCTTCATCGTCAAGTGGACGCCTGCGTCCCCGCATTTGATACTCGTCCATAATTCACTCTTTGAGCTTGCTTTGCTGCGACAAAATTGTACTAGTCTAGAGAGCTTTGAAAAGAGAAATAGCCGTTAAGTCAAGTGTGGCCAGAAACAGAGTGACTGGAATCTTGTTCCATAAAAAACACCAGTTCCAAAACTGACATTGTAATCTTGAATAGAATAAAATATTTTATTAATTTAACATAAACGATAATCACTTGGGTTATTTGAGTGCGTGTTTATTGGTGTATTTTAATTTAAGATAAATTCTCAAGTATGTTTTATATTGTTTATGAGTTTTCAATGCGTAACTAATGAATCATTTTATAAAAACATAACGAAATATAAACTTTTAATATATTAACTGAAATATAAAACTTATAAATGATTTTTAAAACAAATTTCGTTGCTGGTGCCCTTAAATACTAAAATCCTTTAGATATATATCGCTGGTTTCATCGACGGGCCGCCATCTCTATTGTCTAAAGCGAAAACTTTTGCGACATGGAAAGCTTAGAAATGTTTAACCGGTCTCTAAAAGATTTGGCATTTTTTGCCGACTTCCAACAGTTTTTGAGCACCCAGTGTAATAGACAAAGAGTTCCACGAGCAAAAAAGAAGCCACCACGTTTCAATCCGCTAATTGATTTAAACGAAAATCAGTTTCGCTTAAAATATCGGTATACAAAGGAGAATTTGCGCCGGATTATTGAAATAGTTCGAGATGACTTGGAAATTGATTATTACGAGCCATTAAAGAGGGAACAAGTCCCAATAGACCTACAAATTTTATCCGCCATCCGCTTTTGGGGGGGAACCGAAGTAAGTTGGAAAAGTTTTGTGTATGTACAACAAAAAGTTTGGCGCCAAAGCATCCACAATTTCAAACTGAACTGAATATTAAAACTAATACATTTTAGCACCCTCGTTTGACGGCAATGGCCCACGGCGTTAGTCTGCGTACCTTGGGAAAAATCACTCGTCGAGTAGCTTCCGTTTTATCCTCGAAAGCTTCGCGCTACATCAGAATGCCTGCGACCCTGTCGGAAAAGGAAAAGATAATGTGTTCCTTTCAGGGGATTGCGAATATGCCACAGGTTATTGGGGCTTTGCTGCAGACAACCGTAAGATTCCGTCCTGGAAACTCTATCCCCAACGAAGATGAGGATATTCCTGGTAACACAAACGAGCAGCTTCACATTCAAATCGTTTGCGATTCAGGCCATAGGGTAAGGGACCTGGATGTTCGATTGGTCGAAGCAAACTCATTGGATTCCGACATGGAGATGTTTGCTCTGTCCAAGATAAAAGAACGCTTTGAACAGAATGAGTTCCGCGGTCGAATTCTTTTGGGCAATGAAATGGTTCGATGTTCTTCGTCGCTCTTTACACCTGTGCAGTTTCCAAGGACCCAATCCGAGGAACTTTATAACCACTCCCATTCAGTCACATATTCCTCGGCAAGGAAATGCCTCAACTTATTTATAAATCGATTCGGAATCCTTGGAACTGAAATCATTGGATCCCATGGTTCGGCTAAACAAACTATTACCGCCTTGTCCATTCTTCACAATATGGCAATGGAGTGGGCTGATCCCAGTATAGGTGAGGCTTTAATTATAGTTTAGTATATTATATTGATTGATTCTTTGTTTTTTTTTCAGACATGGAACTCAATATTTCTCCTGTAAAATCGTATTTCTTTAATCCTTTCAATAGTGAATTAAAAAAGGCGGAGGAGAACAACAGAACTCAATTTATTAAGACTCATTTTGCTAAGAAATAAAGTATTTAAATAAAATATCATATCGTTATCTTTATTTTATGATGGACCAACATAATTGGCTTAAGCATGACCTTGAGCTATTTATATGCCACCTGATTCTGACCTAATTTTCTTATCAAGTTATCGGCTAATGCACGTGACCACAGGAAGCCACTTCAAGATGAACCAATTGCTTTTCATCTGTTGCCTTTAAATTTATTTAAAAAATTTGAGTGTCAGGGAGATATTTAATATCAAAAGGATTCTGTTTCGGAATGGAGTTATATGATATCCTTTATTTGAATAACCGTTGAAAAGTAATCGGAAACACATGCTGCCTATCGACTATAGGGGTATCGAAAAACCCACATCCCAGAAATGTGCACATGGAAATGTGTCTCAAAATACAAGTAGATTAGTTTTTTTTTGTCGTAGGCTGTGAAATGTTTTAGTGAAAGAATTTCAGTAAAAAATTTCAACTGGAAGATACCATATAAGCAAAACAATAATATACGAAACCGTGCATTTGCTATTAGTTTATTTTATAGGTATGTTTCTCTCTGTTCTTCAAAGATCTTAACAGATATCCTTAACGAACGATGGCTACTTGTATTTCGTTTTCAGTTTGCCTGTTTTTACTTGGCGCAATTTTCGAGCTGGAAATGTAATCACATCTTGCTGGCGGAAAAGTGCTAGTGACCTAGATAGGAGGAAACACCAAACCGAACCACCAATTCGAGCCTGTCCTGTGACCGACTGTCATCGAATCGTCCTCGTCGTCGTCGTTGTCGTTGTCGTTGTCGTCGTCGTCGTCCTTTAATCCCTTCCAGAGCGGCGAACAACAACAAAGTAAAGGTCACACGAAACGCGAAGCAAGTGAGTTTTGGTTTTTTTTGTGTATTTGACCTGGTTTACGACGAAGCCAAAAGCCTGTTGGTGGGTGCAGGTGTGGGGGTATTTGTGGGGTTAATGTATACTATATACAGATTGTTAAGTAATTTTGAAGGTGGAAATTTGTATTCTCTTTTAATTTAAAAAAAAAAAAATGGTGCTTAGTCCAAAGAAACGCCATAGAATTTTCCCTTTTCGAAGAATTACTTGACAGACTGTATCTAGATATCCATTACCATCAGCATGCAGGCAGCATCATGTGACTACTGACTACTTGCATTCTCTCTATCCACCAGATATGTTTAATCTGCATCAGTAAAAGTAACGCCAATCAAAAATCATTCACAGCATAGACTAATTTTAAGGGTTTTGTGTGTGTTTAGCCTGGTGACAAGGCAATAGATCGAGCTTACTACCCACTTCCCAATCGAGTATTATAGCACCTGACATGCGTAACAACAGTGGCTACAGCCTAGCCAACAGCAATGTGAATAACAACAACCACAGTCACAGTCATAACAAGAGTACCAGTGCCAAGAACGGTCGATACTGCAATGTGGACAATACGTTTTATTACTACAACTATGACAACTATGATTGCAACCTGATTGCTCCCGCGTGGAGTCGCCAACATCAAAATCAAAATCAGAACTTGAATCTTAATCAGAATCAAAATCCCAGCCTTCCGTCGAAGCGAATTCCCACCAAGCCAGCGGTCAGATTCCAGTACCAGCAATCAGCAGCTAATTCGGCGCCGGACCCATCTATTTTTGCGGATGCCTTTGGCCAGCCGTGTTTGGGGAATCAACGGATAGCTGGCAACAAGAGCTGCGAGTATGTCTACCAGTCGGTGCGGCGATGCGAGGACCAGCATCCCAATGCCACGGGAGAATTGAAATTCTGGCAGAAACAACAGCAACAGCCATCGCATCAGCAAATGTTGGTGCAGCCATCACTCGTTTATTTCGATACGGATTTTAAGAAGCGGAAACCGGAGAAGGCCGGCCGCATGATCGAGTATTTGGACAATAGTCCGGATCGGTTTCGTGGCCGAAATTCCCCCTCGCCGGAGCAGACTTGGGATGCCATACTGTAATTTTGCAATTGAATTTTTGTTACCTACTTGTCCTGCTTATTGAAAACTACATATTACAATCTCTCCAGTACACGCACATTAACCAGTATTTTGTTGTTGCTGTTGTGTTCGAGAGTTAAACGTAAACGTTTGGAAAACTACCGATAGAAACTACCGCACACAAATGTTCTAGTTGCCAGTACATAGCTATTACTATATATATACCCAAAAACATATACCTCACATATACCTCACAGCCATTAAACATAACTACAGACTACATAAACAATACAATTTGATATCCATTTTTTGTTTATCCAGCCAGTGCTAAACGATGCTCTGTTTACCCTTTTGCAGCTCGGAGCGTGCAGTGCAATATCCGACGACAAATCAACACTATCAGCATTATTTTTCGTACTTTTACAATCGTGGCACCGAGAAGTTGTCGAAGCCGTCGTTCGCCGTCGTCAATAGCCGCAAACTGCCAATGAGTAAATTTCAAAAGCCTGACACCAGTCGACGGGACTCGAGGGACTTTGGTGACACCATCACCATTTTCGGTCGGCCGGACCCCATTGAGGAGAGAAACTGGAAGAAAGCGGAGAAGAATGTGCTAAAGGAGAAGCTGCCTAGCAATGATTTAGCGCAGGATTATATCGACAATGGCTGGGGAGAGACAGTGCCCGTTAACGGCAACGCGTTGCGGCTCAAGGCTGGGGAGGATTTGCGGGATGCTAACGATGCCTACGATGCCACTGCCCTAGTTGATGACCAATTCGAGCAAGTCCATCGTCGCTATTGCAGAATTTCCGAGAATACCGCCCTAGACGCTGCCGGAGACTCTATAGTCAATAACAATAATAACGAATTAAAGCTTATCCGCAAACCTGTGGAACAACAAACTATGCCTCGCCTGCCGATGACACCGAAAAGGGTCAAAGGTGGCACAGTCTCCGCTAAGAAAACACAGCCCACAGTGCATCGCGTTCTCTTGTACAGCACACAAAGTCCCAGGCTGGGACGCAAGCAGCAGAACCGTAGTCTTAGCCAGAAATCCAAGTCGTTGGAGGGCGGAGAAGATGGGCAGACGGTTATTCTGCTGGAACCAGAAACCAAGCCCGAGGACCGCCGCACTCCCATCGACTTTGACAACAACGAGGACTTTGATGATGACGACGACCTCGACAATCGTGAGTATAGTGTTTAAATCGTTTATTTTACGGTTAAGCAGTATTAAACCATTTCTGTTTATGTAGTTTCGAATTTCGATGAAAGCGATACGGCAAGTGTTTTGTCGGACACCGAAGATGGTTACCGCGCCCATGCCTACAAGCTGACACACTCCGTTGATCGCTTTGCGGCGTCCCAAAGTACTCCGAGCTTTCTGTCTTCCCAGAACTCCGATGAAGATCTAAAGAATCCCGACTCTTTGCTGGTGCCTAGCCTGTTTCCTTATGTTCCCCCATATCTTTCATTTTCGTCGAACTCTAAAAAGGGGCCCAGAGTGCCGCCGGAGCTTCATCGAGTGCTCAAATGGAGAGTTACGAATATAATGCCAAAAGTGGTTCGTCTTATTTTGGCCAACAGCGGGATGCGAATGTTGAAGAGTGAGTTTTGATGCTTTTAAATGTTCTTCTCTATTTTACAAAAAATTTGTACACAGAAACCAACGATTGGATGGGTGTTTGGGGCAAGCATTTAAAGTCGCCGTGCTTCAAGACTATTCGGTCGTATCAGAAAATCAATCACTTACCGGGCTCCTTTCGCATCGGCCGCAAGGATTCGTGTTGGAAGAATCTGCAAAGACAGATGGGCAAACACAGCAACAAGGAGTTTGGCTTCATGCCACGAACCTACATTATTCCCAATGATTTGGCATCGCTACGTCGACACTGGCCAAAGTACGCACAGCGGAATACAAAGTGGATTATAAAGCCACCAGCCAGTGCTCGTGGCGCCGGAATTAGGGTAATAAATCGATGGGGACAGATTCCCAAACGCAGGCCACTCATTGTCCAAAAGTAAGTAACAATTTCTTATACATTTTTTATACTTTAAATAACATTTTGTATTCCTAGGTATATTGAACGTCCTCTTCTTATAAATGGTAGTAAATTTGACCTGCGCCTTTATGTGCTGGTTACATCCGTAAATCCCCTACGAGTGTTTATGTATCATAATGGTCTAGCGCGGTTTGCATCAGGTATTAAATGAGCTAAATATTTTATGTATTATTTCCATTACTTATCATTATTATTTACAGTGAAATACAGTGCCAAAACGGATACCCTGAATGATCGCTGTATGCATTTAACCAACTATAGCATTAACAAATTCTCCTCAAACTATTCGAAGAACGAAGATGTTAATGCCTGCCATGGTCACAAATGGACCATTAAGTCTTTGTGGACCTATTTGGCTAACCGAGGAGTGCGTACCGACTGCCTTTGGGAGGCTCTCCGCAGCTTAGTCCTTAGAACTATTCTCGCTGGCGAGAATGGAATTAATAGTATGATCAGGGCCAACGTTGAGTCGAAATACAGTTGTTTTGAGCTTTTTGGCTTCGATGTTATTCTGGACTCTGACTTAGTTCCTTGGCTTCTGGAAGTAAACATATCGCCGAGCTTGCACTCTGAATTGCCCTTAGATGCTCATGTGAAAGCGCCTTTGGTGCAGGGTGTTTTAAATACAGCATTATATAATGTGAGCTGTGTAACTTTATTGTGTTTGTAAAATACTAAAATGTAACTCAATTTTTAAAGGTACCTCCCAAGCTATCGCTTGATAAACAAAAGGAACTAGCCGCCGAATTTTCGTTTCCCCCTGGAACACAAATGTGTTACGATAAACGACTTTATATAAATTATCTGTCCCGTGAGGAAAAGGTGAAACACAATACTTTTACAAGGAAGACCATGGAGGATAGAAATGAAGTGAGCAGACACTGTTGATAGATTGAAAAATAGAATTTGTGTAACCGTTTTTTTTTTATAGTATGTAAATGCGATCTTAAATAATCTGACTCCTGATGACGTCCGCTGCCTCATCATCGCAGAGGATGAGTTGGCGCGATGTGCGCCTTTAGAGCGCATTTTCCCAACAGATCAAACCTATAAGTACCTTAAATATAACGATAGTCCACGGTATTATAACCGTCTCTTGGATGCCTGGGAGTCGCGGTACGCAAACAATCGCACGGAAGGTATTGCGTTGCTGCGAGACTATTGCCAAAATAAATATCATCTTCAGGTTCCGTCACCCCCAGCCAAAAAGGTGAGATCTCTATTCATCAATGGTGCAAACGCTTTTCACAAGACTCATTTGAATTTATCGTGAATACTATAACTAAAACAACATTTGGAAAGGGGAATTCTTGCTATTCATTAATATTAAGAAGCTGTTCATTTGGTTATTAAGCGTTTTTGTTTTGCCAAATTTAATAATATTTATTTTAGTTCTTATTCTTAACCATGTGCATATGGCACTAGGACGTTACGTATTTCCTATAGATTTATAATTTCCTTTAAAATATAAACGAAAAATAATACACAAAAATTAATATAAACAAATAATCAGTTTAATATAAAACATAAATTCTCGACTTTTGTTAAATTTTGAGGGCTGTTGGAGATTGATACAATCGTTCTTTTGGCGCTGCCGTGCTTTTTGCCATCGTAAGTTTTATCCGTTGACCATTCAGGGTCAGCCTCAAATTAAAACTCCAGTATTAGTAGATAGAGTGAAAACCAGTAAGCTTGTTATAATATCGTATTGTCTTTATTTTGAAATATATTCAGGACCACAAAGTGTATTTGTCATCTCGACCGGTTAACTAAAATAACGTAAAAATCTTTTGTTTTCTTTACCAGTAATGCCTAGGTAAATAACGAAGCTTAAATTTCAATTTAAAATGTAGAGATGGGATGGTCAAAAATAGTGTTGTTATCTATATTGCCGTGAGGCCATATAGATTAGTTCTAAATCCAAATGTTTACTGTAATCAAAATGTTCTCATAGAAGTTTCAATCAAATAAAATAAAATTCTTCAATTCACCGAAACCATATGTACTGCATAGAATTAACATCTTATGTTTTTCGGTTTGACGTTACCATCACTATAATTTCTTTTTATGTACTCTACTCTACGTATATGTATTTGAAGTATATTGAAGGTGATCACACTGCATACTCTTTACACTTGAGTCCCGAACAAGAATTTCTTTCAACGCCAGGTGGGTTTATGATCAGTAATTCAATGCAAATGGCTACCCATTCCTAGCTTTATCAATGCTGACTTGGATCCATCACAAAGCGCATTCATACATAGGCAAATGAATGTACATTTTTAATATTAAAGAGCATTCAAAAATGCGTCCCAAATCTTAATTCATTGCCAGTGTAGAATATTTGTAATTAACATATTCATCAAAATTGAACAGAACCTGGGAATTTGATTTCCAATCTTAATTATCATTTCTGTATAGTATAGTTTTCCTAAAAATCAATGCATTGTATTATTTCTTAGTTAAAAATTTGGTTTTACTTTAAATTTTTATCATTTCAACAGTTGGAAAGGTAATAGAATATATATATTTTCATAATTTGGTAATAGTGAGGCCACTAGCCTTTTAAATAAAGCCTAAATATTAGCCAAAATCAAGACCAAAATCAATAAATTCATTAGGATAACAAATCTGTACACTTCAGAACTATAAACGAAGAACACCTTCATATTTTTAGCCTTGTTTCCACGCTGATAGTTTTTTTGTTAATATATAATTTAAAAAAAAAATAAGTAGTTTTTATCCTTTCATAACATATTCAAAATGATAGCACTGTTGCTAAGCTCTTAATACCAATATCATTTAATAAAACGTCAACATGTTATTTATAAATCATGGCATATATATATATTTTTTTGTGTTTTACTTTAATATATATCAAGTTGAATAGAATTTTTATTATATAAACTTGGATCCAAATAACAATATGTTCTGTATGTAATTGTAAAATTGCAGGATTACTTCATCAAGTTTATGAGATGGATATTAAAGTGACAGTCGCTGCCATCGTATTATTGGTAGTAATTATTGTTATTGTTAGTGCAATTATTTTAGTCTTAATAAAATATGTATATATTTGATATTTATTATTAATAATAATTGATTCAAAAATATTTGTAAATAGGTTATTCAAATATATAAGCCAGAATGTACTGTTTTGGGACATTTTCCTAGCCTAATTGCGTAATTCGTAACTAAATTGTGATTCCCGTTTTTGTAATAGATTGGAATAGTATTATTTCCATTACTGAATTTACTATAAAATTCTTAGATATTACTAAATTAATGAATATGTTGTACTCAATTAATTCTAGTAAACTGCCAATCATTTAAACCCCAAGGGAATCATCATGTGTTTACAAACAAAATATTTAATGAAATTAAATAAATTACACCATTTGCGTTATGATTAAAAAATTACCCCAAAAAGTGTACAAATTATAAATCTCTTATCCTTTAGTTGTTAAGACAATATTTATTTTATGGTTTTTAATTTTTATTTAGGTAATATGGTTTGAAATGGGTCTGGAAAGTCATAAAGTGGTTTTTTATTTAAGAATAATTTTTATAGTTAGACAAATTAAGTGTTTTTTATGCTGATGGATAAAACAAGTGATAAAGATACAATAAGTTTAAAAAAATATCTTCTTAAGGAAAAAAAAATTACGAATTTGTTTAAATAATTTATCAGTTTAGGTCAGATAAAGATTATTTCAAAATTTTAAGGTAAAAGAATGAAATCGAAATTTGGTAAGTATTCCGTTTTAGTTTCCATAGCCTTTGAAGTTGTAATTAGTTTTAAATTATGAGGCAAAAATGAAAATGTGAAGATTCTTATTAATTTATGATGTTTTTATATCTTTAAATTACTTGCTTATCACTTTTTATACCCTCGATGCGAAAACAAATCTATCATCGATTTTTCCCTTGTACCAATATGTATTTATTCTTTTATCCTTAATTTTACGTTTTATAGTACTATTTGTACACTTCGATCTTAGATTAATCTAAACATAGTTTATTTGGTTTATAAACGTTATCTTAATTTGTAGTGTAGATATTTTATTTTGCTTGCTATTGCTATTTTCTATCCAGCATGCACCAAAAACTAAAACTGATCGTTTATTATTCATATTGTGACGTAAAATCAGATACATTCATTCGTTAATGCATAGATGTCAAATCTTCGGTGTTCCGATGGTATCTTCATTCGTCTTTATTTTCATGTTTATGAGTATTATTATATTTAATATTTATCTTTTGAATGAAGGAATTGAACGTTGAGGCGGAGAAGGAGGATACTGCGACGCCAAAAACGGCTGTTAATCCTGAAGAGGACAACTCTTAGCAACGGCATTTAAAACTATAGGTTACCGTCAATGTCATAATCATCAGTGCAGGCAAGTTTACAAAAATATATATAGTTTATTGACCCTTATTAATTACTTTCTTTTTTATACTTATATAGATACCATTGGGATATTCTTAACCTACAAAATAGCATTTGGCCCATCACTTTCGACTTTTAACTGTAGCTGAATTGCAATGGCATTCAACATGTTTGGCACCGTAGAAATTAGATATGTAACTAAAATATTTAGCGAAAAGTTAAATAACCTCGAATTATTAAATTTTGTGTTAAAAAATGGCAATGTTTTATTTCGACAACTCGTTAAGTCTTATATCTAAACAGGTTTAAGTATAGAAATGAAACCAAACTTTATTGGATATCAAAAGTCAAATTTTTTCTTTTATATGTAATTGTTTCATTCATGTCACAATTATTATTCAACGTAAAAACAATCAGTTCTGTCTGATAAATGGTTATATAAAGTGATATGAAAGTTAAGGGGTTAATGATGTGATGTGTTCTCTCTATGATATAATGGTAAGTCGTATAATGAAGTGATTTCGTTATGATTCGTCCTTATATAATATAATGGAACGATGAAGTTTTAAAAAAAAATGTAAATGCGTTGTCAATTGATACAAAAGTATATACAAAAAGAAGTATAACTGGTATCCTGAATTGATATCGTTATCAATTGTGTTTATATATCATGAAACGATGAAGTTTTACAAAAAAATGTAAATGCGTTGTCAATTGATATAAAAAAAAAAAAGTATAGGTGATAGTTATATGGAGTGATAAATTCTGTTTCTGATATAATGGTAAGGGGTATGTTAAGTGATATGTTTATGATATGTGTATAATCCTTCTGTAATGTAATGAAACAAGAACGTTTTTTACAAAAAGTATAGCTGGTTTTCCAATCCTGATGATGGCGAGCGATTAATACTTTCGGCAACAAGGAAGGCAAGTTTGTGGGCGTACTGGCACACCGAGGGGACCCGGCAGGTGCCAGAGAAGTTGTAGTACATGTGGGTCATCTTGTAGGAAAGCATCTGGAGCTTATCCGCGCTCAGTCCCATGTTGTCGTGAATTACATTGTAGTTAGTGGGCGACACGGTTCCTTGGCGAACGGCCTGCGACACCAAAAAGAAGTCGTAGCGCTCCGGTAGAGTAATGACATCGTCGACAACAGTTCCGGGAGTAGGATTGCGCTTGTTTACAAAGTAGCGAGTGTTGATGCGCTTGGCCACAACAATAAAGGCCATGCGGCAGCCTTCCAACCTTCCAGCGGACTTGTAAATCTCATCAAGTTTTGCCTTTAGGAACTTGACCTCGGTATTCACAACCTGGTACAGCTGTCCATCACCGACACCATCACGGAAGAAGAGGACGCGCTCCGGTAGAGCTCCGTGGTGCTCACGATAGGCTTTGAGAGCATAGGTCATGTTCATTGACATCTGATCGGACAACTCTTGCCCCTTCATGTGCTCAGTCACAGACGAGAAGTAGCGAGTCGAAGTCTTCATGTCCATGGTGGCTACCAGAGCTCCATAGGACTTGTTCTTATTCTTTGACGAGTGGCACACGTCGAAGCCAACGGTCATTAGACCACGAACTGGCAGCTCAATCATCCAAGGAGCGCCCATTAGCTTGGCATTCATCTGAATAGCTACTTTTGTGGCAATGGACATTAAGCCAGCCGTTTTCTCATGTCGTGGAGCAATGGTTTTTAATGTCACCACCTGCGATGGCACCGGGCGATCGACGCAGGTGCGTTTTTTGATGCATGAATATCTGTTTTATAGAGGAAAGTGAATAAGTTTACTTATCGGAAAATAAATAATGAAACCTTACTTCTCCTCATTGGGAGCCTTGAGTACCAGCATTATAATTTGTGGATCCTTGGCAACCGCATTGTCAATTGCTTGAGAATAGTTGCTGTTGCGATCATCGGCAATTTCATCGCTGGAGAGAAATAAAAATATTAAACACTAATTTCGTATGATTCCTATTTCTACTTACTATCGCGGTTCGGAGATGTGCATTTTCATGCCAGCGGCTGCGCGAATGCACATATTTACAAACTCCTGGGTCTCGCGTCCACTACGACGAGGCGTGATTACGTACCACCTCTTTATGTCCACATGGCTGAACATCGGGGTTTGACGGAACTCGCCCGTCCAATCAGCACGAATATCGCACAAATACCTCTTACCATCGCCGAAAACGATTTTCTCCGGAGGAAGAATACGAGCCGGGATCTCTACCAAGGCCGAATCGAGCTCAATGTTCCAGGACTTCATGACGTCCGTGCTCTCCTTGGAATGTTTCAAGCGCTGATTAAAGACGCGCAGGCGTTCGATACGCCGATCAGGAGTTAAGCGGGTATGTTCGCTCATGGCTTTCATTAAACTATTAACAATGTTTATTATTAAAACATTGCTATTGTGATCAGAAAATTAAGAATAAAACCTACCGGAAATTAGCACGCATAGCATCTGTCATTCCTGTAGCCCGAGCCAGCTCGGGAATCAGCATGATTAACTGATTAAAGCCGCCACGAATATTCTTCTCGGTGGGACGCGACACAATCAGCGGTTGTTTATAGTCTCGGATAATGATGTTATAGCGCTACGAAGTATATATTTGATCTATTTATCTGTTACTAGAGACAGGGATAAGAACATACCTTCTTGTAGTATTCAACGTAGGAAATAGAACCCTCCTTGGTCTCAAACTGGGATAATGGAGACGTAGTAAAATCCACGTCGTCAACACGGTAGGTTTTGTTATTATAGTCCGTTAATACCACCATGCCTGAATATCATTCGAATATTATTTAAATACTTTGTAATATTTCGTATAAAGAAAGAAAAACGAACTTACCCATCACTTGACGCTTGAAAGCATTCTGATAATCCTCGTTGTCCCGAATGGCATCGGACAAAATGTTGTACAAACTGTCTGTCCGCATCACCTTGTGAGCAATCTCAGCACACAGCAAAATATCGGACTCGTGCTGACGGATAGAGGTCTGATAACCAGGCCAGAGTTCCATGCGGTAGTTTTCGAGGTTTATCTGAAATTTAGACAAAGATAATTTGATTAGAATGATGATCCTGGTATCTGTTGATTCCGTACCTTTGCCTGGGGATCGAAAAAGTTACGTGCCACCAACTGCAAGTTGAGGCCTTCCATGGCTCTGCGCAAAATAAGATTGAGGACTTGGAACTGCTGATTGTCAGCGGCCTCCACGGAACCAACATGCTTGATCCGTATTTGAATATTCTCGCCAGCTCGATTCTTGGTAACGAGCTCCAGGACATACAAGCTGTTCGGCAATTCCCGGAATTGTTTGGAGCAGAACAAAACAGTGCCATCAAAGATGTAGCCTCCAAGAAGATGCTTATGCTCGTTCATGTAACCACGACGGCAGCGAGTGTTGTCCACTTCGGGCTCGAAATCGACGCGATACTGGTAAATGGTCCAGCTCGGGCGTTTCAGCACCTTGAAGTAGTTGGTCTGGACAGTGATTTTCTTTCCACTATTTCCATTTTTGGTGGTAAGACCCTGAGGACGAGAATGAACCACCTCGCTAATCAATCGACGATCACGACCGGTGCCGCGACCTTCACCTAATTGGATTCCAAAATGAATTATTGAATATGATCACATAACAATTTAAATGTTTGGCACACACCATCAGCATCAGCTCCTTCATCTTCGTCAGGCTTCGAAATCTCCTCGACTGGGTCGGCATATTTTAAGGCTTTTTCCTTGATCTCTGCACGGATAGTCTTGAGTTCTTCAATTTTAGATGATTTCAGCGACAGTAGACCCTAAAATAAAGATTTTTAAGATAAAGATAAAAGATTTTAGCAAGTTTTACTTATTGCTGGGGATAACATGACATAAAATGTCATATTTGGGAGTCCCACTTTCGGAGACAGTAGAATAAGGACAAGATGGACTTTCCTTGCAATCAAAGCTAACATATTTATGTTAAGTTATTCGGGTAACTCGGAAGATATTTGGCTTAATTTCTCTAAGCTTTAACGACTTTTGAATAAGACCTAGAGCGCCCTCTATTAAAAAAAAAAAAAACGCGCGCATTCCATTCCTATTTTGTTCCACACCACGAGGACGGCATAAAGTTTTGAAAACATCACTTTTTAAGAAGTTTTTTGTTTATAGATTTCATTCTAATTAACAAAACGTATTAAACTAAAAAGGTTCTTAAAATTACTTGACAGAACCAGAAGTATTATTTGTTGTTGTTTGTGTTTAAATCTCTTTAATAGAATAGAAGTATATTTTTTTTAATCAATGTTTTATTCTGTGAAATTTGATCGGCGTCATCATCAGTTTTCTTGTGGACTCTGATTGTATTTAAACAGAATTAAACATAATTCATGAAAAAATGCTTCCCGCACAAATGGGACACTCGTACACATACAACAAAGTGCATTAAGTTTTGGATACATACATAAGGCGCGCTTTTTTTCACGTTTTTGCACTTCTCGGAATTTTTCTTAATATTGAATATTGAATAAAAATGAATAAGATATTCGTTCGAAATCTAAAAAAAGGAGTTATGGTATTGAGAATGCGTTTAACCTCAAGAGCTTGGGACTCGTTCAACATGGGCTTTTACGAGAGAAAAAACGTGTGGAACGTTAGGAATAGGAAAAACGGTACTGTGCGTGTTGTGAAAAAAAGAGAAACGTTTTTGTGTTCAAGGTTAACACATTTCAGAACCTTTTTTCAATTAAAAGATCATGAAAAGTAGTTATTTTTACGATTCTGAAGACTAAAAGATTTAGATGAGCTATATCCGATTATTTTTCAGAGAAAGAGGACCAACTCCAAGTTCTTTAACAAAAAGATTTGACAACCTAATTCTTTTCTGTCAAGCAATATAGAGAACCCAAATGTAAAAGATTTAATTAATTAATTTTAAACTATTCTAAAAAGCACTACTTACTAGCTGATATCCAAGACTGCGAACCGAGTCTTCGCTGGGTTTGATTCCTCGCCCACGACCACGTGAAATTCCAGTTTTCGGTGGTAAATTCATTTTTTTTTCTTCTCACTTTTCTTTTTCACTTTTTTTTCTTGGTTTTCCTTGAATATAATTCTTGGTACCTATTCTGCCGCGTAGTTGTCAAAATGGTAGAGTTTGCCGGTGAGCAGCTTTAAAGTTAACTTCGATGGAATCAATCGAAGATGATTCACCTCTAGAAAAGAAACTGCAAAGGGCGGTCACACTTTTGCAAACGGGTAAAGTTTACCAACCGGTACACAAATTAGGAGATTATTTAAACTTTAAGGCTACTTTTTAAAAAATGGATAAAACAATGGGTAACTTGGTCAATATTCAACCGACGCTAAAGCGGTATACCTTAAAAGATTAATTTTTAATGAATCTGCATTAAAATCCCAAAACCAGTAATTCGATAAATTTTGCATCCCATTTTCTAGAGGATCCTATTTAAAATTTATTAAGAATGTATAAGAATATGACCCCAAATCATTTCCAAGGGACTTACCTTAAACGATTTTTAGATTTCTTTTTCAATTCTTTTTCAATTTAGATAACGAAAGTCATAATCGTAGTCATCAACGACCACGGGGATTCCCCGCAAGAATAGCGGGAGAATTGATCCACAAATCTTATAAGGTATGACACTCAAAATTCGGATAGATATAGCCTCCGATTTAGGCAGTTTGATAGAGATTCCACAAATCTTTTAATGTATTCCGCTAAAGAATCTGATAAATATTGGCGAAGATGTAGCCTCCGATTTGGGCTTTAATTTCATTTAAGACGAAAAGTAGTATAATTTTTATGTTTTTGAAACCTTTTGGGTAGAATGGAGGTAGGCTGCTACGAAGAGGAAATATAAAACAAGAGACGAGAACTAATTTCGGGCGGAGGTTTATATACCCTTGCAGTTAAATGGCGGTTTCTATTGGTTAAAGATATAGAAAATATCGGATATATTTGGCTGACTCTTAAAAGAATCAGTCCAGGCTCTCATAAAATGCATTTTGTAAAAAGGTTAAATATTTTAAAAATAAAAACTAAAATCTGTTACTAGCGCCTTCCTCCTCGATTCTCATAAGATACAGCTAAGAGAATCAAGGAGGTCAGCCCTTTTCATTTAGAATTTTTTTTCTTTTTGGTATTTTAATATTTTAATTGTATATTTTTAAAATAAATACTGAAACCTATTATTTGCGCCCTCCTCCTCGATTCTCATAAGCTGTACCTAATGAGAATCAAGGATGGCCCTTTTCACTTAGTATTTTTTTAGTATTTTAATGTTTTAATTGTATATTTTTAAAATAAATACTGAAACTTATTATTTGCGCCCTCCTCCTCGATTCTCATAAGCTGTACCTAATGAGAATCAAGGATGGCCCTTTTCACTTAGTATTTTTTTTTTTTTAGTATTTTAATGTTTTAATTGTATATTTTTAAAATAAATACTGCGCCTTTGGATGCCGTTCGATAGAGAATCGGTCCATCAATCTTTTAAGATATTCCGCTCGATAATCGGATTGATATTGGCGGAGATATAGCCTCCGATTTGGGCCATATTGCACTTTCCTTTGATTTATTCATTTTCAGCCATGGCTATACATTAATCGGAATATCTTAGCCGTGTTTTAGGACGGTATTTTTTTAATCTGCATCAAAACAGTCTACAGAAATATTCTTTGTACCCCCTCTAAATATATGGAATGGACTTAAATGACATCGTATTTTTCTTAATGAAAGTTTCGGCCGTCAGATTTATTAAAATTTTGGGTTGAAACACATTATAAAAGTCTAAGCTTCCACCTTCACAACGGTCGTCTTCTCCGACACGTACAGACCGTCAAGGAATTTACGGATATCCTTGTTCTTAACGGTGGTGGATTGTTGGATGAGAGCGGCAGATCCGGAGACAGCTTCAATGTCGTTGCCCTCCACGATCAGCTCGTCCTTTTGGGCAGTCGAGTTGACAACGGTCACTCCGGGTGCCATCTCAACGCGACGAATGTACTTCTCGCCCAAGAAGTTACGGATCTCAATAACGGAGTTATTCTCAGAGGTGACGCAGTTGATGGGGAAATGAGCATATACAGCGCGCATTTTGTATTGGAAGCCGAAGGTGACTCCTGAAAGATAAATAAATTAGAGATTGTTTTCCAAGTGAGCTTTGTTCTGTGTTCCCAAGGCTTGTCCCGGCACTTACCCTTAATCATGTTCTCGATGTGGCTGCAGACGGTGCGCACAGCGGCCAGCTCCTTCTTAGTGCCGAACCATTTCTCTACTTTCAGGGTGCGCTTGTCGGGCATGTACATGTCCAAAGCCAAATGCTTGAAGCTGCGCTTCAGCATTCCGCGGGTGCCGGTGATGGTCACCACACGCGCCTTCACGGTGGCCTTGATATCCTTGGGGATCTTCACGCACTGGTTGGAGTTGATCGTTCGCATCTTGATGACAATCTAAGGAAAATAAAGAAGGAATTAGTCACAGTATACAAGAAAGTATTCTGCAATCCGTGCAACAGTTTGCAATTAGTATTTCAATTCATTCCAGTGTTTATTCCATAATCACAACGAATCATATCTATATATATTGGCCGCCCATTGCACGTCCATATGTACACATGTCGGCAATCGCAACCAAAAACTAACTTATAGTCTCTTTGAGGTGGAAATACACACAAAAAACGAATCCTGGGCATTAGCGCTTCCACAAGGCTACCCCGGTGTGAACTTGGGTGCGCCATTTCGTCGAGAAAATCTAATTTTTTACACAAATAACCCACGTGGAGCATAAATGCACATACCTAGCCGGAAACGAGAACCAAAAAGAAGGAGATTAGTGTGGCAGTAGGGTCGTAAAAAAAATATTTTTCAGCTAAATATCGTATATCGATGTATTTTCCAGTTGGCAGCGCTGTTTTTTAAGCTTTCAATTATTTTTAAATTGCAAGAGGAAAGTATATATGAAAATAGATAGATTATGTATTTAAAATTGTACATTCATATACCATTTTACGAATACTATAAAAACAAGGAAGTTATTTGTTGTGGTTACTTATTATTCTGTCATCTTATGACTTTCTTTAAAATTTAAATGAAATCAATAGTTAATAATTAAGTTGGAAATTGATACTGAAATTCTAAATAACATTGGTTATTCATAATAACAATGTTTAAAAAATTTCAAAAAAGGTATCTTATCGATAATAATTGCAAGTGTTGGAAAGTCTTGCAAAGAGCAGCAACATGTCCATCGATGTTTCCCCACCTTTAGGCGGGAGCGTGGGTACATTGGCATCGGCCGGTCTTAATCTGCAAATTTTGATTGTAACTAGCCTTTTTGCAATATTTATTAACGTTCGCGTCTGGCCCACTTCTCCCACTTCGAGTCTCCCCAAGCCAGCCCACAGAAACCCGCAGAATGGCAGCAATGCAGTCCCATCCCGACTTCCTAACAACGGCGGGAAATATGCTGGAATGGCACGATAATATCGACAGGAACAAGCCGGGACTACTTGAAGTGAGTACAGCATCGATGTATTTAATGAATACCTTAAACTAATGACTATATTCATTGCAGCTGACAGGTGTCAGCCAACACGGCAGACCGACAACGAGCGGGCTCAACGATTATGACTACCAGAGCCTTGCATATATGAAGTCGGATGAAACACATAACCTACAACAACTGCGAACGGTTAGCAAGTCCGGTATACCCAACGAGATCCTGGAGCACTTTAAACGTACGCATTACACTTGAGCATCTTGGCAAAAAATAAAACCTAAAACCAATATCCTTGCAGACATAAAATGCCACTGCACGATGGGACTCTTTCCGGAGATCGGACGCGCCTGGCTAACCATAGACTCTGAGATATATATCTGGACCTTCAACCAAGCCCGAGATGTCGCCTACTACGATGGCTTGAGTCACCTGATCGTGAGTGTGGGACTGGTCAAGCCGAAAGCCGGAGTCTTTGTGAACGACGTGAAATACCTACTGTTGCTCACCACCCCCATCGAGGTAATTGTGCTCGGTGTCACCTTTACGGAGAACTCTTACCACGAAATGCAACTGATGAATAGACCTATATTCGTTATTGCCACGGATAATGTTTCCATCAGTGTAATCAAGGGCACCGACGACGGACGAATTTTCCTGGGTGGTCGCGATGGCTGTCTGTACGAGGTGTACTACCAGGCAGAGTCCAGTTGGTTCGGCAGGCGGTGCAAGAAGATTAATCTCTCCCAGGGTATAGTGTCTTACATGGTGCCCAACTTTCTTAAAGTTTTTTCGGTAAATATTCTTTAAATAATGGTGTCCAATGGTTGTGACCGTAGCTGGGTATTTTCTAGGAAACTGATGCCATCGAACGCATTGAGATTGACAACAGCCGCAAACTGCTGTACGTGCTGACGGAAAAAGGATCAATCGAGGCCTGGGATATCGGAGCGGATTACACGCAAGCACGAAGGCTGGGCAGGATTACGCAAAACGATATGACCAGCCAAGCAGTTAGTTTAATAACGTAAGTGGTTTGTCTCATTTAATTTATTCCCCAACTTTAATTATTTCCCATTTTAGAACCTTGGATCCATCCATATTCAAGTGTGTCAAAGCCATCTGTCCCCTGACCGCTGATGACTCGGAAAAACTGCACCTCGTGGCTGTCACACAGTGTGGTGTGAGGCTTTACTTCTCCACCACATCGCTAAGTGGGCAGAATTCATTGGGGGCTACCGCCTGCCCGCCCACAGAGAATGCTTCATTCGGTCAGTCGAGTAACCAGCCATCAATAACGGCAGGAGTTGAACATCCGAAAGGACTTTACTTACTTCATGTACGCCTGCCACCCGGACACACGCCCAACGCCACCACCAATAAGCCAAAACAAGTACATGCCGCATTTAACACAGAGGGAACTATGCTAATGATCACGACGCAGCAGCAGGAGCAGGATCTGCTCTGGTCAGTTAGCTCGGCGCCATCAGTAAACTTCCCCTACCTGGTAGAGTCTACGGCGCTGGAGAGCCTCGACGGGGTGGTTTGGGGTTTGGCTGAAGTCAAGGAGCCGTCGGCGCCACTGCTAAGGTCGCCTTTAAACAATGCCAGAGCCTCGCGGAAAGTTGCGTTGCTGACCAATCAGGGCACTCAAATCATAGAGCTATTAAAAATGCCCGATATCCTAATGCAGATTCTTCTGGCATGCAATGGGCCGCATCACGAAGACGTGAAAATGTTCTTTCATTCACAAAATCAGAGCGAGGCCTGTGTTACCGCTCTGCTCCTGGCCACATCGGAGCGGTATCGCGGCGGTGAAATCAACCTTTGGGCCACCCAAGCGTTTATGCTGTACGGCGGTGAACCTTGCTTCCAGCATCAAAAGTTCCTTAATGCCAATAACCGAAATACCGCCAACCAAACCCTCGGCGCAAATGCTAATGTTACGATCCCAAGAGACCGTTTACCTATTTATATGTCTACCCCTATGGCAAGCACCAATTCCCCTGGCAATGCTTTTCCCACGTCGCAGTACAATCAGCCAATCAGTCCTAGTAAGCGAATTGAAAGTCTAGAGTGAAATATTAATAACATTATGATAACATTTTAGTTGGAGTCAATCAGCAGCAATCGGCAGTTAATAACGAGAATTCTAGCATTATTTTTTCTGCCAAACACGACGGATTATACTTGTATGTTTCTCGGATGTTGCGCTCTATTTGGCAGCTGCGCTGTGTGACCGATAACTTCTGTTCCAAGCTTGAGTCACGGGATTGTGATGCTTTGCTTAACGATCTGCTATCTTTGAAGAGTTTCTTGGAAGTTCACTCTGTACATGATATTTCCAGTAAGTTTATTTAAACAAAAAAACTTTATAATGAACTTATCTAGGTATTTATTGTTTGCAGCTTCTAATCGAACGCCCTTCGAAAACCATTTGGATCGAACCAGTGGGTATAATACCATCTTAATAAACAATAGCCACATACCACTTACAGAGCAAAGAAATTTGAGTGAGCAGGCTCAGGTCGAAGAAAAGCGATCCCTCTCATCCCTTAATCTCTTTATAAGTAAGTTTTTAAGATTAGAATCAAATTTGGGTTATAAACTAAACAAAATATCTATACAGAACACGCTTGCGAGGTCATATCACTTTGGAATATTTTAAGCCACCATCCTTTTCAGCAAATCTGCCTGCAACTTAGCCCTGAGCAGCAAAAGATGTTGAAGTGTTGCACGTTCCGTGACCTCCTTCTGAGCCGTTCGGAGGTTTGCGCATTTTTGATAATTTCGTTGATTAATCTATACCTCAAGGACAAGGCAGGCGTGGGCGATGTATCCAGTAAATTGCGCGATAAATGCCCTAATCTCTATAGACACGAGGACGCGGTAACGTCGAAGGCCACCGAACTGCTTATGACCGCTAAAAATTGCACTTCACTCGTCGAAAAGGAGCAGTGTTTGCGCACCACTCTGCACATGTGCAAAGAAGCCGCTCCCACTCTTCCGCTGCACAGTATTTGTCAGCAATTCATTTCAGCGGACTTCTTTGAAGGTGTGATCGAACTCACAGCCATATGTGCGGCTAAGAGCGACCCCGAGGAAGTAGGAATTCACTTCTATAACAACGGGGAGCCAACGGATGATCGCGAGGGATACACGTGCTATGCCACAAGGTAAGTTTCAGATTTTGCTTTAAATAATTAGAAAAAATAACTATACAATTCTCCTTTTTGCAGAATGAGTTACTATAAAGAAGTGCAAATGATGCTGGATCACGTTTACCTAACTTCTTGTAACAAGAAAAACATACAGGACCAAACGAAATCTCCCTTGCAACCCAAGAGTGGCGGATCTGGGAAAGGCTCAGCAAAGCAAATGATACCGAAAATTGTGGCACAAACTCTGCAAGTCAAAGACCCTTTAATCCACGTCACGTTATACGAATGGCTATTATCTCATGAAATGTTAAGTGAACTATTGGACGTTGTAGAGCCTTCGCTTGGCGAGTTTTTGCGACGTAGCGTGTCTCGGAACGCGGAGAATGTCGTTCTCATTGACTTGCTGTGGAAATATTACGAAAAGAACGGGCATCATGCCCAGGCAGCCCAGATCCTAGACAACTTGGCAATGACGAGAAGCGAAAACATAACCCTGGAACAGCGCATCGAGTATTTGGTGCGAGCGGTTATGTGTATGCGAAATGGAAACGTTGGTTCTTCAATAACTAATGGAATCTTTCTCAAGGAACTGGAAGACAAGGTAAGTCTCTTTTTCTCTTTGAAGTCTTTTAATGAATGACTTTAATAATATTTAATTTCGTTTTGATCAGCTGGATATTGCGCGAGTTCAAAAGGGTGTGCTGGCGGATATGACAGCACTGGCCAGTAAAAATATCGAGGCCGCAGCAGCCGTAAAGGAATTAAATTATGCTCTATACGATATCACTCAATTGTATCAACACTTTGCGGAGCCCTTCAATCTCTGGGAATGCCAATTATCCATATTAAACTGCTCCCATCATAATGATCCACTGTTGATTGAGTCGGTGTGGGGTAATATAATAAACAGAATTGTAGAAGAGCCGGGCTCAACGCAGGAACGCAGTAACAGATTGTTCACTAAGATCGAGCTTTTAGTGCGTGAATATGGAGAATCGGGTGCCTGTTTCCCATTTGCCTTCCTTATCAGGGAGCTAGAAATTAAAGCCTGCCAATTGAGATTACCCGAGGGAATAGTGCCAGAGAAGCTGGTTACCATGAATCTAGATGTTGAGCTGCTGCTGGAATACTATTCAAGGTAAATATTCTAAAAATTGGTAATTGAGACGTTTGGCGGATTTTTAATTAATGTTTCAAACAAATTTCAGAATGATATCTATGAACGAGCGGGTGTGGGCCAACGAGGGTAACGAATGGCATTTAATTCAATCCGCCATACGGGTAGTTTCCCTTCTAGCAGATAACGCACAAGCTATTTGGTACCGATCAAAGTAAGTTAAAAAAAAACTACTATAAACCGATAAAGATTAGTTGAGCTTATATCTATAATTGTATTTTTTAGGAGAAGGATTATTGGCAAGGCCCAAGATATTGTGGCGGGCTGTTTAAATATTTGTTATCAAAAGCCCGACACCAACCGGCTGCAGCACTCGCTCAAAGAACTTCAAAGTCGGCTGCAGCGGTTATTGGTTTGATGCCAATTTTTGGCTTAAGAACATATTTTAATTGAATTGAAAAAACTGGAGTAGATGTTAAGTTTGACTGAAATGTATGTGTTTGTATTAAAGGTGTTTAAATAAAATGATTCCCCAACTAACTTTTTACTTCCTCCAGTGCGCAGAACTCACGAGGTGTCCATCATTTTGAGGTGGGCTTCTGTCAAGATACATTTGGTCATATGGCAGGGGCAGGGCACTGGGTGCTCCTCTGTCTCAGGATCAAGTTGGTCCACCTCCAAGTTATATTTTCGTCCATCGTCCCCACTGCGCTTCATACTGATTTTAAATGCTACTGGTTCCCTCTCCTCCATATTCTCGCAGATCTCCTCGGGCAGCACCAGAACAACCTGTTTCCAGTGCGTTAATGGAGCGTCTGGCGATGTGCTAAGAACAACAGAGTTGTCTCCTGGAAAGCGCACCTCAAACCAAATACAGAATCCTTGATGGCTTCCACTTTTCTGTAAAGCCACCACATCCTTGAACTCAATACAGTCCAGCTCGTTGGGAGCCACGTCCAGTAGATTCATCCAGTGGAAAACAACTCCCTCGTGAAGCAAATCCTTGGGTTCCACAGGCAATACCGACGGCTTCGACGACTTTTGTTCTCGTAACTTACTGGCAAAGGTGCCCATTTTGATGCCGTCGACATTCTGCCAGTCATCATAGAGTGCCGGCACAGAGCAGGGTGCTACAAAGATGGTACATTCGCTGGGAAAGAGCAGACCGTCCTCTTTGAGAAACTTGTCCCTAGCATACAAAACAGAGTCCAGCATTCCCTCGTGCAACAGGTAGAAGCCCATCCATTCGGATACAATGATGTCCACCTTCTCAGCTTCAGCTGGCAACACAAATTCCTCGACGCGAGAATGAATAACCTTGACTACATCGGTTAGGCCATTATCCTCGATCAGATCCAGGGCTACTTTGGTGGCCACATTGGAAGCCTCCACAGCGTACACCAGACGAGCTCCTGCTTTGGCACAAAACGCTGACAGGATGCCAGTGCCGGCGCCTACGTCCATCACTATCTTGTTTTTAAACAGTTCTGTATTACCCAGGATAGCTTCAAAGTAGGCGGCTTGCCGTGGCCGATCTTTTAGCATCAGCTCATGGATCTATAATAAAGTTTATTGTTTATTTCTAATACCTAATTATGTATATTTCAATGAAAAGACCTCCAAGTTTTCATATTCTGTGAAATACGTATTCGTCGACATGCCTGCCGAGATTCCAGGACCTTATCAGAACAGGTAAATATTTCAAAACAACGTGCTGTGTTTTTATGCACGTTTTAAAACAGTGTTGCCAGACATTCCGCTTGATACACTTTATAAAAAACATGATACGGCTAGGATTGATTTTTTATAACTCAAACGTTGTTTTTACAGAGTCTCATTGTTCACAACTTTATTCTTTAAAGGAAAGTCTTTGTATTCAATTTAAAATCTCATTAATTAAAAATCTGGCAGCACGCCAATAATCCTCCCAACAGCTGTTTTCTGCGCTGACCAACACATCCAAGTATTTTGCTGAAAATTCTGAAAACAAAGAATGAAAAACATTAAAAAGAGCTAAATGAGTCGCCTGAAATGGTAATAGACGTTTTTAACTAAACATCCGGGTAAGGCATGTCCAGGAAAATGCTCAAGATGTGGATCCTGCAGCGACCCGTTCACTGGCTGCTTCTCATCGCTTTGTGTGTTCTAACCTGCGCTGGATACTGGTTGATCTGGTCGGAGATTCGCCTGGAACATGGTAACGTTATCTCAATATCTTATTTATTTTTATTATCCTAATAAATGGCCCATTGTAGCATTAAAGCCGCTGTCCAAGTTAACTGCAGGGGGTCGGGCTCTGGCGCAATCTCTGTCTCCGGATCCACGCGGTCTGCCCGCGGAAGATTTTGAATTTGATGATCAACTGGTGGTGCTGTACAATCGCGTACCAAAGACAGGATCCACCAGCTTCGTCAATATCGCCTACGATCTTTGCAAGCCAAACAAATTCCATGTGCTGCATATCAATGTGACTGCCAACATGCATGTCCTGTCTCTGCCCAACCAGATTCAGTTTGTCCGGAATGTCTCCAAGTGGCACGAGATGAAGCCAGCCCTTTACCATGGCCATATGGCATTCCTGGACTTTGGGAAGTACGTATTTTTATCTTGGCTATGGAACACATTCTAAAAGTTTACCATTTCAGATTTCAAGTAGCCCATAAACCCATATATATAAACTTAGTTCGTAAGCCTCTGGACAGACTTGTATCCTACTATTACTTCCTACGCTTCGGCGACAACTATCGACCGAATTTAGTACGCAAGAAGGCTGGCAATAAAATAGTAAGCATTATATCATCTATAACCAATATATTAATAATTTATATTGATTTTAGACCTTCGATGAGTGCGTGGTGCAAAAACAACCCGACTGTGATCCCAAGAACATGTGGCTGCAGATCCCCTTCTTCTGTGGCCATGCCGCCGAGTGCTGGGAACCCGGCAGTGCCTGGGCTTTAGACCAGGCCAAGCGGAATCTGGTCAACGAATATTTTCTAGTCGGAGTCACCGAGCAGATGTACGAGTTTGTGGACTTACTCGAAAGATCACTGCCCAGGTGAGTATTTTAAAATAGAGATTACAAAGACAAACATTATCTTTCGTATATTTCTAGAATATTTCACGGCTTTCGAGAGCACTATCAAAATTCAAACAAATCACATTTGCGCGTGACGTCATCCAAGTTGCCGCCAAGCGAGTCGACCATAAAGGCCATTCAAAAGACAAAGATCTGGCAAATGGAAAACGATCTTTACGAGTTCGCTTTGGCCCAGTTTGAGTTCAACAAAAAAAAGCTCATGCAGCCGGACAACAAGCACTTGCAAAAGTTTATGTATGAAAAGATTCGGCCAAAATGATTGACAAGGCACAAACGAAGTCGCAGTAACAAAATAAAAAAGACTTCACTTTCTTAGAGATTTGTAAATAGTAAACCCAAAACACAATTGAATTTGATTTATACTAAATTCGAATTCATAAGTGAACATAAAGACTTAGCATTGAATATCGTTGGCATATTAATCAATCTTTTGTATTTAGTCTAAGAATTCTTCCTGTATAACACCCGTAAATGTAAGCAATATCTAGCAAAAATTGTCAGCACAATATCTATTGATTTAGTCAAATCTATGTTTTATACACTCGACAATACAATGATGAATGAAAGAGACATTTTTTCGTAGAACTTGTAAGTTTAATAGTATCTGATATAGATCGATTCTCATTAAATGTAAATGCCTCACAACTGTATGATTAAAATCGATGTGAATCTTGACATTTAAATTAAATGCATGTAAATAGTTGATAATTGATTTTCCATTTCCAGCGTTGTGCGTATCAACAGCTGTTGTGGGGATTGCGTGTTTGGAAATTGATTATTTCTGTCGTTGGATTACTTGTAACTTTCAGCAAGCTGTACCTTGGCTAAACTAATTGCAATTGGTTGGCTGTCGAAATTCCGGCGGACTTTAAAAGCTGACGTAGCTCCATAGGCGAAGGTGACTGACTGACTGACTGATTGACGGCCTGACTGTCTGTCGGCCAGACGGTCCGACACGCAGAATGGGCTCAAGCAAGTGCAGGAAAATAAAATTGAAATACATTTGTGAAACGGAAAGCAGCTTAATTAATTGCTCGCGCTTGAAACTAAAAGCAAATGAGCTTGCATTACCCATCGCCCATCGCCCGTCAGTTGATCACTTGATCGTGGATCGCGGACACGCAAGTCGAATAAAGTAGCTATACTGCCTGCCAGACGGCTTAGATCTTAAGCTGCCCATCTCGCTGCCGTTAAAAGTGTGATAACCAAAGTATTAATAACAACCCGTGCGGTAAAAGCCTTATAACACGTTTCTTACTCAGCGACCGAGGCGATTAGTCTTTGAACTACTTGTCTAAGGAGCGTTCAAAAGTTCAAGTCTAATTACGTCCGAGTCGCGTTTAGTTACATAAAAGGTAACTGACAGAAGCTTAACCCTTGAATACTGTGCAAAATTGTTTGAATTTTATTAAGACTCCAATTATTTGAAAACAAAGCTTATAGAAGAATATGATTAAGAAAAACAAGTGTACTGAAAGGGCTGAGGCAGTGTGCATATTTAATTGAAATAAAGTGAATAATTATTTACCTGTTTTATAAGAGATATTCATAAGATATATTTATAAGAGAGATATTCTAAAAATGAAGTGAATTTAAAGTGAATTGTTTTTTAAACTCCTTGTGCAGTTACTTAAATAGCAATTTTAATAATGTTAATTGCTATATAGAAAATATATTAAGTTGTTTACACAGAAAGAAATTACACTTTTATTTAAATGTGACAGTTTACTATATTGTATGCTAAAAAAAAAAGACATTGACTTTTGAACTTTGGCAAAGAAACCCCAAAAACCCCGAAAATTCCATAGGTTATTCGCAACGTGCTGTTTTATGCTTCTTAAGTCTCGACTCTGACCGCTTATAATGACCTATTAAATCGCGTTGGCCTTATAAACCCGACTATTCTGGTTGACGTATATTTCTTGATAACTTTGTTACTTTGTGTACTGACCGTCGTACATAAAAAGGGGCGGCTATAAAATGAATTCACAAGTGGCTTTATATTTCCAGTCTATAATCGCGATCCAAGCTCACTAGATCAGAGCAGGAGGAACCAACCAAAAGGATATATATACATTAGACTAGGTCTAGTTTTGGATTACCTTGGATTACTTTTGATTAAATTTAGGTAAGTTCGTGTTCGTTACCTGAATAACTAAATATTCAGTTTTTAAAGTGCTGAACTTTTAACAAAATAACGACGTGAAAAACAAAGTTTTTTGATATCTAAGCGCGTTTTTGTTCCATATCATGATTTCTAAAGGATATGGAATAGTTTTATTTTGGTTTTTGTAGTTCAAAGCTTTGTTTCATTTAAAGAATAGTCCCTGTATATCGAAATGGTCATCACTGATTGAGTGTTTTTTCGCCATGCCTTTTCCTCATTAATTTTGCGAGAATTCCTTATGCACGCGTGCTTTTTTTCGTTTGAGAACTTAAATATAATGTGAAGTTCAGCAAATCGGCGGCATTGACCCATTTAATGTTCGTTTCATCCAATACTCCTGGCTTGAAAAGTTACACGAAAAAAAGTCAATTATTTCGCATTAGTATTTGCATTATTTATCGCAAGTTTATTGAAAATAAACCGCGTGTTCAGTTTGTATTTGTGATTCATTATATCGCTTATTCGATTTGCAACGTCATGACAATGTTGACTGCTGCAGCTGCCATGCGCTGCCTGCCCCAATCGTCGGTGCTGGAGACCCCCGCCTTTCGGGCCAAAGCCCCCAGATCGGGTGAGACAGTGAAAACTAAATAGATAAGCAGTTTTTAGTACAGAAAAAGGTTTAAAATATATAAAAAACATCATATACCTATGAAATGAATAACTTTTAGTTTATTAATTTAATTTTTATTATCCAAATTTTGATTATATTGAAACTTTATGTGCAATATTGCATTCCATAGGGCGTGTGGTAGGATAAGTTTTTACCTATTGTGGCTAAAATATTACAATTTTATCAAAGAAAACTGATATAATACTTTATTATTTCGATGAAACATTAACCAGTAAATAAATGGCTCTTCTTTCATATATAATCAAAAATTGGATCGATGTTTTATAAAGAAATTCTTTATGTAAGAATGAAAAAATCTCACTTAACTAGTTAATATTTATAAAAAAATCTGTTTTAAAAAGTCAATACTAAGTAGGATTTCCGAAACTGGATCTAATGGATCTTCGATTATCTTATTAATTTCATCCTTTATTGATCCTTTTTCAAGGAACTTCCAGTTGACAAGGTACACCTTTTTATTGTTCGAATAAACACTAATTATGTGATGATTATTGTACTTTTGAATGTAATGTGTTTTTTTGCAGAGTAAGGTCAAAGCACTTGCTGCCTTGGGACTGCCCTTGCCATTGTCAGATTTCTCAAAAAAAAACAAGTTTCTCGTGTGGGGTTTTTGTACAGTTTTTAAACCGAAGGGCGAAAGTTGACAATTACAATGGATCTTAAACTCCAGAATTTCCCAAACACTTGATCTTACCAAGTCAAGCCTATAGCTTTTAACTCGAAAGTCATCGTATATCTGGCGGTAGTGTAGCCACCAGCTTTTGTTAGATACCGCATTAATGCCGCCAAAATAAAAATAGACCGCTAGAGAAACAGGCCGAAATGAAAACGAGAGTATAACGAAGCGTAAACCATGAATGGCTGAAGTCTGGGCACGTGCGATCGTGCGATTGAAACGATTTGGCCAAAATCGGGCGTCGAAACATTATCTGTCCACAACGGACAGGGTGCTGGTCTTTGAAATGTGTTAATTGTTTGAAATATGCGGCACGTACTGATGGGGCTACAAAAATAGTACTCCAAATATGAATTAATGAACTTAATTTTTGATGTTGTTCAAGTTTTTTAGATCTTCATTTTTGGCAGTACTTTTTTTGGAATTGTTAGTACATTGTCAGAAAATAAAATACAATCAATGGTCCATTGAGTTTGACAAACAGGTGTAATCACTAATTGGCAGAGAGCGGCTACGGCATGGAGTTTCAGGGTCAGCGTAGGAAATGGGTTTCCAGTCAAGGGATTTCCAATGGTCAGTGCTCAGAGCTCTGTGAAATTACACTCGAAGAAAACCCGAATAAGTGAGGTAAACCGTGACTCGCCCCACCGGCCGCAACCGTTTGCCGAGAAAATGTTTTAGCTGAAAGCGAAACTGAAACCGGCTTGAAGTTCGGAGTGGCATCATTTCCCAATGATGATGCACCCAGATTTAAGCTCGCTCTCCCCCGATCTGAATGGATGACTCTCTACCCTCCACTTGTTGGCTCTCTGGGCTTCGAACACGTGAATGTCATGCTCAAGTTCAAATTTTACCAGTGATGGCAACGTTTTTTATTTTAAATGTTTTCGAACTGAAAATAGTTTTCATTAAGCAACTTTTGAAGGTGTTACCAATATTAAAGAGAGTTTAAAAGAATTCCTTTTGGGAAAAATGTAACTTCTATCTATCTTCCAATTTAATGTCATGTCTCGTATTGAAATAGAGTTCCCAATTTCAAAACATACCCAAAAACGATCTCAGAGACTTTGGAAATTAGCTGGTTAGACAGAACTGAACCTAAAGCGCAACGCCTTTTGTCTCGCAATCCGAGTCTTTCGAGTCTCTCGTCGCAAATCCAGTTTCGATTCTTGGCCTGAAATAAAATCTCCGACGCGCGCTTTTGGCCGCAACAGTTTCATCTTGGCTTTCGAGGCGTCGCGTTACCTTACCTGCTCTTTTAGCCCAGTCCCATCTGGCGGATTACTGTTAGGCATCATCGGTACAAAACAAGTTTCCGTTGGTGTTGTGCTTTGTGTGTACTATTTAAGCGATTTGATTATATTTTGTATTTTCCCAGCCAACTGCTTGGCCAAAAAAACATTTACAATTCATAAATGTCGAGTGTGTGTCGCTTATGAATGCGAAAAATATGCGGCGATTTTTTTATACCATTTTTATCTTCTGGCACATCTAACCAAAGTTGATAGAAATTTTCAATGTCAACCTTTTGTTGCTAATTTTGAAGACTTTCGTGTTTTTTCTATAACATTGAAACTGCGCAACAAGACGGAAAATTTATAAATCCCCATGTCTGATGGGAAAATCAGGCTGCTAATTTCTGATTTTCTGACAGACGGGTTTTTGTAAATTAAAACTTGTTCAACTAGAATTGCTTTCAAGTAGAACTTGTCAACTAAACTGTGTTGATAATTCAGTTCAAGGAGTTTTTATTTATCATCTCCGATCGGTCAATGCAAGAACTGCATTAACCCTGTAATCATTATTCCAATTTCCGATTTCCGATTTCCGATCTTCGATTTGCAATTTGCCAAATCTTTCGGTTCATCTTCCGTTAAAAGTTGCGAATGTCAAGGTGAAGGTTGGCCAGGTGATCGCAAAAAAAAAAATTCAATGCAGTTTTAAGCCGGTTCCGAGTCACTTGCCTCATTAATAAATTTAAATTTTCTACCCACTTACTACCTATAAATAGCGTACACAAATTTATCATTAAGCAAACTGAAACTTAAGATCGCAAACCGCGACCCACGACTCGCCTAATAGCAAATACAAAAAATATATTAAAGATCAAACAAATTGAAAATAATTTAACCCGAACGGAAAAACAACAATTGCAAAATGAGTAAGTGATTGTTAAGTGCAGCAGCCGTCATTATATGGCCAACTAATTGGCAATTGTTGTCGAATAGCTTAAGCATTTTAGTTGGCCAAAGTTCCATGTAAACATGGCTGAAAAAAAAAAAAATGATAATAACCTGGCTGGCTGCTTGGCTCAAAGTACAGAAGCTTATCCGCTAATTGAATATTAATGTTTGCCCTTTCAGGAGTGCCAACGATGTTGTCGGATATCGACCAACTGCCCCAGATCCAGATGGGTGAGTTCATCCTCCAGTTCGAGCTGGGCGAGCCTACTGCCCATGCCAAGGAGGTGGCCACCAAGGAGCTCCGTGAAACACCTGAGCGCCAAAAGGAAGCCGCCAAGGAGCTGGCAAGGCTATTGGAGGGTAAGCTTCGATTTTGATCTATAATGTGTCTATAATATGTATTCTCTATTCCCTACTCATCTGAGAATCTTAATCAATCATTAATTCATAGGAATTGCAATGATATTCTGAACATATACATGGTAAAGGGCTTTGGCTTTTGCAATATTTATCAAAACAATTGTAAATTTACTTGAATAACCTGTTTAAATCGTTTTTTTTTTAAATCAATTTATATCTCTCCACAATTTTATATATTTTATATTCTTACAATACAAAAATAATACAAAAATCCACTTTTTTAAGTATATAAAAGTATTGAAATGGCCTATTTGTGGTGAAATCTATCCTTCTAAATGACTTTGCTAGATCTAAAGTCTTTATTGAATATCTATTTTTAAACAATATATAATTTGATCATACTTGTGTGGTATTTCCGTGACACTAATCAGGGCCTGGGGTTAAAAGTGGCTTGCCCTCGATAAGATTATATGGAATCTACGATTGAACTTCGCTTCACATTCGCTGAATAATTGCATCTCTAGAACATGATTATTTTAATAGTAGTTTGAGAGTAAATTGTTAGTTCCGTGTTAACGTATTTCTAATATTGTAATTCTATTTTAGCGGAGACTGATTTGCTTTATCCCAAGGATAATGAGGAATGGCTGATCCGATTCCTGCGTCCATGCAAGTATTATCCAGAGAGTGCTCGTGATTTGGTAAGTTTTACTATCAAATCGATATCATCTATATATGTTTATGATTTATGATTTCTTATAGATCAAGAGGTACTACTCCTTCAAGGTGAAACACTCGGATGTGTACAATAATCTGAAACCATCGGGGGAGATAAACATTTTCAATCACAACATCCTTACCGTTTTTCCCAATCGCGATCAATTGGGTCGTCGCATTTTGGTCCTGGAACTTGGAAGTAAGTTGGGAACTACCTACTTTAATTCTTACCAAGAATCAACTATGAATCATTATTAATTATTAATATTTCATGTTTTTAGAGCGCTGGAAGCACAAGCAGGTCACCCTGGACGAGGTGTTCAAGGGAGCTGTGATTTTCCTGGAGGCTGCCATGCTGGAGCCGGAGACTCAGATCTGCGGGGCAGTTGTGATCTTTGACATGGATGGTCTTAGTCTGCAGCAGACATGGCAGTTCACACCGCCGTTCGCCAAGCGAATTGTGGACTGGCTGCAGGACTCTGTGCCGCTCAGGATCAAGGCCATCCACATTGTGAACCAGCCGAAGATCTTCAATGTGGTTTTCGCCTTGTTCAAGCCCTTCCTGCGGGAGAAACTGCGCAGCCGGATCATCTTCCATGGCACCGATCGCGAGTCCTTGCACAAGCATATGTCCCCCAAGTGCCTGCCGGCCGCCTATGGCGGCATCCTCGAATCCAACCGGATCGACAGTGACCAGTGGTACCAATTGCTCCTCAAGTGCGATCCCGAATTCGATGCCATCAACTCGTATGGCTACAAGAAGAAGTGAGATCGGCTTTGCGGTGGCATCAAGTGATAGGGAATCCCCAATTTCCATTACCAAACATATCTGTGCTGCACTTCCATGCACTTTAAAGTTAAGCACCCGATCTGTTATACGCTTGTCCTGTTAGAGAATAGCGCCTAGAGTTTGCCGTAGTCTTAGATCCTTCGAAGCTTCGATCGAATCCAGAAAGAGTGTTACACGTACTTATGTACTAATTACTTATTAAAGTTAATCCGGGGTAAGCGTATTTATATCATACTATACTTGTATACAAATTGTTGAATTATAAAAAACTTAAAATTTGTATGAGATGTTTTAATTTTTCGTGAAAAAGTTTTGTGAGGGAAGCTATTGTTAGTTTTGAAAGTTATCCACCTTGTTTTTTATTTATATTATTTGGCAATAGCACATATACAATATAAAAACAATTTCAAACATTGATTAAGTTGTACAATTGTTAAAACATTTGTGCTCGTTAGTTTATCTTGTTAGTTTATCTTTTTTTAAAAGCTTTCTTGAAGGCGTGAATTTATTTCTTGGTTTAAAGGCACACTGAGATTTTTTTGTATGGTTAGTATACTATAAAAATGTATACTATAATAAAGTATTGTTTTCCAACTGATTTTTAACTATCCACGGTAACTTATATTTGATTTTAAAAGTGCTTTCTACATTGTTACCCTTTGGATAAAAAACGTAAGCTTTTATTTAGTATCGTTGATTCTGATTTCATTTGATTCTTGAGTATCAAAAGTTAGCTTTTATTTCATATAACAAAATAATATACGAATTCTTTCGTTGCTTTGCAAAAAAAGTGCCTTAAAGCTATGTTGTACAGTGTAACATTCAAGTCCAATATTTGATTTACAAAAATTGTTCTTATAACTTTAGAATATATATCTTCGGTATAGATTTTCAATGTTAACCAAATCGATTGATTACTGTTGGTCTTTTCCCCCCTTCGAGTATGGAATGCATTGAAAAGGTCATCCTGGAGGCCAAGCCCTGGCAAGTGGTTAAATTAAGCGTAAATTCCCGGATAGCTCCCTTTAGTCTGTTCATAGACGATAATTGGTCTTTGGCGCCTTTGCATTATTGCGTTTCTGTCCGAACATTTTCTTTCCCGGGCTGCGCATGGAGGCGTCATCTATACCCGCATCCGCATCTGCATCCGCCGTGGTATTGGCTGCCTCACCACCCCCTGTACAACAGATGCGTCGTTGGACGAGGCGAATGGGGCGGGTGAGGTCGATGGTGTCGCCCTGCTGTCGTAGCTCCGACTCGGCCACGCACTCCATGTGCCGCCACTGTCGAAGGCCAAGGATGAAAGCCTCCGTCACATTGGTAGCAGCCTTGGAGGAGGTCTCAATGTGGGAGGCGATTTTCTGCTCGGCGCACCATTGCTGGACAGCCTCAAAGTTTACCTGTCGCTTCGCTGGAGGAAGGTCGTTCTGCGGAAAGGGAGATCTATGTAAGTATAAGTTTTTGAAAGGAATTTCTTGATGGACTCACCTTATTTCCCACCACTATGAATGGAAACTTCTCCGAGTCCACATCCGCATACGTGAGGAACTCGTTCCGCCAGAGGTTCAATCCTCTCAAGCTGTCCCGGTCGTCGAGGGCGTAGCAGAGCAGGCAGATGTCGGATCCCCGATAGAATGGAGTTCGCAGGGCTCTGAATCGTTCCTGCCCAGCCGTGTCCCATATCTATTTCCCAGCAACAAAAAACAATAAAACAAATAGAATTAACTTTAATTGAATGGCTAATTCAATTAGGAATATATTCAAATTTTCAGTTTCTGCCAAATTGAATCAAAAGTGAGAAACACGGCGGCCTAACCAAAAAAAAGTTAGGGCATTCTGATTCACTTACATCACGGGGCACGCATTTTTGTTTTCCGAGCAAATATTTAGACTGAGGGGTAGTCAGTGACTATAACTGATAAAAAATGTAAGGCCGATAAGCAAATAAGCCGAAAAGAAGAACGTTAAAAAGTGAACATGAAGAAATCTGGGTAAGACCAATAGAGAATAACAATGGAAATGGAAATAGTTGGAAAGTTGATACTGTGAAACATCATGTTTAAACTTGGGATAGTTTGTCCGAATTAATAGATTACTATATTATATTCATTCTTTCTGGTGTATTATTTTTGATTATAATATATCTCTAGTAGTTCAAATAAAAGTCTAATCTTTCAACGAATACAGATTTAATCGATAATATATTTATGATTTGATTTGTTAAAAATGTGGGTGCTTCCATGACAACTTCAAAAAACTATGTAGGAACCACAAATTGGGGGTAATTTTTTTATATACAAAACGTATGTAGCTACGAATATACGTATATATATAATAATCCCCGACCCGTGGAAATCCCCTATTTTGTGGATTCTTCTTCCAACAAGCGAACCGTGAACACTGATTATGGATTTTTTTCTACCGGGGAGAATGATTACCATCATTCCGGTACGGGGGACTCGAAATTATGCGAAATTCCCTAGAAATGAGTCATCCAATAGAGCCGCATTTTTGCACTTTTTATAGCCGGGACATCGATTGCTTCAATTAGAATCATTATACCGATTTGCTGCCACCTTCGATGCACTCATTTTGCTTACTCACTGAAACGCTCCTGCATATTCATTAGTTTTTCAAGCTTGCTGGACTGTGAAAAATATATTGTTTTGATTTTGTTTCGATAATCCACCAAGAGCCAGCCAGACATCAGAATAAATGATAAGCTATTTCGAGATTGGATGAAACGAGATCAGGAGCTAAGGCGGCAGATGAAACAAAGTTGAGACTTTGTCAATATTTAGAATTTTTTTTGCAAAGCTCGACTGTACGTTAATTGAGTAGAAATTTGCTGGAACAATGTGTGGGCATTGGGGTAGATGGAGGAGATAGAATCATAAAAATATATAGTACCTACAGTGGTCTATACAGTATTCGAGATTTACGAGGCTACGTAATGGATCCTAGGACAGTTTTTCATTGTAAAAATATAGAAAACCCGAGGCTGATAGACTGGAGTAGATAAATCGATTTTTATTCTAAAACTATCAACGATTTTTAACCTTCTTTTTAAACAGTTTTCAAGCCCCTTAACCACTGTTCTACGAATAGTAGGAAAGTAAAAACAAAGCCTAATCGTTGTTCTCATTGTCTCAGAAATTTTACATCAAGAAAACGCCGGTTGATGTGATCTTATTGAAGGGGAAAAAACCTGAGACCTGAGACCGGAGACCGAGAAAGGAGGAGTAGACTCTGCACGGAAGGGAAACACGCTTGGCTAGTCGCTAACTTGACCAACAAGCTTGTCTTAAAAATATAAAATAAATAATTTAGCAACCATTACCTGCAAGGTGTAACGCTCTCCATCGACCACTATATCCTTGTTCATAAACTCAACGCCGATGGTGTGGAAATTGTTTTCCTCGTAGCGGTTCGCAACGAAGCGGTTGAGGAGGGCCGACTTGCCTACCCCACCGTCACCCAGTATGACGACCTTCAGCAGTTTGGATCTCTGCGGTGGGCGCATATTTGTCATAATGTGTGTGTTTGTTTGTTTATTCCTACAATTAAGCCCGGCAACAGTGTGTCGATTTATTGAGTTCTTTTTTATTTTTTTGCCACACAACTGCGCAACTAGAAACTACTGCTTCGGTGGATGACTTTCCGATTCGGCCAAGTTTCACCCACGATTTTGCAATTTAGTTGTTGCACTTTTGTTTAATTACATTACATTACATACTATACATTGGACAATTAGTGGTATTTGTGCGAAATAATTTGAATAGCTAAAAGTCGCGTAATCAAAACTGGCGACATCGAACAGGTGCACTTAATTGTCTGTTAGATAGCTCTATTTACACAGTCCACCAATAGCACCAGCTATCGCCGAAATGAAGTTCTTCACGCACTCGAATCAACTATTCTATATTTTTTTCATTATAGAAAAATCGCGGAAAATCATCCGCCGTGTGTACCGTTCGCCGGGGGTGTTGAATAATATTGAAAATGTCTAACTTGGCGCGCCATAATGATAACAGAGTCATGGGAATCCAATATAAGTCAGTTAACAGGTCTGTTAACCACGGCTAACAGTAACGCATGTTCCAACCGGGTAACCGGGCTTGGCGCCTCAATTTGAAAGTTAAATAAAAAAGCTCCACCGTATATATTTGGGGACCTACAATTATATTTTTATATTAAATATATATAAATCTTCCTTGATTTAATCGTATAAATAATTAAAGATTATCAGCCCTTGATGACCGCAATGGGTCGCATTTTTATGCACTTTTTGCTAATACCCGCGGCATGACAGGTGTCCACAACATCGGTGACATCCTTATAGGACTCGGGAGCCTCCTCCATGACTAACTTGGGCGAGGCCACGCGAATGGCAATACCGATCTGCTCCAGCTTATCCAGCACTTCCTTGTAGTCGATATTGCGACGAGATTTGGCACGAGAGAGAGCGCGACCCTAGAAATATTAAAAAATTTGAAATATATTTATAAAGTGCTTAGTTCTTAGACACTCACCGCTCCATGGCAGGTGCTGCCGAAGGTTTCCTGCATTCCCTGCTCCGTCCCGGTGAGGACATAGCTGCAGGTGCCCATGGTGCCTCCGACTAGAACTGGCTGTCCCGTGAGCTGATAGTCCACCGGAATGAGAGGATGATGAGGTGGAAAGGCGCGAGTGGAGCCCTTGCGATGGACCAGCAACTTCCTCTCCTTCCCATCAACGATGTGGTTCTCCACCTTTGCGATGTTGTGCGAAACGTCGTAGATGACGTGCATATCGAGATCATCCGGAGTGGTGTTGAACATCTTGGCAAACGCCTGACGCGTGAGGAAAGTCATGGAGCTGCGGTTGACCCAGGCAAAGTTTGCGGCGGCCGCCATGGCCTTAAGGTAGTCCTGACCCTCCACGGAGTTGATACGAGCACAGGCCAGCTGCCGGTCATTGGTTTCGATCTTGTCCCGCTTCATGGCCTTCTCCATTTGCACCAGAGCATCGGTGGCCACCTGGTGGCCGAAGCCACGGCTACCCGAGTGAATCATCACCACGACCTGGCCCTTCTCCTCAATGCCCATCTTGGAGGCGCTCCACTTGTCGTAGATCTCGTCCACCACCTGGATCTCGGCGTAGTGATTACCGGCTCCCAGTGTTCCCAGCTGGGGAAGGCCTCGCTTTTTCGCCCGCATGCTGACCTTAGCCGGATCAGCATTCAGCATTCGTCCATACTCCTCGCAGTGCTCCTTGTCCTCAGCCCAGACGTAACCCTCACGCAGTGACCAGTCCATACCCATTTCGAGGGCCTCCTCAAGGTCACGGGCGTTCATCGGGATGATACCCTTGGAACCCACGCCCACGGGGATGTGATCGAACAGCGACTGGGCTAGCTGCTCCTTCACCGGCTGCACATCGCGCTCATATAGATTGGTGCGCAGCAGACGGACACCGCAGTTGATGTCGAAGCCCACGCCACCGGGACTCACTACGGACAGGGGATCGTCCATGTCGAAGGCGGCCATGTTTCCGATGGCGAACCCGTAGCCGGAATGGATGTCGGGCAGTCCAATGGACCGCCCCACGATGCCGGGTAAAGCGGCGACGTTAGCTATCTGCTTGACGCCTGGCAGAAAGCCACCGACTGCTCCCGGCCGACAGGAGTTCTTCAGCTCCTCCAGCATGAGGCGTTCCAGTCGGCTGTTGACGTAGAAGCATCCTTCCACGTTCATATTCGGCTGGAAACCCTTTTTGATGCGCCAGCAGTGGTCGCTGATCTTCTCCAGGTACTTGAGCTCATCGTTGTAGGGGCGCACCACCATTGCACAGGTTCGGGGATTTACTTTTCCTGTACTTACTAAGTTATCTCTCTAATTAATTCTTTTTTAATCAGCTGCTATTTATATTTCGCGATGAAATATGTTTATTTCATGCCGGCATGCAATTAACTTGAAAGATAGGGGGCGCTCCAGTGCCTAAGTTGGTATTTCCCCACCAACGGTCTTACTATTTAACGAACTAGTTCGATTGTTGATGGTTTTTTAAATATTTAAATATAAAATTTAATCCAATAATTAATATTCATCAGAATGATTTTATTATGTTCGTAACGACCTATTACATTATCTATTTCCAGATAACAACAGATATAGTGTCTGGCTGTTCAGCCTCGCAAATGTATTTAAACAAGCTTTTGTCATGACCGCTGCAAGGACGATCGTTCAGTTGGATATCCTTGGAGTCGGCCCAGATATAGCCCAGATGAATGCAATGCTCCTTTCCTCCAGCATTATCCGGTTGCCTTGGAGCCCATCGTTTGATATTTACGGGCTGGGCATTGGTGAACCATTTGTGGGCTCCGGTTTTTCCTAAATCATTTCCCGATGTCCAGTGCTCCAATTTGTTGTCTTTAGACTTTAAATAGGCGGCAATGGCATCGAACTCCTCCGGAGTCTCAAAGGTCACCAAATCGGCTTCCATTTTGCGGCAATTTTCATGAGCCTGATACCAGTTAACTCCCTCCGTTCCAAAGAAATAGAAACCATCCCGAATCTTAACAAAAGGACCCAAGTTTATGGAAACATTATTGGGATTCCCTGAAAATATTTTGTTTCGCTTTAAAACAGTTTTAGGACTTAATTCAGTTTATTTACCACTTATGACTTCTGCGGCATATTTGTGGCCCCAGCTTAGTTCAAAATAAACCAAGAAGAGCAGGAGTTTTGCAAATATCTTCAACATTTCACGACTTAACAGTTTTTTTACTAAGTTCTGTTCTGTTTTTGAAACATATTTATACCTTTCTTTTATCAGAAACCATTGATAATTGTGCAATTAATGTTTGTTCGCAAAAAATTAGCACCTAAATTAAAAGATAAAATGCTTCTGCTGATAGGTTTGGCAACCATTTGCTGTTTAGTGAAAGAAGATTAAACTTTGGGTACTGTTTGGTTGTTTTTGATTAATTAAACTGTATCGTATTTATTTCTTTCTTATTTCCACACAACAATTGATATCGTTTCTTGCTTGGGGGCCTCACAGATATATCTTTTGAAGCACTCACAGCGACCATCGCTCATTAAATATTGATCTTCGGAGGACATATAAACACAATGCTCCTTGAGCTGGTAATTATCCGGTTGCCCAGGAGCCCATCTAGCAGTCTTCATGAGCTGGGCATTGGAGAACCAATTGTGGACTCCCGTCTTCCCCAGATCGTTGCCGGATGTCCAGTGCATATGAATGCTTCCTTCCAATAACCCTTTTTTTAAATAGGCCATAATGGCGTCGTGCTCCTGGTTGGTCTCGAACGTCACCAGCTCGGATCCCATTTTCCGGCAGTTCTCATAGGCTACAAACCAATTGGCTGGCTGGGTGCTAATGTAATAGTAGCCATCTCCGATTTTTACAAAGGGACTGGAGTTAATAGACACATCGCTTGGATTCCCTGAAAATCCATTTACTTTTTTCGTACTTAAAATCGTAAATTTTTTGTATTATTACCAACCCTCTTTGAATTCCATTGCAAACTTGTCGAAGGACCAGGCCAGTTTAAAACTGGCTAAGGCCAAAAGGAATCCAACTGATTTCTGCAGCATTTGGACTTGGTTTGTGTAGTTTTCGAAAAATGTTGCCGGTTTTTATACAACAAAGAACAATCACAAGTCCTTTCTCTTTTAAGAAGATCTGGAAACTTTTTCGATAGAATTAATGACTTTGGATAATTGAAAAGTATTTTGGTTAATTGTCATTGTAATTGCATTGCATTATCTTTAGAAGTAAATCCGAATCAACTAACTAAAACGTCACCATTATTCATCAACGGTGACAAAGTAACACTGTGTAAGACCTCTTTTTACTTCCCTTAAACTTAATGGTAACAGAAATTAAATTCAAAGTAATAGTAGTACTTTCTTATTATAAAATTGGACCAAGACATCCTAACAAAGGTCGAGGAGCACAAGCAGCAGGACATCTGCCAAAGCTGCATTGTTCGACTGGTATGCAAGGTCTGAAAATTCGCAAGTCCTGGCTTTGCATATGTGAGGAATAGACTAAAAAGGGTCCACATTTGCAATTCAAAAAGGGTGACCACTCCCAGTAAATGCCAGAAATGAAAACTAATGATTTTCATTTAATACCCAGAAGAAACTAAATGAATACGAGGCAATGGAAATCTCTTTTAAATTGCAATGGCAGTCAATTAAAAGGAAATGGAATTAACTTGTCTTCAATGAAATTTAAGTCAGCCTGGTAAAGAATCGAAATTTTAGGTGCGGTATTTCAGTTTGGTAAGAGTGTTAGTTGCGTCTTTAATATAGTTTTAAAAGCTATAGTTTAGAATTGTTATTGTTAAAATATTTAAAAATACAATTTGGTGGCCGTTTTAATGACCGGATAAGTAACATTCGGTTGACTAACAGTTGCCAGTGTTGGTAAGTATCGAAAAGGCGCCAAGAATTCAAATATTTAAGCAATTTGTATTGACAGGCCAAAGAGATAGTTTTGGGCATTCTACAGGATCCTAGGCAAGGCTTAGTACTTTCCAAAGACTCCTGAGGATGGCTTTCCTTGCATTTCTGTGCATACAAATATATATGCGAGTGTATCCTCCCAGCGGAGTAATTCCAACGTAGGAGACACGTGACTCCATTTCGAGTATGTTTTTGGCATCTTTACGACTTTTTGTCTGTTGGTTGTCACATTTTTTCTTGGCTTTTGTAGTCTTTGCGTGCCGACTTTGTGTCGTGTGTGTTGAGTTTTCCATTTAGCCAAAGCTGATTTTGTTGCCTTTTTTCGGTTTCGTGCTAAAACGAGATATTTTTTGTGCTGTTTTTTCGAAATTAAATCTAATTTGATGGTGCTTTGTTATTAGCCACATTCAGGCACGTTTGCAGGTCCACACATTCTGCTACTTGAGTTTGCAATCCTTAAAATACAGTGGTAATTGGTAAAGTAATTAAATTCCAAAATATTCAATTATTTTTACTTCCGAACTAAACCTGTTTCCTGTAATAAAATTATCTTTTAATCTCGGCTGTCAGCAATTTACAAGCTTTACTGTACTTATGTACTGAATTAACATTTAACGAGGAAATGGCTTACTTTTTCCTCTTGCTTAATCCTCTTTCTATCCCGCCCCCTTTTGTGGTTTTTATCTTCTTCCTTTACTGCGGTTAGCCTTTTCCTAGGGGGACAAGGACAACGCCAACGTGTGATAAGCCAAAGTGGCGAAATTGTTGTGGAAATGGGTAAAAATTAAGGACCTTCGAAAGTGTGGCAAGTGGCAGGAGGAGAAAAAACTGCTGCTGAGGGAATCTGCCGATTGGCAGTTGTAATTAAGCGTTTGGCTTTTAATGTCATTGGTTGGCAAGCGAATTCCACAATTAACTTATCGAGGATGCAATATTTGACCCGCAAACCTTTCGTTTTAAAGGACTAGACCTGAAAAATAATAGTTGCCAAAAAGCATTTGAATTCAAAAGTTAAACCTCACCAAAATGAATATAATACAAAAAAAAAACATTTACCATTTCATACCATTTCATCTGGGCTAAAAATATGTCGCATAATTTGAAACCAAAACTGATTTTCGGTTATCATAAGGACAAAAGTCATGACGACCACTAATCATTTGTGTGGTCAGTCCAATGTCGTCCACTGCCTCGTTCATTCATCAGGTGGGTGGTGGGTCAGTCAGCCCGGGACCCACACGTAAAACCACTCGCAAACACCACATTTCTGTACGTACTGCGTAGCTTGCCCCGCTGGCACCTGCAGCTGCCACTCGTTTTCGGGGAAGCTACCACAATTGAAATCCAATGCCAAAAACTGTCCCGCAAAAGCCGGTCAAATTATGAAAATGGAATATTTTCTGGTGTGCCTGACACTTTAAATGAAATTTGAAAAGCAATCAACAACCCCTCCGACGACCTCCTGGCCGTTGCCCTAATTGCTCAATCAAAAAACGTATGCAATTCCATGGGGAAAATCAAGCTGCTGACGCTGGAAAATGCATTTTCCCAGCCAAAAGAAACTAAATTTTATACATAAACTTTGTTACAAAGGGCGTGAAGGAATAAGGTGAGTGGGTTGGGGGATAAACGGAAGTGTTTGGCGGTTTTCCGAAGGGGCCAAGCGGTGGAAAAGTGGGTGGGAAAACTGGTTGAAAAAGTGGGGGAAGCGAATGAAAGTGATTGCCACAAGCAACAGCCAAAGACAACAATGCCAAACTTTGGCAGAACCAAGGAGTTTCGCCAAAGACTTGGATTCGGTGGTGCGGTGGAGTGAGGGTCTTTAGCTGGTGGAAAAACCAGGGTGGAAAACGTAGGGTGGGGCAGGCTACAGCAAGAATGCTTCAAGTGGGTAGCGGAAACGGAAGCGCATTGAGCAAAGTTGCAGTTGTTTGGCTTTTGTTTCGCCATCTCTCTAGCGCCAGAGCAAAGCAATTTAAGTTAAACAAGCGTTCTCCTTCCCCTTAAATTTTTCCCTTTATTCTGTCCCTTCGTCGTCCTTCGTCCTTGCACTTCCCGACATCAGCAGTGTCCTTTTCGCGTGATGTGCGCAATGTAAATGTCAAATATTTTTGAAAATCCTTCGTTGCGCTCGGATTTGTTGAAAATGCTTTCAGAAAACTGCTTTTCCTGATTGACTTAAAGTTTGATTTTTTTTCAAATACTCCAAGTTTTTGCTGCATCATGGTTTTTTCTGTCATTTTATAAAAAAAAGACTGAAACTTTAAAACTTACCATTTGGAAGACATTTTAATTTTACAATGAGGATATCCAATTGTTTTAAATGTACAAATTACTGTGATTGCATTGGAAACCTCATGACAGTTAAAGTGTTTTATATTACTCCTTGAGACATTGAATATTCAATTTCAATTTATGGCAAGACAAAGCTTAGGTCTTTAGTTGGACCCAAAGTTTTGTTCGATAATTGCGGGGAGAAACCCTTTCTAGGTTGGCTTTCCCTCTTCGACTTCTTCGGCTTGCAGCACTGGCTCGATAATTATTATGTAAATTGCTTAAAAATTCACCGCAGGTATACCCAAAGGATTCACTTTGCCTCGCCGTCGGAAACTAGTCCTTTCCACCCTCCGCCATCGTGCCACTCCCCGCGCCATCGTCTGGCAGCCGTTGCGCTGCATTAAGCTTGATTGCATTAAGTTTGCTTTCGTCTTTCCAGAGGTGAGGAGGTTTCTAGGGGGCTGTGGCCGGTCCGAGTGGCAGCAAGGGCATGGTTGGGAGGATAAAAAGGCATCCTCCATGGCCCCCAAGCCCCAAGTTTCTTGCCCTCGACCGATTTCATTGCGCTTTAATCTATGCACTTTGAATTTCTTAGCCTGCATTACGTATTAGCCAAATTTTGGCATGCTTCGTTGCATTTTTTGGTGGGGAGCGAGGGAGGAGGTCAGGGGTCGGGAGGAAATTCTTTATTGAACTATCGTTCCACCGTGGTTTGATTCGGATTCGGATTTGGAATTTAATATACATTACGTTGGGTTAAGATGCCTTTAAAACTTCGAAAATATAGATCTTTCATCTTACAAATTTCAGAAATCTTTTCAAGTCCCTATAAGGTTATTCAATATCGAATATTAATAAAAAATCATTCACTTAATAATCCACTGTAAATTACTTAGAGCCTGTGAAAATTTTCGTTGTTGCGCTTGACAGGATATTGATGACCTGCACCTTCACTTCCTGCCAGCATCCTTCACAAAGTCAAATGCCCCGCCACCACCACCTCAACTTCTCCGCCAAACCCAATTTAATCTTTAGAGATTTTAACACATTCCACTCTACTTGTACATATAGGAACCACTTCCGTTTCCTATTTCGTCGTCTTCCTGCTCAGCTCGATGTGATTACCAGGGGCCTTGCTATTGTTTTGCTTTGGTTTGTTGCAAATAATTAATTTGTGTGCATTACAGAAAGTCTGACAAGTCGCCTGGCAAATTGCCACATTTCATTGAATTTAAATGAATTTTTTATGGCTGAGTGTGCAGTCAAGTTGGCTTGACATTGTAAGATTGTTGATTTGTGCAAAAGTTAGATACTTTGTTGAGAAAGAGAAACTCGACTAATCTCATATTTATGTTTCTATTTCGATCTACAAGGCAACTTTTGAAAAGATTTAAAGCCAAGTAAATCCTAAAAATATTCGAAAGAATTCGGAACATAAACCATGCCATTCCAGTTCAATTACTTAAACGGATTGCTCAGATTCATTGTAAGCTGGAATTCCATGCCGCACATGCAGACAACATATCTTAATCCGTAACAGTAACTCCAAAGGATTCTCTAGTCCTCAATCCGCATTTGGCCTCAAGTGCCAGCGCAGCACAGCGCAGTTTATGCAAATGAGGTAATGGCGGCGTCGCTATTGCGGTCTTCCTTGTCTGTGTATCTGACAGTGTGACGGTTTCTGTATCTGTATCTGCAGTTGGTCGGGTTAGAAGGGAGTGAGCAGGGTGTCCTTGTCTTTGGGAAAATTGCCGACGGTCACGCCTCCCTCGGGACAGTCCTGTCTGAGTTCTAGCCCACTGGGCAACTAATTATTTGTTAACATAACACGAGTGGCAATTTAAATGCAATTAGGTTCAGCATCGGAATCGGAATCGGCATAGGTTCCTCATCCTGTCCTGTGCTGGTCTCGGACTTTGCTCATTAGAGGCATCGAAGGGCCCGATGGAGTGGCTATTTCAATTGGCAATTTAAATCGTTTCAATTGCCAAGTTGGCAGGAAACTTAATGAGCATTTCTGGATTTATGCGGGCTTATGAGGGCAGCCTAGAACAATGTGAGGGTCATTATTGCAAATGTATTTTACATAAATTACGGCAAAGGATGAAGGCCAAATCATTGATAAAACTTTAAAATATTGTCTACTTGACTTGGTAGATTTGTCAAGTTAAAGCTGACATTGGCAGACTTTCGTTTCTTGTAAATAAATTCAATTTGTAATCAACAATGCGTGACTGCCAATTTACAATTTAATTACAAAAGCCGGAGGAGTGTCACAAAAAGCTAAAAATTATGCCAGCACACCCCGAACAGAAGACAAACAAAAATATAGATCTGCAGACATTTAATTTGCCTTCATCCTTCACAGCTGCATCTCCATCCGAATCTGCATTGTTCTTTTTTTTTGTTTTTTGGTGTCCTGGAAAAATCTATTTAAACAAGTTTCTCCCAGTAAATTGCATTCGTCTGGTCTTTGGTCCGAAGCTGACCAAATGCGATTACATGGCCCACAACACAAAAGACATGACTGGAGGACTCTACAACCGGAGGACTCTGCTCGACTTGTTGTGGGGTAGGGCAGGGGGTTAACAGGAGCTAAACTTAGCAGATGTTGTCCTCGTGTTTTTGGCATTGTCCTAGCTGAATGCAGTGACCAGAGATCAAGGTGGTAAATCTCAGTTCGTTTGCTGCATGTGTTTTGCTCTCCATCACGCCGGGTATCCAGGTATCAGGTATTTGTTAAGGGGATTTCATGTAACACTACTTCTGCTGACAAAAGGATAATGCTGGAAATAATTGGAATAGAAACTACCAGAGAAAGTAAGTAGTTATTTCATTGGGATTGTATAATTAATTCTTAATAAGCACGATACCTCGTTTACCTAAAAAAGTTGTTGTCTAGTCTGTCTCCTTTTTTTGTGGGTCAGAGAGTTTTAAAAAATCTTTCACCACTAATGGCCAAAAAGTGGGTATAAAAAATGGGAAACAGGAGTAGGAAGCTCATTGAGTGAACAAATATGTGTCCTGCAATGAAAACTCGAAATGAAATGCATGCAAATGAGCTGAATAATGAGAACTGGCCCTGCATCTTCTATCTGTGGGGGGTCTGACCTCCGCATAGTCCTTTTGTGGCACTAATTTCCTGAGCTGGCATTCGGTCGGTACTCTGTACACCCTCGGCTGACAGAGTCCAAAGTGTCAGTAAGTCAACAAGAATGCACTCTGACACCGCCCAGCATGCTCACAAGGAGCAAAGGACACTGTGACTTCAGAGGCACCGCAAAAAATAAGGGAATACTCCTGTTGGAAAGACTTATCAGCCTTCAGGATGAGGCTCTCCTCAGGCATTACTCGATTTATTCCTCTTAACATTCTAACCTTTGCTTTTAATTCTGAGACTATAGCAGTCTTTTTTCCCCTTTTCCCAGTGAAACAATCTGTGCTCTGAAGGATTCTGTTGACCAGTTCGAGTCCTCTCGACACTTTGAATGTCATTAAGCTGTCTGTCCGGTCGGGCTCGGGAGTCTCCTCCCTCCCCTTCTGTCTTCTCCTCCGGCAACAGCCCTCCGGGTAACTCTTCCTCCGGACGGACACTTAGTCAATGTCTCACTAACAATCGTCAACAGGCTCAAGCAGCGTGGGCGTTGGACTGGGTGTCCCTGTCCCCGTTCTTGTCCTTGTTGTCACCCTGCCCATTGTGAACACGAAATTCCAGAGACCTGGTTTTGTTTGTATGTTGTTATGTTGAATGCATTTCGGCCGGGAAACGTTTGTCAATTTTACGCTTGTCGACTCTCTGAATTGGCCATTTTTTTGTCGGTTACCCCGGGACCCTTGGGGGTGTCCTGTATTTCTGCTCCATGAAAATCATCCTGCGTTTTGCAATTGTCCGGTGCCCGTAGAGGCTGGACAACATTTTGGGTCACAGATGCTAAACGTGAAATATGCTTGTGATGCCCGTGAAGCAGGTGTCTCCGATGGCAGAGAAGAAATCCTGCCAAAAAGTTATACGAAAAGGTAGAAAAGATTTGATTGCAATTTATTTCCGGATTGGATCAAGTTCACAATTTTTTTGAATAGTTTTGTTTTGAAACTATAAATTAACTAAACAGTGTTTTTCCTTTGCTTAAACCGACTTTAAAACCATTTAACCCTTGACCCCAATCTGTCAAAGCCGCGAAACAAAGCAAATCCCATTTCAAATTTCCGCCAAAAACTTGGCCTTTCTCTGCCGGTGATCCTTGAATACCTCGGCCTCGGCCTCGGACCCGATGACACGGAGTATATCCCTAATCGCCGATGGGTGAGTGCAAAACGCAGCTCCCGGGGCGACAGCGGCATTTAGGGGCTTATTAAATTGCCATTACCTAAGCCGGACATCATCATCAGCGGCGCTCTGGGCACCGGGATTGGGCACACGAAGGCGAAATGCGAAGGCTCGGCATTTGCCACTCAAGTGGGGGATTAGCGGCGATGATGACAACAGCCTGACAGGCAGAAGGTCCATTAGAGGAGGTGGACCATGGGTGCGCCAAGACCAGGTACGGACGCGGCTCCGGTGGAGGAGGAGACTGAGGTCGAGGGAAGGTGGAAGCTGGGGAGGACAATCCCGGTGAGCAGCGGATGCTTGACGAGATTAGGTGACCAGCAAGTGGCAAGTACGCACTCTCATACGTGTCACTGGTTGAAAAGATAGGAAACGGCACTGAAAGAAATGTTTGGTTATATAAGGACGTAATTTTTTACACAGAAAATAGAATACCAAGTACTGGAGAGGTTTTAATTTATAACTTGCAAAGGTAAAACTCGGCTAAGTTCTGGATTATTTAATATACTTCATTATTCTTTCTTTGAAGTGCAAAAAATAAATCTTCACTGCATATTTAACATTAAAATGGCCCAAAATTAACTAAAGCTGGCAGCAGAAAAAAAGACGGCAGGTGGCATTGAATTGGCTAAAAAAATTAGCCAAGATGGGAAGGGAAAGGCGTGGAGTGCTAAGGTGAGTGGTAAGTGAAAGGACTTGCCACACAGTAAATGCGAAATAATCCACAAAAGCCGAAACGACAGCACCAACAAAAACACAGTGTGCGGGAAAAGTCTAAGGACTTCTGGTCCTTGCGACAACAAAAGCCAGGACTCCTGAATGGGCTACCAACAAAGCGAGTCCAGCTCGAAATCCCGCAAAAGAGACCCAAATATATACCAAGGACTAAAGGGCCAAATCCTTAATCTGCTTTAAATGGCAAAGAGTATATTCTGCATTCTCCAGGACGAGTCCCATTCAAACGGCAAATATCAAGTGCATCATCGTCATCAAGGAGCTGGACAGGACCGGACAGGATAAGAAGGGACACTCGAAGATCATAGCAAGGACGAGGCCAAAACTGCATTAACTTGCTTCTCATACTTGGTAAGTATACCGATTTTTTGATTAAAATAAATTCTACAGTTTAAAAATTATATTGAGATATAAAGAAAAATGGTCAAAGCTTCGCAAATAATATTTAAAATACAAGAAGTAGTATGAAATATTTAGTATATATTATTCTTATTAAAATTCTATAAAAATCCTTAGGTAGCTTGACAACTTTTTTTCTCTGTGAATGTCCTTGGGTCTCAGCACAACATCGTTATTATCGCAATGAGCGCTTTTAAGTACCGAATAATCTACAGGATAATGAGCATGAATGAACGTGAACGGTTTTTATTTTCATCTTTTTTATATTTTTGTTTTTCTGAATGGGATATGGCGAACGGAGACTAAACTGAATCCTTGACAGCAGAGGGGGGCTTGCCCTCAAGTGCACTCAACTAAAGCTAAAGCAAACAAAACCCGTCGAGTGCTCACTGAATGCTTAGAGCTTTACAGAAAAAATAATAAGTATAAATAGAAATAATAATCGGGAAGTACAAGAGTCCTGTAAACGATGTCAAACAAAAGACAATTAAGCGATAAAGAGTCATTTTGTTTAAACTCAACAATGCTATTTATTAAAGGACTTCATAGTTAGCTGAAGTACCACCAGGGTTTAAATTCTATTAATACATTAATTAAAAAGCTGAAAACATAACGACATTAAATGGAAAATATTTGTGGTTTAATATGCCTTTTCTCTTCTCTTCAAAAAACATTATAAATATATACATTTCATATTCATTTAATATCTTGATTCTTGTATTTACATCGAAATCAGGCACTTTTTACTGCAACTTTTTACCATTTTGTCAACATATTTCAGTTTTTCCCCATATTTATGTTACTGAATTTTGTTTTATATCATTTTTTTTGACTTTTTGCTTGATATGTGTACATGTTTTTTATTTATATTTGTGTGAGCAACAAACCAGAACGAGTTCATTAGTTTTCTGCTGCTGTTTGGTTGAAGCCATCAAAGGATCGTTCCGGGCCATCAGGCAGGCAGGCAGGACTCCTATCATCCATTCAGCGACGCCCTCGTCCTCGTCCTTGTGCTGCTGCTGTTGCTGCGCCTTGGGTACGTACATTCATTCCTTTAGGAACTCCGGCAACTGTAATGGGAACAGACTGCGGCTGCTGCTGGCTTTTGTAATGAAAAGTTGTGGCAACTTGTTGTGCCCCATGATTTGGTGCATTTCCATTGCAGCAGCCACACATGGCCCCTGAACTTTTAAAGTTTCCTCCAACTAGAAACTTTCTCATTCTGATACCGATATGAAAGTCGGCTCTTACAGTTTATAAATTTAGTTTAATTAGTATTTACAGATGGAATTTAAGTGCCACCAACTAGGCGTATGAGCAATATTAAGTATACGCCCCATTATATTTCAAGATACGCAAAACGGAAGAGGAAAGTGACGGTGTGGGGTGAGTGATTTGGTGAAAGGAAGCTTCTGATATCACGGCAGACACATCCTGAGCGTTTTTTCATGTTTCTTAATCGTTTTCATTTATTTCAACTCACTCTCCTAAGGCAAGACATCCAGATATGTTAAGTACTGTGTTTGCGTAAAGAACTGACTGACATACGCATTAAGCGCGGAACAAAATCAACAACAAATGTTGCGATGTACGCGAATCAATAATGCGTTTTTGACAACCTCCCTGTGTTGTCTGGGGAACATTTGTTGAGTTTCCAACGTCTTGGCGAAAAAAGTTCCTTCACAGGGATTTGAGATGGAAGCAAACCCTGCCAGCTCAGTGCACAATAGTTGCTCTTGGAGTTGTTTCAATTGCAAAAGTTTCTCAGTTGGCAATTCTCAGTTCGTTTGGATTTTTCTCCATTTTATTTTGGGATATTCTGCGTAGGTTTCTCTATTAAGTTGCTGGTGAAGTGGCTTGAGTTTGGTTTAGTTTCAACTCGATGTGAAAGTGAATTCTATTTGTTTATTTCCTTCATCTCGAATCATAAACATCAAGCTACCGCAATGCATCATTGGACAAATTGCTGAAGCAACAGAGGAGCCACTAAAATTGGGAAACTACTCCACGTGACACACGAACCCCTCTGTTTGTTTCTTTTTTGTCGCAGATGAAAAAGACATCGATTCAATTTTATATCCTTGTGTGCTTGTGGCCTTGTTTTTTCGGAATTGATAAAAAAAAGGGTTGCTCTAGGAAGTAACAAAGCGTATTGTTTACTTAACTAACTTGTAACTACATTTTTTACCATTTCAAGTATAAAATCAAGTATAAAACAAAAACTTGGTGAATGATAATCGTTACTTTTTAAGGGGCTGCAAATGAACCAAATCCAAATTATACCCCTCGTCTCTCACAAGTACCGGGTATCACAAATAAAATATCGAAAAATAAAAAACTTCGTCCCCTCATTCGACGTAGCGAGTTGCAATAAACTCGAACCTTTGCTTGGCGATTCAATTCAATTGATTCAATTGGGATTGTATCGGGCTTCGTTTTATGCTCGTTTTGGCCAACACATATTACGACTTAGTGTATCAGGAAATGGTATCCCCCTATTCTGTTGCCTGTTCCCGAGTGCCTCATTTATCTGTTACGAATGGGGTTTCTTCTCCTTTTCGGTTAAGTGTGGGTGTACTTTTGTGGGTGACATTCTTTGCCCCGAAAAAAAAACAAAAATGTAATGCTAGACGGGTGTAAAGTTTTATACTCGTATTTTTAAGTTTCTAAGGGGATGGGTAGGCGGCTTTTTACGAGCCAATAATGTTATTCGAGTTGGCATTTTATGAATTGACCATTTTGTTTTTTGCCGCCGTAAGGGAGCTGTGGGCGGGATATTTGATCGCTTTCCTATTGCCACTTGAACGCCATGACTTGTGCAATTTGCATCAAAAATTGTGTCACGACTAGTTTCGTTACACTTCATTCCATTTCTTTTGTGCATATTTCAGCAAGTTTTGGCCAGCCTGGAGGCCAGGAGGGTGGACGAGTCATGTGGACTCGGAATGTGGAGTACACATTGGCTTTTGAGGAATTTTTTGGCTCACTTTGAGCCTGGCCCTTTCTTGCCGGATCATCGTGTCCTTTTGCCGGCAGGACAAAATATTTTGCGATTTTGTGGATGGTTTCTTGCACTGGGAGAGGGAGTTGCGAATGGAATTTGTCGGGAATATTTTATATTTTTACGTTTGATGATGAGAGGATGAAAAGCGGTTTATCTAGAGGTTTTTTTTGTTTTATAAATTCCTAGAGAGGTATGGCTTTGGCTTTTTAATCGAATATATAAAACTGTGACAACCCAATACTTAAAATACTTTTTTTAACTCTTCACAAAGAACTAACTATCTACGTCTATGGACGAAACTTTATTTCTTAGTTAACTCTCGTGTGAGTGTACTTTCGTGAGTGACTGTCTCCTCACCCAGAATTGCATCCTTCTTGCCATTGAGTGGCGGCCAAAAGTTTTAAGCCAAAAAAAAAACAGGAAAAACTTTTGCCAACTTTTTGTTCTGTTTGATGCTGCGTAGTATTAATATTTTTCTATTCCCGTCGTCCTTTTGTCCCTTTTATACGGCATTCCTGGGCATAGTCTGGTCTCTTAGTTGTTGCTTGTCCTCTTGTATTGGAAATGCAATACCACAGAAATATCTCAACTCCATGATATCAAAATACATCACGATTCGCAGAGTTTATTTTTAGTTTTCCTGGTTTCAGTTTTTTGAAGTTTATTTAAGGTATTTTCAAGCTTTGTAATTTTAAAATTACCCAACAATTTATTCCTTACCAAAATCCCAAAGAAGTCGTTGCATTTCTTATAATTAAAAGTCGCATCCCGAACAAGAAACTCACTCGTTTTGAAACAAAAACTCAACACATATGTATGCACTGTTTATTTTGTACATTAACTTACCCCAGGACTCGTGTTTAAGTCCTTTTCTCCTTGTTGCCACCATCCGCGCCTCGACATTTCAAATGCCGCACTAAATTACTGGAACACACCCGCACAAAGTACACAAATTTGCATGCTCGAAACTTCCTTGCCCGCTGAAATAAAATTCCCCAACTTGGGTTTACCGAATATTTGATATTCCCTACAATCATTATAAAATATCTATCCTATTTTTTATATTAATCTCATCAGTTTTTGCCCTAAGACAGATGATGACAGACAAAGAGAATGTCACAGATTTTTAGTACTGTAAAGTTACTGTAAGTCCTGCAGATCCTCTCATATCCATGACTACAGGATACAGGACGAACCAACCTACTGCTGAGAATACAATTTACGCTTCTCCAGACATTTTTCATTTGGTTTGTTGTTGCTTTTGGCCAAACTTTTTATGGCCGCCCCCGAAGACAACGAATGCGGTTTTGTTTTTGGTGTTTTTTTTCTGTTTGAGCCCCAAAAGCCCACATCCCACAACCCGCATGTGTGTTGCAAGGCTACATGTAAAGTGCAAAGTGCATCGAGTTGACAAAAGTTCCCTGTAATCATTAAGCGGCAGGCAGAGGATTAATTACAGAACTTACCCACTCAACGGAAAATAAAACCTAAAAGTTAGAAACCCAAATACCCGAACTAAACCAGATAAAAACTTACTAATTCAAGCAACAAATTTTTAGTTCTGATTCTTAAACGTAGTCTAGATTAAATTATAAAGTTATTGGTATTTAGCCCAAATATATAATCATACTGCTCGAGAAGAGAAACGATCCAAAAACATTATAATAAATACGATTCGAGTCGAGGCTTTCCGCAAAGGAGGTTGTGTCATTGAATCTGTTCATATCCTTGCCGAACTTGTGAAGATTTTGAAAGGTTGGATTGCCAGCGAATTCCTTGATTTTGAAACCATTCTCATACCAGGCAAATACCGGCACATTCTGAACATCCTGTTCGGCGCAGACGTCATGGCCCTCTTTACAGTTCAATTCCGCCACACAGATATTTAATTTCTTTTTCAAAGCATCAGCCACATCGATCCAAGTTTGTTCAATCCTCGTGCATTCAGAGCAGTCCGGTTCGAAAAACTTGATATAGAAAAGACCCTTCCTAATGGATTCCGTAAAATCTTTCGGTCTCAATAAAAGCACCTTGCCAGGCATACATTCACTGGCAAGCAGATCCACATTTCTTGGTTTTGTCAGATTTCCCAACGACTTTGACATTGCACCGATTCCTGATATGGGTTCCGAAACGGAAACAGTTACCAATAGCATCCAAATAAAACCATTTACAATCATTTTTGTCAAATTTTAATAATAAAAATTTTTGAGTGTCAACATTTGAAATTTGTTTCTAGGATAGAATTGTTTAATATTTGCATTTTGGAAATGCATTCCTGAGGAAAATATCAAAGAGAAATAGTCTTTATTTTTGATTACTTTTTATAGTTTTATTTTCTTTAAAGAATATTTTACACTTGATAGAGTCAATTCACATGATTGTGTTTTAGAAACTTGAGGAAACTATGGCTTAAAATCTAATTTCACATGCTCAGAGTATGTAAGGATAAGTGGATTCGTTTTCTATGTATAGATTGAAAGTGTCTCTGGAAATGTTTAAACTGCCATTTAGTCCAACTCGTTGTCATCCGAGATCTGGCCAAGCTTCCGGGGATCGATGTTCAGGCCGAGTTTCTCCAACTTGCGGACTTTTCGCAACTGCTTGGTCAGGCGGCGCTTGAAGGTGATCTCCCTGTTGAGGTTCATAATCTCGATGGTGTCGTACTGCCGAATGTTCTTGATGGTCTGCAGGATCAGGTTGTCGGTCAGGTGAAGCTTGATGGTGGACATCTTCATGAAGGGAGCATCCCGACGCCTTAGCTCCTCCCTGTAGGCGAAGAGAGTGTAGTGCAGCGAAGGCAACGACGGCAAAGGACGCTCCAGTTGTGGAAAGAGTAGCTCAGCCATGGTGAAAGGATCTTTTGCTTTGACTTCAAAAGGATGTGTTTTTAACGAATGCTGTGTAACGATCTGATCGTCTCGAGAGTCCAGAGTGCAGTGATCTATGGGTTCCGATTTCCCAGATTTTTATCCCAAAACCTCCGGCTACCTAACTACCTGCTTCTTGTTTTCGAAAGAATCCGAGACATCCTGCCACCGGCACCTTTTCTCGGGAAATTCCACAACTATCCTGGCAGCTGGCGCTTCCTACCTGCTGCGACAGCTGCAAATTATGGTTTCTCCTTAGCACGCGTTTATCCTGGGTTTTCCCCAGGATATTCTTGAAAATTTTGTTACCATTAAGTAGAGCTGAAAATTATAATAAATCCTAGCTAACAATATTTCGCACAATTTTTAAGAAGGCCACAATAATTCTGTTTATTTTAAAATATTCCCTTTAATTGGTTAAATGCATTCAATTGAATTCAATTCAAATAAATTCCATCTCGTTATGTTTTGTAATTCAAGAATTAAATCCTCTTCACGGCAATTAAAATTGATTGAATTTTGTCATAGGATTATGGCACAAAATACTGAAAGCATTTGATTTTTAATTTCTAGCAAAATTATAACATAAATGACCTAATTGGAAATGATTTTTTATTATAAATAATAATTTTAAAAGTATTTTTAATACACACGTGAAGAGTTTTACTTGCTTTGACCAATCCATGTATTATTTTAATTAGACAAAATGTATTCAATTTTATTTGATACATTTTGAATTATTAGCTTATTTATTATTTTAATGGTAATCAGCCAAAAACATTGAAACAAATGAGGCCTTTCAATTATCCAGACTGTCTCAATTACATATTTTAAAATGCAAATACCGTCGCCGTAAAATAAGCTAATTAGAACTATGAACATATTTCATAATTTATACATCGATGTTTCCGTAGCAGTCTCTGTGGTTTGGTTGGCATGACATATGGCCCCAAATGTCCAAAACCGAATAACCAAAAACATGTAATACAATTGTGGGTTTGGCCTGTGCAATAATAATTGAAAATTATTTATAAATAGGTCGAGGTGGTGAAAAAAATACTAATATACTCTTTGACTTAATAATTGAGGGTTTTGCGTTGAGTTTTGTAAAAGAAAAAGGCGGAAAAAGTTAACATTTTTATACCCATTTCCTTGGAAACTAACCAGAGCATTATAAAAGGACCAAATTTTTTGAAGTTATTATCATTCTAACTAAAACTGTTTAGAAAAATGTTGGGCAGAATATTTCCTCATATAGAGCCAAAAGCTCTACGAGAGAAGGTCCAGTCCCGAGACGCTTTTATTTATTTGGATCGGGTGATGTGGTCCTTCGGCTGGACAGAACCCAAAGAAAAAAGGTAATAAAATATATATTATAATATTAATAAATTCAAATTTAAAACTCAAACTCCAAGGTGGCAGTGGATATATAGCCTATGGACTTGTACCACGACCCTGATAATATTAATATTATTGCCAATATCTATGGTCGTGGAGTACGTGGACAGCTTCCAAAGTTTTTCGGTTGGAGAGTTCCTCAGTTCCCTAGAAATCTGTGTAAATATTTATGGCTGTTGTCTGAAATGCGGCTTCATAATGATGGGACATCGGAGGTTTCAGGAGGCCAAGAAATTTCTGGATCTTCTGGATGAGAGCTGCATTTTGGACGAGGAAAGGATAAAAATGCGTCGTTATGTAGCCTGGGGAAACTTTTCTTATGTTTTGTATCATATTTTTTACTGGGGCTTTGTGTTTGTTAATTTTACGGGCTATATCCTGATGGGAAGACACGCCTGGAGGATGTACAACCCATTGATGGACTCCGAACAGAACTTTTTCCTATCTAATTTTACCGAATTTCTACTAATGAGTGCGGTGGTTACCATGGATCAGTGCACGGATGTGAGTCCTTTGGCCCATGTCCTGATGGCTCGTTGTCATATCAGCCTGCTCAAGGACCGGCTGGGGCGACTGCGTTTGGAAACTGAAAAAAGTGAGGATGACCATCTCAGGGATCTGACAAAATGCATCAAGGATCATTGTTTGATTTTGGAGCAAGTTTCTTATATTTATTTTATAATCCATTGAAATCCTAACTAATAATTAATTCCCTCCAGTTATATTAACGTTCTCCGTCCTGTCTTTTCGGGAACTATTTTCGTTCAATTTCTATTGATTGGAATTGTTCTCGGTTTGTCGGTGATAAATGTCATGTTCTTCTCAACCTTCTGGACAGGCCTAGGAACCTGCTGCTTTATGTTCGATGTTTGCCTGGAAACCTTTCCCTTGTGCTATTTGTGCAATGTTATCGTTGACGATTGCCAGGACCTTTCAAACACTCTTTTCCAATCGAATTGGATGTCAGCCGATCGCCGCTACAAGTCCACTTTGATATATTTTCTTCATAACCTTCAACAACCCATAATACTCACAGCCGGAGGTGTTTTTCAAATATGCATGCAAACAAATCTATCGGTAGGTTTTTATTAGAGTTTAGTTAATTTTCTTCATTATTTTTATGAATTTTAGATGGTGAAACTTGCCTTTTCTGTGGTCACCATAATGAAGCAGTTCAATTTGGCTGAGAAGTTCCAATAGATTGGGAATCAAATATGAAACTCTAATGACATTATTATAATTTTCACTTAAATAGAAACCTAATGCGGTTTCGGTTTACCCTAACCCCTTGAGTTACCATCTGTCACATTTTAAATGTAAATTATAGTGTGTTTAAAATAATTGACACCCTGCTGTCATAAACGACAGCAAATTTATTCCCACATTTAGTAATTCAATAATTGATGTTACATTTGAATATACCACACTTCAGGACAAATTACAGACAATTCATGTCGTATATAAAGGAAGAAGTAATCCACGAATTCTGTATTCCTTACAAAAAATGTTGAGTAAGTTCTTTCCACTTATAAAGGCAAAGCCTCTGTCGGAGAAAGTGCAGTCTCGGGACGCATTTATTTACTTGGATCGGACAATTTACTATTTGGGTTGGACAGAACCGCATGAGAAACGGTATTTACTTTATGGAGGGAGATCCCTTAAACCTAAATAATATTCGGTATTCTAATAACTACGAAAGATGGAGTACAGCCTACAAATTATGGACTATAATTAGCACCATAGTGATCCTGATTCTACTACCGATCTCCATTGTGGTGGAATATGTCCATAGATTTAAGAGTTTCTCACCAGGAGAGTTTCTTAGCTCCTTGGAGATCTGCGTGAATATGTACGGATGCTCCTTGAAGAGTGCCTATACGATGATGGGCTATCGGAATTTCCAGGAGGCCAAGAGACTGTTGGATCTTCTGGACAAGAGCTGCGTCAAGAGGGAGGAGAAGGCCCGGTTGCATCGCTATGTGGCTTTGGGAAACCTGTGCTACGTGATTTACAACATCCTGTTCTCCGGCTATGTTTTCATCAGTTTTGCAGCATATTTCATGAAGGGCCGACACACCTGGAGACTCTATATTCCAATGCTGGACACGGACAATCACTTCTATGTGTCCAGTTTCATGGAGTTGACCCTCATGAGCGGCATCGTCCTTATGCAGCAGTGCACCGATGTATGTCCTTTGATATACATTTCCATGGCTCGTTGCCACATAACCTTGCTCAAGGATCGGTTGTGGAAACTACGTTTGGACCCACAGAAAAGTGAGGAGGAGCATAGCCAGGAGCTGACCAACTGCATTCAGGATCATCGATTGATTTTGGAGTAAGATTTCAAAAAGCATCCTTGTAAGTTATCTACTAAAAATTCATTTCCAGGTATATCAATGTACTCCGTCCTGCATTTTCTGGAACTATTTTCGTGCAATTTTTATTAATTGGAATAGTTTTGGGTTTATCGACCATCAATGTGGTTTTCTTCTCAACTTTCTGGACGGGCCTGGGCACCCTTATTTTCATGTTCGATGTCTGTCTGGAGACTTTTCCCTTTTGCTATATGTGCAATGTCATTATAGATGACTGCCAGGACCTTGCAGACAGTCTTTTTCAATCCAATTGGATCTCAGCCAGTCGCCGCTATAAGTCAACTTTCATTTACTTTCTCCACAATCTGCAGCAACCCATAATTCTAATGGCTGGCGGGGTTTTTCAAATTTGCATGCAAACCAATCTATCAGTGAGTTTTTTTTCTGTACTACCTAATTTTATTTAAATTAAATATTTTCTTTTTTTTAGATGGTAAAATTAACATTCTCTGTGGTCACTTTAATTAGGCAGTTTAACTTGGCGGAGAAATTTCAGTAAATCATTTGTGTTTTATTTGGAAAATAAATCAAATTCCATAGACTATTTCTAATGGCTATAACTTTTCTATAAATATCAGAAAACCCATCACTCTCTTCTGGGAAAATTCCAATAAAACGTCAATGTCTGAAATCTACATCTTATATTCAATGTGGAATATTTTAACTTTATTAAAGTAGGTTAATATTTTTATTTTTGAACAAAACTTGCCAAAAAAGTGCAAGTCAGGCAAAGTTCCACAACAAATCAGTTTCCTATAAAAAGCCTTCTGGGTTCCCGTTTTAGTTTATTAAGGCAATATCGTTGAAATGTTGAGCAAATTGTTCCCAAGGATTAAGGCAAAGTCGCTGAAAGAAAATGTCCAGTCCCGAGATGCCTTCATCTACTTGGATCGCGGGATGTGGATCATTGGATGGACAGAAGCCGATAATGAAAGGTTTGGTTTACCAAAAAAAATTTATAATACCAATTACCCACAACATAGAGTTAATATTTCATTTCAAGATGGACAATTCCCTACAATATGTGGTTTGCTTTCACAAGTTTGTTGATAATTGTCCTGCTGCCCCCGTTGATGGTTTCCGAGTACGTTAGAAGCTTCAGAAGCTTCTCGGTGGGCGAATTCCTCAGCTCCGTGGAGATTTCCACCAATATCTATGGATGCTCAATTAAATGCGCGGTCATAATGATGAGTCACCGGAAGTTACAGAAGGCGAAAAGGATTCTGGACAGGCTGGACGAAAGTTGCCAAAAGGACGAAGAGAAACTGGAAGTTCGTCGATATGTGGCTTGGGGAAATCTATGTTTTATGATCTACCAGATATTATTCTCCACCTTTGTGGTCTTGAATTGGGTGGGCTATACGAAAATGGGCCACCACGCCTGGAGGATGTACTTGCCATTCCTCAACCCGGACGATGACTTTTACATCAGCAATTTCGTGGAGTTTCTAATAATGAGCTTAGCCGTTCTCTGCGATCAGTGCACGGATGTCAGTGCCATGACCTACATCCTCCTGGGCCGCTGCCACATCACTTTGCTTAAGAATCGCCTGGCAAGACTCCGAGTGGACTTCGACAAGGGCGAGGACGAGCACAACGCAGAATTGAACAAATGCATTAAGAATCATCGCCTAATCCTGGAGTGATTATTAACGAAAAGTTGCGATTATTAAAATTGTATTTAGATATTCTGAAAATCTTTTTAGGTACATTGAGGTTCTGCGACCCATCTTTTCCAAGACTATTTTCGTTCAATTTCTATTGATTGGAATGGTTCTGGGACTGTCGATGATCAACCTCATGTTCTTCGCCACTTTCTGGACGGGACTTACCACTATACTCTTCATGTTCGACATCTGCATGGAGACCTTCCCCTTCTGCTATTTGTGCAATGTCATCACGGACGACTGCCAGGACCTTGCCGACAGTCTTTTCCAATCGAATTGGATCTCTGCGGATCGTCGTTATAAGTCAACTCTAATTTACTTTCTCCACAACTTGCAGCAACCCATTGTCCTTTTGGCTGGAGGAATTTTCCCAATTTGCATGCAGACTAATCTTTCGGTAATATATACTTTCTTTTACATTGCTGGTCTCAACTTGACAATTTTGGTTTCTTAAAGATGGTGAAGTTGGCTTTCTCTGTGGTCACAGTCATGAAACAATTTAACCTGGCTGATAAATTCAAATAAGAAGTCCAGAAGCTACTATTTATCTACACATTCACATTTTAGAAATTCGCAATCTGTTTAGTAGAAAAATGCACTTTAGTTGCAATCAATTATGTATCAAATTCAATAAACCAGAACCGAATCGGGAAGCCAGAAACCAGTTTACTGAGGGCGGGAATGCATTCCTTCTTTCCTATTCTTTCCTATTCTTTCCTATTCAAGCGGAATAAATAATTTTCTCGGTTTTCTATATCGTATATGTAACTTAATTAATACCTACCAATAATAATGGAGAAATCCACATTGGGAATGTCCCTATAAAAGGAATTTTCTGCAGTGCTAAAATTTATTTTTGGTAGAAATGTTGAGCAATTTCTATACCTGGATAAAGGCAAAGTCCCTGGAGGAGAAGGTGCAGTCGCGGGACGCCTTTATATATTTGGATCGAATGACTTGGGGACTCGGATGGACAGAGCCCAAGGAAAAGAGGTTTACCTAACAAGTTGTAAACAACTATATTTCATTCTCTAAAATTTATTTAAAGGTGGAAATTGTTGTACAAAATGTGGACTCTTTTTACCGCGCTACTCATAAATATCGTGGTGCCCGTGTCGATGGTGGCTGAATATGTTCATAGTTTCAATAGCTTTTCAGTGGGCGAGTTCCTCAGCTCCCTGCAGATTTGTGTTAACATTTACGGATGCTCCTTAAAGACTAATTTATCGGTAATATTTGAATCAAATCTTTTTTCTGCTTTAATGTAATAATTTTGTTTATTTTAAGATGGTCAAGTTGGCTTTTTCTGTAGTCACTTTCATAAAACAATTCAATCTTGCTGAAATGTTCCAGTAGAAAAAAGCTTATTGATAACGAATAAAGTAGAAAATGGCATCCAGAAAGGTAAAGCTGTCTTTTTCCTTTTTCAAAATAGCCAATCGTATTTTAAATCTTTTCTATACAATCATTTATATTTCATATTTCGGCAAACTTAAATATTTCGGTTAATTAACAGAGGCGACAACAGATTTTCGCCCATATTTGATGTTTCAGTACTTCGGATGCGTTTAATTTGCATTTTCATGATGGAGGTGAGATGGTGTCCTTTTCCGAGTGCCACGAGTGCGTGAGTTTCTGTCCTCAATGGCAGTGAGTCAATATTATTACGGCAGTTGGTTAAAGTGGGGGAAATGGCCGCAAAAATGCTTTCAATTAATGAAACACCCGAAAAGCAAGGATATAATGAGAATGAAATGTCCTGTTCAAAAAGCGAGGGCAATAGAGTTTTTTTGCCGAGGGAATCTGTGCAGAGCAAGTCCTGAACAACTCTATCAACAATGATGAACATGCAGGACATAATAGTGCACTGGAAAATACAATTCATTTTGTTTAAATTCAAAAAAAATAACGTTTTGTGAATTCTATAATATAACTTGGATAATATCAGATTTAGGTATTTCCTTTATAACTTTAAAGCTTTTCTTGCTTATTTATTTTCGAATAATATTCAGATATAGTTTTTGCAAGTGTCCTCTGTGGCATGCATCTCATTAATAATACCGATAATCTTTTTGGCGGCAATCATTTTTGTTTCCATGCCATTGCGGTGGCTTCGATTAACACGGAAAAGACAGACCAAGTCACCGGATTTCCAATGATAGTGGTTGGAAAATTGGTGGACTTTTTAAAATCAGACAACAAATTGGACCCAGCGAGTTATTGCCGATATTGGCATTGTAAAAATCGGGATAGTCCTGCGAATCCTGCGAAATTTTAATTACATCCCATTGGCAAACTTCATTAATGTGGAATTTTAAATCGGAAACTACAAAAATCGCAACATCGTTAAATGTTTAATATGGTAATTAAATGAATATAATATATACAAAAAGAATAATTTACTTATTGCTTAACATTTTACTGAAAGCCTGAATCGAAGCTATTTTGGAAATGTACTTAAGTAAATATAATTAACTTTATTTAAGGGCCATGAAAACTTTAGCTATACCAGCCAGTTAGAATAAAAGTTGGAAAAGCATGAACCCCGATTTTCCGCATTATTTTCCCAGGATCATTAAGCTCGGCGATAAAGCCTTAACTTAAAGTTGGGTCAGTAAATCCATTGCAGCTCGCTCCTTCTCTCTTGCCTGGAGCATGCTGTCCTTTTCGCTATCCTGTCCACTTAATAAAGTGCAAACAGGCAAGTGATTATTTCACAGCTATTGTTCGAAACGGATGCGGGCTGGAGTTGGTACACGGAAAAGGACCCCGTCGAGGGGCGGGCCAACAAAAGGATTTGCGTAATAACCAAAGAAAAGTAGCAGAATGCCAAAAAAAAAAAAAAACGATAAAAAGGAGAAAAAATATAATAAAGAAAACGCGAAAAATTGTGCAGGACGAAAAAAAATTAACCTCCGAAAACGCACACAATGATGAAATGAAAGAGATAGCGGCAGGATATGTGAATGAGATGGAGTTAGATGCTTTGCAGCGCAAATTTACGAGATGCTTTATGACATCAAATGGTCCCACACTTACACGTCTGGAAGGTCCTTTGTATCCTTTTGTTCACCAACATGAAACAGAGGAATTTACTGTTATTTTCATTCAAGGACTCACTTTGTATGTTGTCTAGAAATTGATAAAAATGCTTTGCAACAATATATTGTCTAAACCCATTCGAAGGATATATCCTTTAGATCGATCATAATTTGTTGATCAATTTTTACAAGGAGAAACTGTGACCTTTTACAAAAACTATATCCTGGCCAAAATATATCCGAAGTTTGAGGAATAAAACCAGAATATATAAACTGAAATGCCTTCTTCAAAGCTTTGCATCCTTGTGGACTGAAAAAACAAACATTGACCCATTCTGAGATTAAAAGGATTCTCTTTGGCAATCGATCATTTGACTAATTTCGTCAGAAATTACATTTTCGCAACATGCAAATCCAGTTGTGCACTCTATCTAACCCTTTCAAGGACTTGGCCACAAAAAAGCTCACAAATTAGCGCTCATCATCAATGGGAAATTCTGGGCCAGGAAAGCACCATGGGTGGAGGCCAAACGGAGGAGGAAAATGCTGACGCTAATTGCAATTTGTGGTTTCAGCTTCAGCCAGTTGCAAGAGGAGCAACTCGATATGTGTATAGTATGCTTCGTGCCACACACTCTCACACCCACGCTAACAATCCCATTACAATCCCTCGAAACCCGGATTGCAATCGAGGTGCAAGATGATGGATTTTGGATTGAAGTGCCGCGAAGCCAAAAAACCACACCGACATCATCACTGTAAGGACTATAGCCGCCTGATTCCGTACAATTTCATTGAAGTAAATTCAGGACTTGGCCCCAAAGCCCCCACTGAAACCCCAGGTAAACTCAATCAGCTGGGGCCAGGTAACTGACATCAGGTGTGCATATTCAAATCGGGGGTGTTGTGCTGTGGCCTGGTTTTCGGCCTTCTGCTCAAGGATTCCGCCTCTCCTTTGATCTTTAACCTTTGGGTGTTTTTCAAGGTAAACGGATATTCAAAATATTCAATATATATTCTTTCATCTCAACAAATTTATGACTGGCTGTCTGGGCAACTATGCAGATTAAAATATTCTACAATACATATTTAAAAGAAGTTTTTATGGTAGGATGGGGGATAAGGAATACCTCCGCGACTAGGAAATACATTCCCCTGTAATTATTGTGAAGGAAATTGTGAAAAAATGTAAAAAAACAGTGACCTACCCAACCCTTTGTAAATTTTTAAATAGAAAAATGCATCTTATATTAGCAAGATATTGATTTCTCAAGGAAATACTTCCACCTACTTTCTAATTTTGGTTTTATACATTTTTTCCTTTTAAACCCAACTAAAATAATCAATAAATATTGTTTAATTTATAGATGAGAAAGTAAACAAGTGCTTAGAGAAAAAAAGGCCAAATCATGGCAGCTGCTAAAGGAAGTCCTGAGTCCTGTGTCACTCCGTGTGCGGAATCTCTCCTTTATTCAAGCAGCATTTGTGGCATTTGAGGCATGTGGCACACGCTGCGTATGAGCTATTTTCTTAAGCCAGCTCCGGTTGCCTCCTTTAACCTTCTGGCCGACTAAGTTGGCTTCTTTGTTGTGTCTGTGTGTGTGTGTGTGTGGAATTTGTGGCATGTGTAGCCTGCAATGTCCTCCTCCTCTCTTGGCTATGCTTGTCTTATTGAAGGCAACCTGTGAGTTATTTTTATGGAGCTACTTTATGTCCCCATGTGGCATCAACTGAGTTGCTCAATTTTATTTATAAGTCTGAGGAAACTATTTTAAGCAAATCATGCGCTTCCGCATCGCCTGTCATATTGTTGGGATATAAATAAATGATTATAAAAAGGGAACCAGGATATTTTCTGAATGAGTTTTCATTTAATTATTAATTTGTGCTGGCAAATCGAGTTGCATTTTTTTCCGTCAACCCGCTAACCCTTCCATTTATATTTCTGACTGGTTACAAGTGGTAATCAAATTGCTTTTGAGTGCTTCAATCTAGACAAATTACGCAGCCACTCATCTATTTTAGTTTTTTAATTAAAGCCAAGAGCGAACTGCATCCCGGGGGCTTTGGGATGTCCTGGTACATTCGCCAGACGCATCGGACATAAATCAAGTGAACGAGAACGGGTCGGACATGAACATGGCAGGACAACAAGTCCAACAAAACTGCATAGTTGCTATCCCTGATAGCTGGGTCCTTGATAGCTCTTTTCCCATGGACATACAGAAATTTGTGAATTGCAGTTGCCCAAAAAGTCAGGATAATGGAAGGGACCAGGAACCCCCAGGGCCCGGCGGCCAAAGGCAAAGTTTTTGGCATAAAACTAACGAGCATCAGTGTAAACTGTCGTCGATGTCATCGATGTTGGGATTTTTGTGCTTTGTGCTTCTCTTTAATTTCTCATTAAACTTTTTAATATTTATTGAATTTATTAAATTCTAACTTCAAAATAATGATAGTCGGAAAATACACCGATTTCCCCAGCTTTTTGTCCTGCAGAGTCCAACAAGCTAAGCTGGCATAAAGTTGTGCCTTTTAGACAAAGCATTCCCATTGGTCCAATGCCCTACAAAACAGGACATCACTAAAGTTTTTGGCCAGAAAAATCGCTCAAACTTTTGTTTTACGCACAGCCAGAGAATGTCGTCTTGTCGCTTTGTCCTTTTGCAAAATATTCACCAGAGGCGGCAGCCGAAAAGTATGCAACTCCACAATGCAACCAAGAAAGCGCAGCTGCAGGCCAAATCGGAATCCCAGGATCTGGTGGATACCCCACACCCTCGTCCTCCTCCACCTTCCCTCGTCCTGCAGCATGCTGGGAGCCAACTTTGGCGACATTTATCTTCGTTATTATGACGCTCGAATGGGCTATCAGCGCCAAAAGAGGAGCGGCTGCTAAATATTTGGGGAGACGACGGAAATCCAAAGAATGGCAAAGGATAAGGCCAAGAAGAAGAATGCCACTATGGCGCTTTCTTCGCTTTTGTTCTCTGTTCCCAAGGCATTGTGTCCAAAAATGTTACATCTTGTCAAACATTTAGAGTTGTGTTTTTTCAAGATAATTAGTTTCAATAAAAAATGATTAAATAAATTAAGAAACTTGGAAACTGTTGAACTGTAACTTAAACTTTTATGCTTCAACAAGAATTTTGGGAAAGTCATAAAATATGCTTCCTAATAAGGGAATACTGAATAATATATTTTAAGTTGTTTAGTTAAATAAACTTATTGTAAAAAAACAATATTAAAAGTATAAATTAAAAAAGAATCTAGCTTAAAAACCAAAAATATGTATATAATTCAAAGCTCATCACTGATGTCCTTTCAGCGTAGCTTCATTTAGTAATATCGGGACAGACAAAGCCCGGCAGGATCTCAGCTGCAAGAGACACTGTGGCAGTTGCAAAACGGAATGGCAATGGCAACTTTTTCCTGCACTTAATTAGTTTGGGCATAAGTGGAGCAGAAAAAGTTTTTTTTACCAAGAAGGCAACGCCGTCGGATGGGGGGATCCTCCACAGGGCTTGTCAACTGTCCTGGCTGCTGGTCTGGCTTTTCCCACCCACAGCCACAGCCATTTGTGTGCGTTCGCCGCTAAGGAAATTGCCTCATAAATGTTCATTACACAAACTGGAAGGCAACTTAATGTCGGTATGTATGTTTTGGGTTCCGAATTTGGATGGATTTTGTATAGCATCGTGTGGGTAATTTCCCCTTTTTCCCCGTTTTCCCAGAAAACCAAAATTTATCCTGCATTCGTACAGGAAATGTTGTGCCATATATTTATCTCTCGTTAAAAATGAAATGGGCAAGGATTCCCAACAGCAACAGTAATATCAACTTTCAATGGTCATTTCCCACATCACCTCAGCACAATCAGTTGCCATTAATCATACGCACTGTTGGTCGCATTTTGTCCAACAAATTGCTCATACCCCCCGGAATTTGGCAATATTCTCAGATAATGGTGGCACTTCCTGAACTGCCAGCCACATTCTCGTTTCTTTCGTCGTTGAAAACGACACCCACAAACACGGCCAGCTCGCAACAATTCAAAAATATTAAGTGCCGCAGTTAGACAAGTACTTAGTGGCGGAACAGACTGGGCCCGGGTGGCAAACAGCCGGCTAAATGCCAGCCAAACAATGTGCAAACAATAGCAGTCGAGCCGGGAAGAAAGGAGCCGAAGGCATGCCTGAAAATGAACCCGCAAAATATTGCTCACAAATAGGGGAATCGACTCCAGGGTGGGGTTCAAATAAAGCCCGCAGGGAAGGCTGTTTCCAGAGGAAGCCGCAGGCCAAAGATGAGACGCTAGTGATGATCCCGTGAAAGGATATAATATATTTTTGGGATATAGATCGCTTCTCGCTTTGCAATAATCGATTCCTCAAGTATACGACTTTAAATAGAAATATCTGTACCTGAAAATATATATTTTGTTTATGGATTTTTACTGCCATCACTGATTGGTAAGATTTAAGCACAAGGACCAGCAGGACAAACCAATTGAAAATAAGGAGGGGAAGCTGGAAAACGGGGAGTTCGGTATCGGAGAGCTCCATGGAGGAGCGCCGTTTTGGGGCTACGTTTGTCGGAACTGTCACATTAAAATGGATGATTTATTTGCGCCCCTAATTTATTGCGCCACAGTCACCGGCCGCGTTTCAGGACAACCAGGACAACCAGGACAACCAGGACACCCAGGACGACAGGATATTGAGTACGCGCGTTGCATGACCGAGTATTGGCCGGAATGCGTAAAATGGTAGCAGCGACAAGTGGCAGGGAATGCCGGGGGAGACTCTGGAATGAGAACGAGGAACCCTCGGCTAATATAATGAATTTTACACGGCACCAGCGTACTTGGCACTTAATAATCGCATTAGGACGCTAAGTAGCTCGTTGACAGGTTGAAACGGAAGGGAAAACCGCATCCGGATAACGGGAGATGGCCATGCACACCCTCGCTTCCATTTCTCCATTCTATGGGCAGCATTTTATTGTTCTGATTATTGCCCCCCAATGAGAGAGATACTTTCCTTGCCATTGTTCCTTTCTTTATTTATTTATTCAAGAGCATCAGCATCCTTATTGCTGATTATAAAAATAAGGATTCACGATCATGTGAATGGTGCAGCTGTCTGTAATTTACCTCAAGGGTCAGTAAATAATGAAAACAATTAAGGGAAAATCCCCCAAACATAAGATTTAAAACGGAATGTTGAAATAAAGTTCCTCTACACGACACCATATCCTTTTTCTTTGACTTTCCATCATTTCCCTTAAGTTCTAATTTCACTAAAGATTTTTGTTTATTTTTTTTTTTGATGTTTGAAACACTGTCAGTGTCAGAAAATAACAAACAGTGAAAAGTAAAAGAGACAACCGTCCAACTTAAGAAGGAGAAGGATAGGAACGAGTTCCTCCGTTGACACCTCATATCCTTTGAACATTTTCCAATAGAAGGAGTCCGCCTTCCTTGGTCCATTAAAAATATTGCGGGCCCTTCGTTTCAATTTCTTTATTAGAAAAATCATTCGTTTTTTTGCACTTTTTTAAGTGTTTTGCTTTTCTACTTTCTACTTTCTCTGTTGCATTTTTTGTTTGGCAAGGTGGAAGGGAAATGGTAAAAAAAAGAGGAGCCAAGTCCATGTGAAGCATTGATTGGAAAAAAAATATCTGATAGACTCTGTAAATAGATGAAATACTGACCGACAAAATACTATATATGCTGTTGGGGGCAGAGCAACAAAAAATCCAAATCAAAATAAAGAAAAAGAAAATAAAATAGATTGGAGTAGCTCTGCCACATCGCCTATTCAATTGGCTTCTCTATTGCACTTTGAGAATTTGATCGACTGAGTGGCGCCACAAAGCAGCAAATAGAATTGAACTTTTTTCCGTGATTTCAACATTATTTATTTTGTTTTTTTAAAAGGTCAAAAGGTTATACTTGATTCAATAACATGTAATTACATTTAGGATAATTTGATGGTAGTTTAGAAGCCTATTTTGATGGGTTTGCTTTACAGAAAAACGAATTAAGTCTATTTACTGACTAAACGTTGCGAAAAAATTTTCATTTTGTTGCCACAAATTAAGCCAGATACATATTAAATGGCTAAAAACGGAAGAATTAAAACAACGAATTTGAAACAATTGAAAATGTTGCCACTAAAGTGGCAGGATGTTTAATTCAATGGACAGAACATGCCAGGACCTCCCGCGACACGTGTGAAAAGTGCAAGGCAGGTGCAACAAAAACAAACCAGGAGCAACCAACGGGCCCACAGAACAGTTGCCAGGACCTAATCAACATCAATTGCCGTTTTGGCCTCGTCTGCGGCTGCCTCGTGATATTTTGTAATTAGAGAAAAAACATTTTTCGAATTTCCATCGCTGGAAATTTGCAATGCAATGCGGGGGTGGTCTGGAGTGGCATCTTTTTTGGAAGGAAGAAAGGGTCGGAAAAGCGGGACCCAAGAGCAAACAATAGAGGAATATGGTAAAACTCATTAGTGCCAACGCAGCTGCCGCGGAAAATAGGAAGGGAATGGCTGTGGCATCGCATTTTCTATCTGAAAAGATAGAAAATGTACGAAATTGTAGGCAGCAAACCAAACATATTATTGTTAATTAGTTCCAGGGGATTAAAGTTTTGTTTTGCGATTTGCATCTGGTTCGGTGAATAAAATTTGATCCGTCATTTGCTGCTGACCAAAAGCCGTGCTGCATGTTGCAAATTTATGTGCAATTTGCATGCAACATACGGTTGAATGCATCTATTTTATGATAGTATTGATGGAAAAAGTCATAAAGGAATAGCGAGTTTTGTAGAATATTATTGGGCTTTATCTCTTAACTAACTTGAACTTAGATTTCGAAGTGAAAATCCCTTCCAAAGAAAATCTTATTTTCCCGCATCTGGAGAGCATTTTGGCGCATAATGCCGTGAGTTTCACACATTTAATTAGTTTAATTAGTACGCTCTTCACACCCACACCCACACCCACACTCACATGCACACTTTTCCAGGATTTGGCACGCCCATCAAGACGCCCTCAGTTCGCTTAATCATTAATCAGCTTTCATTTTCTTTGACTGCTACAAACATTCTTTTTGCCCGTCTTGAGCTGCTCGCTTAATTTTTAACTTTTAACACAGATGCCAGCTTGAATGGCACTTTGCCACGCCCACTGCCCTTTTGGCAGGAGCCGTTCGCGTCCTTCCCCCGCCCCGCCCCGTCATCCTGGCTGGCTAATTTGCTTTGGGAACAAAGTTGGAGGAAAACAGGCCACTGACGTCATTACCATCCTGACAGGATAAATATAGAAGATGAGAACGAAGAGGCGACAAAACTTTGGGAAAACCTTTGTGCGGCATTTTGTCACATCCAGACATAGAAAATTTATATAATTGAATATTTTTTTTGCCGCTTTTGCAGGGCAAAAATCATTTCGAAATTGGGTTAAGCTTTTAAAATGTTGTAGAGACCGAATCGAATCGTATGCCAGCCGTGTACTGGGTCTCGTCCTTGGCGGCAATAAGCCCAAAGCAGAAGTAGAAAGGAAAATCATTAAAATTAGATTACGGAATCCTTCTTACATTTCCGCCGGAAATTGCACTTTGCGTGCGGCAGGAGCTGCGGAAGCTACAGGAGCTGACAGGATGCGGAGTGCAGATCTGTCGGGTGACGTCAATGGGAAAAGTGGAATCGTCCTGACAGCTTCGCACCAAATGACAGATTAGTTAATAAAATCTTTTTTTCCGCCCGCAAAATGGGTAAGACTTCGGTAAGAGGAAGTGAAGGAAATGGTAGGAAAATGCAATCCAAGGCACGTCTAAATTTGTCAACCGTCATGCTAATAAAATATGCAAATTTTTTCTGACACTCCAGCGTTGGCTTCTTTTCTTTTCTGCTTTTATTATTGTTTTCTCGCAATTGCAAGTTTTTTGTATGAACTTTGTTTCAATGTGGAAAATATTTGTTGTATTTACACTGTCAGAGTTTACACAACCTACATAAGTTTGCTAAAAAAAATTGATATAGGTTTTTTCTGATTAATCAAATAAATAATCTCGTTATTTTCGCTTTCTCTTTATGAAAATAAAAATGTTTAATTCAATATTATGATATTTGTATAGACTCTATTTAAACTTTATTTACTTGACGTTTTTTCGGTAGTTTGTAAACCAACCCGACTTGTTGAATGTTTTTTATGCATCTGACATTGCCACAAAATTTGGACTCGGCTTTGAATTGTTTTTGTCGGGCTTGGGTTTTGGGACAAAATGTTCCCACAATACATAAACATATGATAAAATATGCACATTATAAAATATGAGTCGAGCTAGACAAAAGCCAAAAGGAATTTGTACACTCACGGTCGCTAAAAACTAAAGGGACGACGAAAGGAAGTCACTGGAGCTCACATTTTATAAAAGTTTCGTCGTGTGTTTTTTTTTTGTATGCCATTGCCAGTGGCTGGTTTTGTGGAGTTTTTGTTGTTAAAGTTTCTTGTGGGTTTTATAATTTCCTTCCTGCTTAGGTTTTCTGCTGACAACTTGCTGCAAAATATATTTTGGCATTTATTTATTTGTGCCTTGCATTTTGACAGTTTTCTCTCTGCCACTCGTTACTTTTCCTGAACCGTGCCCTGCAATCGCATAAATATTTCCCAGGCACGAACAACTTTTCAAGTGAAGTCAACGCTGCGTATGCGTAATAAAAGCCAATTTCGTGTCACTATGGAATATTCTAAAAAAAAGGAGGAAAAGCAAAGATAAGTAGACTATAAGGACGTGTCGAGCTGCTAACAATCCACTTTGTGTACAAAATTATTTTAGATGGAAATGCTGAATTGCTAGATTGCAATTTCAATAAATGGATTTTTATATATTGTATGTATTGTTGAAAAAGTATTGATTTTTGGAAACGGAATATTCCAGTGACATAGAAGTCAAAAGGAAAATAAAACCCACTCTGCGTATACGTAATATATTAATCTTCATAAACAAAACTAAAGCCATGTTTATTTTAAAGAGTATTAGGATCTCACAATCCCATGGAATCAAAAAGCCAGAGCCAATACCGAGTGCAGTGAACTGTGTACTCTACTTCCCTGATTCTCTATGGCTTGGCTATGCAACCGAATTGCAGTCGAAGGCATTGGCTGTTGATGAGATGAGCGCGACCTGCCAGCCCGGCCAGATGTGTACCACCCGGCGTATGTGTAATGCCTCCCATTTCGCAACACTCTCACACAAAATGCATCCGGTTTTCCGGTCTTGCATTGCTGTTTCCGAAACATTTAGCTTCGGAGTCTGGACTGAAGTCACAGCTGAAAATCAGTTGAACTCACAACATTCGAGAACAGAATTCTGTGACATTTCCAGTTTCCCTCGGGGGATTTGACTTTTCTTTTCATTTTTTCCATATATATTTTCTATGTTGGTTTTTATAGTTATTATAAAAAAACACAATTTGTCAGTTAAGCTTCTTCTACTTTGTTTCCACTTTGCCTTCTCAAACATTTATTGGCATTTTACAAGTCTTTAAATATTTATCATTTACTCGTAATCGTCCTATTTGTTCAATTTATTTATCAATTTGCCTTTCGCATTTAATAATATAATTTTGTTTATTCATTCGTGTTGCTGGCGAGGCTTTTTTATGGTCAAAAAACTTGTTTGCAACTCATATGCAAATAACACGTTTGGCATCTGCTGCCGGTTTGGCACAAAACATTTGACACATTGACTTTTAACACAATTTTTCTGAAGTACAGTCAGGGTCAATATTGTAAGAGATATCCTTAAAGTTGGGCTACAAAATTAAATATTAAACTTTGAAATTTGGTTAAGATTTAAAGTAGCTACTTTGAGTAATAAACAATAGTGTTTTTCTTTTTAAATATGTGAATGAAACGCACAGTTTAGAGTCTCAACCAGATGCTGCCACATTCCGCTAATCTACCTCAGATGAGGGGCCGGAAAAAAAAGAAACACCGCCAGTCCCATCAGGCCATCAGCCCATCAGTCCCATTACCATCATGGGATCCCAAAAACAGTGAATATTTCTGTTGACTCTTCCGCTGATTGATTATTTATGGGCACTTTGTGCCTTTGTACGAGTTATGTGGAAATGCGGAATGCTTAGCCATGCCATGTGGAGACGCAACCCGCTAACAGAATCGAATCAGAGTTTTTGTTCACGTATCCACATAAAAAGGCAATTTTATTTTGTTTCCCGACTCGGATTCCTGACAAATCGTGCCCCAATGTCCAATGTCGTGATAAATGTCAGTCACTGTCTCTTGGCTTGGTTTTTTGGGAGTAAAACAAAAAATATAAATTACCAATAGTATCAGTGTGGCAAAAATCTTATTTCTTTATAGGGTCTGGATTTTCCTTGACCTTATTTTTTACTGCCACACAATTAGCCCGACTCCGGTTGGAGTTAATGACACTTTAACCATTATAAATAAAATTTAATAAAAGTCAACTTTTGACTGAGCGTAATTATAATTTACTGCAAAGGCACGCGTCGGCCAAGGACCCACCTTTTACGTCCTTTGGTGGTATATGCAGGTGTAATTGTAATTACTCCACGCACCAAACGACCAGGCAGTCCCACAACCTACAACCCACAACCAAAAAATAAAAATATAAATAAAAATAAAAATAAAAATAAAAACAAAAAGCTACCAACATGCAGCGGGCAAAGTGACTCGGACCACGCTTTTCATTGCGAGAAATGTCCATTTAAATAGCTTGATTTATGCCAGCGTGGAGCTGCAAAACGGTAAACCAAAAGGACAATGGGCGTGGTTTTGGGGAAAGCTTTTCCTATATAATTTTTAAATGAAGTAGGTTGATTATTTCTAATGAAGAAGTACGAGACTTTTATCCAAAGTACTTCTTTTCAATGGTTAAATATTATCCTAGAATTTTAATGATACTTGTTGCATGAATACCATATTATTTTTAAACTATTAACTCTATGGATTTACAAATACTACAAAATAAAAACATTAAGCATCCTTAATTGAAAATTTTAGTTTTTTTAATGATTATATCCAAGAACCTATAACTTTAACTCATTTGTATATTGTTTACTTTTTGAAAAATAAATTTTAAAGGAACATGAATATATTTTTATTATATTTTTAAGTTTATTATATATATTTTTTTTATTTTTATATTTATAAATATTTTACAAGTACCGGGTATGTATAGTATAATAGTAACACAACCACTGTGCCTTTTAACTGTCCTGACCTAGTCGGCGTCGCTCATTTTCGGCTTTTGCCGCCGAACTTTGTCCACTGGACGAGGAAAAAGGGGGCGTGAGTGGGCATGAGTGGGAGGGAGTAGGCGGGAGTGGGCGTGAGGGCGGGTCAGAGGCAGTGAGAGGTCGGAATGCTTCCTCGCTCGGTTTAAGTGTATTTATTTGCGCTTTATTTTTATGACTGGGCCCCGTGTAATTGGCGCTGTGAGCGCTCCGGAGCGCATTTTGATGGCCGTATAGAAGTTGGTGGGAAATGGCAGGATCAGAGGCGGAGGACTCCTAGGGGGAGTCATAAAGTGCACGCTTCTTGTATTTTATACGCTTTATTTAAATTCACCCGTCGCTTTGGCCTTCCGCTCCCCCGCATCCGAGTGGGTGGGTTTCTTTGTCCATGTCCATGTATGGTATTCGAAGTCAGTCGAGAGTTTGCTCAGTTTTGCGCATTTAAATTTTTAATTAAATTTCGAAAACTATACGACGATGTGTGCGGAGTAATTTGTTAAATATTTATGATATTTGCCTAGCACTCAGCATGGCCAATGACTGCCAGGGTATTAAATGCCTCAAACTGACCGACAAAAAACACAATCAAATGCCACTCTTAATTACATGCCATTTAAATTGCATTTCCAAAATACCAAAATACCATTTAACAAATTTGTTTCCCATCAAATGGGTGTGAATTGTGGAATTAAACCAAAGATATCATCTTGATGGCCTCTTAACGTTACAATTAACTGGAAGTAAGTGAAAAAAAAAACGATCTAGATTTAATTATATTATTTTGTGCATTTCACTTGTGACTTGTTTACAAATAAATTTCCGGTAAACAAGTTTTCGGTCTCTATTCAATTCAAAAAGTTGGCTAAAATCATGTGTAACTAGAATGCGGCGACAATCGGCCATGGCTCTGTGCCATAAATCACAGTCGATGAAAGAGAGAGCAAATGACAAAGAGACAGAGAGGGGGCGAGGGCTAACTACAATGACAGCCGCAGCTGAAGAACGAGTGTGGCAAATGGAATTCATTTGCATTCAACACGTTGCCGTGTATGCAAACAACAGAAGGTGGCAAGAGTGTGGAGGTGGGTGTGGGGCATAGGATCCTATCGGTGAAGTGGCACTGCTAGTCTAGTAGGCGTTGTCATGCGGCAGATGAGCGACGTGTACACCATGGCGTATGTGTAACGTATGGCGGCGACACATGCCAGGAAAATGCAGCTACAAATGCGTCGGTTGCAACTTCTACCTCCTGAAACACACAAAAAAAATGGAAGCAAACTCCAATGTAGTCTGCTAAACAAGACCTGGTCAACGAGCAAATAGTATTTGGACAGAATTGGACAGGGATGCAATGATTTCAAATCGAGTTTAAGTTATAAAACTTATTTTAAGAATTTCTAATCGAATCTTCGAATCAATAACCTTTGCTGTCATAATAGATTTCATAGAAAAACTAAACATATATCTATATTACATAATAAAAGATATATTTCTATGGGAAGTCTAAGAAGTAGTGTAGGAGTTTTAAATTGAGTAAATAAATTCAATTGAAAAAAAATGTATTGTTCCAATATGAATAAAGTAACTTTCCAGTTTATTGGCCAACCCTGGTCCCCACACAAATCACGCACAATCGGCCATGAGCACGCCCAGACAGTCGCAAACACAAACGGTGTAATCTAATTGCCGACATGGCCAGACAACAGCGAATGGGCCAAACCAGAATCGAGACCAGAATCCAGACCAGAATCAAGAATCCGTACCCCGTAGTCCGGAGCGGGTCATCATCATTGGAACCAAGCGATTTTGAAGTGGCAAGTGGGGAGAGTGAGGAACGACCAGAACCGGATGCCGCGGTTCAAAATTATTGTCACCCAACCACATTGCAATAACTACAGATGTCTACAGTAGAAATTCATTATAGTCGCAGTCGTTGATCGTGTTTAGTATTCGATGCAGAAGTTTTTTAAACGAGAACAACTTTATAGGAACAAGAACATTGACACATTTCCAGCTAGTAAGCGTATTAAGTTGATTTTGTTTTTAATTTTAATGCAGGGCAAAGTTGTCGAGTGGGTAGAGTGGTTGAGGGAAGTATTTGCCACTTGCCAGTTGCCAGTTGCCACTTGCCACACATGCCACTTGCTAATTGCAACGGTGTGCGGCATGTGTGGGATGTGCTTTTACCATGTGGGCTGCAATTCATGAGCTGAATTTATTAGAGCTAACCTTTGCTACACTTTTAGTTAGTTAGTTAGTTAGCTGCCGCAAGTGCACAAAACACAAACACAAACACACATGTACTGCGACCTGCGACCCCGTTGACCTTGCCCCAAACGAATGTGGCATGTGGGGGGGTATGCTATTTGCCATCATCTTGGGAACGGTTCGAAAGTTGAAGTCAGTTACGCCAACAAGTAATCGCATCATCACCTGAGGTGAGCCTGGAATTCAATAACAATTCCATTTCATTTTCTCCAGCCATGATATTGATATCAAAAATCCAATTTTGGCCAAACCATTCAATCAGTTTATGTAAGCTTAATAAATTAGATGGCTGATTTTCTATGTTATTGAATTCCATTACGTGTTTTCGGGATAGTTTCATTGAAAACAAAAAAAAAAACAATTATAGCATTTATTTAATACAATTGGTGGATCCCTTTAAAATATACAATTTTCTTTCTAATTTTATCTTATTTTCTAAAAGATTTTAACTTCTGTGCTCACATGTTTTTAGAAGTTTCATATATTCACATTTGCTACGAAACTCACTGCTGGAAATTTATGCGGGATTTGGCAGCTAATGAGAAAACTGCAACAGACTTGAAAGTTCCTAACCAAAGGACCTCCTACGAATTCTGTCACATTCTTCAAAAAGATATCTTCAAGTTAGTTTATTGGACTTATTTTTGATAAACATATAAGGTTTGTTTAGAAACTGATAAAAGTGAAAGTATTTGTTTGTAATTCTAACCTTGAGACCCACTCTTACTCCCCCACAAGACTTCTACCTTCTTCCGATATATTTATTTTGTTTTCCCTTATTGTTGTTTTTAATGGCAAATGCTTATTGCACTTAATGTTTCACTTTTTCCCTCTCATCGAGGTGGAAGATATACCCGTATAATTTGGAACTCGGAAGCGAAGGCCCCGAGCTCATTACGGCAATGACAAATCAGTTTTCTTGTCAAGAGCAGCGACATTGTCAAGTGTGTCTGTGGACTCTTGGAAAATTGTCTGCGTGTGGCTGGCGTTTTCCAATTTCCCACCCAAAGTCGTCGCTGGCCACAAGCGAGATGGTATTAGGATTGGGCCAAAGCCAGGCTTAAGAGTTGAGGGTTTTGTTGAGTTTGAGGACCAAGGGACGTGCCACAGTTCATTTCGTTTGTCTGTCGACATTTATGACACGCTGCCGGCTGCAACTGAAGTTGCCAACAAATGCAATTTAAATTGAGGCATTACTTTGGTCAACACAATAATCTTTCCACGGGTTTTGAGTGGGTTTCCAGTTCGGTGAAGTATAAAATTCCAAGACTGACGTCTACCATAATCGCAATCCTTTCACAAACAGAACGAATATTTTCTTACTCAGTGAGGAAACGAAATCCTATACTCCTCCTAAGTCCATGAATAATAAAGTTCTCTGAAGTATTTTTATATGGAAATTTCTCTTTCATGACATATTTATAACCTCCTCATTATCATTATTATTATTATTATTATTATTCACTGACCTCTCAAGTAAAAGTCTAATTGCATGGCCCAGCTTTTCTCTGTTTTCCATTTCATTACAATTTCAATTTTGTGAACAAAAGTCTCACTCCCACTCCATCTAATTTCATTTCAACTGCGGCTTGAGCCCACTCATTTCCATTTCCATTTGATTTTCTTTCTTATTTAGTTACTTCTCTTATTTTATTTTTTTGCACAACTTTTATTCGCATTGAAATGATTTTAATGACAGCAATTTGTGTTTGGAAATCGCGCAACATTAGCTTTGGAACCCAGATACATGCCCTGAGGTCCAACAAGGGAAACCCGGCAAGAGAGGGATGAGCCGGGTCTGGCGTTAAATGAACGTGTTTATAACGCTTAACTTTCAAATTAAGGCCAGACCAGGACAGGCCCGGAAGTTTCGATTTTGTTGTCTGCGGCTAGCCGGAGGCCTCGGAAAATTGTGCGACGTTTTCTTCGAAGTCGTCTTTCCATCTGACAGAAGAAGGATAAATTCCCGCAAAAGCCCTCAGTCGGGTCATTACGTCAGCAAAGTCCCATCATCATCATCGTCTTTAGTTAAGACGTCATCCTCATTATTATACTTACTTCACAAAATTGTGGGTTAGTGGAACTCCCCGTCTAGTTGAAAGAAATGCTTTGTGATTTCTCTGCCTCGTTATTATCACACTAAGATTTTGATTGATGGGATTTCGCAAAGCCGCCAGCCAAAAGCACGTGATCCGGGCCCAAAAGAAAAAAATCCTCACGCACCACCCACTACTTTCTCCCAACATATTTTATGGCCTTTTTGGCCAAATTTTGGCCAACATTTCGCGCTCGCTTAATAGTGAAGCTGTGGCCAAAAGCCGCGGTGTTTGATTAGTTTTTCATACCCTAGAAGAGGGTGTAGATTGTTTTGTACAATCCGAGATCTTGTCTTGTCTTTTATATTCTTAGAATGGTAACAAAAAATGTTGCATTTGTTATTAATCATTTCATTGTTTTAGAGCCTTCTTCAGAGCCATAACTCTATAGAATGAATAGCTACCTCTTCTAGGTTATGTCCTGAAAATGGTTTTAAGTCAAGTTTTCAAATAGGTTCTTTGCAATAAAAACTCTAATATTAAATTAACTAGAAATGAACTTAGTTTTAAGGTAGTTTTTATTAAAAAGTAAAAACAGTTTCAATAATAAACTTGTACCAGCATTGTAGTCTATTAAGTCTGTCCCTTAATAAAAAGCATCTGCAATAAACAAGTTGCTACAAAAGCTACAACACTTGTTGCCGCATCAACCATGCCGTATGCCGCACACAGACACCGCATGGGGCACGGGCTATACAGGTAAGTGGCAAAGTCAACACCAAAAACAAAAAAAAAAAGTGAAAAAAAACAAGTGAGAAGAGAAAAAAGAAAACAATTTTTGCGATTATATTGTTCACGTGTTGCCAAGCTCGTCCCTCTTGGCCTCTTCAGGAAAATGCCTCCAACATTGTCTCTGCATCTGTTTTTTAGCTTTTTCTCTCGACTTTTTTCCTTTTTTTTGAGTTTTTTTTTTGGTCATTTTACAACCATTTTCCCATATTAAATCATAAAAGTATAAAGGTGAGGTGTACCTGTACCAGTACACGGAGCGCAAGTGCTCGTAATTTATTTGTACGGCATTTTTATTTACATTTTACCTCTATTATTATTATTATTATTATTTTTATGACTGGCGTCTGCCGTTTGGGGGTTTCTGTAATTTAAATAACGAAGCTTTTGTTACCCTTAAATTTGATGATTTTTTTATTTCGATTTATTTAAAATTCAAATGAGATTATCCCTTGATCTAATCTTTATCTATTTTTTGTAAATTTCAAATATATAAGAAGCCCTTTTGTTTAGGGTATCTTAATAACAAATTAAAAACCCGTATACGGGCTCGGAGCTTCAGTTTATTTATCTCTGTCTCTGTTGCAAATTGCTGTGCTGTGAGTGTTGCAAGAAGCTGCGGCAAGCTGTGTGATAAGTTGTTATACCACCACCAGCAATAACAATCCACTAACATCTCTCCACCACTCGGAGGGTGGTGTCTGTCGAAAAATACAAAACGAAGAGATTTACATTTTTCATTCGTTTATGTTGCAATTTCTGTGGAATTGCCGATTGCGATTTTGCAATCGAAAAATGTGTGTGAGCTTAATTATGCGGAATTAACAAAAAACATGAATAATTTCTGCAAGGTATTCTAAAGAATTTAATAGTCATCAGCCAGATTAAAAATATCTTTTTGCTTTTTTGAAATTGAAATTTAATTGACTTCAGTTTGAGAAATTCCTGCTGCTGGCTGTGTTAACATATTTTCCACTTCAAGCTTTGCATTTCAAATAGTTTTCATTAAGAGGAAATACTTATTTATTTATTTATTTGTAAAGACTTTGCCTTGTAATAGCTGACAACTTCAGGCAGTCTTGAGGTCCAACCCATTCAATGAAAGCGAAAAGATCTCCTCATAAAACTCATCAATGAAATAATTCAGTGGGCTGGCCACGCCCCCTATCCATGGCATACTTTAATTTATTGAGGCTGTGCGTGGAAAATATTTGTCTTGAGATTTGCTTTTGCTTTTGATGGTTTTCACTGCCTTTATTTGGGTAATTGAACACCTTCGCCGGCGAAAGAGGAGTGTCTATCCAAAATAAAAAGACAGAAAATGTGGGCGAAAGAGATGTATCTGTATCTGAGAGATACACAAAAGTTATAGACAGAGATGGCCCAAAACTAATTATACAATTGCCGCACTGCGACTACGACGACGACGACGACGACGGCGATGGCTGCTCCTCTTTCGGCATGTGAATTAATTAAAGCTCCAACCTTGGAAAATTTTGCATACTAAAGAGCCTTAGCCCCCACACCACCCAAACTGGAAAGGTGTGTTCATTGGACCTACCGGGGTGTGCTTTAATTAAAGTGAGAAATTCTGCTCAGTTTGTTATTCCGTAGGCCCGGTCTGCGATTTGTCAAAATTTGAGTTGCCCCAGAGACCATTTGGACTTTAACAGCTTTGACAGCTAATAGCTCTCACTAATTGCTCTGATCTCTGACACGATACTAACTTTCAGTCGCTTTTCAGTTTCGGTTCATACAGCTCTCGGCAATCGGCTAAATTCAAAAGAAGAAATTAAATAAATAAACGCCGACACTAAAAAAAAACATTTTTCATCACCCATCTGCTAACCCAAAATAGTGAAAACGAAACTATGCCAATAGTATTGGCTTAAATGCTGCTAACAATTTAGTTGGCGTTGCTTTTGAATCTATATTTTATTTTAGTTTAATCGGTTTTCGAAAGTGTTTAACTTTGTAAACATTTATTGTAATAATAGACATCAATTTTTAGTTTTGTATAATGGCGATTTATGCCATTTTTCATCCGGTTTTGCAACAAGATTTCAATTATTTATCAGGACTTCATTTGCTTTTCATCCTTATCAAAGATTTTTATTTAATCGGAGTGAAAACTACATAAAAACGACATAAATTGAATTGTTTTTGAATTGCAAAATACGGAAAGCTGATATTTCTCAAAAGCTCACTTTTTTAACCATTTCAGAGCGTGTATTTTATTTGATTTCAAACCGATTTCAAAACGAAATACCATTCATGAATTAGGGCTCCAGTCTGCTCCGATCTGCATAAAAAAATCCGAGAACCTAAACAACAAAAAAATTAAGTCGATTTTTCAAATTTTTGAAAGGGGTACATCATGATTTTTTTCAAAAATCGACCCAAAATTTTATATATCGATTTTCATGATATTTTAATGCAGATCGACGGGGAATAAAGTTCTGATTCATAAATGATACTCCCTTTTGAAATCTGATTTAAAATACATAAAATATTTGCAAAAGACTTTCCAAAAACTCGTATTTTTGGGCAATGCCGTAACCTCTTCGTGAAAAGGACTTTTGAACTCGTTAAATTTCACGGAAAAGTTTATAACTTGGCTAATAATCGTCAGATCGTCGAATGTTATACCTTCCCGATCTTGTATCTTCGAGTACTATCAGTTTCTATCAAAACCCATCCAAAATCTGACTCAATTTTCGCAAATTTTAAAAGGGGTCATGATTTTTTCCAAATTGGACTCAGTCTGATTTTGACGATTTTCTTCCACTTTTTTGCGAATATTTTGAATAATTTGTAACCGATTTTGGAATGGAATACCAATTTGGAATCAGAACTTAGTTTTTCTTCAATCTGCATCCAAAGATTTGGAAAATTAAACAAAAAAAATTTTACCGATTTTTCAAAATTTTGAAAGGGGTACCATCATGATTTTTTCAAAAATTGTCAAAATTTTTTTTGTTCAATTGTTTCAATTTTTTAATGCAGATTAAAGAAGATTGAACCCCTGATTCGAAAACGGTATTTTGTTCAAAAATCGGTTGAGAACTAGCTGAGATATTCGAAAAAAACTGTTCTAAAAATGGAAATTTTATATATTTAAAAAACATGAAGTGGACATTAGTCAAAAACTCATTTTCTCGTCCTTTTGCTTAGGTTTTTAAGGATATTTAGACTATTTTGCATTTGATTTTGTGACAAGAATTCAATTAAGAACTGGGACTTCATTTGCTCTACCTCATTATTAAATTAATATTCCATCGAAATGTTCACAAGCTGCAGTTTTTTTTATCACTACACTGTAGATTTGTATTTGTGCAAAAGTAATTTAAGAATTTGTTTGTTTCAATAACTTTAATATGCATTTCCCAAGTTGAATTTATTTCTGTTTTATTTTTGGTTGTGGTTTCCCCCTGGTGGGCGACATTCCGTCTCCGAGTCTAAATGCCAGTTGGCAGTTAACAAGCAAATTGCGGTCTGGGCCAAGACGTTTGCTGGCTGACTCTTGACGGTAATGATGACGCCCTGGCTGAGAAAACAAAAAGCCAGACAAAGCCGTCAATGGGGATATCGTTAAAGCCATGGCTAAAGCTGCGAAAACACTTTCAGAAAATGATACAACTCTGACCTAACCTCAAATCAAGACAGATTTTTGCATGAATATTTGGCGGATTATTTCTCAACCTTTTTCAATGCCAGATTACTTAAGAGTTTCAGGTGAGAAATTGTTAGGAAATATTTCTCACAGTGCAATAGTTATGCTGCACACACCCAAAATGGGTCCAAAATCGGCTGCTGCTCCTTAAAAGCTTCTTGACTGACCTTATTCGGGGGGCGGGGGACTAGAGGCTTGTCCGTGGGTGTGGCAATCGCTTACAGCGCGTGCTTAAGTAATGAGGCCCAAAAAAGAAGCACAAGACCGGGTCAAGACGATGAAGAGTCGACGGCAATTAGAAGACGTCGAAACGAAAAGGAAAACGATGACGCAAACGGCAGAAGAACACGATGACGATGACGATTACGATTACGATGACGATGACGAAGGCGGAATGAGTTGGATCATGTGGTGGTGGGAGTGGCACAGATTGCGCTGACATTGGGCATTACATGGGGGCGTGGCCCTTTGGCCATTTTGCAACAGTGTAAGTATGTAAGTGCATGTAAAGGTTAAGCTTTCAATTAACTCGAGTGCAGTAGAGAAAAAATAAAGTCAGAAACCACTACAAACAACCGATTCAAACTTAAATCTAACCAAAAAAATATATATATAGATACGTGCATAGTAAAAAGAAGAAAGAACAAATAGGACAGAGGAAAAAATCATCAAACTGACCAAAGTAATAAAACGAAATGAAATGAAACGGAAATGAAACTTAACGGCTTCCAAGTAAATACACAAACAACATCCAAAGGAGAAACTTTTCACATACCGTTACCATGCATCCGTTTCTCACTGACAAATTTTTAGTGATGCCAAAAAATGGGAGCTTTTTTTTTTAAATTAGAAGATAAAATTAGCTTTTTAATATACAGCTGCTCTGTATAATATTTAATGTTAATGGAAACTTTAAACAATTATATTGATTAAAACTTCGATTGAATTGATTTTTTAAATGTCTTAAAATATAAATACAATTTATTTTCATTAAAGTAATAAATTAAATGATTTTGACTTAAGGCATCCCAATTTTTCTTTCAGAGTAAGCTTATAAGAACATTTTATTCAAACCCTTATAAATATAAAGACATTTTAGCACTTAGTATAGAAATATTTTTGTCGTAGCTATAAAAATATAGAAACGAGCATCACTGGTTCCTTAGCTTATTGCATTTCTAAAGCTTCCCTTCACTCTATGCGCGAGAGTGTAGTAGTATTGTGTTTGTGTTGGGTGCTAGTTAAACTTTACCAGGACATCAACGGCGAGGAAGGAGACTGAAGGCAACCAAGGAAGATACAGCGGCAAAGTTTGCGCTAAAAACAAGGCATGATTCCACCCACAACTTCTCTTCCTTCTCCGTTATCCAGGACTTCTCTGTTTCGCATAAGTCCTGTTTGGGAGTTTTTGACTCCTCAAGTTCAGGCTGTGTACTTATGTAATGCCAAGTTTTATATTGGTAAGAAAAACAGTATGTAGCATACATTGGCTCGCTTTTTACTTTCGACTCCATTTAGCCATGTGTTGCCCCTCGCCGTGGAACGTAAGTTAACTTTAGTTTATTTTTATTCGATGCAACACATATTTTACTTTTCTGTTTTTCTTGCTAGAGAGACACTGTCTCTGTCTCTAGTTTGGCAAGAATGCGTAAATTTTGTTGGCCGGTCCAAGTTCTGTTGTGTTCTGGCCATATAAAGTTGCTAATGAATTGAAAGGTGCCGCAAACTGGCTCGGTGCCCCATCCTTTATAAAGTAATCCAAGCCGGCAGAGTCCATAATATAGCCTCGTCCTCGTCCTCGTTCTCGTCCTGCCGGAAATGAAACGGAACTGGTATTAAAAGTTCATAAAATAGTCAGGTCTCTCGGACAAGTTAGCAGGCAACTTAATCAAATAACTCTTCAAAGTTTTTAAGTATATTTAAGCCAAATTTTTCGGTATTTCTATCTAAAGAGTTAAAGTCCTTAGCCTTATTCCATAAAAAAATTCCACAAAATAACTTAGAACAAAAGCTAGAATCATCCACAAATAATGCATTTAAAACTGATAATTGTTTAACATGTTTTGGCATCCAAATAAAAATCAAATTAAATATATAATTGAATTTATTATGCAATATTCCAAACAATGGCAGTGTCATCATTTATTATGCAAATCGAATTTGTTGTGAAAATTTATGAAACTCTGAAAATTCAAAGTCAACAAATGACATCGCTTACCGTTTTTAAATCAAACGTTTTAAAACTGTTATATCATAGAAATTGAATAAAATGGATGGAATAAAATTGAAAATTTAAAATTCAGTCAAAAGTGCGTGCGTGTGCGTGTCCGTGTGCGTGTGCGTGTGCGTGTCTCTAACAACCATTTTGGTTATATTTCAGTATTAACGGCTTTATTGGCCATGTGTGAGAGTTGCAGTCCCGGCCAGAAGTCAGTTCATGACGCTAAATCCACTGCAGAATGCAGCCACAAAGTGTTGGCCATTACTCTGGGCCAAAAGGGTAGTGGGGCAGAAGAGAGATGGAGCTGGTCCAGGGCTGGCCAAGATTATGGCACCCTTTAAAGTGGCCCATAAGCTTATATTGCACTTAATGGCACATAAAACTAGAACGTGATAATGCAACGCACCAGCCGGGAGTGGCGTTAACGGAAAGCGGGACCGGGCTTCAAGCCAGGCCAAAACAAACACACACAAAAAAAGGGGCGGCCAAGAAAAGAGGAGGTGCTAAAAAATTCATAACCAAGGCCAGGTAGGAATGGTATATAAAATGGTATATCCCAGCGCATAATTGGGGTTATTAACATACAACTTAGGGGTAATGCAGGCAGCTGTTTGGCGGAGATAAAACTAAGAAAATGTAAACATCGGGTAGAGAAGGTTTTTTGCCTTAAAGAGGAGGAATTTCTCTCTAAAAAATGTACAAGAATTAAAGGAAATCCTTAGAAAATCGTAAAATTTGAAGCACCCACTCAGTGTGATTAGTTTGCTCCGAGTCCTTCGGCCGGCCAAGAGCAACAACAAAGTCGTCCAAAACGAAATCCAACCTTTTCTCACCCTCTATATATTTATAAATCTCATCTATCATCGGTCGGGAGCCCTGAACTTTGGCCCACAGCAACCACATCATTCATTATTCGGGATGGGTGCAGTCGAGTGTTCGATTTTTTGCTTAATTGACAACTATTTTGTTTTTTGTGCTTAAAAACTTCCACTCACATGTCAAATGTCAAAATGTCCTTCTAGCGCCTCCACCCCCACAAAAAAACACAGAAAAACAACAACAAGAAAACATTGTCAAGGCAGGGACAACCGCAAGAAATCGAAGTAAACAAAAGGACGGAAATCCAAGACGCATTGCACACATCAGCAGTTCAAACAGAACTCAATTGAGCGTAACTTATCGACTAGGATATGGGCCTCCCCCATAGCCACGCCCTTAATCAATCACACGCCCACATGGACAGTCGTACTGTCGCAGAGTCGGTACTGCAAATCCACATACAAATTGGTAGTTTCGATTCGAAATTTTTGCCACTTTCGGTGAGTAACAGTTTGGCAAGCAAACAAGTCCAGAAATGACCAAAAATCAAATCAATTTGCGACTTGAAATCTGGTAAACATTTCACTCCACAACAATAGCCTTACATTGCACACTTTAAATAGTCAATAGTCCTTTTGTCAGTTTGTCATATTGTCAGTTTGTCATTTTGTCAGTTAGTCAGTAATTCATTCATCCAGTACTTCATTCAGTTGGTATGCCATTCATATGAAGCCCATCCTTACCAACCACAGACACAAAAAACATTTTACTATCAATGTGACTCTCCCATCCAGCCTTCGTCCTTGCCTCTGAGTATCCTTCTACCAGTATCCTTTCCCCATTGCTCCTTCATTTGTCTGCTTAAAGATTTGTCTCGCTGTTGTCCTTTTCAAGTGTACAATGTGGAATGGAAAATGAAAAAGAGTTCCACTGATTGAAATTCAATATATTTCACTTATAAGTATAATTTTGATACGAGGAATATGCAGGACTTTCAATGGAAAAGAACGAGGAAAAAGGACAACCATAAAGGACGTTAAAAATCATCATGTAGATCTTATTCTTTAAAAGATTTTTCTAGGGTTTTTCAAAAACCTGAAATAACTAAGGAATATAACCTTAGAAAAGTAAGTAAAAGAAAGGACACATTTTTTTCGGGATAGTTGTAATAAAAAGGATATATCCAAAACAAAACCCCTATTTAATTATAATGAATATTCGTGTAATCTGAGTATGCTATCCATTAACCAAATCCATTTCACTTTTATATAACAATATAACTTTTTTAGAACATAAAACAAGGACTTCCTGAATAGTTTTTAAAGCTCGACCAGTGGGATTTCTATTTTTCAGGTTACAATAGGTTTTGTGGCTTATCCCTACCATTGTTTCACCCAATTGCTTTGGGTCCTTAAACCAAAAAAAAAAAAAAAAAAAAAAAACGAGAAAAGGAAAGTCTCCACTCACCGACATTTTTCAATGTGTGACAATAAAGTGAAGTGGAGAAAGGAAAGTAGGGAAAGTGGGTGGGTGGAAAGTTGGGTGGTTTGGAAATCCTTTAATTGACTTTGGGGTTTTGTCCCCTGCCATCGGGAAGTGGGGCGATGAGTGGCAAAACAATTTCTTTGCCCCGAGTATCCATCGATGAGTCTCCACAAATTTGCTGCTCAAACTTTATCCACATTTTCCTTTCGTTGGTTTTTTTTTTTTGTGTCAACTCTTGGTTTCTGCTTTGGCAAGCATTTTATTCTATTTCATTTTTATTTTTGCATAATCGATTAGCAAAAGCTGAGCTCTTATCCGAAAGCCGCTCTAATTCGGGGCTGACAGCTTGCCATGACACAGGGGAATCATCGTTCCCCAGCCCAGAATCCCACAATAAGACTAATCATTATTCCCCATCATACCAGAAATGACTGTTTCAAAAATCTATTTAAATGCCAAAAATGGGCCACATTTGTTGACAATTATAGATGGGCTGCAATTTTTGGAAGTTGTAAAGATAGCCCAAAATTCTGGATGAATATGACAAAATTTTTATTGCCGGATTTTTCGCAAAAACAGAGAACAAAGCAGGCCACAAAATTTGTGGGTTTTCATTGTTCATCGAATAGTGTGAAAGTGTTAAAAACAACGTTCCAGGATAATCAAATAGAAACAAAATAATATTATTAAGAATTTAAGAAGCAGAAAAGGTATATCCAATATTAAATTTCTGATTTTTTTTTTATCAAATATTTCCAGCTTTCCTTCCAAAGGACATTGTCCTACTTATCTGACATACCTATGGGTGCCTGCGCACCTTTAGATAAAGCTTTATATTACCTTTCATCCTTTTGTTTGGATCTCTCCTTGGTTCTGGTTGAACCTTTTGTTGCATGCCTGGACTAAAAGGGTTCCTGCCTCTTGACCTGATAATTTATGAGAAGCAGCCAATGCCTTGCATGACCCCAAAAATTGAGAGCGTTTCCTGTTTAGAAAATTTTGGGGCCAACCATTAGCCAGTTTGAGTTATTGTGAGGTTGAAAATCGGGTTTTACAGGTAGATAAACCCTGGAAGTAAATTAGTTTCTCAAGCAGGCTTAAGCAGTTGAATGGCTTTTGGATTTATTCAATCTGAAATCGGTTTCTTTAACAAAGAAAATGAAAGCTTGCTGCACTTCCACTTTCCATTAATTCATGTTATATGTTACTTAATTAAATTATAATATCGATGGAAACTTAAATTGATGAGCACTCCACTTAGTCGGACAGTTGCAGTGCATAATTTATGATATTTCTATTGCATTTGAATAGCTCAATTATGTATACGCCATGTTGGCCCGGCCTGGCCTGGCCTGGCCTGGGTGGCTGGGTGGCAGCTTATTCATAATTTTACCATTAAATGTGACAAGGAAAAACGGAGAACAAAAAGAAACGAGCTAATTATTTATGTACAAATAAAATACATTACCTGTGACAGACATTTCACTTTCATTTCAATTGACCGGCCAACCGGCCAACCGGCCAAGCGAAGTCACTTAAATAGCGTGTTAAACATTTAAATCCATTAAATTCTGTTATGAGTGGAGTTTTGAGCTAAAAATTAATTAAATAAAAGTGAAACTATGGAACTATTTGTTTCCCTAAGGACCGTGGAACTTACTTTATTTATTAAATCCATAAACAACAATTTGAAATGAAATGTTCGAGTGGAAAAAATAATAAATAAATTACTTCAATTGGCCAAATAATTGATATACACAGGCATCCGCGAAAATACCAACACCAAGAGGCAAGTGTGTGCATAAATAAATTATAAATAAATACATATACTTGTACAAATACATATTTAAATAAATAATTGGGCAGGATTTGATGGCATTTTTGTTTTCTCTTCCTCTGCCACATACGATAGACCATCAACTTTCTAAATATAATTGGCAAAATGTGTAATTTTAATGGCCAACTGCTGTGTGAATATTTTTGCGGTTTGTTTAATTATATTTGCATTTCAGCGACAAATTTCCCCACAGGCATCTCTCCTCTAACCTCCATCTCCAATGTCAAATATTGAACTGGAAAGAAAAACATGAAACATGAAAATAAATCAGATTTACTGCGAAAACAGCTCTTTGTTGGTCACACAAAAATTATTTACTTAAATATGGTTTATGGCCTTTAGAAGAATTAAATATTTATTTGACTTTGAAATAATATGATTAACAGATTGTGGAAACTGTATTTATCATTTAGGTTCTAGTTAGTATTTGAAACATTTTTCTTATTGCAATCTGAAAGGAGGAAGATACTGTGAAGCCCAAGGATGTTCTCTTCAAATCGCAAAATGTAGCATTTCAGATCCTGCTTTAACTTTCTATAAATTACGATCAAACCCAAGGATTTTCTCTTTAAAGCCTTTCAGGACCTGCTTCTTCTGTTCCTTAGAAATTGATGCATGCCGCTTCGTTTGCAGAAAAGCAACTGACATTGGACATTGATGCGGCTAATGAAGTGATGCATGCACACAGGACCCATAACGGTACGAAAGGATACTGCCAATTTCGTGGCTACTGGTGATGGTGATGGTAATGGTATTGGTATTGGTAACAAAAGGCAACAAAAGTAGCCCTAAGGACGATGGCAACCTTTTGTGTGAGCGCGAAAGCCACGCGAAAACCTTGTCAAAGTTCAATAATGCGTTGGAAAAATGCACTCAGCCAAAGTCAAGGATTAATCAATTGTTTTATTTAAGGATTAAGATAGGATTAAGATAGCGTATAAAGTCCTAGAGGTTCTAACAAGGAAATTGTATTTATTTAATTTATAATTTAATTACATTTAATACACAATCTTAAACCCATCCTATAATATCTCTATTATCGTAGATTTAACCCCAATAAAAATGCGTTTGGGTTGGCAGGGAAAAGGAAATTGACCGCAACATTACTTGCCCCCGAATGTTGCCAGTGGCAAGTCCGGGGAATCATCAGGTGTAATTGTAATTGTAAGTGTAAGGGTGTGAGGGTGTGAGGATGTAAGGATGTGGCAACCAGGTTCAAAGGTTGTCTAGGGGTGTAGGGCAAGACTGTAATGCCGGATGGGTCCTTTGCGTGCTGCTTGACAGAGTTAACATTTTAATTGTCATGAAATATTCATTGGCGGGGAGTTGCAGGACGTTTGCCTAACATGAAAATAGTTTTTGCATGCAATGTCAACCCTTGCTTACACGAAAATGGGTGGTTTAGGCAGACCAGGACATTTATTTAAATTTAAGAATATAAAATGTAAATTAAAGTTTAAAAAATATGCAACTGAAAGTCAAGATATAATACGAATTTAGTTGGGAATTTTTCCCACAACAGCTACCTAAATATTAATTCTTAAAACTCTTAAATCTCCCTCCTTAGTGGCATTTCGCCCTATTAAATATTTAAGGCGTGACAATAAAGGAGAGACAGCATGTCTCTCCATAGCCAAATAGCCGAGTCTTTAAACTGACTTTGGGTCGCCATTTAAAACTTAGGACAAGCATTATCCTTCCCGCTGGCTTTCTCCCTCCTTGCTCCCTTGCTCCCTTGCTCCCCTGCGTCTTGTGACTTTTGTTGTTGTTATTGCTGTTTATGGTATGTGGGGGCGTCTGCTTTGTTTGTCAAGCGATTAAGTTGTAATTATGCGATGCTACGTGTCCAAAGACTTGGAATGAGTTTTTGTTTTCAGAAAGGAGCCCCCCGTTTAATTTTTGGCTCTTTTATTTGTGGGTTTGCGGTGTCCTTCGAGGAATCGGTGGCCTGGGGATTATGGCTAGCGCTGTCTAATGAGTTCACGTTAATGGGCGTGGCATTCGGACTTGGCCAAGATCAACTGTAACAAAGTCAAATGCAATGAGCCGAAGGTGAGAAGAGAAGGCTAAGTGAAGCGAATGGGCCAAAAAGGATAAAGGACAACACAAAGGAGGCTTGTTAAATGCCAATTAGAAAGACGGATGGCAAAAATGCCTCCGAGTCTGACTCGACAACCATAAGTCCAAATTGAAGAGCAGAAAGGAACACAGGCTAGAAAAAAAATACAATGGTAGGTAGCAGGAACAAGGATAAAAACTGAGAATCATTTCTTTGGAAAATCCCCAGAAACCAGAAGTCTAAAAAACTTCTAAAAAACCCTAAAAAAAAATGCAGAAATAAGAAATCAAACAAAAAAAACCTACACAGTATTAATTAAATACAAATTATATCCTTTTTTTCGCAATATTTGGTTTGAAAACTTTTCATAGCATACTTTTTTGGGCAGCGCCACACAAATTCGCGATTATCATTTAAAAAGATTATTCAGACTTAAACCGACAAATTGCAGACTAAATAAATAGATTCAACGCTTAAATTAAATCAACATTTCACCTGTACTCTGGATTAGGTGATAAATAAATAATCGAGTGCCTAATTAACATATTGAAACACAATTTAATATATAATGCAAATGATGATGGAGCCGAAGTAGACAGAAAATTCGGGCCAAACAATTTGCGCAATTAAATATGAAATGTAAATACGAGATCAGCTTAATGTCGACACATTAAGGACATTTTTGGGGAGGATGAGGAGCCGGCGTCACGTATGCCATATTAAGATATCGCCTTAGTCGTATACATTTTTAATGTGCTAATTTTTCAAAAATATTTTGCCGCGCTCGTAATCTGGCGGAGCGTGAAGAGGACAGGCGAGGCGATAACAGAGAGAGAGTGAGGGAGAGAGAGGGAGATGCGTAGAGGCGTGGCACACGTTGCATGCCTCACGTGCTGCTGGTAGCACAGCCGGATATCCTTTTGTTGTTGAACTTCTTCGACTTTTATCGCTGCTAATAGGCCACGTCACCTGCGAAAGCGGAAAGCAAAGATGGGGGCCAAGAAGCCGGCAAAGATTTGCTTTTTTTTTTTCACCCAAAAAAAAAAACTGAAAACAATAAAAAAATGTGCAGCCCGAAGGCCTTTCTTCCACTCGACTCGCAAGCAGCCGCCAACTCAGCCAAAAAGGAGATAACCGGAAGAATAAAGGCAGACAAAAAAATATGAAAGAAAGTACAGTGAAGCCTGAATACAAAAGAGACTGATGTTTTGGTTTGTCTGTGACCTTCTTCGAGCAATTACTGTACCGAACATAACATATTTGAAAACTTTCATCGCATCCTTAAAAAAGGAGAAGCACCCAACCGTGGTGGCAGGTTTAAGCTTATGGAAAAACGCATTCCCATAACTTGTAAATTCTCTCAACTTTTGAGAATCTTTAAAGTCTCGACTCGAACGTGAATTTCCCATTCACTGTGAAATTATTTCGAGTATTTCAGGGTCTTGACTCAACACTCAACTATTTAAAGCTCCGAACATGCTCGTATATTTCCCGTCACATAATTAGTTACGCTTAAAGTTTGGTTTACGCTACCTTCCTTTTTTTGTTTTTTGGAAGGATTTTCAGTGGCTGCTCATCCTTTGGGAGGATTTGCGGCATGTAGGTCAGAAGGGCTTGGATGGTGGTTTCCTAACTTTCTTTTCTTTTTGTGGCCATAAAGTGCGTGGTCTCTGTTAAGATTGCAGTTGGCCAAAACCGTTTACAGTGCGATGTTGCAGCTTAGTTACAGTAATGCTGATTATTTTCAATAAAATCGGTAGTATCTATAAATTGATCTCGTAATTAGCTTGTTTGATTACCTGTAATTGCTTCAATTTTTACATTTTATTTCCCTTATAATAAATGCTTAAAAGTTACTAATTCGGTAAGATATTCAAAAGACGTTGCATGTCTGTTTATAGACTTAGTTTAGACGAAAAGTCGTCGTTTTTTGGGGTTAATAATCCCACAAACAAATTCAAACACGAAACCCAACAAATATTTCATTTTTAACATGCAACAAATGGAGGTTAACATGCTGTTAGTTGCTCTGTTAAAAGGGGTCCATCTCGAACCTGTGTTATGAATCAAACTGGCTTATGTGGGTTTTGGCCAAAAGCCGAATTCTTTCATTCCAAAGTAATTTGGCTCTGTAAAGCTGCTAACAGTTGCTATTGCAGCCAGCTCTCTCTCTCTGTTCACACATTGAAAAACCCTCTCTCGCGACTTCGGGTTGCTTCAAGCAGGTTGCAAAGTTGGTAGTATGAACCGAACGAGAAATACCTCTCTTTCTGGCCCATGTTGACCATAGGTGTTCGATAGAACATGTTGCAAGGCTTGGGCTCGGGTAATTCAGCCAAGAAATGGCCCGCGCGCGAAATTCAAAATCGGCGCCCACTTGTGGGGCTCTGAGGCTGGGGCTGGGGCTCCAGACCGAATCTGATCGTCGGACTGTTTGGACGTTTCGTCGCATCGCACGTCGTCGGGATAGATACTCCGGAAAAGTCCGGAAAAACGAGGGAAATACGCCGCAGCGTACGTGTTGTGTTTTCTCTGTTGTGTGTGTGAAGTTTTTAGTGCTAAGTTTTGCATGCTTTTCGCTTATCATTTGCAAAAGCAACGAAAAACAAAAGAATTCAAAGCAATCCTGTTTTAGAACCTGTTTTAATTTGATTTTGATTTTGGTTTTATTTGATTTGATTTGATTTTGGAGTGAATGCGAAAGCAACGGTTTCTTGTTAGAATTTAAAACGCGCGCCTTGACGTCGCCTACCAATAGATAGAAGCTTTTCATTTGCTTTACCGTTACACAGCGCTCCAATGTTGTCTCGATTGCTGTTGTTGTTGCTTTTGGTGTTCTCAAGTGGGCAGCTCCACCAGAGCGTGCATCTGTATTTAGAAAGCCACTTGGCTGGGGGCTGGCGGCTGGCGGCTGGTAGCTGGCGGCTGGTCTCTCCATCTTTGGCCGAAACAACTGCCAACAGAACCCGCTTAGAAGACTTAATTAAATTTAAAGCACTCTCCGGCTCGGAAATGCGCCTTAAAGCCAGACTTTACAGATTGACCGACTTCTCGTGGCGAACAAAAAAAACAAAAAAAAACGAAGCAAATAAATGCCGATAACTGTTAATTGATTTGTTTGTTGTTTAAATTGTTGCGGAAAATTGGACAAATACTTTTAGCCGGAAATGTAAACACAAAAAAAGTACAAAAAAAAAAAAAAAAAAAAAGCATAAATTTCGTGGCTTATTTGCATTAAATTAAAGGGGACAAAAGATCTAATCAGAAATCGAAAATAAATCAAAATAATTTGATTTAAAGAAAGCTTTTTAAACAGACTCTTTGGGGAAAAATATTCCAATAGGATTTAATGCTATTTTGATGGAATATTTACGAAAATTTTCCAAATGCAATCATTCATAATTATAACTCTTGGCATTCCATTTGAATTTTCATTCGGTTGCCGTTCTTTTTGGTGCCTTTTTGGGGAAAACCACACGAAAACATTCCTGTGGCAAACAGGTTGCCATAAGCCCAACAGAAACGACAACAAAAACAACAACTTGGCCAAATCAAACACGTGCACGAAACGGAAAAGGTTAACAAGAACGACAACAACAAACAGCAACAACAACGACAACAAAGACAGCAACAAAAATTGTTAAAAACATTACCATTTTCTGTTGTTTTTTTTCGTTTTATCAGACAAAGCCAAATAAACCAAAATTTAAAACCACGCGCTAACTGAAAATAAAAAAAATCGACAAAAAACGGATAAAAAGTAATTTCGAGCGTTTGGCATTTTGTCAACCAGCCAAGGGCCAAGCGAGAAACAAAACAAAAAAAGAAAAAAAAAAATATTAAAAAAATAAAAAAACAGGGAGAAGAGTGGTGCACAAGTGGCTGCAACAAAAGGGCTCCCGAACCTGCGACCTCTGACCCACCCGAAAAAAAAGAAGAAAATCTCCCTGGCCGGAAAACGCTTGTTTCGACACGCGAGCAACAGAGACAGGCTGAGACGAGACGAGGGAGAAAGGCAGGCCGGGCCAGGCTAGTGACAAGAAACAACAACAACAAAAAAACAAACAGGTGAGAAGGGGACTTGCATGAATGAATACAAGGTAGATGGAGAGTGTGAGCAGGGCAGAGGGTATGTGTGTCGGAATGAATGAATGAGAACCAAGAACAGTTAAATGTGGTAGAGAGTACAGTGATAACGCAGATAAGATGAATAAATATACGGAATTCTATGAATTTTTTAAGCAATAAACAAATATAATGTGTTCCCCCTTTCTTCCCTCTTTTTTTTTATTCCCAAAAATTTCCTCTCCAAAACTCTCCAAAAATTCTTGAGGGAAATAAAAAGGAATTTTAATTTCCCCCCCTAGTTAGTTGTGTTCATCCAACTGAGACCCCACTGTACTGCCTGCCCTGGGCGCGATGAAGTGATTGAAACTGATAAAGAATAATAAAAAAAAGGCTTTCCCTGTGCGCGAGGATTTTCCCAAACAATTCGTTCTGGCGGTGGCTGTTGTTTTTTTTTTGTTTGGTTTTCTTTCCGAATCGACTTCCCCACTGCGGGACAGAAAGAGGAACAAGGGGCAAGAGGGTGCCTGCTCAATAAGCAATTAATATGCACAAGTGTCTGCCGAGCGAGAGTTCCTCCCAAAATCTTTGAGTGGAAATGGGCGCGGGTTTTCCACTGTGTGGGAATAAAAAAAAAAAGAAGGAAAAAAGAATAAAAAAAAGCATGGCCCGGCATGGCCCGGCATGGCACATTGTTTCGGGTTACCCCGCCGTGTTAAGAGCTTAATTTAGTTTGAAAAAGGTTTTTCAACTTGATGATAATTGAGTTTGTCGTGGAAATTAAAGACCAGAAAAAGTAACTCAAATAACACGGAAACTTTTGTATTTAATTAGAATAAAAATTGTATTTCGATAATTGTATTGATTTTTGTTGTGAAATTTAATAAACTCGTAAAAGGTTTTTTTTTTCCTCCCAATTAGAGATGGAAATGAATCATTGGTTCAGCATTTGCCATTAATTTTCAGGAAAAATCGCGTTCTATTATCTCAATTGAAATTTCCCTTTGAGTAATTTGAGACCAAATTCGATTCTGATTCTTCTTCTTGCCACCGTCATCCGTTTTCCTCCCATGTTGTTCCGCCATTTTTGTTTCTGTTATTTCTTCTTCTTCTTCCAGTCACGACTGCAACTTTAATCTTTGGCAATTTATTTTGGTTTTTGGTCTTTTTGGTAGAAAATACTAACCAAATTCATTCAGAACTATTATTTCAAATAAAATGTAATTAAATAAATAGTCTGCAACTTTTCTGGGCTTCTGGACTTCCTTTCCGCCATTTTGAATTGCATTTTGAACTTCTTCGCCTGTATCAAAGTCAAGTTAACCAGGAAAAGTTGCAAAAAGCGTCGGAAGGAATGCCAAAAATGGTAGAACAAGAAAGAAAAACGATTTTGGGAAAAGTAAAACAATGCCACAAAAAGGGGCACAAATAATGCGCCACGTATTGTTAGAGTCGACTCTGGCGAGACTCTTGTGAAATATCGCACTTTATTTATGTATAGAAATTGTTATCTATGCTGGAAATAGAAATTCAAGAAAAGTCCCTACAAAACAAAAACAAAAACAAAAACAGAAACAAAAACAGAAACAAAACGTATGGCAAACAAAACGCTGGAAGGGAATGGAAGGGAAAGGGAAGTTGGAGAGAAAAACCAAAGTAATGTGAAACACAATAAAACACAATAAAAGTGTCTAACTGTGTATGAAGAAATGAAAGTTAAAGAGTGTGTGTGTGTGAGTTTTTTTTTCGAAGGGGGGAGAAAGAGAAGAACCCCCATTTTGTAGCTCCCCTTCTAGCAGCATCTTTGCCGGCTTCATTAGCGGCAATTGAGTTAGTTCCTATCTCCCTCTTTGTGGATATTCTCTTTCGTTGATCTTGATCGTGAACTCGAAAATATTTAGAAAATGTGTTAAAGCTTAAGGGGGGGGAGGGGGGGAGGGGGGCAAGAAGACTCGTGTCTGGGCTTTGAAGAAGAAAGCGTGCAAATTATGGTTTCTAGGAAACTGGGTGCCCGCTGCCACCTGCTCGATCATAATTCAAAGAATACAGGGCCTTAAATAGCAATTAATGTTAAGATTTTGAGGCTTTTTTTTTTAAAGTTTTTATAGAGAAGAATCTTCGGGAAACCTAACCTCCAAAAAGGCCAAGATTCTAACTTTCTGGTCGGTTTTCCCCCCTATTTTCTGGTAATTGAATTAAGATCAGAGCGGGGAGGAGCTGAGCTAATGAACACACTCTGAAGGGTAGTCAAGTGCGGCAAGACAGCAAGCCACATCATTATGAAGGCGATTATGATGTTGCCACTCGAAAGGCGAACTAAGGAATAAAAGCTGAGGCGCGGCAATGAACTCGAAAGAAGAAATGCTGGCAAACAAATGCAGAAAAAAAAATAAAAAGTGGTAGAACAGCCATCCGCTGCACAATGCATATCTAAAGAGCTGCCACAGACAGAGAAGGGAGAACAGTGAGTAGAAAGAGATAGCTTGCAGTTCGCGGTGCATCATTATTATCCGGGAAAGATTTTTGTTTTTGGCCTATTAGAGAGATGGCCAGTGGCATAAAGTTTTCATCTTTGCAGCTGCAAAATAATGCCACAAATGCACTGAAAATAAAAATTATAGACTTAAGGATATTTTAAACGAAAAAAATTAGAGAGATTTTTTTAGAAGATTTTTTTTGTTATTTTTAAGTCATTTTTGAAGTCCCTAACCTCAAAGAGAGGGTGGTGGCAGGTGTCTAGGAGGGAGAGAGACCGTAGACTAAGAGGTCATTCCTCCGGCGTTTATCACGTCCCCTCTCCATCCCCCCTTCCAAGGCACTTTATTAACATATTTTTCTTTCTCTTTCTAACTACCAGTTTTTTGTTACTTTTGTTACCACTTTTGGTGTTATTGTTGTTGTTGCAACATCTACCAAGTGTGGTTGCGCCTTCAGTTGTTGTAAGTAATTTTAGGTTATTTTTCGGTGGATTTTAACATTATTTTTGTTTTAATTTTAAAAATGGAAAGATTTCTGCTTTATTTTTAAATCGTAAAATGTTACCAAAAAAAGCTTCCATTTGGCTTGATTTTGATTTGTTTTTTATTTGTCTTGAAAATAAATACACTTTGAAGGGCATTCCCTTGTCGGTTGTTCCTCATTTCCTTTTTTGCAGCGCCCACGAGCGACGCCAAAAAAAGAGGCGGGAAAAAAAAGCTTAGAAGGGAAATAGAAGCTGTCTGGAAAAGAAACCAACTCGTGGTCCAACCAAGAGGCACTCCCATGTCCAAAGTTCTCACTATCCAAGCTGCTGGTGACGCCTGCTTTAATGCATGCCCCTTCCGTTTTTCCTTCCGTTTTCCTCGTTTTTTGTTGTTGGTTGGTTTTTTTTTTTTTTTTGGCCTACGGTTTTTGGCCAAAAACAGGAAATGGCCGACATTAGACCGGCTGGCACGTGTTTATGTTGCTTTTGCTGTTTTATTTTCTGCTCGACGGTGGGTCAGGAAATGCGACAGAAAAATGCATTTGCAGCTGGAATTCCCCTCGGTTGGAATTCTCTCGTTCTCTTGGAGTTTCCATTTTTTTTTTAGCCATTATTTTTTAAGCTTTAGTTTTTATATTTTTCCATTCCGGTTTAATCTTGCTGAGAAATAACACTGGAATTTTCCAACTACATATATCTTTTTATAGGCGGAGCAGGCAGAGCATCGATAAACCCCGAAATAAATGACAATTTTTTGGGATATTTTTTTTTTTTTTGGGTTTCTGTCGAAACAGACATTTTTATTGGAAACTATAAAGGAATTTCGAATTTATATTCCAATTTAAATTTAACGGTTTACTCTGAGTTCTTTTTCCACTAAATTAATTCAATTATTTTCAAGCATTTTCTTTATAATTTAAGCAACTTTTACGCTCATTAAAATGATAATCTTCCGGAGTATCTGTGAGATATATTTATTCAACAGAAACTAGAATGGAAAACTTTTGTATCTCAGTTCTATCACCCTTCTGGTTTTTCCCGTTTTGTAAATCTTCTCATTTGCATTTTATTTTAATTCATTTTATTACCAAAAAAAAAAAGGAAAAGAAAATGGAAAAGAAAATGAAAAAGCAACATTAGAAGAAAACTCAAAATTGATGTTCTGTATCGATAAATCGGAAAGAAAAGTGAAAATTACGGTTACGGTTTTTCGAAGAAGAACAACCGTTATGCCGACTGCCGGAACTTAATTAATTTCCAAATGAAATCGAGGAACGGAAAGGGGAGCCCTGCATATGGCCGAAAACTTTCAACTTACAATTCAATTTATTTTTCAACAAGAATGAAACCAAAAAAAAAAAAAGCAAAAAAAGATAGGAAAAAGACAAGAAAAAACAAGAAAAATCAAGAAAAAAACAAAAAAAGACAAGAAAAATCATGAAAAAAACAAAAAAAGACAAGAAAAATCATGAAAAAACAAGAAAAAAAACTAAAATTAGAGCAAGATAGAGAAGAAAAAAACAACAAAGACGGCAATAGAGCAAAGGTAAAAGACAAATTGCAACTTTTCGAGGCACAAAAATCACAGTTAGCAGATAGTTTTACCCCTTCCTCACTCCCTCTCTCTCTCCCCCTCTCTTTTCCAGGATACAAAGGCATAAGAAAGTTTGTCCTGCTGCCAGGACACTTGAAACAAATTGCAATTTGTGTGCCTTTCCCCACAGATAGCAGTGGAGGTTAAATGCTTGCCCTCTGCTGGGTTGGCTTTCGTATGAAAGGATCTCGAGTCCTGCCTATAAATTAAGTGCAGCAATTAATAATTAAAAAACCGTGTTAATTAGAGAGAGAGAGAGAGAGAGAGAGAGAGAGAGAGTAGTGGGCGTTTTGGCAAAAAAACAAAAAAGCCAAAGCCAATACTCTATAAAGCCTAGAATTCGTTTTGTCTAATTGCATTTTCAATTAGGCGCTTTTTGGCTTAAAGCTTTTGGTAAAAGGATGCTTAACGGGCAGGGTCAATGAACTTTTATTTAAAAAAACAATTTTAAAATAAATATATGGCAAAAAATATAAAAAAAAATAAAAAACTTTTTAACCAAAAAAGTTGAAAGATTCCAACCTCTTCCTATTTTTCTTACCACAAAAAAGATTAACCTTATCCTTGATGACTCTTTCTATGATTCCTAAAGAGGTTGAAGAGATTTTTCTTTTATTTAATGAAATATTAATATTAATTCGAAAACTTAATAAATGATATTAAATTCGTAAAGTCTTGGAAATAAATCGAGCTTGTCGCTTGTCAAAGAAACCAACTGCTTTTGTTATGCTCGCTTATACGATGTTCATCCGAGCTTTATCCGATCCGTAAAAAGTGACTAAAGTAAGTTAATTCACACCTACCATGGGAGTGGAACAAATGCGAATACTTTTATCATTAAGGTGGCCAATTCCGCTTCCTTCACCAAAAAAAAAAAAAAAAAAAAAAAACACATTTTTCGCTGACAATTCATTGTCTGCGATTTTTCCTTTGCCAGATATGGGATCCACCCATTGGACACCCCAGGACTGCTGGCTGCTTAATATTTTACCAAAACTGTTGACTGGTTCTTTTTATTATATAACTCGGATTAGCGAGACTCTGGCATGCCCCTCACGTCCGCCAAAAAGGCGTACTTGCCTCCTCTCCATGCCACATTCATAACCGACTCGCATTGATTATTCACAATCAATCAGCGTATTGATCCTAGAATTCTCTTGGATTGCAATTAGATTTCGGACCGTGGCTGTGGCAATTAGTTAATTAAGAGATACTATAAGCTTGCCACAAATTAATGGAATGCGTGAATCCAAGATAGAGTAGAAGTTACTTCTAAACAATTCTCGAATTTCAATCAAAAGGAACCTAATCCTAAACCTAATCAAGTTGAGTAAATCCGCCAAGAGCCGCAAGCCACATGCCGCATGCCGCATGCCACATAAACTATTCATAAATCGAACCACGACATTTAAGCCAGAGTCCAGTTTCCAGAACAAAGCAAAGCATTTCCAATCGCAATCGAATCGCAAACAAAAGGCTAAGCGGCTCTGGTTGAACCCCAACCTGCCACTGCCACTGCAACACTCCATTGTGCAACACTGCGTATGAGTAACAATTAAGTCAGCATGTCAGCGGTTCCTGCCTCACCTTGCACACAAAACTCGAGCAAAAAAATACTGATTTTAATTTGTTACAAATACCAAAAAGTTGGCAAATAAAAGCAACTATTTGTTGGCTAAAAAATTCATTAAAAAAAGGGAAAAAATTGTGACAAAAAAAAACAGCATCGTTGCAAATTAAGCAAATAGTTAAACAATTAAAGCATTAATTATATTTTAATTAAATTCCGTTTAGCCAAGACTCGAGTACGAGTATGTTGCCACAGCAGGTGCAACAGGTGAGCAGGTGGCGGGGTGACGACAGGTGTAATCGCTGCAATCAACTCGAAAAACAACAAAGGTTGAAACAAAAGCAAATAAAATCTGTTTCCGCTACTGAAAATTTGTGATTTTTGTTACCAAAAGCCAGAGTGGCAACCGGAGTGGCAACCGGAGTGGCAACCGGAGTGGGTCAACCTTTTAGCCAACTCATCCGGCAGAGGTCAGAAAACTGTTGAAAACTAAAGCAATGCCAAAGTTATGAAGAGAAAGTAATTTGATTTCCTTAAATAAATATTTATTTTCAATATAAAATTTTATACAAATGAATTAAAAATAAAAAGCGTTAAAAAAAATGGACAGCTTTTGGGAACTTTTCTGGAATAGCCAGACAAAGTTTATAATTTTTGTTGCAATCATGGCTGGCGCAAATATCGGTGAAAGTCAGCCTCAACGTGCCACGACATGCGTGCAACGATTTTATTTTTTTTTTTTATTTTATTTGAATTTTTGCAGGTTTTTTCGTTGTTGTTGTTTTTTTCGTGTGGTTTGTGTGCTGGAGGCTTGTGGGAGGTGCTCTGGTACTCGATTGAGCCTTCTAGAGTGGAGTGAACTAGTTTCCATTTAATAGTTATAGCCCAAGTGGCAGCTCCGACAAAGAGAGCATGAAATGTGCAACGAATTGTGGCAGCCGCACAGAAAGATTTATTGAAGCCGTTGCTGGTGCAGCTATTAACAAAATTACTTAACAAGCGGCCGAAAAAAAAAAACTAAAAAACGAAACTAAAAAAATAGTTTGGAAAACCACCGCCCTAGCTGGGCAGGACTGGATCAGGCGGCGAGCATGAGAATGCGACCTTGGAGCCAGCCTGCCAGCCTGCCAGCCGACGATATATTCTATTTAATTGCATTCGCGGTTCAGACCCGGACGAGGAGGACACTAAGCCGTTGTCCTGTTTTCGGCTGGCACTCCAGTTCAGTTTCGAGGGTTTCGAGGGCGTGTGTGGCAGGGTGGCAGGGTGGTGTGTTGCAACTTCAAGCACACAATGTGGAGAATGTTAAGACCCGGATTACAACGGACATCAAAAGTGGGCGGTGCTCTGGGAGGTTTGATTTATGATTGCGCAATAGAAAGATAGGGAGGCGAATCCATGCCACACACGACACACGAGGCCATCTCCATGCCACACAGTATTTAGTTAAGCTCCGAATGAAGTGCCTCAGCAGTGGCAGTGGCAGGCTCATGAATAGAATAGAAACCTTAGAGGATTGGATGAGGTTTTGTGCTTCTAAGATTTCGGAATCGCAAAAGAAAGAGAACTTTCTCTTAAATGTTGCAAGATTAATGCTGTTCTTTCTCTAATTATTGTTAAAAAAAAAAAAAAAATTTAATATTAAATTTAATACCTTTTGTTGTAAAAACTCTAAAATCGCAACAATATCCTGAGCTTACTTTGATTGGTATTTTCCTTTTTCCATCGCATCCTTTTGGCGCATCCTTGTCTTTTCAATGTTATAAATATCCGCTAACGACGCCCCTGACACCCGAGGGGAGTTGTTTTGTTTCTCGTTTTTTTTTTCCTGGTTTTTTTTTCCCAGGACTATCGGCCAGTTGCAGAAGCAATTGCGGTTGCCGCCTGCCAATCGGCCAAAAGTTGACGACCGCAACTCTCTGCCATCGAACGGGCAATAAAGGAAACAAAATAACAGGGGGAAAGGACACTGCCAGGCGCTGTCAGGCCACTGCCAGGCGATGCAATTTGTTATTTTGAATTTTGCAATTTTCGAATCGGAATCGGAATCGGAATCGGAACTATTTCTGTGCCGCAACCAGCAACCAGCACCCAAAGCAATCGGGAACAGGCACAAAGCGATGCTTAGAGTGGATGGGATGGGATGGGTTGGTAGGAGATTGCAGGATACGGAAAATGCCAGCATCCAGCATCCAGTCTGATATTTAATTAAATGTTGCGCGAACTGTTTGGTTTTTTTTTTTTTTTTTTGTTATTGAAAAAGAGAAACGAGTATCCTCCTTCTAGAGGCTGTAGTGGGCGTGACAAGGCCATTGGCGGCTCTATTATTAGCCAGGATTGTTAAATGATTATTGGTTGCGATGGCAGCGCAACTATTTATAGTGTCCTTCATCAAAATTCCAGCAGGATTGACATTTCCATCATGCCACTCACCTTTTTGTCGCCGAGTATCCTTTCAAGGACGTGGCGGCGGCGGCGGCGGCGACGAGAAAAATTCACAAAAATTCCCAAGTCAAGGGCTAAATAAACTTTGTCGCTTTGGCAAAAGAGCAAAAGTGTTTGACAAGCATACAGTGAGAGAAAAGAATATATTTTAGATTTAACAAAAAAAAAAACGGATTTAAAATTGTTAAAAAATTTTTATAAAAAAAAGGATATTTCAAAAGACAGGATTTTACCAATAAAAGTTTGATTTAAAGTCTTTTTTTATGGTTTATAGCTTCTCTTTATTCTCAGTTTCTAAAAAAAAGGATATTCAGGTCCTTTGCCCACTTAAAAAATCTATCGTTTTCCCGCTTTCGCTACATATATCCTTCTCGGCATCCTCTGCATCCTTGGCATCCTCTGCATCTATCCTCTACTTATAGAGAGATGTCTATCAATGTGAGCTGCTATCCTTGGGCATATCCTTTGGCTATAGCTCACTGTCGGCAGCCTGTCTGCTCTCCGAAACCCGAAGTCCTTGTGTTTTCCTTTTTGTATAGAAAATTTATTGAATTTAATATGCATATTGCTTGAGAGAAAACTCGAGTCCTGTTTACTTTCTTTTACTTTCTTTATCGCTAAATATTGTTCAATTTCATTTAAAAAAAAATATTAACTAAACAATTTATTTTCTTCTCTTTGTTGCAGGTATGTGAAGAAATCCCCCAAAGAAACAGGTAAACCTGCATCGAAAGCATCCATTAAATTTTAACCAAAAACTAAAAACTAAAAAACGGAAAAAAAAATTTAAACACAATCTCTGGTTTGACCTAAACTTTGACCCACTGCTGGAACCCCGCTGAGATTTCCACTAATTACGTCTACATGTGTGTTGTGTATTTTGTGTGTGTGTGTGTTGTGTGTTGTGTGTGTGTGTGTTGGACACTTTTACGAACTTCTCTCAAATGACCCATTAAGTCGGGCCATTAACTTCCAGCCCAATGACCCCGCTAAGACGAAAACGAACCAAAAAAAAAAAAAAAACCCACCGACAGAGAAACGAAATTAAAATTAGAAATATTTGAGAGAGAGAGACACAAATGAAACAATAAAATTGCTTAAATTGCGCATAAAACAAAATAAATAACCAATTAAGACGGCAGGACAGCGGGTCCTGGAAAATCCTTTGCGAATTTCATTAATTAGCCATAATGGGGCACGGTCCTCGCGGCGCTGGAGGAGGAGGAGCCGCAGGGATATCGTAAATGTCCATTGGCTATTGGCATATCAGAAACACATGTCGCTTGTCATGTGTGCCAAATGTGGCATGCAACATTTAACTGCAAAACAACAACAAAAGCATCAAAAGCAGCAGCAGCAGCAGCAGCAGCAGCTGGTAGCAAAACAGAGCCATAAACAGGGCTAATTGCCAGAGGAATGCCGCCAGAAGGTCAGGTCATGGCACTTGGGGGTTTCTGTTTCCGATTCCGAACTCCTGTTACGGATTACACTCGGAAAAAAAATGCTCTAAAACAGGCTTTAATCAGGAAGAGCTTCTATGGCTTAAAAAGCTGTAAATTATTTTTGTGGAAAGTTAGTTAGTTTTTGAAAAGAACTGACACCCATAATTTCCAAAAAATCCAATCCAATTTTCAATGCTTTCGTTTTCCAAGAGCCGACAGGTTCCTCCCAATTCAGTTAACACTCCGTTTTGGCCAAGTGTAAAGAGACTGACTGGCTGGCTGACTGGCTGGCTGGCTGGCTGGCACATAAGTAATATTGTTTGGTATGTGACACGGATTGGCAGCTTGGCGCGTAAATTGGTAAAGAGCCCAGATTAACCGTTAATGGCCACAAGAGCTGGATGCCACCAATGTTTTGCTGCTGCCACAGATATTGCTGTTGCTGTTGCCACGCTTTTTGATTTTCGGCATTTAGTTACGCTTCCCAAAGCCAACGAATCTCGAATCTCAACTCGATTGACTCGTTTCAGACGTTTTGGGTCTTCAGATTTCGGGTTTCAGACCTCGCTCGCTGTCTTGGCCAAGACATAATAATGATGTTTGATGATGCGGTAACTGAGATATGTACCCGATGTATCGATGTGCCTGCTGCTGCTCCATTGCCTATTTGAGGCCGTTTTTCGACTTGACTTGGCTCTCCAATCCCCCACGATTCCCCTCGATTTCATTTTCAATTCGATTCAACTCTGTATAGTTTGCTTTTGGGAAATGCGATTCGCATATATAAACATATAGTTTAGATTTGAGAGGTTTGAGAGGGTTTACTGCAATTTCCAATCCACAATTGCATCTCAAAAGGATCAAGAAGTCTATTCCCTTAAATATTAATTAAGCCTTAAAAAAATAGTAAAAAAAAGATGATGCCACATATTTTTGTAACTAAAAAACAATCCCAAAGAAACAACAATTTAAGCTGAAGTCATGCGTATTAAATGCCATGAAATACGTTAAAAAAAAACGTAAAAAAACATCGCACGAACTAAATTGCAGGCAATCAATCGTAAAAAAAGCGTAAAAAACAGTCGAAACATCGATGGCAGTCACGATTTAATGCCTGTTTGGTTGGATATATGTAACTAACAGATATAACTAAGCTTAAACGGTTGCATTTAGTGATTCATGTTACCAACTACAGCTATATTAGAGCTGCCACCGATGGTTGCAAGTATCTTTCACTAGACGGAGGATAAATGGGTTGAAAGAAAAAAAAAAAAAAGATATAGAAATGTGTGTGCCACTTGTGTAATTATTCGGAGGCAGGCAGTGAGGACACTATTTGATTTGCCACAATCTGTGGAACGAACTAAATCAGTGCAACTAACAGCGCAACCTGTTTGCGTCGCGGAAGAAAGATGAAAACAAGTTGCCACCAAACTGGTAGTGGCCGCAGAATTCCTGGCCCAGTTTTGCCAAGCATACACTGTAAAGAAATTATATAGATTCTTATATGATTCTCTTAGTTATCATTCTATACACTGTTTTCTTGCTGTGTAGTTTCTTCCTGAAGCTCCACGAACGGGACACTTAACGTTTTGGCCATTGACAACGATTAAAAACGAGTTTCCTCCCAACGGACCCCAACGGACCCCCTCGTACCCCGTTCCGGGATCAAAGCAAGACCGGGACCAGGGCACTTGTCCACCTCTGTTGCACCTCTGTCGACGTCAACTGCATTGCTGACCCACATAAAAAAGACATTCAATCGAACTGTTTTCTTTTCCACCTCTCCTTGGCTGTCGTCTCCCTGTCTCGGCCATCTCGGCCATCTCAGCCATCTCGGCCATCTCCTGCCACCCCCTTTTGATGGCCTTGAGTGGCCCGAGTATTATGATTTTGATGGAGAGCCCTGCTCCTGTGCTTCAAGTGGACCCGAGGAGGCTTTCAAGGGGCCACCAGGGCACGATAACTTCATCTCTCTCGACCATTTTAAGTCGATTTTGGATTAGAAAAATATAGAAAAATTTGTATTTTCAGAAATACTTAAGAATGTTTTATAGAAATTAAAGAGATATATAAGAGATTACCATATTTTAAGGCTATTTCTTATAGCTTTTCTATAACTAAAATATTGAAAGTATAACTTGAACTAAAAACTAAGCTAATGGAAAGAAAAGTAAAGAAAATTCTATAAAAAATTCTACTTATTGAACCTAAAATCAAGACTAAATGATACCCCTTACTCGTAGGGTACTTAGATTTCGGCTATACCCTGCTCTTTTCTGTCTGGTTTTCGTCATCCGACCGCGAGGTTGGCTTGCATTTGTATCTGTATCTGCAGCTGCAGCTGTATCTGTATCTGTATCTGTATCTTTGTGTGCTTTGGCGAGTATCTGTGTGTGTGTGTTGCGTTTGAGTGTGTCTGAGTATGATGATTTACCGTTGTGGCCTCCTATACACACATGGCCATGCTGCAGCGCTGCGTTGCAACAGCTAGAACCGAAAAAAGAAGTCCAAAAACGGGTCCTCATCCTCTTCATCCTGATTCTGCTGACGTTGTTGTTTCTCTTCTTCTTCTTCTAGTTGTTGTTGCTGTTGTTGTTGTTGTTGTTGTTGTTGGTGTGTGCCCATTTGAACGTTGGCTACACATAGCTGGCTTGTTAGCCACGTTAGTTACGGAGTGTACGGTACCCGGCTCTCGGTCAGGTGCTGAAAAGAAATCTTCACCAGAAACAGAAACCAACAAAAAAAAAAAAAAAACAAAGAGAAGAAAAGGGGACAACCCAAAAATGTTGCCAGAGTCGGGAGAAATGTTTCAATTTCCAGCCTCCAGTCTTCGGAGATTTAGTGTAATGGCTGCTGGGGAGAAAATGCTTAAAAATTTAATATTTATTGAGAGATTCCAGTAGATTCCAGAAGATTCCACAAGACAACCCGTGGCAGTTTGTTATAAAATAGTTATTCCCTTTTTGCAGATTGAAAACTCTTGAAATTGTACTTCAAGAACTCCCTGAATATTCCTGAATATTCGTGTCCAAACTTGTCCAGACTTTATTGAGAGATTCCAGAAAATTCCACAAGACAATGCGGACTTATTTTGGATGGAAAACTCTTGGAAGTTTTACTTTAAGAACTCCCCAAATATTCCTGAATATTCGTGTCCAAACTTGTCCAGACTTGTCTTTGACTATAAACTTCCCTTGGAAATCATAATCATAACCTTTTTGGAGCCTTTAAACGACTTCTCGTACTCTACAAAAGAGCAAGTTGGCGAAATGAATAAAATGGGAACACGCACAAACAACACACACACGCCTCTGCCACGCCCACACAATACACACCCGAGGGCATTAACAAAAGGTAGCTGCGCCGAATGATGAAAAAAAAATGATGTGGATGAAGCTGCCGCAAGTCATTGTGCGGCAAGGTGAGTTGGCCAAGAAGGGGAGTAGCCAGCCCTAGCCCTAGTTGCAACATAAGTATTAGCTTCATTTTTGCAGCATTTAACTTGGCTTTCCCCTCGAGGGGAGCCACCCTCTCTAGCCTAGCTCGTTACCCTTTTGCCTTTGTAACTTTGTTTGCAACTGCATTTTTTTTTGTATGCACTTTTTTTCTTTCTGTGTGTGCAGTGCCGAGCCTCAAATGAATTGAATGTGAAAAATTTAAATGCAAACAGCCGCAGCAGAAGAACACTTGGAGAAAAAATTATACAAAAACTATTTAGAATTTAAAATCTAAAAACTGCATTAAAAGGAATACTTTCCTAAAACAATTAAACTTTTACAGCCTTCTTTTTAGGGGATAAAAGGTAAAGGATATACTTTATCAAGACATGACTTAAACGACCTTAAAATATCCTTCTTTTTCAACAGTGCATTTCCTTGCTTGTACTTGCTTGTTTCAACATTTTTCGCCCCCAGAATTTTTTCTCTGTGATGTTTCTGCTTGCCTTGCATTACACAAGTCGACAGGCTCTGCCCCTCTTCAGCTCAGTCTGGCAGAGTTCATTGTACCATCTCGCTTAGTTGAAGAGTCTATGAGTCTATGAGTCTATGAGTCTATGAGTCTATGAGGGTACGAGTCCAAAACAAACGATGCTTTTGATTGCCGGCTTGTAGTTAGTTAGGAGGCGCCACAGATTGGGTCAAAGACTCGAGTTTGTTCCCATGTTTGTTTTAAATTTCGCGAATTATTCAAAAGTTTTTACAATGGCCACTCCCTGAAACGCATTCATTAGGTAGCATTCGAAAACACTTTCCTCCATCGAAACCCTCCATCATTTGCCAATCAAATTAGAGAAACCATTTGAAAAGCAAAGATCTGTAGAGTGCGTAGAGCTCATTAGCACTGAATAGAGAAGATTTCATATTACTTTGAGAAGATTTCATTTCACTTTGCGAAGCTTTAGCACCTTTTCAACGATTTCTGTTGAAACTTTCTCAAAGACAAGCCTCTGGCTCTGTTTGTTCACAAAAATTAGCACTCGACAAAGCAGAACTTGTGGAATGTCAAAGAAATTAACAAACCACCGACTCGAGTTAAAAAAGTGCGTGCCATAATTATAGTTTTTTGTTTTTTTTATAAATTTCAAGTCAAGGTTAAATGTTTGCATTAAATGTGGCATACTTGCCAGTCAGATCCTCTCGAGAGTGTCAACTATCTGCAGTTAACCCACCTCACCTCGCTAGAGTCCTTCTAAGCGTATCCTCGAAAATCCTATTCCTATTCATTATGCTGGGCACGCTCTTGGCATGAGTTTGTGGCTCGGTTATCTGGGGTTCCGTGCTCTAGTCCCAGATAAGGACACTCTCTCACAGCCATGTCCTTTTTCGCGTATTTACTTTATGACAAAAGGGATATTTTTAAAAGGAAAAATCTTAGGCCTGAAAACATATTAAAAGCAAACTAATTAATAGCTGAATTATATAAAAAAAAAAGTGATAAATGAAAAGGTCTTTTGTTAAAAAATGCAGTCCTTGCATAACGCAATTTCCATCTGCAGTCTGGCACAGGACACAGGACACAGGACATAAATAACGTATACGCCGCATTGGACAGCCGGTTCATCTTTCTCGTCCTCCTACCACCCCCTGGCTGTTGCCATATTCTTTCAGTCATTTATCATTTTTCATAGCGTTGACACTTTCACTTGTTTCGGACAATAAACTGGAAACCACAACGAGGGGAGAACGAAAACAAGCGAAATAAAAGCAAAACCCGAGCCATTGACAAGTCAATTTTTTGGCGAACTTAAAGCTCGTTATGGCCTGTCAAATTTATTAGTTTCGATATAATTTAACAACAAAAACAAAAAAAAACGTTTACACTTTTACCTTACTCCGAGGTACTATAGATTGACCCAAAGCCAGGGACATGACCTCTTCCCGTTGTCTTTGTTTTATGTTAAAACAAAATGTTGGCTCTTAACAGAAATTTATGTTTATTGCACGTTGGCCTTGGCCAGAAATTAACATAAATTGCACTGTCATTACAGCAACAACAATCGCAACAACAAAATGGCGCCATAAATATAAAAAAATACAGTTATTCAGCATAATTATTCAGCCAGAGTGCAGTTCATTTTTGTGGTTCACTCGCCGGTTAACTCCGTTTCATTTTGAGTGAAATTTTGCTTTCATCTTCGAGACAGAAAAAGCTGAAAAAGCAGAAAAAAAAAAGAATTGGTAACAAAAAGCGCTCTCAAAGCAGAAAGCAAAGCAAAAGTGCGAGTTTGTTTTTAATTTTTTTTTTTTATTATTATTTGAGTGTCTTTTGCATCTTCTGCTATTTCTGTAATGTTTTTGATGGCTTCATTGTTGTTTTTTTTTTTTAGTAGTTTTTTTTTTTAGTATTTTTTTTTTGATGAACTTAATTAACATTTGGCACGACTTTCAATGTCAATGGCAATCTGCGGCACAAATGCCAGCAAATTAGTTAATTTCTTTGATCGCCAGATACAAGAAATACTTGCCACTAATGATGCAAAAAAAAAAACAAAAAATGTGCAGCAAATTATGCACTTTTCTCTTTTCTTTTTTTGAAATCTAAAATTAGTCTTGAATCAGGAATAATTAGAGTTTGTTAATATTGGCATTTCATGTTTCATCGATGACACTTGTCTCCTAGACAAGGAGACTTCATTCCAGGATCTAAAATACGTATTACGTATTACGTATACTTAACATTTAACAAGCACTCAAGCTCAAGCTCGAGCTGAAGCTAACGAGCCAATGCACTTAAGTTTATTTGCTTGGGGACAGGATACAGGATACAGTACACAGGACACGGCAAAGGAAAGGATAGATTGGTGCCGAAAAATAGGATACAGTGAGCCGGAATCGGGACATAACCCATTGGGTAACATCAATCCAAACAGAGCTACTTATTCTTGAGTTTAAGGGTCTCTTGATGGGTCAAGAGCAGACCCAGGCTCTATATTTTCCATATCCTTATCATTTTCTGGATCCCAGTAACTCTTGAAAACACTTGAGTTTTGGATGCCACTTCGATGCTTTGATGCCTCATCTTGATTAGTTGTCTTTGTGGCATCTTGACCTTGCTGCCTTGCTGAGGTAATCGATGAAATATTTTCAAAAATTCACAAAGCCAAAGACTTCCTCAATATATTTTCAGGTACAGTCTGAGTCTTAGATATAAGGCAGCCAAAAATAAAGCCTCTAAAAGAGCTTCAAAAAGTATTAACTTCCTAAAAGTTTTTTTACATTCGTTAAAAATCATAAATATTTTGCACTTTTTTGAATGATTTTAAAATAGATTATAGAATTTTTATAATAAATAAGTACAATTCCCTTCTTTACACCTATGAAACGCACTGTTTTTCTGTATTTCTTGTGGATTCCATCACATCTTTTCGATACGTCATCGGATTTGGCCAGCTTCAGAGGCTTCCCAATGTATTAACATTTCGAACCTTTATTTTTTTTAGACCTCTGGCATTTTGGCCAACTTTTAAATCTGTTTTTTTTTTTTTTGCGGCTTAATTAAATGTGTGTATTGGATCGTTTTTTTTTTTTTTGTTACGCTTCCAATGTGAATGTTTTTCCATTAGCATATTTTTTTTGTTTACTCGCCACTGGCTTAGCCCGACGACATTAAAAGTTTTGTGCAATTGCCTGGCAAAGTTTTTTTTTTTTTGAAGGATTTGTAGGAAAAACTTGGTCCATTGGTCCGGTCCGCTGGGTTGCACAAACAGGAAATCGAATGCCAAAACGCCGTATCGATGGCTCGTAAACACACCAGTTTGTTGTGATTATTATTTATCAATGGTATGAGATTTGATACTCGATTTATTTATAGACAGATGATTATTATTGTATTATGCATGATTTGGCATGAAAACTGGTTAAATGACGGAACTTGGACCTGAAATATCGATATCGAAAGGCCATAAAAGATTCTGAGATGGCCCATCCGATTCGATTTCTATTGGCTAATATCTATGAAAATTTTGTGCTTTATTATTGAATGTTTTTTTTTTATGGTTATTGCCGCAGAGTGTTTTTGTGTCAAAACGATTGTAAGTTCTTTTTCCCAATAAAAGGTAAGATTCGTTTGTTTTTCGTTTGTTATTTCTACTAATTTTGGTACGAATATTATCCTTCGATCCTTGGAACCTAATTTGAATGCCACCCAAAAACGTTTGAAAACATTCAATTTATTCATTTATTCGTCATGTATCTTGTGTCAGTTGGTGGCGAATATCAAAATAAATCATCTTTGGTTGTCCACGAGGACAGCCTGACAGCCAGATTCTTGAATGTATACAAATCATATTTTCCCAATTTCAGAGTATCCTTCGATATCCTTTCAAAGCTCAAAACCCAAACCAAAAGCTTCGCCCAATTCACGTAGCAAATCACTTTACAACTGTCAGACAAACAATGCCAGAAACTGATGGCTGAAAGCGGATTGCGGATTGCGAGGAGCAGCAAGGATACGGCAAGGATGTGAGGTAGATATCCTGTCCAGGCATTTGACTTTATCACGCAAATTGATTGCTTCGACCCGTAACGATTGACCAAATTTGATTGATAACTTATTAAGTTGTCCATTGTCTTTGCTGCGTTGCGTATCCTTCTTTTTGCATTTTTTTGGATAAAGTTTGTTCGGATTTTGGTCGTTTTCGAGTCACGCATGAGGGAATGCCTAATAAAGATAAATATACAAGATGCCACACTTGCCCCAAAGCTGTGTAAGAATAATAACAAATCCCCCCCACCGAATATATCACATTCCAGCTCGTATAAAAATGAAAACATTCAAGTTTTGAGAAAACCGCCTAAAGGCCAGAAATCATTGGCCGGACCTGAACAAGACAAGAAAACAAAAAAAAATAAAATAAAAATTTACTTTAGCAGAAAATGCTAATTCAAAACAAGCAGATTTTGCGGTTTATGCAAATGTCTCACAAGCGAGACCCAAAACCAAGACCCAAACAAGTCATAACACCGACAAGCAACAGCCACAAAAAAAGATGCCTTTTGCTTTCTAAAATATCGTTGTGTTAAAAATATATAAAAATAAATAAAGATTTAATGTTTACCGAGCAGAAGAGAGTAAGTGCCAGGCATCTGGTATAAAAAAAAAGCCATAAATGTAGAAGAAACTCCGATTACTCTCTCCTTAACAATGGCATTCAAGGACCTCTTTCCAAGCTTTTAGTGGGAAATGGATTTAATTCCTGCCAGAGCCAGAGGCATTCGAAATTTTCTTTGTAAATTTAATTAAAGCCAGTATCCGCAATCGAGCAATAAATCATATTACAGCCTTTCTATCAAGTAACACATATCTATATATATTTGGTATTTTTTGTATTTTTTTTTTTTTGGTATTTTGTTGTCCAGCTGGGTCGGACTTTGCAGTTCAAGGCTCCGAGTCATGTTTGGGCCACAAAAAAAAAAAAAAAAAACGTTTAAAATATCTGCTGGTGCTATTTTTTGGTCCTCTTGTGTTTATTTAACACACACACCCATTTATCCCTCACCTCCCTCACCACCCCATACGAGTATAAAAGCCAAAGTGAATTTTTGGCCAAAAGCAATAATTCTTCTTCAAGATGGAAAACCTTTCTCCTCTCTCTTCCGTCTTCCACAAAATTGAATTCAAGTTTAAACATCATTTTCCTATTTGAAACGATTTGGCATAAATGTTTGGGTTTGCTTTTGGCCATATTGATTACATTTTATTTCTTGCCAAACAATTTTCAATTTCTGTTCATTAGTTTTTGGCCATTTCTCTTACCAATCTCTAGAGTTTAAAAATTTAAAAGCTTTGCCAACTAAAATTTTGTTTGCGATTCGATTCGGGATATTAAGGATATAAAAAACAAGCCATTTTCCGGGAAAATTCAATCTATTTGTGGATACATTTTGTAGAATTCGTAGATTATCAGAGTTTTGTGTTTCGATCAAATTGATTTTATATAAATTTTGTGTTTTAAATTGCTTCCATCTCTTAGCTTTAACCAAAAATTAGTCTATATTGAATTCTGCTCTTTTTTTTGCCAAAAATTAGGAGACGAAACAAAAAGTTTTCAGTGGAAATGCTGGAATTTTGGTCAAAAAACTTTTCCGTGTTGGATAACAAAGCCGCAGAATGGAAATGCGGGATGCGGAATCGTCCTTTATATATATATATATATTATATATCCTTCGCACATGCAATAAATAATTTCCCTGCAAAGCAAAAGTTTCGCGAAAATTTGTTTTTTTTTTTGTGCAAAAACCCAAATATTAATCAAGTTATATCTCTGGTTGTCTTTACAGGTATGTCTGGGAACTTTTTAAACCGTTAAAATATTGAAACCTGGCTTCGAGACGATTTAGGTAAGTAAGACGTGGAAATTGGCTCAACAATTTGGCTCAAGCTCAACACTTTCTTTGCCTCCTCCCCGCCCGCCCTGATGTGCTGCCATCAACGCCCACTCCAAGTGTGACCTTCAAAGAGCGACAACAATGGCTTGCTGTCTTCTTCCCAACCATCTTGACTGAGTTTTTTTTTTTTGCTGTTTTTGGGTCATTTCCGTGATTTGGTTTTCGGCTTTTGCTTTCCACGACAATGTCGAGATCTAGAGAGAGACTTCCGTCTTAGCCTTGCACTCAGACACTCCGACCCCAATCGAGTGTTTACACTCATTTTCGTTTAAATTTGCATTTTAATTTATTTGCCAAATGTCTTTGTTTTCTGTTATGTTTGCTTCTTTTCTCTTTATTTTTAGTTTTTTTTTACGGTTTTTTTTTTGTTATGTTTTTCTTCCCTTTTGGCGGTGTCCATTGCACAATTTTCATGAAGTTGCAGTTGACGTTATTGCCGCTTTTGTCTTGGCCCCGTTTATAGATGCTGCTCGGTTTTTTTTTATAGAAATTACACAGAAAATATTAATTAGTAGATTATAAGTAAAGTATTTTATATTAAAAAGGTAAAAGTTACGAGTTAAAAAGGTTTTTTAAGAAGGAAATGGCTAAGCGACTTTGTCTTTTCTAGAAATATATTTTATATCTTCTTATAATATTTAGAATTACTATAAATATCTATAAATGTTTTTATATTTTTGTTCTGTATCAATTTAAAACTATTTAATAGCTGCTGCTGTTTGGCAACTTTTTCCATTTCCATTTCGACTTACCATTTGGTATTTTTTTATTAGACTTCCGGCTTCGAGCGTTTTACTGTTTTGTTTGTTTTTTGTTTGTTTTTTGTTTGTTTTTTGTTCCTCCATTGAACTCTCTAATTAATTTGAAGATTTTTTTATTAGAACCACAAAAGTAATACCAGTTCTGATACCAATTTTGTTACCAATTTCCCATATTTTATCCTTTTAACAGAACACCGTTAACAGTAAAACTTAATGTTATCATTTAAAGAAAAGTTTTTTTATGAAAATTTTTGTCATAATTTTGTATCCTTTTTTTCTGTCCTGTTCAATTTTGTGTTATTTCGTGGGAAAACATAAACAGGAATTTATTTCTCTCCATGGCTCTGGTTATTTGTTTAAATTTATGGCAAATTTATGCATTTAATCGTTAGCCTATTAAAATGAGTCCTGACAGGACATTGCCAGGGCAGAATCGGGAGCAGAAATAAATTCTTTGTCGGTGAGAATCATAAAAAAATGTTTATCAATCCCAGCCACAGGCACGCATCGTTTGCAGGAATCCTTTTTTTAAATTTAAATGGAAACCAACGTTCGAGTGTATTCCCTATTTATTTATTTATTTTTTTTATTTATTTTTTAATAACAGCAATTAAATGCTCAAAGTAAAAAAATGCAATCAATGATAATTTCCAAGTGTCGCGCCCAGCCATGAAAACTTGAAAATTAATGCTCTTGGCGGGAAAGTCCATTAACATAAATCGTTTACAGTCAACATATTTTATTGTTTGATCCTGGGAAGATATGAATATTATAGGATGGAATCCAGGATAAAAAAAAAACAAACTGAGCAGGGACTCGTGAAATTAATTGCATTTTTAATAATCGACAGGATACTCTCTTTCGCACAACTCTTAACTATAATTTTTTTGGAAATTATTTTATTAACAACTCATTCACTGGAATCTTTTTAATTTTGTTTGGTTTGGTTTTGTTTCGAGAACAAAAGTCCTATGTCCAGCCAGTGTTCCTTTTCGAGAGGACCACCTTCTGCATGTGATCCTCGGCGGTGTGGGTGGTGTGGCTGCCACCGGCGTGTCGCGGAGTGCACTTCACCATCGGGACGCCCTTGGTCCAGGCGCTGGTGGCGTGCGGGAACTCGTCCTTGCGATAGAAGCCCATGATGCCCGACTTGCGGATGTTGCCCAGTTCGTAGGTGACGATCGGTCCCAGGCCGGTGGAGCCCTTGGCCGTGGGCAGGGACGGGACCTTCGATCGCTCCACGGTGCGCATCACGCAGGTGGTGTCGCAGGAGAGGCAGGCCAGCTCCTGCATGACCTTCACCCTCCCGGCGGCGGCGGCACAGTCGTCGTTCGTCATCTCCATGTACTTCTGCAGGGCCTCGGCGATCATCTGGACCCGCTTCTCGATCATCTCGCGGAAGTCCTTGAGGCTCAGCTCCAGGGCATCGATGCCCAGGGTCATGCGCAGATTGTCGATGATCTGCAGGACGTTCTTCTCGTTCAGACTGATGATGTGCCGCACCTCGCAGAACATCTTCTCCAGCCTGGCCTTGTACTCCTCCAGCTGCTCCAGCGACACCTTGGTGGCCAGCTGCTGGAAGTCCACCTTCTCGGCCAGCAGCAGTTCCACCTCCGTCTTGTCGATCTTCACCTCGTCCAGATGGGCTACCGCCTTCTTGAGGATGACGATCTGCTGGGTTGCATCGCTGAGGCGGCTCATCATGGCGGAACTGGATTCCTTATTTCCAGCCACATAGAGCTTGATGTCCCGAACAGTGTCCTGCAGCTCCCTCATCATCTCCATCAGCCGCTGGGAGTCCTGTTTGAGGAGCGCCGCCGCCAGCTCGTTGACCTTGTTGGTCAAAGCACAAAACTGCGACTTCAGGTCCAGCAGCTCGTTGAGCATCTTCTCGGGGGAGTAGCACAGGGTCTGCTCCAGTCCCAGCTCCTGCTCCTCCTCGGGCTTCTCCAGTTCCGTGGTTGTCGTGGAGCTCTCGTGGACCTCCTCCTCCAGCAACTCCTCTTCCTCGCCATCGCCAATCCCATCGCCACTGGTCCAGCTCAAGGACACCTCATCCCCGGTGGTCATCAGGACTCTCAGCTGCTTGGCAATGAGCCGCAGGACCTTGAGCCGCTGGGGGTTGGGCTTGCGATCGATCAGCAAGTGGGTCACATTGTTCACCTGCTCCATGGTCAGCCGGAGCTGGCCGGTTAAAGTGGACACGAACTGCTGCATCTCCATGGTGGCCTGCTCCTTCTGCAGCTCCACCTTCGACAGGCGCCGCTCGATCCGGCTCAGGTTGTTGACCGATCCGTCCAGGCGCATCTGGGACTTGTCGCGGGTCGAGGAGCGCGAGGAGATCCGTGCCGCGGGCATTTCCTCCAGAGACTTATCATCGACCTTGGCCGAGGCCAGATCCGCTTCCGGTTCCGGTTGTGGTGTGGGGGCGCCGATTGTGGGTTCTGGTTCCGGTTCCGGTTCGGGTGCCGCTGGTTCCGGTTCGGGTGCAGCTGGAGCTGGAGCTTCTTCTGCTGCTGCTGGTGCTGGTGCCTCCTCCTCGGGCGGTGGCGGTGGTGGTGCCTCTTCGGCGGGCGCCTCTGCAGCTGGAGCTTCCGCAGCCGGCGCTTCCTCAGCTGGCGCCTCACTGGCCGGCTCAGCTGGGGCTTCCCCCTCGGCATCGGCACCGGCGAACAGACGGAACTTGGAGGGTTTGCCCAAGGTCACTGCGGGGGAGTAACAGTTTTGTATTTAATCACAAAATAAAGAACCCAAAAAATACGTACAGAAACTGCTCTGCATCCGCACATTGGCGACCATGTAATCCTCCTGCTCGACAACTTCGTCCAAAACATCCAATCGCTGAGCAAAACACGTTAGCAGAACATGCAAAGCGTAAAAGTTAACATGGCCCGATTCGGGTGATCCGATTGCCACATCAATTAGTTCTTTGTAAGTGAAAGTCATTGCTTTTGTTTTTGGGGAATGGTTTGTCCAATTTTGTGGCAATTCTCTTCAGCGAGCCAAGAAATTTGTTTCCAATACCGAAATTATGATGAATAATAAAAATGTGGAACTGAACTTAACGATGTAAGGGTGTAGAATAAAACTGTTGCCAGAAATTTGATTGGAAAATCTAGAGCTGTTACTTCCAGCTCAAAGTTTGACAACTAAAGTCTGGAGTATATTTCGGTTTTAAACCTAATTAGTTAAATACTAAACGATAAAAAATAATGTTATTAGTTATGGCCGCTTAAATTGGGCAACACAGACAACGTGTGGCTAAAATATTTCACACAAAATGCGTTATGCTTCACAGCTATTAAGACTTAATTAATTTCCACAACATTTTGTGTTTAATATTTGCTGCCATGGCAGTTATTATGATTGCGTTCGTTTAATGAAAGCGGTCATCAAAGCGGTTGGGTTTTTATTTTTATGTTGCTTGGAAGCTGCCTCCGTCTAGCTGCCCCTCCGAGATGCAAAAAGATGATGCAAGCGAAACTCTGTGGGAAGTTTTTTCAGACGACTCTCAATTCTATTGAGACATTTTGGCCAGAATTAATGTTTCAATTAGTGGTCGAGAAGGTCGAGAAGAAGTCTTTGTCGTTGCCAGATTTATGGCTCTAACGTGGCTAACGGGCTAGGACTGGGTGAAAATTTAAGCCAGAGCTTCCCCAGAGCACGTCTCTCTAGTGGATAGGAGGCAGGAGTGGAAATCCCATTTGTCAATGGCAGTCAATGTTTGTGGCGCCGTAAAATCTAATTTAAATGCAAACTCGAATGTCAAAAATTGTAGAATTAAAAATCACATACGGTTTGGCAGAGTCCGACAGCATTCCAGTTACATTTCAACTATTTCGTATTTCCCAGAAACATAAAAAATATTTTCAGCAAACTGTCACATCGCGTATACGCAATCAGTCGGCAGCCAGTCAGTCAGTCATTCAGTCAACAGGATGCCGCATATTGGTAAAAATTGGCACTGATAGTACAACCTGACAATCCTGAAAAAAAACGGGGAAAAAGGGGCAACCCGTAAAGCTATAGAATAAACAAAATAATTGGACTTTTAAATACCCATCAATCATCGCTATAAACCAAATCAAAATTACGTTGATTTGTGGTTTGATTTTGTTTTTCTGTTTTTCTCTTTCAATATTAATTAGTTGGTTTTTTCTAAATAAACAAATTACTTTGATAGAAAAACGCGTTTTCCATTAATCAGGACCTTTGCCAGGGTATTTGAATATATATTTTGCGAAAATCCTTTTTCCTTTCAATGTCAACTCTGTTTATTAAACTGTGCGGCCATCAAAAGCAAACATTTTTTCACCGATGGGGGGAAGCCAAATTTCATCAATATCAAATGTTGACAAAAACTTTCAAACGAAATAAAAGGAAAGACTTTCTTTATCATTAGATTAAAAATTTTTTTATTGTTGGCAAACGCTGTAAATATCGCTGTAATGTTTTCCATGCGTGGAATTTCATTTATATGCCATCGTGAATGAAAAGTGACTTTAATTTATGCCAAAAAAACTGCATCTCAGGTTCCGCATTCAAGAAGTTGGCAAAAAAAAAAAAAGTCAGACTGCCAGACATACTCGTGCACTCGTGTGCCAAAAAAACGGAAACGGAAACGGAAATATGCGCAATTTCTCAACAAGACAATGTCTGGCTGGTGAAGCCAGGACAAGGACATGCAATAGGAACTTGTCCTTGTCAAACTGTTTGGAAACTGTTGAAGTTTCGTCATTGTCTTGGCTAGATTTTTAATTTCAAGTGGCATTTGTCTGAGAGGAACTTTATATAATTATGCAAATGTCTGATAAAAGTGTGTGCCAGCAATTTATGCATAATTAAAACTTGATTTTGCGGTTCTATTTCTTTAATGAAGTTTCAATAATTGTTTGATCTTTCAGTTGAACAGATTTACTTGCATTTCATTTTCCGTTTATGCTTCTGTCAGCTTAATAAATTCTTCTCTTTTCCAGCATTTCTTTGGTTTTCCAATTAATTGAAATCAAAACCTTTTTGAAACTGTTGAACAATTAGAAATGATTTGTAAGCACATTTGCATTCTGTCTGGTTTTAGATTCTGTTCAGTTCGGTTTTCCCCCTCAAAGCCAAGCCACTTGACTTTTGTGGCCTGAAAGTCTTTCGTTCTCAGCTGGTGGCAAACAATGGCCAAGTTGCAATAACATTAACCGTTAGCAGTCAGCCATGGCAGGACCCAAAAAAAAAGAGCCCGATGACCCAATTCGCGTTCCCAGAGCCCAAGTCAGAGCCAACTCTTTCAACGGCTTTCGATTCAATCGCAGCAAGCAGAAACAAAAACGATGGCTTCCATATTTGGAGCAAGCCAACGCATGACAGGAAGACATTACACTGCAAGGAATTACGAGACTTTTTAAAGAGTACTTTAAAAGGTAACCAAAAGCCAGCTTAATTTTCACATTCTATGAACCTTTGTTTCCCGTGTAAGCAGCCCATGGAGGCACTTACTCCGCTTTTGTCTACCTCCACCTTTGTGCTTCTGTGGCAAGCCAGCCGCTGACGTAATTTACTTGAACATCGCCAAATGCATTTCCTATTAGAGATGGCCAAGTGGAGAGTAAGGTGCGTTCGACGTTACGCAAAACCCAAAATGGCAAAACCAGCTAAATGGGTCAGTAGTGGAGGAGCGCGATGTGGGACAATGGAACTATGGCTCTGATCGTTGTTAACTAAAAAATTCAAAGACTTTTACATGGTATCATTAAGTCTTTTACAAGCAAAATCTGTTCTCGAAACAAAATCTAAACCACAGTCAACTTTTGGGCAAATGTTTGCGAGGCCAAGTGTTCCCTCTGGCCAACGGTGCGTATGTGTGTTTTTTGCGGAAGGCCGGCCTTTGGCGCTTCCAATTGAATTTCCAATCCTGCTGACCTGCTGACCAGCAGGCAGGCAGAAAGTCTGTGCATTGACCTTTGCTTTTGGCTGAATTTAATTAGCCATTAAAAATGAAGAAGCCGCGAATATTCTCCATAAATATATACTCGTTCGTATTTTTTTATCATTAAAAAATGCCGGTTCTCGCTGGTAATTTATATTTATGCCACATCGGTTGGATGGCAGAGAAATTTACGCAGATTTCTTCGGTCCGTTTTTTGTTGCCTGGCACTTGAATTTATTTATGCTGATATGTGAGATTCACTTCATCATCATTTCAGCTGCTGTGGCAGCTTCTCCTCCCGACCTCTATCCACTTAACACCTTACTGGCAGGAGCAGCTGCCGCTGTGCCCCGCCCACGCCATGTTAATAAATGTCTACGGGCCCCCTGCTCGTAGTCCCTGTCTTCGCGGCATCCTTCTGACAGATCTGCGTAACACTAACTTCGTCCTGTCTGTCTGGGGAACGGAGACTGGGGCGGCATTACAAACTTTTTAAAGCTTTAAGCTGGAAACAATTCTCACCCGAAAGGCAAATATTTCTCTTTGCGAACAAAATAAAAGCATCCAAGCATCCAAGCATCTAAGCATCCTGCTTACAGCTTCTCATATCAATAATCCCATTTGAAGAGATTTTCTGGGTTTCATTTAAGTAACTGGAAAATGATTCGATACCAGAAAAAGGGGAAACAAATATGAGGAAACTATAAAGAATAAAGAATCAAGGTTTATTTTCTTGTCTATCCAAAAAAATCTTATTCAAAACCCGCAACCCGCAACCATCATATTAGTTGAGGTCAAGCGGATGTTACTCAAACACAAATCGGTAATCAAAATATTTTTCAAATGGCCAAACCCTGTTTAACATATTGCCATAAAAAAACAAATGATTTCATCTACGACAAGAAATCCAAATAACACAACAATGGAGGCGTTGAATGCCTCCGCAAAAAAATTAATGATGATCCACCCATACTTTGGCCATCGAATGGCGCTAATTGGTGGCAAACAATTGGCATCTTCAATTACGATTATTTGCCATTACTTTACCATGATGGAGTGCCAAATACCCGGAGATCTTCTGGTGGCCTTGTTAATGATTGGGAATGAGTGGGTGGACTTGGAATTAGGTGACACGCGGAGAGGAGAGACTCATCGAGGTCCGCCTCCAAACCAAAACTCAGGAAATTTATAATAATCCGCTTAAGATACGTGCCCGCCCAGATTGCAGTCTGGGCGTCAAACTCTGAATATATACTCGAATTTATACTCGAATGTATGGGATTGAGGTGGGGCCTGCAGTTGACAACAAAAACAAGAAGCAAAGGTGAGAAATATTAAAGAAGATGCGGAGTAATCCCACCTGTCTTAACGCGAATTTGTCGCCACTCAGGTTTCTTGTTTATGCCGAATGATGTTTTACCACGATTTAAGCTTCATTTTCAAGTGCTTTTTGGGAAAGATACGAAGAATTTGTACCCATTACTGGAGAAATCTATTCCAGTCTTGGCAGAAATCCAAGAGACATTTCCAAAGTCCATCAAGTGATTTATTTTCAAGTGATTTTAATTTTTTTTATTGCTTACTTTTAATTATTGAGTTGTGAAACTTATAATCTTTCCGGTTGAGCTCGATTTTTCTTTGTTTTGTTTTTTTTTCAGTCGCTTAATGCCATGAATATGCAAATTGGTGCAGCTTTGTGGCGATGCAGAGATGGAAGTCTAGAGCTGCTTGGTGGCTCTCCCATGGCTGTCCCATGGCTCCCATGGATATCTTTTCATTCGCCATTATTATTTAAGGTCTCCGGCACTTGGCGAGGCTTTTGCATATTTTATTTTTTGAGGAGCGAGAATTCGGGCTAAATTATGGTCTACGAAAGGAGTGCTTATCATTGCATTTTCTTGCCTGAATAATTCATGGTTCAAACACAGGACGATATAGATAGAGAGTGAAATGCAATCGTCCTTACTGGTAGCCAGTCTTTGGTTCAATAGAAAATAGGAAAATCTCAACGGGCAACTCTTGTTTGAAATTCAATTTTCCCTTTAAAAAAAAAAAAAAAAGGATAAACTTTCATTAAAATTCAACTGCATCAGCAAAGATTGTAACATACAAATAATATACGTAGGTGAACCACAAAACCGCCGGCAAATCAATTGGAAACGAACTCCACTTTTCGCTCACCCACATCCTGCCCCATCCTGGCCCATCCTGGCCTGACTGGATCCTTTCAAATCAAACCATTTCATGCCAAATTGAATGCAAGAATTTAATTATGTTTCTCTTGACTTTTTTTTTCCAATATATATTTATTTTATTGCAAACATAAATGTAAACGTGTTGTGCGAGAGTATAAATATTATTCAATGATTTATTAAATGACCAATGAATAGGGTTCCTGATGGAGTCAGAAATCAAAGTACACCTCATCAGGTAATCCTATGAATCCTCTTAAAACATTAAACGATAAGTTTTCAAACTCATTCCCATCTTGATGATCCTAAAAATGGAATGGAATCCGGTAGCTGGTTAAACCTGGCACTAACATGCAGTAGATTCTCTGAATTTAAGCACCAAAAAAGTGCAAGCAGAGTCCTGGCATTCACATAACTCCTGCCCCTTAAATGCAGTAAATACAAAATTTATTTTACACTCGAATGGGGAGTCGAGGTGGCTGTGGCCTAAACCGAATAGTGTCGGAACATTGTTGCAGGTCTGGTTGGTCTGCTTGGTCTGGTACTACCAACAAACATCAACAAACAAAACAATTATTGCCCGTAGGTAATTTAGTGGAGAAAACATTACCGAGAAAACCAAATGGGAGAAATGTTTTATGGTTCTCTGTGCAACGCCCTCTGGACGCTGTGTGCGCTTAAAATAATTCCAGTTAAACATGGCCCACAATTTGCTTATGGCCGAGACTTAAATTGGGAACTGCTCTCAAGTACCGCCCCAGGCAACGCCTGCTGCCCACCGCCCCGTAATTGCTTGGCCAAAAGTTTCCCAAAAAAGAGTTTTCTTCGCTTTCCTCGCCTGTCATTCAACTTGAATCTTCATGCGGATTTTCCGCGTCTAGCCGAGTGATTAAGTGATTACATTCCGGGACAGCATCTCTACATTTTTTAAGTTTATTTTTTATATAATTATAAAGCACCTATGACACCAAATAAAATATAGAATTAAAAAAGAGTATATTAAATATACAGAATTTATATAAATGATGTTTAAGAATATTTCAGACAATCTCTTTAGTGAGTTAAGACTCGATAAGTTTAAAATAAAAGATATATCCTTAAAGCTTAAACAAAAGCTGTACTTTCAGTAAATGCCCCACAAAGTCGCAGCTTTTCTCCCGTGACAATGGCTCTCATGAACTGCGGCCCCAAGTACAGGCCCTTCTCGGTGCTTTTGGTGTCCCCATCGAGTCGAATGATGTAGTCCTTGCTGATCAGCCGCTCGGCCATGTCCTGCTCCATCTTGGGAATGAGTATATCGTACAGAGTGCCATCTCCGGCTGCCGTCAGTCTGCGGTTTACGATTGTGCAGCAATTCTCGTTCCGAAGGATCTCCTCGAACTGCTGCTTCACTTGGGGCAGGGGGATCCTTTTGGGACATCCCGAAAGCCGTTCGAAGCATTTGAATTGGTAGAAGCGACTCTCTAAATCGGAAAGGTTATCCAAAAAGGGTTTAACCGGAGGCAGGTCATCCGAATGGGAACGGGAAAGCCTACAAAGATCAGCCAGAAGTTGCTCGATCTGAGGAGTAAAAAGATCTTCCACTTCTGCGTTGCTGAAAATGTCCTGAAACGGGACAAGGATATTGAATCAATATTAATAATCAAGGAAATCGAATAATGACTCACTATAAGCTTGAATATAGCCGAGTGCAGGAGAGGAATTATAGTCAGATTGTAGATTTCGTTCATCTTTCGGGTCTCCATGTAGTGCAGGACCTTCAAGGCTTCATTAGTGTCATCGAAGAGTCTCTTTTGTCTGCTAACTGGAACAGCCTGAGCCTGTTCCCAGACCTTCAGCCAGGTATTGCCCTCAGTGGTCATTCTCACACTCAACTGATGTCTTTTCTGCCCATTTTCTGTTGGGAAATACATCTTTTAGGTAAAGATTAATTAACTTTGTTGAAGATCCTTACCATCTACGACTTCTTCCCAATCTTTGGGACTGTACCAGCGTATAAAGTCCTCTATCTTCGCCCTCGGGTTGGCGGCCTTGAAGGCCTCCATGTCGGAGAGCAGCGACGTGCACATCATTTGTGTTGTCAGGCCAGAGCCTGGACCCAACTTCAACATGACCTCTGCATCGTCCTGCAGCTGATCCTCGGTCTTGGGCACTGGTTCCTGGGTTGCCGGTATGTAGATAAACTCCTCCGGCTCCTCCAGCAATCGTTCCTCATTCAGACGCTTCAAGCGACCCTCGGGTTTGAGGCTGAGCACTGCCTTTGTTGGAGAACCAGATCCCGAGGTGGGTTCATCACAGTCGAAGAATTCTCCCTCGTCGTCGTCGTCCTCCTCCTCTTCCGTCAGGGGACTACCTGCTCCCTCCTCGGGCTTCCTCTTGCCCATCGCGTCTTGTTGCACGCGACGCTCCACGCAAACGTTGAGCATCTGGAGCTTCTGGTGGAGCAGACAGGTGCGCGTGTCGGGAAATCCAGCGGAAATTCTACCAACGAAAAGGTGTAAAGAAAACACATTGCTATCTAAAGTGTTGACATACAATACGTTTAGCTAATTAAGCTTCATTTTTCAGGGAACAAAGTTTTAACAGAAACTCTGATCAAGTTGGTTACAATCTCTTCGGTTGAATCAGTCTTGGCCAGAAGACATATATCAGTCGCATTCTTCAGTCTAGAGTCCGACAAAGACGGCTTTTGTAAGCCGTTCCCCCAACTCTTTTAGCCCAATTGATATTCACGCTCATCACGGTTGTCAACGCGTGCGTGGCCCTCTGGTCTTGCATAGCCAATGAGGAGCTGGAGGTGAGTCAGTGGCCAGAGTTCATTGAACTCCTCCGCCACAGCAAAAATGGAGCCAACTTCGAAGTACGAGTACGATGAGTGACTCCATGAGAGGGGGAAGTGAGTTATTTGGACGACGACAACGTCCATGGCCAAAATAAGGAAAAATGTCAGCAGGAAGCGGGAAGAGCCACTGGAACTGGGAACTGGGAACCAGGAGCCCTTGTCGCCCTTGTCGCCCTTGTCGCCCTGCTGCTGCACTTGGCATTTGCATAAAACTTGCCTTATTAGTTGGAGTTGCGTGGACAGCTGCAGGCAAGTGGCAGTGGTGGCAGCTGCCTAAAAGGTTTTAAAGTGGCTAAATTTGCACTCAACCGGTGCTGACAAATGGCTTTTGGCTTTTTTTTATTGACCCAACACTGGCCAAAAACACTTCCTTTTCAGTTGCAATCAAAATAAAAACCATCAAAATGGAGTACATGTCATTATTTTCTTGTTTATTCCGGAAAGCCTTACCCGCATCCTTGTCCCCATTCCTCATTATCCTCACGAATTCTGCCAATAAACTAGACCGAGTTACGTTTATTTCGTTTGTGGCCTAGAAAACAGGAAATTCTCAGGACAATCCCTAGCATTTTCTATTATTAGAATGATTTTCCAAAGCAATTATGAAACCTCTTTAAATATTCCAGAAAAACCTTTCTCTTCCCGACCAAAATTAGTTGTCCTCTTAGCCCGGAAAAGGTTCCAAAAATGAGTATTTTTTTTTTCTGGTTGGATGTGATTCTTGCTTGACGTCGTTTAATTTCTCCGGCTAAGCCGACCCAAGAGATTATCAACCTGTGAACAGACCCAACCGGGACTAAACCCATTTCTATATAAAACCCCCCTCTATATATATATATATAGAAACTTTTCAATTGACAACTTTTTCCACAAAAAAAAAAACGAGAAAAAACAAACTCACTTTTTTTTCCTAAAGCAAAACCTCAAAAATTCTAATCCACTTAAATGCTTAACAGCATTATGTGACCTTAAGCCCAGGCTAGGGCCGAAAAAAAGGATGCCACGCCCACAAGAAGTATGCCCGGCTTTTGTTAAATAAAACTTCAATTAAAACGTTTTTTTTTTTGGGTAGCCAGAGGGGGTTGGCAGAAGATTGCCCAACCTGGCCCAAAGGCAAGCGGACAAAAAAAACAGAAAATTAACAAAATAAAAACTGAAATAAGAAAAAAATCAAGCGGTTGGTTGGACCATTGTCTAAAAATGCAAATTTTTAGAAGCCAACAAACCAAAAAAAAAAAAGTGAATAATTATTTGGCCAAAACAAATGGAAAAAAAAAAGAAATTTTAGGTTAGGTTGAAGGTGAGAAAAGACAACAAAAAATGCAAAACTTAATATTATATTTTAAAAAATAAAAAAAATAAAAATAAATAAAAAATAAAAAAGTTTTCTTGCAATATTTTGTAACAGTTTTCGGTACTTGAGATACTTTTTTGTTTGAAAAAGTTGCCATTTTGTGCACTTCCCCTGCACAACTGTACTTTTATTCACTCGGACGAGTTGTTGGTGTTGTTGCATTTTGCAGCTTTCTTTGTTTTCCAACTGCAATTTTCGCACTTTTCGCGCATTAAAAAATTTAGTGATGCAATTAATACGCAGAAGGAAAACAACAAAAGCTACTGGAGCAGGGAACGGAGGCGTGAAAAAAAAAAAAAAAAAAAAAAAACAAAAAGTAAAAGGGAATAAAATGGTGCAAGAATTTTTTAATTAAATTTGTGGCCAGACAGTTGAGTGAGAAATGAGAAATGAGAAACGAGAAATGAGCATAGAGGAGCCATATAAGAGAAAAAATCAAGAGAAAATGAGATAGGGTTTTGAAAGCTTGCACAGTGAAGCTTGAAATATTTTGTCTGGCTGGTAATGCAATTTATAAATGGAATTAAGGAAGAGACAAAACCCGATGAAGTCAGGCGCAACGAACAATTGAAACATCAAGCTCGGTAGGAAGTATCTGATGGATGCAGGGAGGCGTGACATAGCCGCCGAGATGGAAGGATGAAAAACTATCAATCAAAAGACAAAATGTTGATTATTATTTCGGTTGCAGCGAAGCGTGCAAATTAATTATTATTCTGCGGTTTATCCTCCAGCTACTCCAATGGAATGGAAATAAAAAAATTCAATTTGCAAATCAAGTCCATTCACCTGCTCGGTTGGGATACTTTTTTCCCTTCCCTACTTTTTTTTTTTAGTTGCTTCAAATCACATAATCGAGAAATACAAAGAATTTTCTCAAAAGAAGCCACAATGACCACCGAAAGAAAAAAAAAGAAAGGGGTGAAAAGTGTGTGTCATCATAACTCATGATTATGCAAAAAGGTCAACAGCTTCTCTGCTGACCCTCCAGTCATTGGCCATTGTTTGCTTGTTGGCCCTGCCCGGACGGGGGTGCTTGGCTTTTCTGAAAGGCCGCCAAATTAAATTAAATGGCCAGCAAAAAAAAAAAAAAAAGCCGTGCCGCGAATGGCTTTTTTTTCAGGGAATTTCTCTTCCTGGTTTAGCGATTCGCACTTTTTGTAGAGTCCCAAAGGGGATGCAAAAGGATTTACTTTCGCTACATCTTGCTTTGTTCAATGGCATCGTCCTTTCCGACTTTTTATGCCTATTTTATGATCCTGGTCCTGGTCCGGGGACGAAAGTAAAGTGTCTGGGAAGTGAAGCACCTCGTTTGACAGGCGCAGCCAGGCAGACAGGCAAATTAATCAAAACTAAACTGCCCCAAGGATCAAAATCCTGGCATGGGATGGGGTGCAAAAAAAAAAGGGGAATCCTTTAACGCACTGTTTGTTGCCTAACGAGCATGAAAATGAAATTGAAAGTAGCCTGACAAGCTGATTGATAAAGCATGCAGTAGGAAGAAATTATTGAGAAAAATCTTTCGAAACAAATAATTCAATAAAAGAAAGAACTTATTTCTTCCTGTGCATCTCTTGCTTTCACTTTCGTTTCAATCCTTGACCAACTGACCAAAGAAAGATACGAGTAGGGCCGAGAAAAAAAGTATCACATTGGACGGAGATTTGCCTGCCAGGCGACAGTATTAATTGGGTAATTTATGGCCCGACTAGCCCAGACAACATTCACTTTTTCACCGCCAACTCCTCCACCCACGCCACCCACGCCACCCACTTTTCTGACGTAAAATTTGTCTTTTTTTTCTATTTTTGTTTGCAGCTCTATGCCGGCACCAAGATGAGACCTGGCCAAGCGACAAGAACAACGCCAGCAGCGACTAGGCCCCTGCTCGTGCTCCTACTACTCTCTGTAATCCTGGCCACCTGGATTAGTCCCGCACACGCCCAGTGTCCCTGGCAGAGGGATGTGCCCGATTTGCAGACGAGCTGCATCTGCGCCTACAACCTCGGCAGGGAGCTGTCCGTGCAATGTGATCAGGTAAGCGAGTGCTTGGAATTTACTCAACCCCGAATAGTTTCTTTTAATAAACTTTTCCAATTCAATTCCAATTGCAATCCAATCCTTAGGTGGATTTCCAGCAACTTCTGGAGGCGATGAACACCCATGCCCGCCTCAAGCCCGTCGACTTGCTGTACGTAAACAATTCATCCATCTCGGAGCTGCCCGAAGGAGTTTTCAGCAACTTGAGTCTGCACAATGTGCAGCTGTCGAGCTGCGGCATCCAGAGGATAGCCCAGGGTGCCTTCAAAGGCCAGGAGTCGGTGCTGCGAAATCTAAATCTGCAGGATAATCTTCTGGCTGACGTGCCAGTCGAGGCGCTCAAGGTGCTGGGCAAGCTTAACCTCCTGGATCTGTCCAAGAATCAGCTCAGCCAAATACCAGACGATGCCTTCACTGGTCTGACCAAGCTCTCCACCCTCAAGCTGAACGACAACAACGTGACCCTCGCCGGTGGAGCGTTCCGGGGTCTGGAGCAGAGCCTGAAGAACCTGAATCTCAAGGGAACCAAACAGCGACGCGTCCCGGAATGCATCCGCGGACTGAAGAGTCTGGCCTTCCTCGATCTCTCCCAGAACGGCATCAAAGAGCTGCCCGGCGCCGGTGGAATTCGGGTGTTCGATGGCCTCGATGCTTTGACTGCCCTGAATTTGGAAAGGAATCTCATCCAGAGCATCGGCGAAACGGCATTTGCGGGCGTACGAAAAACCCTGAGCTCCCTGAGTTTGCTCAACAACCTGCTGGCGGAGTTCCCCATCGGAGCGGTGCACTCGCTGAAGGAGCTGCGCGTTCTTGACATTGGCTTCAACCTGCTGACCACTTTGCCGGAGGCTGCCTTCCGCGGCAATCCCGGCATCACGCTCCTGGCCCTCGATGGCAACCCTTTGAGTAGCGTGCCCGAAGGCGCCTTCACTCATCTTAATGCCACGCTGCGAGGCCTATCCCTCGGAGGCAGGTTCCTGCACTGCGATTGCAAGCTGCGCTGGGTGGCCGAGTGGATTCGGAACGGAGACCTGCAGGTGAGTTAAGACACTGCCAGAAAATTTCCGACCTAATAAAGATAGAAATTGTTATCCTTAAACTAGAGTTAATTTTGTACATTAAATATTTTAGATTCCTTATGCAAGTGGTCTTTAAAGATTTATTCCATTTCTGATTTTTCCATTAAAAATATCACCCTTATCGGGTCCTCTTGCCAAATGGTCCGTTTCCGATTAGAAAACGTTTACAAACTTGCCAACAAGCTCGTTTCATTAACTTGCCACACTTGTGTTTCCCTTTTTCCTGCCCTCAGGTAACATCGCGGGAACGGAATCCACAATTCTGTGGCACTCCCCCCCGCTTCCGGGACCGTGGCTTCTATTCGATTCAGCCCGAGGAGCTGAGCTGTCCGGACATTGCTGATGCGGCCCTTCGTGGTCCCGTCGGCCTTGCCGATAACCTGAAGCCCACGCTGCCAGCCTCCCCCGATTCCGTGGAATATGAGACGGGCACGGGTACGGATGCGGGAACTGGAACGAGCCTGGCCACGGGCACGGGCACGGGCACAGGGACAGCCGCCTCTTCTCCGGTTGGCAGCAGTGTGAGCAGCCCCTCGCCATCGACAACGACACCCACAACGACAACCACAACAACCACGCCGGAGCCAACGACGAAGCGCAGCACGGTGAGTGTCCAGGTGATAAAATGAGAAGGACTTTCAGGAAGAGGCAGGGCTATACGAAGTATTCCCCATTAAACGAATCCTTTAACTTTATTCCCCCAGACACGACCTCCGACCAAATCAACAACGACTGTCTCGGCTACCACGGCCTCCTCCACATCGAATCTTTCGGTGAATGGAACTGGAACTGTTCAGGCCACCTCCATCACGACCAGCAGCAGTTCCTCCTCCTCGTCGTCGGGGCATGGAAATGGCAAACAGGCACCAGGATGGCGCCAAGGAGTGACCAATGGCAATGGCAATGCCGGCGGAGGTTCTGGCCTCCACAAGCCGCAGAGACCGCCCCTCGTCCTGGGCTATCCGCCGCAGAGGGGAACCCGAATCGACGATGCCAACGAGGTGCAGGTGAAGCACGCCTTCCGCCAGGACAGTTCCGTAATAATCCAATGGGACTCCGACACCGCAAACATCCTGGGATTCCGTGTGGTCTACCGGCTGTTCGGGGAGAAGGCCTTCAAGCAGGGACCCCCGCTGGAAGCCAGCGAAAGGGAGTTCAAGATCAAGAATGTCCCCGCCCAGGAGTGCATCATCGTGTGCGTCATCTCGCTGGAGGAGCTGCATGTGACCCCGGAGACAGTGCCCTATCAGCAGTGCCGCGAAGTGAGGACAGTGGCCTCCCAGGCCTCCAACATGGACAAGATAACGATTGCGGCCAGTGCCGCCATTTGTGGCACCATCATTGTGGCCGTGATTGTCTTCATTGCTGCCAGCAGGTGGGTTCTCTTATCCTTGCAATATATATATCGGTTTTATTTTTTTTTTTTTTTGTTTTCCACCCATGACCATGAGTTATGGGCCAACAACTGAGCCACAGACAAAGCCAATTGCTGTGCAAAGTGGCTAGCTGATTTATCGCAGGTCCTTAAGTCGTTGCCACAATTCTATAGAGTCTCTCTCTCTTGTATATTTCCCCTATCGCAATGCGTTGGATTTGTTACGCTTTGGCTGTGTTTATGCTCCATATCTACCAACCACTTCATCATCTTCAAGAGCAACCTCATTATGCTCTTCCAAAGGATACTTTGATTATGGCATCTCCAGCCTATAAACCAATCTATTATCTGTCTATAAGAATGTCATTTGTTAAATAGCAATCTTCTCGAAATGACTCGAATGACTCTATTCTAAGCCATTAAATATTATGCAATTATTGCCTCGCAAGCGTATTTAAGTCCCCATCATTTTCTCATCCTTTCTTGTTTTATTTTTTTTTTTGCAACCGAAACTTTTTCAGGCGCTCCCGCAAACTGCAGAACAACCAGCAGAAGAGTCCGCTGCCAATTGGAGGTCTGCCCGTTAATTGCTGCGGTCCGACCGGTTCACCCGGGCCACTTGGCTCCATTGCAACGCTATCGGCATTTAACAATCACAAGGTGAGCTCCCATTCTCTGGTCCCAGACCCCTGGTCCTGGTCTTGGCGGTCTTGGTTAGTTAAACTTGTATTTGGCCCGAGTTTGCCAAGAAATTGTTGCTACTCCTCCTGGCTCCCGACTGGCTGACTAGCTGGCTGGCTGACTAGCTGGCTGGCTGCCTCACTGACAAACTGACAAACTGACTGACTGGCTGATTGTCCGGATAGTTGGCTATTTTCCTACTTGGATGACTGCGGGAAATTGGCAGAGTCGCGATTTGATGACTGCTGATTGTATTTATGGAAGACAACAAATTAAACGGAGCGCAGCGTGGATAAATATTCTACTTACTGTCTGTGTAAAAAGTATTTCAGATTTGCAATCTTCAACTTACTAGTTGGCAAGGTTGCTTGCCAAAATGTCAAACTAAATAATTGCTGATAAGTACATAGTTTCAAGGATATACGTTGGGAGGTACTTTGGATAGGATTTTTAGGATACTTAGAGGGATAATCAGGGTAGAGGAGGAACCAAGAGATACTCAACCTCATCTAAGAACATTCCTAAATATTTTCATTTCCAGGAATGGGATCAAGTCTCGGCCTACAGTGGTCGCTCGATACCGCGACCTCGCATTTATCCCGTTGACCAGCCGGACGATATGCGTAGCCACTTCTCCGGAATGCCCGGCAAGGTGGGCAAGTCAAGGTGAGCAGAAATGTCCTTTCGCCGAACGAATATTTGCTTGACCCGCCATTCGAGCTTGCTGCATTTTTTAAAACCTTTCAAGCCTCGTTTGTTTATTTTCATTATTATTTAATTCGTTCTCGTTTCGATTGTTTCATTTATTTATTATTTGAATTATTTGTTTTCGCATCACACATTCGCACCAAAACACGAATCACACCCAACTACAGTAGATCCTTGGCCGACGGACAATCGCAGCACAGTTTCTCGAACAATTCGCATCGAGGATACCTGAACAGCGCCTTCCCCTCCAACCTGGTCAACTCCCGTCCAGAACTGCGACAGTCCCGGCAATCCTTGGCAGCCGCCTCGGAGCGCATGTCTCGCGCCTCCTACGCCGGATCCATTCACGGCGGCGGAGGAGGTGGCAACGGCAGCAATGGTGGAGTGGGCGGTGGCCTGCCCGTCACCAGCCTGATGGCCATGAGCGGAATGGTGGGTGGCGGTGGCCCGGCCAGCATCGCCTCCAGTGCCAGAAGATCGCGTCCCCGTTCCAGATCACGCGATCAGCTCAATGCCACGCACATACATAACCATCGACCGGGAAGTCGGTAAGTAGAACGACCGCCTCATCAAAACCGTCGAATACGGAATCACGGATCTAAACTAAACCAAACAACACCCACAACCACACCCACAACCACACCCACAACCACACCCACATCCACACTCAAGTCACACCATCTGTCGCCAGATACAAGTAGAAATCAAAAATCGTAACTCCAAACTCCAAAGGCGATTATCGCTAATCACACACGTCTTGAATTACTCTTTCGATTCTTTCTTTCGAGATTGTTGTTTCTTTATTAACGCCTGCTTTGAAAGTTTCCTAATTGAATGCTACTTTTTATGGCTTTGGTTGGTGATTAATTTAATTAGCTTTTTTATGTATCGAGTGGTGTTTTCTGGGGTCTCACAAACACCTTAAAGTTAATTGCCTTTCAATACATCATGATTTGTTTGTTTAAATTTGGCTCTTATTTGGCGATGAGTTCCGCGAAATCGTGAGAATATATTAATTTTTAATAGACTTGATTACTTGAATGTTCTTTAAAAGTAATTAGCAATTCCCTTTCATATCTTGATTCAATGATTGACCTTGTTTGCGGATTGTAAGTTCGCAAAACTAAAACTGCAACACTTTCGAATAACTTCCTCGCCAAACACTGTTCGCTCTTGATTGGCAACTATCCATGGCTGCAATCAAATCAAACTTTCATTCATGTATAAAAATTCTGTAACTAACAATGTTCGAGTATATGGTACATGCATTCCTTTCACCACTAAACCCCCAACCGAACCGCCAGCTCTTCCACAGTATAAATTTTCTTGGATTCGATTAAATTTAATTGCGTTTCGCTTGGTTTCGAGCATTTCTACTGCATCAAAGCAAATCATTGGGCAATGCTATGGAGTTTTGCCATGGAGTGGATCTCTGATATAATCGATGCCAAAACGGCAACTTGCAACTTACAATTCCAGATACTCGCAGGCGGGATCGACGCATACTTTGAACAACTACTGCGACACATCGGACAATTGGACGGATCACGACATGGACATCTATATGGCCCGCAATCCGACGACGCGGAACGGTTTAGTGCCATTATGAGGGCGGCTCAGCTTGTCCTGATATTTCAATGTTGTATTAAACTGGGATGGCATTTTCTGACAATATCTGACGCCGGCTATTGAAGCGGGCAATGGCCGGTGTCAGCAGCAACAACAGCGACAGCAACAGCAACAGCAGCAGCATCGGAGAAATGAGCGACATCAACAACAACGACATAGAAACAATCAGCAATTGGAGCAGCCATATCAGTCAGCACAGCAGCAACAGCAGCAGCAGCAGCAACATCAACAACGATTACACTACTATATGCCACAGACGGAACGTTGCACCTCACCCCCTGATGTGGTGCCTCGAGCAGCCAATTTCCATAATAGCAACAGCAATAAGAGCAACAAAATAGGCAACAATAGCAACACCAGTAGCAACAGCAACACCAGCAATCTGCAACAGTTGCCGCTGGTTACGTTGACAGAAGCTCTGGTGGATGCAACACCAGACGCTGCAGCAGCAAGTGGCATTGTTGTTGAGAACTATTTTAACGAATATGAACGTCAGGAAATCATTTATCATCATCCCACAAAAGTAGCAACTGCAACAGCAACAGCAACAGCAACAGCAAAAGCACGCCAACAGCAAAAGCAACAACCCCGCAGCAATGCCTTCCGTTTACAGTTACCCGCAATGGCAACAGCAACGACTAACAATATTTTATATAATAATAATCTTAATCATGATGCAACCAATTATAAGACGCATACATTTAGTGATAGCTGTAATTGTACATGTAATTGTAGTCTAAGCCAAGAGGAGGAGATGGATGATGAGGATGAGAACCAGAACCATAAGGAGGAGCAGGTGATGGCCACAGTGACAACAGCAACAGTACTGGAGGAAGATGGCAGCTCATCCTTGGCGGCCAGCACTTCGGTGTCAAGCATAGAGCATGTTAGACAGACAGATCATGAGGGAGAGGAGGAGGAGGAGGAGCAGAAGGAGGCGGAGCTGGATGTGTCCTTGTCGCTGAACTTGACATTGGCTGACACTGAGACACCACCAGAGGATGCGAACCCATCTGGAGACAGGGCCAAGCTTTGAGTGCTTCCCATCTACTAGAATCTAGAGATGCCGCTGCTGTTGTCACCCTGGCCTCTCACGATTTGCATAATGCATAACAATTGCGAATTGCGAATGCAGAAAATGCAAAACACCTTAAAGTATAATCCTGAAAAATAGATATTTTTATATGCTGTTTAGAGTGCAATAAATACACCACACACATCCGCTAGTTCTTTATGCAATTAGTTGAGCAATCAAAGAACTATGGTAAAACCTTAAGTCAATATGGCACTAATTAAACACAATAGCTATTAAATCGGATTAAAAAAAGTCTAGAGTTTAAGGAATCAAGGTCGGTTTTATGCTGGGATAGACAGGCAGAGAAGTCGCTGAAATAGCACAAAACACAAAAAAAAAAACAAGCAATATGTAAATAATTTAGAACAAACAAATACCAATAGCAATGTAATTTATCTAAAAACATTCCCAGTTTAAAGAGTTTTATATTATATTACAATATATTTTCTAGCTCAATGAAAAGTTGTTAAAATAATCTGTTGAAAGCAATTCCCCGACAACATTTTCTAGTCCGCAAATTTAAGCAAACCAAACTTTATTTTCTTCATTTGAATTATGATTCTAAGTTTGTCTATCCCAGTCTTGAATCGATTTACCCGTTCCAGTAGTTTTTGAATCAACCAAACCATTTACTGCCTAAACAATTTTAATTTACATTGAACTCACATTGAAGTCAATTTCATTTCGTTTTGTACAGAAGCTTCAATTGAAACCTTTGCGTGCTAATTTCTTCTAACGTTTATGATTTCTTTTTTCTGCAGAGAGATTCGAATAAAATTTTCATTTTAAAATTAAAACTGCTTTTAGTTGTTTTCTTTCTTTTTGTTTTTAAATCCAATTCGGTTAGTTTGTCAAAGCCAAGCGCCTGTACATCTTTGTATATAGAAATCTGTAGACTTAAGCGTGACTTAAGTGAAACGATTTCGGTTTTTAGCCTTATCATTATCATTATTGTTGGAGGGACAGATCCGGATAAACAGTCCGGGGAAGTCCGAGCGAAACACAGTTGACAGTTAACAATATTTAGTGCCCGTGGGCAGGAGCTTCTCGGAGCTCCAAAACAACGCCCATGGAGGCACTAAATACTTAGAGAAGTAAGCTTATATCCATATATTATATTCTAAAAGTTATTCCTAAGAAATAAATAGTTACAGACAAGGCTTTGAGCATTAGAGAAGTAAGCACAGTTTAGGTGGACAACGGGAGCAATTATTTAAAAAACAAAAAACTACCAAACAAATATTCCAATAAAACGTAGGCAATAAATTTGAAATATTTAGATTACCAAAATCGATGAAATGTTTCACAGACAAGTAGACGAATCTATATCCCAAACTAGTTTGTAAAATTGAAATCAATTTTAGTGTTAAACAATTAAAACTTAATTAAACTGCCTTAGCACATGGAGAAGAAACGAAGCACTTGCTTGAATTTAGTTTAGCAGCACTTTGAGAACACCAACCAGAACGAGGAATATATTATATTTTAATAGGTAACACCCAACACTAAAACTGCCAAATATTAAATGAAAACTTGTAGAGTACGAGGATATCTGACGTGGATCAAAAAAACATTATAACGAAACCATAATGACGAAGACACCAAACGATTTTGAAGAAGATAACACCACCAATCCACCACAGACTTATCGCAGAGAGAGTCCCATTATTAATGTGCGTTATATTGTTACTTGTAAATCGAATTCAAATGTTAACTTTGCGGCTTCACAGATTAGCAAACTAAATTTACTAGAACATTTACGAATCGTTTCGTTTGTCGGATTTTAGATCCGTACGCATCGAGTTCCAAATAAAGCATATTTTTGTTACTATCTGGTTTGTGGTATTGTGTTTTCTTTTTGTATGACAATCACTTACCCTGGCACTGACAAGGAGTTGTCCCAAAGCAGCCGGAGTTGCCTTGTAAAGGCGGCCCACAATTGGGCCATCCCCTCTACACCTCCCAGATGGGCGTGGCAGGTGGCCAAGAGGCAGCTGAGGCGACAGACCAAGGAGTCGGCAGCAGCGCTTTTGATTCTCATGGGATCGAACTGGAAAATACATAGTTTATTTTAATGTAAGTATGATTAAAGTATGAAATATTTCAAGGGTATAGGGTTTATTCTGCGCACCTTATCCTTAAAGTTTTTCTTGGCATATGGATACAGAGCTATCTCGGGATGCATGTCAGGAAAGAGGTAGGCCAGCAGTTCGCTTAACTCGCTCTCCGTCATGGGACCAGGCAGACGTTTCGTTAGGCCAGCCTGGGATGGTAGATTGTAACTCCGATCCCTGCGTGGGGATAGCTTGTGCGAGGTGATCCGATCCAAAGGATTGGATGCCCCATCAGCTCCACTACTTAAACCCGAGAAATTTCTACCCACGTACGACTCCAGAGAGCGAGTAATCTCCCCAACAGATTGGTAATCTCTCAGACAACAAGAGAGGTACGAAGAGGCCTCCACGGATAAGTAAACCTTTCCCAGCGGAGCTTTCGAGGGCACAAAATCGGTTCTTTGTTCGCTGTCGAAGGCCACATGCTCCGACAACTCGGGCCAAGTGTACACCAAGTAGATTTCCGTGCAGGACTCCGGCGTATAGCCGTGTGGCAAAGCAAAAAAGTGCTGAAGTTCCAGCTGGAAGACCTCACCATCCACGACAATATCCTCGGAGCTGAGACCATGATCGAAGGGCACATACATGGGCATACGAGTGCGCATCGTATCCAAGGCGTAAGTGGTGCACACTGAGATCTTGGCAGCCTGGTTATAGGAAGTGGGAACCTTTTCCCGAAACAAAGTAAGCAAACCCATTAGAAAACGGCACTCTGGCGGAGCTTTCTCCAGCCCAATCAACCTAAAGTTAGTCCTAAGAGCCGGGGCCAAGGCTAAGCCTGTGTAGAAATTCCATTTGGGGTCATAGATCTGTACGAAAATGGGCACAACACTCTGAACTTCCGCAGCCACCACTGCAGCGGCGCTTAGAAAGAAATTAAACTCCGAGGTGGACTTCATGTATTTGAGATTGGGGTTTGTAGGATGCAGAACAATAAAGCGCCTCAGGCCGTATATTCTGGCCAGCGTGTGAAGGTCCTGGCCGCTCCTTATTGGAGGACCAAAACTGTTCCCTGTGCTCATCAGATCTTCGTGGCAATTAGTGCGTTGCAAGCAAGGGTTCTCCTTGACCTCCTCCCGGATCGATTCTGGCTCCTCTAACAAAGCTTGATGGTACTCCACCTCGATGCCATTGCGATTCATTAGAATATCTAGCTTTTCCTGTTGCACTTTCCACTTGCACTGAAAAATTTCTTCGGGTCTGAAAGTCCTGCCCACGTCAGAGTCGGAGGAAACGTCCCACTTCTGAAGTATCTCTCCCAATTGGGCATTGAACACCTCCCAGTCCGAGTCGGCGCTAAAGTTTTCTCGGTAGAACTCATTATCATCGATTTCCTCGGCCATTTTTCGAAAAAGTTTAACGCGTATAAAAAAGTCAACAAACAAAAGTCGCAGACAAAACAATAGGCAGAGTTGCCAGACCTTAAAATTTTCTTCTCACAGCTGTTTGCCAGTGTTAGAAATATTAAATTTAAGCTTAATAAACTTTCCTTTTAAATATAAATAAATTTATAAACAAATTCAATTTAGAAAATATATTTTTGGGTAAAACATGGGAAAAAAGAGTGTATAGAGCCAACAACTTTTGTTTTTTTTTGTTTTAGTTTTATAATTGGAAACATTTCAAAAACGTTTTTTAAAAGCTCCAAGTTAGGCTTTAAAAAACTAACGACAAAAATATTTAAACTAAAATAATAATAAAACTGTATTCATTGAACTTATAAAAAGCTTTTCAAACAATAAAATGTATCCATTATCTTCTATATAGTATCGTACCAATCCAGATAATTTTTAAATATAATATTTTATCATATTCAATAAAGCTTGAATCTTAAATTTAAATATTTTTATATTTGTAATGTTTGTAATAAAACGCCACCTAAGTGGCCGCCCTTTTTTACAGCTGACAGTTGTCTGTCAATATTTTTCATCTTGCCAAAATACCATATTGGGCCAAGGAAAACTTCAAAACCCTTCTGTTAGGCTTCCTAGAATTTACGAAAATTAATAATTTCCTAAGAAAGTCGAAAAAGTAACTAAATGGTGGGCAGTAGCAAGAAACAACCATCCAAGCACCGCTCCAGCATGGGGGAACGTATCCTGGAGCACCTGACTACAGTGCACAGTAATGGAATCCGGAACAGAGCACAAAACCAGGAGTCATGGCGCAAAAATGAGGAAACCTGGAGGCTAATCGCCGAGGATTTGGCCAGGAACTCGGACGAAAGTCGTCCTTGGCATCTGTTCCGCCGGTTGAGCCAGCCAAAGAACAAGGACGAAAGTGTGCCCAAGGATGATAAGGGATCGGTGAAGTCCAGGGAGGGCTCTCAAAGCAAGCATGAGGAAGACTGTGAGTAAACCTTTCTATTTTAAATACATTTTTAAAAAGGAAAAGTAAAGAAAACATTATTTAAAAGCCTTTGGAGATATTGAAGTTCTATAAATGTAATCTATAAAGAGTCGAGTGTCTCTAAACTAGTTAAAATTTTAATACTCCCGGTAAGGGTATAAAAATAAAGCCATGTATTTCCTCTGACAATTTGTCACAGTTGTCAAAATTGGCATTTGTGAACAGCTTTGACGTTTACCCCCATTTTAATAGTTACTTTTTGACTGTTTAAATGCCAGGTAGAGAACTACTTATATAAGAATAATTTAATTATATTAAATCCCCTACAGCTAGCAGCAATCCTGATAACAAGCATCGTAATCCATTTAGATGCACCGCCTCTAGTGAACGCGACAAAAACGCACACGCAGTATCGAAAACCAAAGCTAAAGCTGACGAAGAGGAGGAGGCTGCCTATAACGTCATGAAGGACGAAAAGTTGTGTCTTTTGAAGCTACAGCAGGCTTACTATCGCGATGAAAACTCAAGAGCTGCCGAGAAGCACAAGCTGGAGTTAGAAAAGCATGTGGTGGAGTTGGAGCAGCAAAAAATCGAACTGGAGAAGCAGAAATTGGAGATAGAAAGGCAGCAGACCGAGGTTCAAAGCTTGAATCTAAAAAATACTCTCCTAGAGCTGGAAGTCCTGGAGAAACGGGCAAAACTTAGCTGCTCCTATACACAGAATTCGATGACAGGCTAATTACTAACTCAACATATTATCTAAGTTTAGTTAGCACTTAAAGAAGCCATATCTGGTTGCAATTAGAAGTCTGAAATCTATAAAAAGGAATATTCGTAGAACGAACTGAGAACATAAATGTAGAAATACTTATAGAAATGCAAAGCTAAATAAATGAACCTTTTGGCTTAAACAATATCGCTTTGATTAAAATCATCGTTAGTTATATTATTTCCATTACTATACAATGACTAAAAAAACAAAATTTGGATTGAAAACAATAATGGGACATTCTTAATTCCGATTGCTAGTTTTGGCACTATGTAATTTTTGTTTCCACTTGATGTCTTGATAGCTCCCGCTTGAATTCGAATTAATACTTCGTTTTTTCTCAGCCGTTTTGTTTGGTTGTTTTTATTAATTTACATCAATCCATTCACTATGTAGTTGGGGCTTAAACGATAACAGCTCTCTGGGTGTTGCTACTCTTTAACCAACCACGAGGGTTCCCTCATCGGGGAATTCGTGGGTGGGCACCTCCAGATTAAGGGGAGCCGGTCCCTTGCGGATCCTGCCCGAAGCGTCGTAGTGGGATCCGTGGCAAGGGCAATAATAGCCTCCAAAGTCACCGGCGTTAGCGATGGGCACACAGCCAAGATGCGTGCACACACCAATAACCACCAGCCATTCAGGTTTGATCACACGTTGCTATAAGATAGAAATAATTATTATATACCTCAAATATTTAGAAATCTCATTGCTTTGGAACAAATTTCTCCAATCAGAAGACTTATACGTACATCATCGGTTTCGGGATCGCGTAGCGATGCTGTGGGCACCTGGCGTTCAGTATCGATCTCACCGGGGGTACGGTGGCGGATGAACAGCGGCTTGCCGCGCCATTTGAATGTCACGGACTTGCCCTCGGGGATGTCCGACAGCTTGATCTCGATCTTGGCCATGGCCAACACATCGGCGGTGGCGCTCATCGATGACACGAAGGTGTTGACCAGACCCTTGGCCGCGTACGCGCTTCCAACAGCTCCAGCTCCGACCATCAGGTAGGAGAAGGCCTTGCGCTCCTCGGAGGTATTACTGCGACGACGGCTGTCCTTCACGGAGTCACGACGGTAGTCGGTAAAATCTGGCACCTGCAGGTCCGTGTGTCCCTGGCGGTTGGCTGCAAGAAAACAAATAATAATAAGTAACTTTTCTTAAATGTTTCTTCGGGTTTTGTTTTGGTTAAACACCTGTTTAACAACTAACACAATAACATTACTTTCTAAAAACAATGTGAGCGGCTGTAACTGCCTTGAATTTGGAACTTTTAGAGGCTCTTGTTTACATTATAGACTTAGAACAACCCTTTAGCTATTAAATGACTATGTAATATCTTTAGGAGAAGGAATCCCTATATTATTATTATATGTTTCCAAGCTTCGGTTCCCTCCTTTCTAATAGTTGTTGTTGTTGGACGAGGTTATGTTGAAATTACGTAAGGAAGTTTGCCAATTCTCCTGGTGTTGCTTTTAAGCCGCATCCTAGAGATATATCCTTGTATTTGAAGAGATTTATTACGCTTTTCCCTGTTTTATTCATTATGTAATGGATGTGTTTTTCTGCCCAATGGGCTTCCTCGATGAATTTGCAACCTTACCCAAGGAGTTGACGGCCACGCCGGTGGCCTTGAGGCCGGAGGAAATCGCCTGGACACCGCCTCGGACGTAGGCTCGCGACACGGCGTTCAGCATTTTGTGTGGGTTTGCGTTTGTCTGATTAAAATAATCACAAAAATGTTCAAGTCGAAATTTCGACGTTCGTCGCTTTCTGCCTGCTGAGCACAGGGTTGCAAGACGATAGGGTGGAGTTGCCAGTGTTTTTTTAGTCAGCTGATAGCACTGCTGCCGGATATCCGTGTGGATTAAGTTGCTATATTTTATAAATTTAAATTAAAAAAAATATACATACTAAGCGGATACATTAGTTTTTATATACAACTTAATCATGGTTTTGATTTTTGGTCTTTTGAAGCCAAAAACGTGAATACGTAGACATTCCAATAAAAAAACTAGCGCCATCTAGATGACAAGTTTTTGTTTTATATTTTAAAAATTTGGCTTATTTTTAATAAAATATTAAAGCAGTCTTTCCATGTTTTAAAAACGAATACGCTACCAAATGATTTCAGTTTGATGAAAATTTAAAAAAATTTAAATATAATGCTTTTTATGAGTAACTATTAACGGTCTATTTTGAAATAAACAACAAAATTGAATTTACATTTTTAAATGCAATTTGTATTCATTAGAGTTTTTTAAACAATGTTAATAAGTACACTTACTATCAGTTTTTTATGGTATTTAAAAATTGCATTCAATATTAAACTATAAGATCCTTCCTAACAAGAAATTGTCTTGAAAACAAACTGCTTAACATTATAGAAAATTAAACTTAAAGGCTCTCCATTAGTTGGTTGCCTGGAGATATTTTCGTACTTTTGACAAATTGCATTTTATTTACCTTTTAATCTAACCCTTTCATCCCCCACTTGCAGATAAACCAAACCTTTTCTACCCCTGGTCTAAGAGAAAACTACCTTCCAATAAATTAGCAACTGCAACGGCTTAGCTTTTCCCCAGATGATAAAAGGGTTTCCATGGCAAACCGGTTCGACCAAAGAACAATGACATTCGGAGATGACCGGAGATGGAAAGTCCAACCACCGAGTTTTCACAGATTTTCCAATGCAGTTTCCCATCATGATGTCACTGATTGGACTTGACAGAATCTCGTTCAGGGTGGATTCGCTTAGCTTAATTAATAAGCGGACCTCTTGAGTTATTGTTGGCAATTTACAAATCGTTCCCTGGCTGATATCATCCAACTCATAAAATGCCAATAAAAAATTGCATAAAAAATAGCCATGGAGTATGGGAATTTGTTATGCGCATAAAAATAGGCAACCGAAAATTTGGCCAAACTTTAAAACGGAAAAAGCATCCACGGGCCGTAAAATGCGGGAAAAACTCTCCCACAGCCGGCCGAAATGTAATTCCTCTGGCGCCAGCCCTGTGATTATCGAAAGTAGTTCTTTTTGATGTCGAAAGTTTGTTGCCTGCCAGCCCGCCCACCTACTTCTCCCCCACTGTAGGTGGCAAGTGAAAGTGAAAGCGAAAGGCGAATGTCGGCCTCCGTATCCGTCTATTTTCCAAATGGGGCAAGAGGGGGAAAATCTGCGCACATAACAGCTCCTCTATGTACTCTGCCACAGGCACTCACACACACACCGAAGCTTACAAAAAGGGGGGCAGGCTGGTTGCAAGAATGGAGTGGGGAAAAAGTGCGTGAATATTTCCCCAAAAAACAAAAACAAAATGAAAATTTAGGACCCCAGGATATCGCTAGAAAAATACTCTTACTGAAGATTTTTTAACCATATTAACTACCAAAAAATCTATGCAATAACTACTATTATATACAGTTTTTTAACAGAAAATTAACTCGTTATTCCCTTCAAATATTAAAGAAGTTTTTACTTGCGCTTCTATGTCTTCTGACACTCGGGGGATCTTAATTTAATTTTTTGGCAGTGCGTGGGACAGGAAAGTTAAAACTATGCCGCGTAGGCGTTGTGGCACCAACATTCCCCCATTCGTTGGAGCCCTCCCCCCAAGTCAACCACCAATTCCCTCTTCCTATTCCCCCACAGCAACCGCATCCTTCACTCCAATTTAACTCTGTCAGGCTTCGGCTGCGTTACACTTTTCAGCAACTTTTACATGGGAAACTGGCGCCAACTACAACAACTACACAACAACAACAAAATACATCAGTGGGCCAAGTTACAACCCTGCCTCAGGACACTTGCCACCCGTTTTCAGCCACCACCCCCTTTTCCCTCTCAAAATTTCAGTGTGGCGTGTGCAGCGTTGCGGCTGCGGCAAAAAAAAACATTCACAGGGAAAAAAGGATAAAGGATTATTTATAAAATAAATTCTTTAATCCTAAATCTATTTATTTTCTTTAAATTTTCAAAGAAAACAACATTTTTTCAAAGGATAAAAAATATTTTAAGGATTTAACAACTTGCCGAGTTAGTTTTGCAGTGAAAATGCGACGACTTTCCTGCTTATCGCAACATCAGCCAAGCATAAAGCTCAGCCTAGTACCCACCCCCGCTCTGGGGCACCACTCCAGCTCCTGCCCATGCTCTCCTCCCCAAAAACCGAGACTCATCCCGGCGCTGGAAAAGTTGAAAGTGGAAAATTGTGCGAGGCAGGCAAAAAGTTTTGTGCGGCTCCCTGACTGACAGTCTTTCACAGATGCCAAGGAACTGCCACGCCTACTCCCACGGCATGCCCTTGCAGTGCCCCACGTTCACCCTTTGACTCTCTCATCCATTTACCAGGACGAAGACGAAAATTGAATGAATCAGGATCATCTGTGCAGCATCAGGCCCACAGAAAAGTGGAGCCACCGTTAAGGAACTCACAAAAATCCTTGTGGCCTGTGCAGCGTTGCTTTGGATCCTAAAAATTTGCCACAGCTGGCGGTCATTTATGTGCCATCCTCCGGATACGCTGGTTTTTGCATTTGAAATTATTATTTCTTAGCCGGGCTCAAGTCGGGCCATTTTTGGCCACTCGGATTAGGTGACCATGACAATGGACCCGGCCAGTATGTTTTTATATTTTATTGGATTCTCTCCGAAGGATGTCGGCTTTAAGGAGTGTGAATAATGATGTTTCAGTGTCTGTTTTGGGCCTACGAATCACATCAGTATAGCAGTCAAAGGACAGGGAGGTAACGTCTTAAAGTTGAGGTTTAAACCAGGTTTAAATAAATAAAAGGAAACTTGCTAAAGTTCCTGCTTATCTACTATTTTGTATAGGAATTTAAACTTTAAAAGAGTTCCTAACGCTTAAATTTTGAATCTCTTTTATAAATATCCTTTCAATCCTTGTCTTTCTAATGAATGGAATTGAAGTTTTATTAATCCTCTTGGTTGCATTAAAAAGGTGATGTCAATATTCCCCTAATAGACTATTTGTCGCAAAGCTATAGAACCTTACCTACTGACACATAAAATCATGTGACATATTATATATTTATTACATTATTTTTCCTATATTTTCTTGATTTCTGAGACAAACTTCCTTCCATCTAAATTTTGTACGTACATATATCCATTTCCGATCCCCAATTTCCCTCCCCACGCCAGGACTTTATCTGCTTCCCAGCTTGAAAGTTTGTCAACAACTCTCGCCTTGCCTGGGGCTAAGCAAAAAAGAATAAAGTTCCTGCGGCAGGATTCGTTTTTATTTTTGGGTTTAAGCGGGAATGAAACCTGCCCTAAATTCGCCCAAGCGGCTTAAAAAGAAAGCAACCGAAGAAAAATCGTCAGGCACACGCAGCAGGAAGGCATCCTGAGATCCTGAATAAAGGAAACGAAAACGTTGCGATTTTTTCCTTCTTTTTTCCCGACAGACTGCATGAGGGAAAAAAGTGAAATGTTTGGGACGGGGACTTGGGGGAAGTTTCTTTTGGCGGAGGCGCAGCACGCATAAATCTACGGCCCAAATTACATTATTTTGTCATTTTCAATGGGCGCCTCCCTGGGTGTTTTATTTATTTTTTTTCTGCTTTCTTTCCGTTCTATTCGGCCTGCTGCAGTGTCCTGCTTGGTCCTGTTCAGCCCGCCAGGCACATAAAACTCAGTCGAAAATAAACTTTCAAGAAAATATACCCCACGCACCGAGTACAACCCAAAAAAAAATGCAAAAGCTCCAGGGCAGAAGTTTTTCCCGGCAAATAAAAAACAACAAAAAATACACGAACACAGTCGCGAGTACATTATATGCAAGCGGTGGGGTGGGGCCTTTGTTGGGGCTTTAACACAGCCTGGGGTTGCTGCTGAAAGTGAAAGTAAATGCAGTCGCAGTCGCAGTCGCAGTCGTGGTAGCGGTCGCTGTCGCGGTCTCTGTCGCTGTCTCAGCCGCAGTCGCAGCCTTTGTCTACGCCAACGCCAACGCCGACTGAGCTGCTTTTCCCCCCATTTAGCAATGCCCAGCCACCCAAAACACCCAACACTTTCGCTCATTTCCTCTCTCTTTCTGTTTTATTATCCTGCAAGTATCCAAGGACATTGGGCCCATTAAAAATGAAACAGCAAAAGCTTTCCTTCGTAACCAAGTTTTCTTGAGACCAACTGCAACTTGGCGACTTTTCTCCGCGCCTCTTTCTCTTTCCCGTTAGCTTTCTCTCACTGCTCTCGCAATATTCTGCATTGTTTATAACTATTTTTCGAAAATGCGCTTGCGTTGGCTCTCCCTCGCTCTCGCTGTCTCGCTCTCTGGCAGGAAACTTTCACTTTCCTTGGTAGCCTTGTCCTTTGCCTTCAACTTTCGCTTTCACCCTGAAAGTTCGACGACGTTGCTCCTTCTCTATTGCGATTTTTCTCTCTTTCCCCCAACTGCTACTATCTCGCTCTCACTCTGCGAACTTCCTGTGTGGGCTTCCGGTTTTGTTTTTACAACTGATAAGGCGTCCTGCCGGCACTTTGGACCCCCATTTCGCCCTTCGCCCACAAAAAGCACCCCCTTGCTCTTTCTCTCCAGTATTAGTCGTTCCGTCTCTGTTGTTCCCTTTTGGGAAGCCGACCAGCAGGCGCCCGGTTGCTGCTGCTTCTTCTTCTTGGTGCTTTTATTATGGCTGTGCGTTGCAAGGATCAAGGACGTTCAAGAAAATCCACGGCCAAGAACAAAAACAAAACAAACCCAAAAGGAAAGTAAAGCCAAAAGTAAAGTAAATAGCAAAAAATGCAGGGCGTTGTTGAAGTTTTTCGGTGGGGGTATGACTTTGACACGGGTTGATGGGTCTGTGTATGTGTGTGTGAAGAGGGGGAGGGGGATGGGGATACACATCCCACCCCCGACTCCAGGGAGGCGAACCTGCCACCCCTCAGACCCCCTCTTTTGCGTGTGCGTTTTTTTTCGGTTGCAGCTTTTATGTACTGTACTTTGTGTATATAAATTCGACCAGATGTGCGTGCGCCGGCGCCTATATACAAAAATTGGATGATGGGAGTTCTCGGCTTTATCCTGTGGGAGGTGGAATTTACTGCAGTCCTTTATGGGCAGGCTGAAAAAGAAGAAGCAGCCCCCCAAAGAAGGAAACTCATACCCCTTGGCAGACGACCACTCGCTGCGTTTGTAATTTTGGCGCCTTTGTGCGTGTGCAGCGGTTGAATGGCAGCCAGGAAGGAGACGGTGAAGAAGGACCTCAAGGAGGCAGGAGAAAAGGAGCGAATGGAGCGATTGGGGCGAATGGGGGAGGGCAGCCAAGGAGAGGAATGGGTTTCGATGTTTTGGGGGCTTGGGGATTGTACAGTGACAGAATGTAATTTGATATATTTTGAGAAGGCATTTCCAATGCCTGGTGTTTGGGGATATACTAGAAACAATTTCCGTTGCTTTAAAGGATACTTAGAAGGATATTTAACAGAAAAGGACAAAGAATATGAATAAAAGAACGGAAATAGGTAACATTTTCATAAGAACTAAAATAGTTACTATCATTATTTTGAATTTTAGAAAGCTTGAGCATATTTTCAATTGAAATATTATTATTTAATATAATCTTCTTAAAATCCTTACAGTGTAGCAGGCACATTTTCTTCGGTTTTATGTGAGTGACGTTGACTTTGTTGCGGTTGTTGTTGCTTTCTGGCAGGGCTCTATGTGCCACTTGCTATATAGAACATGGGACTTTGGTATATAGAAGTTTGGCTCCACCAACTTCCTGCTCCTTCCGTGTCCTTTTCAGTTGTTCGTGTTGCAGGCCTGCTTTTCAGTAAATTGCGTAGTTCGGACGGCTTTTGTTGTTTCCGCTTGTGGAAATGCAAGAAAAGCGAAAAAAACACGAATTTCCCGGCCTACAAGCATCTTCTACATCGTTGGCATTTTCCGCCTTGGGCTGTTTTTCGCCTGGCTCTTCCATCAATGTGGGTCGCCTGCTGCTTCTTTTCGGCATTTTCCTCTCATTTTCCACAATGTGCCACGCACTGCATAGAAATGAGCTGGAGTGTGTGTGTTTTTAGCTTGCGGTGCGTTAGTTTAAAGTTCCTTTTTTGGAAAGGCGGTGGAAAAAGGCAGGGCGGGGATGGCTGAGTTTTCCGAGTTGCGGCCAGGACCTTTTGCTTTATTTTTACTTTTGCAAGGAACGGTGAAAATTCTCTTTGAGGTTTGAGGTTTTCATGTTGTCAGATGTCAGATACTTTTTACTTCACCATCTTCCATCCGCCTCATCGTCCTGATTTTTTCCCCAACAGTTTCTACGGTTTTCTAATAAAGTGCCTTTCCTTTTAGCCGAATGGAATGAGTTGAAGGCCGTGTAGGTTGGTTAACTCGAAAATTAATTGCAATTTTAAAGCTTTAGATTGTTGAAAGTTTAAAGGAAACTAAAGGAAGATTCCTTCCTACAATATAGAATTAAAATTCTGTTGAAATATACCCTACAAATATTATGTACTATTTATTACGAATAAGTTTGTAAAAGTTCTGTCAAAATTTTTGCCCCATCCAGGATTTCGTAATTAATTAAATAGGAAGATAGCAGATGTCTGTTTGGTAAAACGTTGCATCCTTTCAGCCCCCTTTTGAAGTCCAGCTCCTGACAATCCAGCATTTTGAGTTCCTCGTAAAATGTCAATCACAACATTGCGCGCACTCCCTTTTGATCTCAACCCTTCTTCAATTGGAAAAGCGAGGAAAATTAAAAAACAGTCAGGATTAAATGTATTTGTAATTATGTATTAGCTGGAAATGCTGCGTCTTTGCTTGTAACTTTGCCGTTATCCTTCCTTTGAGCTTTGATGCTGCCACTGAAGCGACAGTTGTTGTTGCTGTAATTGCTCTTCTGGTGATAACAAACAAGGACACAGGCAGAGGCACACAAAATACGCAGAATATAGAATATCCAAATGCTATGTACAAGTTTCTGGGAACACAGGGGGCTGCAAGGATATGGACGGTGGAAGGAAACACGAACATCAGAAGCAGCATCAGAATCAGGAGCGGCTTGCATTGACAACCAGCAGAAAAGGAAGTGCACTGCGAGGAAAGGTGCGAGGTAAGTCCAAACAAATCCTTGAATCAAAGTCCTGTTTTTAAATTCATATGAGGTCTCTGGGATATAAGCTTACCAAGGACTAGTATGATTTACGAAAAAGTTCAAAATTAATTAACTTAAATAGTTTCCAGTCTTGCACTTACATTTACTTTTTCGTAATTAAACCACCCCTTAATTTCTCTCCCTGTATAGGGTCCTGTGTTTCGGCCTACGCACAAGCTCTGGCTTTCACTCACACCACTGCACAGACTCAGACGCACACAGATGCAGAGTAATTATGTTTCGCCAGCAGCTTCCAACCCCCTTCCCACACCCACTGTGCTTTTCCACTCCCCATCCCTTTGCCCCTCTCATACTGTATCTCCATGGTATTTTTAGTTCCGTTGCTCCACCTTCTGCTGCTTTCTTGTTTTCATTGCATATCTCCTAAGCCCCACTCTGTCTATCCCCCAGCCATGTGGCGCCGTCTCTTTCGCTCCCAATGGCCATTGACAAGGAGCTGCGGCTCAATTGAAATTTGAGGATTTTTGTCTCAGTGCCCTAATTAATTTTACGTACCATGAAAATCATTGTTTGTTGCTTTTGCTTTTGCTTCTGCCTTTGCCCGAGTCCTTACAGCCTTTACATTGTTCTTGCCGTCTTTGGTTGTTGTTGTAACGCCTAGTACATGAGCATAATGCAAAATTGAATATGTGTGAGTGAAAGTGGGAGTTAGGGAGAAGAAGGAACCGAAATAGATGGAGACTTTAGGTCAAGGTGGGAAGAAAGTCCTTAGAAATAGTACTTTTTTTCTGAAATCGATTTTATAAAAACTTCTTAATATTATTCCCCTATATCTATTTTCCTTTTTGTTTTTGTCATTTATTTGAATTCAATACCCATTCTTTTGCTTTCTCCATTTTGTAAGTCTCTTCCTGTTTCCACACGTTTTCCTTCTGCTGAATATTCATGCTTTTGCATGCATTTGCATTTTTAGTATCCAGGAACACCCTGCTACACTGATTTCTTCCCAAAAACCCCCGAAAAATGGAGGAAAAAAAGAAAACAAAAACTCCAAGCGATTTAACTCGAATCTCGCCGGGCTTTTGTTGGAATTTCTAACCAAAAACCGCACTCCTCTGACTCCCGATTTTTGCTTTGACTGCCCACGTCGCGTTGCTTGGGAAATTTGAGAAAATTAGGTTATGCCTTTGTTGCTGCTCTCGTTTTCTAGTCCTTTCTCTGCTAGTCCTTGCCCCATTCCCCGTTCCCTGCTACCACCTGAAGCTCTGCTCAGTTTCCATGTTTTTTCTCCAAGGTAATTAAATGCTGCCCGGCTGCGGGGCTGCCCCTGGCTGGACCGCAGTTACCAACGTGGCGGAGGCCTAACTGGGTTGCGGGGGCTTGGGGACTCCTAATCAGCAATCCCAGTCGATCGGCCCACACCCCCTTAGGGTGGTGGTGGGAATTATGCAAATGACAAGCACGGAATGTGAAAATTGTTTTTTCATTGCTGCATTCGGGGAAAATATGTTCCCGGTCACAGTGAAATTTTAATTAAAACTTCTACAACATCAAAACTTGAGCTGCATTACAGATTAAGTATTGAATTTAGATGTTTTTTTAAAGCTATTTGTTTGTACTTTAATTTTGTTTCGTTCTTAAGAATCCTCCTACGTCCGTTTAGATCTAAAGTGGTCTCTATGGCAGCTTTTTATTTCTACTAATTAAGTACCTGAGCTGAAGTAGCCTGTGAATAGATGCGAATTTCAATTTAATTTCCCTTATTTTGCAAATGGTCTTGTGTTCTCCACTGCAGTCTCAATGATTTATTCACAAGTATACTTATTGGCCTTTTTTCTGGTGTCTTGTCGTTGCGACCATTAAATTAATTGCAATTTATCGATTTTCAAATTGCAATCTCAACGGGCCATAAAAAATATCGCTGCCTGCCACAGCACTGAGTATCCTTTATATGTTTTGCTGCCCCCTCTTCAAACCCCATCACATATCATCATGAAAATGCCGCAGCACGAGTCGCAGGACGACAGATAAGGCAGCTGGAAAAAGTGAAAAAAAACTAGCCTTGGGTAGGGAAACTGCTCCAGGATCTGGGTCTGGGTCAGAACGTGGCACCGAGTCCGAGTACGAGTACGAGTCCGAGTCTGATTCGTGGTCCAGACTCAATGCATTGCATTCTCATCCGTGACAGTTGGGCAGAAAAAAACCCATGGCCTCTAGTGTATAGAAATAAATTGTTGGTCTACGTCGAGCAGGGACAAGAATCAGACACGGCGTATGCGTAATGCCAAAGGACTGGGTAACGGAAGAAGCGAAAAACGGATTAAATGGGAAGAGATGAATGAAGGCTAACGAGAATCATACTTTGCGGATAAATGTAGGGTATTGATTGAGGTAATCTTGGAGAGGCATTAAGGTAAAGCTTTAACTCATTATAAGCAAAGGAAGATCCTTTTATTGTCCAGGAGTACCAGGTATAATATATAATTTATCTTTTATAAAAATATACATTTATTCTTTTCTTATAGAGTATAAACCTGCTTAGTAAACCCGCTACATCCACCTGCTGTCCAAGAGGCCAGGCAATAATGAAAAATATATGTGTGCACCATTAAAATACATCAGATAGGCATAGATCACATGCTCAGCGGGTTTGTGGAGGATGTGTGGGTGTGTTGTAGCTGCTGGTCATTTGCTTGCCACATGCATTGACATGGTTGTTGCTGTTGCTTTGGGTTTTTTTCTGTTGCCAATGCTGTTGTTATTGCGTTATCTTTGCTGTCACAGCAACGTCAGGCGAATTCTGTCCATCCTCATCTTGCTACAAGTGCCTGGATGTAGCTGTGTGTGTGTGTGTGGGTGGCTGCCCCATGGGGTTGCGTGTGTGTATGTAAGGGGGAGGGCCTGGGCTGGATGGTTGGACTCGTTAGTTAAATGTGAAACGGTTTTCATATAACTTTAATGAGGTGACGGCCTTTTTACGGACAACTCGAGTTTCGGGTAACGGGCAGAGATTAAGGGATTTTTAAATAACTTAAATAAATAAATTATTTCGAAATAAGAGTGTTTAAAAATACTCTCATACACATTTGTTTATTCTATTATCCTTAATATGCCACAGCACATCCTCCAACGGACTGCCAATTTCCCTTTAAAATCTTTTTTAAAGTGCCATTGGTCATTTCCTTGGAATTCGGCATATCCCATTGGCAGACCAATTTAAGTAGCTTATCCCCTGGAACCTGGAAGCCGGCTCTCGGCGCAATTTTAACTTTTTTTCTAGGCAGCCCAGTCGAGGCACAGAATCCAGGCTGAAGGGCCTCTTGACTTGTCCTACTTGTTACCAAGCAAAGAAGCTAACAAAAAAGGAGCCGTAAATCCTCTGGCCAGAGGCGAACCAGGCCCAGGACTTTAGTTCGCATGTGTTGTGGTCTTCCATCACAGAGTCCCAAAAAAAAAAGCAACCTAGAAAAAGTGAAGGAAGAAGGCATAGGCTGAGGCCCATCAAGTATGCGCACCGTTGGCCATGCCAACCAACCAACAAAAAAAAAAGAGCACAAAAATATTGTGTGCTACGAAAAAAGTTACGTTGTTGTTGCAGCTGTTGTTGTTGTTGTTGTTGTGAAAAGTGCCACGTTACTTTCCCCTTACTTTCTCCTCACACATCAAAAAACTTCTCCACTTCCTGCACATTTTTCGGGCGCCCAAACGAAGTGCGTGTGTCTGCATTGTAAAAACTTTTAATGGCCAAAACAGGCAGACCTCCAGACCTCCTTCCAGGACCCCCTGGGCCATTGCATATGTGAACCACAGGTGCCTGGATCCCGCCACGGCCCTCTCCCACAAGTATTTTGGTAACAACTTTACAGCTGTTGCCTCAATTCCCGGCCATAATCATTAACATTATGGCCCAGATTGCTGGGCGAAATGCCGGCTTTAAGTTAGATTTTACTTTCTACTTTCTCCCGGAGAAAGGCCTCTCCTTTTCGTCCTTCTTTCCGGTAGCCCAATGCATTTTCGATATACAGTTGACAACGTCGACAATTTATTTTTGCTGGGGCCATAAATCAAAAATGCGTAAAAATTTGTACTTCGTACGCATTGGACGGGATAGGGCACGCCCATTCAGTCCTCCCCTCACCCACACGTCCCATTCCTGCTGGCTTGGCAGGCCAGGATAAAAAAAAAATGCGTATATAGGGGGAAAGGCCCATTATCATCATCAACAGTCAGCAAAATGGCAGAACTTGAGGGACAGGAGCATTGGGTATTCCGGGGCAGGACAGAAGCGACCGGAATAGCAACAAGCAGGCGCACCTGAAGGCCCCCCAGAAGGCGGAACTTTTCAGGGGGCGAGGCCATCGAGGGTTGTTACAAGAGTTGGAAAATAAAACTTGAGAGTGAGGAAAATAAAATGATATTAACGTAAAATATTAAGTGATTTATTTGTGATTTAAAATGATTTATCTTTTTTAAAGTTTAAAACAGTTTTGCAGTTAATCTAATTCAATAAAATAATAAGCTTAAGATTTTGTATTTATTTAAAGGATATAAAGGATCTATTGCCCCGGAACACCTGAAAACTACTCACCAATTAACCCCCGCATCACCACCCCTTTTTGTAAATATTCTCGGCAACAAGGTTGCAATAACAACAGGAGCAGCAGCAGGAGCAGCAGCAGGAGCAGCATGAGCAGGAGCAGGAGGCAGTAGCAGGACCAGGACCCAGCAGCAACACGAACACATAAACACAAACAGACAGCCGATTGCCAGGAGCAGCAGAAGCTGCAAGGAAGCAGAAGAGGGTTCGATAAAGTTGGGCGGAAAAAAACAGTGGCCAGAGAAGAGGGTGGGGGCAAGCGTCCAGGTGGAGGCGAGGGCGTTTTAAATGGGGAGGGGCGCAGGGCCCCAGGAAAGGTGCGTACAATCATTTTATTGATTTATATGCCGAAGCTATTACAACTGACATTCGAATTTTCCAACCAGTGAAAGTGCTGCGAGTGGGCGGGTAGAGCGTGGCAGTGGGTGGTGTAATATTATGAAGCAAACGCAAAAGTTGCGTGTGGCATGTGGCAACCCCGATGTGCGAGGAATTACTCCGGTAGCTGTTAATGTTGTCACTGTTGTTGTTGCATTGTTGAAGCTGCTCGTGGCCGAAGGTCCGTGTCGCCCAGCAACGTGCAGGAAGAAGCAACAACAATCAATACACCGAAAAACAAGCTTTCGTGGAAGTTGGAAGTTAAAAACATTTCTTATTTTTAAATGCAACTCTAGTTCGTTTTTTTTTCGGTGTAAGAAAATATTGTGAAAAGCAGTGAAAGATGAAGACGCAGCAGCAGCAGCAGCAGCCAACAACAACACACAAACTTGTCTATATACTTGGCCAAAAACCGAGCCCACACCCCTCGAGCTGCTTCCACCTAGCACCCCCTCTTTTCTTTATGTGTAGCACACTTTTAGGCGAGGCTTTTGTCTTTTTAGTTTGCTTACTTCTGACAGAAAGGGGGCCGAGTTGTAGGCGTTTACACAAAGCGTGGAGAAAGTTAGGCAGCGGCAGGAAGAAAGCAGAAGCAAGGCTGGGAAGATTTCCGAACCGTAAAGAGGATGATGCTGTGCTGTGCCAAGGGGTGGGTGGAAAAGGGGGTCCTTGTAGCTGACAGTCTGACAGCCTACTCGTTACTTTGACAACAACTACCCACACCACTCGAAGAAGGAAAACCACTCGACTCTGCCTCGGACCACCAGCCGCACCACCTCCTTTTCTGTATCCTTGAGAGACTTTTGTGTGCTGCGCTTTTGCACTTTCACTTTCGCTTTCTTATTTTGTATATAATAAGGAAAATCAATTCTCTCCACCTTTTGCAGCGCCAACAATGTCACTGGGCCAAAAATTAATTAAGGTCGAAAAGGGAAAGCACTTTCCCCCGCTCTGCCCGCGACTTTCAATCTTTGCATCTGTTGGCTTAAACGTGGCAGTAATGTCTGTGTTTGTGAGCTCTAATTAAAATTTATATATTCGCGATAAGTTTTTAGTGGTTTACTGGAGTTGGTTGCGTCTGCCGGAAAATTTCAAATCACTGATTTTGACAAGGGGCAAAGTTGAAGGCATTTGAACGTGAAAATCTAAGAGAAATTTTATAAATTATTAATATCTAGGAAAATAAACAAACGATTTAAGGTTGAATCTGGATCTAGAAACTATTGGAAACCCCTAGGAAACAGAAATGGGAAAGAAATCGAAATCCCGACCCCTGAAATATCGCAAACTTTTGGCAAAAACACATAAAAACTCTCTAAGCACAAATATGACAAATTTGTAGCAAATTGTAAGCCAATTCAAGATATTAATTACAAACATCGTTAATTTGTGCCATTACAACTACTACAGCTACAACATTATCCGTTGAAAGGGGAGAAAACCCAGCAGTCATCCCTTGAAGCGAGAAGAGAGGAAAATAAATGGAATTCCATGGCACAGTTTCACTTACCAACCCACCCACCAACACAGACTCCAGCTAGAAAGTAGTGAAGGTAATGGCAGAAAAAACTTTCTGACACACTTTCCACGCACCCACAAAGCGAAGAAAGGGATAGAAAAGGGGACTCTTAGCCGGGCCCGAACAAGGATAATCCGGCACACACACACACACACATTGTGCGAAAAAAGCCAAAAAATTGAGGATATGGCAAGCGGTTCAGCATAAAAGGGGATAAACATGTTGAAATTTATTATATTTAGTTGAGCGTGTGTTTGTGTGCTTTGGGTTTGTGGTCCAAAAAGTGCAAACCTCCCAAATATCCTGCCATACCACTACCCTTTAAAAAATATAATATTGTACATGCCAACTCCCTTACTTGGTCTGGCGTTAAATGAGATATTTAAGTCATTCAGATGCTATTCGCCGATAAGCAAATTCAGGTCAAGCCCTTTTGCCCCCATTTTTGGTATATCCCTTGAATGTGCGACGACCCAAAGTAGGTGAAAAATAATGGGAAAGGTCTGTTTATAATTTGCTTTTATAATATTTCGGTCAGCAGAAAGTTGGCAGTTTTATTTTGCATACATATTGCAGAAAAGGATAATTACTTGCTATTTGATGTGTGTGTGTTTTTGTAATCTGTTTAATTTCAAGGTTTTATTATATATTCAAAATAACTTTCGAGAGTTTGATTATATTTGCTTTTGATGAAAATAAATTGGAAAAGCAAGAAATGTAAAGCGTTTAGCGGTTGAACAAAAACTGTTGCATACTTTTTGGGGCAAAACTTAACAAAGAATTTGTTGTTGGGCAAAAGGCAATAATTTCTTAGTTTTAACTTAAGGAACTTACAAAACTATATTGAGTACATTTTTATATATTATTATTAATGCCAAATTCCTTATAAATCTGTATATATACTATTTTTAAACCATATAATAAACCCTTTTTATGTAATCCATTGATAATTGCATACAATTACCCCCAATTCGTCGTTATCTCCTAAACTGTCTGCCAACTCAACCTCTAAAAATGGTTAATATATGTCAAACCAAAACATATACAAAAAAAACATCAAATTTGATAAAAAATAAGCCGTAGATGACATTCGCTCGAAAAAAAAATATACTCGTATATATATTCATACATTTACGCATAGTTTGCCGGTGGCCAGACCTAGACTAACATAATTATCATCATAGATTATATAGGAACAGCCACACGCTTCGCTTGCCAGACCCCAAAAAATAACACAAAAAACGCTAAACAAACTATCATAAAAAACGACACACATACTAACATACAGACATGCGTTTGCCGAACCAAAAAAAATATAAAAAGATTGTAGTTGTTGTCAGCAAAATAGAACGCACGATCGGCTAGATAAGTTTTGGGTTCTCTGGTGTAGGTTTTGCTTTGTCAGACAGTTTTAATTCGGTTTTTTTTTATATAAATAAAATATAGCTATAAAAATATGGAACCCAAGCCAATTTTTGGGATCAAGTTTTTAAGATTTTAGTAATGGATTTATATTTATAAGAAATTTAATTGGGTTATAAAATCTTGTTTTAGGAAGCTCGTTCTTTATTTGAATTCTCTCTCCCTCTATCCAGCTATCTAGTCCTTCGCTACTCTTTCCTACACTTTCCCGAAAACCCTATACGTATAATCTTATCTGGAAACATACGTATACATATATGCCCCATAGTTCCCCATGCCAAAAATAGTTAAAGCAAATTTTTTTGTAGTTTTTTGGTTGGCTTTTTGCTTGTTTTTTTGTATTTAATGGCTCATACCTTGAACTTCACCGAATTTTCGCCATTTGTTTTGAACATTCGCACAGTAGTTGTTGTTTCTCTTAATTTGTATTTTTTTTCGCATTTCTATTTCGCGAATGTTGATAGTTTGTTATTGTTTGGCCGCAGACGTGTGTGGGGGTGTGCGAATTTTGTTGTTGCTCTCCTTATTCTGGATCGTAATCAATTTGGTGTCTGGTGCGAAATAGTTTTTCGATGATTTATGTCGCGTTTTGAAAGGGGGAATACTATTTGCTGATTTGCCTGATGATTCATTTGCTATTTATTTAAAAAAATTGATGTCTAGTGGAATTCTCATAAAATAATGCATAAATATTTTATCTCTCGCAAATCAGGCAATTAATTTATGTAAGTCTTTTGTTCTTGTTTATGAAAGACAGACATAAAAACTAACAAATTCCTAGAACCGAAAGTGTTCTTACTGGCCCGATTCAAGTTCTGAGGCTTTTTTTTTGCGGACTCTTCCCCTTTCTTCCTTGTAAACTTCTCTATAAAAAAAAACAAATAAAAATAAAAAGCGGCCATAAATAGTCGGAAGAAATAGAAGCAAAAAAAAAGAATATGCGTGTATATATTTGCATTGAAAATGTTGACCAATGAATCTACTCCCTTTCTACCTCTCCCATTACATTCGCCTCGTCCGATATGTGTGTGTGTGTTAGTTTCTTATTTTTTTGCGTGCAGCCCCCCCAACATTTGCGAGTCCCGAAAGTCCGACAAGAATTCTACGTCCAAATAAATTATGTTATTTTTGTGCAAGTTTCTTGTCCACCTCCCCGCTTCTCCACTAGCCCCTCTTTTTCGCCATTTGACGCTTTCTGGACTTGGGACGTTGCGTTTGGCGTGAATGAACTTTTCAAGGTGAAACTAGAAAGAATAGTCAAAGTGTAGCCGAAAAGAACGCCAGCCGAGACGGCGACGCCGGCAGAGGACGCAACTTGCAAAAAGAGAACAGGAACCGCTTCTCTAAACTTGTCTGTATGTGTGTGTTAGAGTGTGTGCATGTGTGTGGGCGAGTGTGTGCCGGGGAGCGTGTGATTGGGATTGAATCAACAACAGGAACAACAACAATCCACACACGCATGCGACGGGGTTTTCGATGCACAGTAAAAAAATAAATATTAAAAAGCAAATGCATAGCTTATTTTTTAAATTAATATCGAGAGGAAAATGTTGACAAAGCTTTAAAGTGGAAAGACTGTAATAAATCAACCCACACGGCGTATGAGTAATTTTTTCTAAAGACGACTCTAAAGCCATTATTTTTAAAAATAAATATATATTGGCCTAAGATATTTGTATTTAAAACGTTATTAAATAAAGCTAACAAAAAATATTCCAGAAAACATAAAAGAGTTCCAACCAAATAATTACTTTAAAAAGTGTCTACATTGCGTATACTTAATATTTTCAAAAATTTATTACAATCTTAATACAAATCATTTTAAATCATTAAATGCATTAAATTAAAGAAGTTTAAAATGAATTGTATCTTGAAGAATCCACACAACTGAAGAATTTTGTATTATTTCTTGCTGGCCAACAGGGCGTATGATTTTTGGCAGTGGCCCATGTGTTTCTTTCTTTCTATTTTTCATTTTATTTTGAGAGGGCCAGAGTCATCGCTTGCAAGTTGATGGAGGATGGAAGATGGTGGAGACCACGCACTGAACTGAAAACAAAAAATAAAAAATAGATAACTAGAAGTAGAAGTAGAAGTAGAGGCGGTTGGAAGAAACCAGCCAAGAGCTGGTAGACAAAGTTTGGCTTAGCTTTGGGTTCGCTTCGCTTGGCTTTGGCTTTGGCTTTGACTTTGGCTTTGACTTTGGCTCGTTGTTATTCTTTTGGTTGAAAAGTCATTTTTGTGGGCTCTGTTATTTCTGCGTTTATTCTTGGGCCTCTGCTAACACCCAAACCCCCGCGAATCCCGAGTGGCTGTTGATGCTTTGCACTACCAGTTTTTTTTTTACCAAGATTCTGTGCGCTGTAATTTGAGAAATCATTCACCTTTTTAACTGAATAAAGAATCTGACTTTGAACTGGGGAGGCATCTAATACTATTCTATTCTAAAGAACTGTGAATGATTTTAGACTCTTGTTCTAGTCCAAAATTTATTTTCTTGACTTCCAAAAATATTCATTAATTTGAAATTGCGTTCAATGAGTTTTTGTGCTTCGCCACTCAAGAACAGAAACGCACAAAAATCGAGTGAATGGCAGGGCCCACGCATCATCTGAAGCTTCCTATATTTCCCCCCCAAAGCTTCTTATTTTTTAACCAATCAATTTCGTAGCAAAAAAAAAACTTTTTGGTTAATTAATTGCCTAGCAGCTCAAAGAACCAGCAAGCGCAGCCCCAAAATTTATTCAAACTTCACGCAGTATCTCAGATATGGCAGCCGAGAGTGTCCAAAGTTTTTTGTATGCATAGAGTGGAATGATCGCTTATACAGTTTTTCAAGGTTATCGAAGCTCGTCTTCTCGAGTCTCCGGTCTTCGGTCTCGGGTCTAGGCTAGGCCTATGCCAGAAGATCTCTCAATTCGTTAGAGAACCATTTATCCAAATGCAAATTAGTTGGATTTGTATGCAGTATATGGTGAGATATTAATGGATCTTGTCAACTGCCGATCATGGGCGAACATGGGCGGGGCTTATGTTGCGTGGAATTATAATGTTAAAAAAGTAAAAGTAAGAAATAAATGAGTTATTATAAGAATTAATATATTTTATCACAATTATATTCGTCATTTTGCTGGAAATCATTTACTTTTTATTGTTTTCTTATGGTTTTTGTGGGCGTAGCAAACAAATTGAAATTTATGTTTTTCTAATAGTCTTTTTATGACTTTTAATGAATAATAACACAAAAGTATCTGAAAGATGCAAAAAGAAAATGTGTAAAATAACAGAAACTACCAACTACCTGTCCAGAACGGATGCCACACCCCCGCTGCCATTACCGCCTCTGCAAATCGTGACCGATCCCCCAAATGGGAACGCCAGAAGAGAGTCCAAGAATTGAGAATCAAGATCCAAGCATTAAGGAAAGGAAATGCTGTCGCTAATGACGGAGAAGTCGACGCTGACCTGGGCAGCGCCGTCAACGTCAACGCTGCTGATTGGTGCAGGACAGCAACAAAATTTTGGCAAATAAAATACACAGATATGGCCCCACACAACTCGTATAGCAGCACATGTGTGTTGTGTTTGTATTTTTTTTCGCTTCTAATGAAGTCAATGAACTTTTCTATGCACGATGCGGTAATTTCTGGGTCTCCCCCTTCCGCAGCGGCTTCTCTTTTTTCGCGTTTTTGCGGCTTTCGCGAAATTTCGCTTTGAGTAGGTATTATCTTTTCAGCGCAAATTTATTATTGCTTTGTTGGTGTTGTTTCGGTCAGAGTGCAATGACTGCTAGAAACAGCCATAATAATGATCAACATAAATACATTTTTGACATAAAGCGTGGGAGACAATCAATTGGAATTAATCGCAAACAACAACACAAAACCTTAAAAACTAAAGAAATAGCTTTACAAGTCATAAATCTTGAAATTTTTAACGTTTTAATAACTATAAATCAATAAAAAATTGAGTGTCTACTGAAAAATTTGGTAGCCTTTCCTTTTCGTTTTTTATAACGTGATAAAAAATTGGCAAAACAAAAACTTAAAAATATCCATTCGAGATATAAAATAAACTTATGCGTATATTGAGGATCTTGTATAAGTTCCGACCTCTGTGTGCGTGCCAAAAAGTAAAATTAGAATTTATGTGCGTACACCGCGAATGGCTAATCATAACAAAGAACCTGAGTAAAAGTTGTTTTCTATTTCTTATACGCTCCCTTTCTCCATCCCCCTTCCCATTGCCACTGAGCTTTTTTTATCACACTCTTTCCGTTTCTTTTGCTACCTCAACATAAAATTCGGGGGCCGCTCACGGCTGCTCAAGGTCACGGGAACAACTTGTCCAGCATTAAATCATCTTTCGATCCAAATTAATGTTGAACCACACAAATTTTACAACCAAAACACAAAAGAAAGCCAAAATAACTAAAAAATATGTGTCAAAAAGATAACAAAGTGCCTATTTTGGTTTATTTTCTACTTTTTTATTAAGAATTAGCATGATTAGATTCTTTTTGTTTCTACACAAAGCCATTACTCTGGATTTGTTGGACTTTCATACCTGAAAATATTGTAAAATAAAATACCCCCGAATAAAACACATGAAATATCATTTTAAACACATTTTTTATTTATTTATTTTCTTTTTTACAGTATCCTTGTGTTGGAGTTGAAGTTCCAGTGATGCCGTGCTACGAAGTCGAGAACACCTATGCGCAGCTGCAGATCCTCGTTGAAATGTGCATTCTGTTCTTCAGGATCTACTGCGGTTGATGTCCAGGATAATAGAGAATGTAGGGGGATGAGACAGTATCCTGTGGTACGTGGCTTCTGAGGTTGTTGGCTGCAGTTCCTAAGGATATTTCATTAATAATATTAGATACTTTATAAATTTATTTACATTGTTTAACATAAGATAAAATGTAATAAGGGGATATGGGAAACAAATAATTGATTTCATTAACAGATTTTAGAATCTGTTTTGGCCATAACTTGGTTAATACTTGGCAGATCGGCGAATGTTATACCTTCCTGATCTTCCCACTTCGAGTACTTTAATTCCCAATCAAAATATGAGAAACTAAAATTTTACCCCATTTTCGAAAATTTTAAAAGGGGTACCATCATGATTTTTTGAAAAATCGACAAAAATTTTGTTGTTCTACTTTTCCAATCTTTTGATGCAGATTGATAGGAAATGAAGTCCTGAATTATAAATGGTATTCCTCTCCACAATCCGATGTGAAATGTATAAAATATTTGCAAAAGAGTGTCTCAAAAACCTTCAATTTGGGACAATGCCGATTTTCGCAAATTTTAAAAGGGGTACCATCATGATTTTTCGAAAAATCGACAAAAATTTTGTTGTTCTACTTTTCCAATCTTTTGATGCAGATTGATAGGAAATGAAGTCCTGATTAATAAATGGTATTCCTTTCAACAATCCGATGAGAAATGTATAAAATATTTGCAAAAGAGTGTCTCAAAAACCTTCAATTTGGGACAATGCCGATTTTCGCAAATTTTAAAAGGGGTACCATGATTTTTTGAAAAATCGACAAAAATTTTGTTGTTCTACTTTTCCAATCTTTTGATGCAGATTGATAGGAAATGAAGTCCTGATTAATAAATGGTATTCCTTTCAACAATCCGATGAGAAATGTATAAAATATTTGCAAAAGAGTGTCTCAAAAACCTTCAATTTGGGACAATGCCGATTTTCGCAAATTTTAAAAGGGGTACCATCATGATTTTTCGAAAAATCGACAAAAATTTTGTTGTTCTACTTTTCCAATCTTTTGATGCAGATTGATAGGAAATGAAGTCCTGATTAATAAATGGCATTCCTTTCAACAATCCGATGAGAAATGTATAAAATATTTGCAAAAGAGTGTCTCAAAAACCTTCAATTTGGGACAATGCCGATTTTCGCAAATTTTAAAAGGGGTACCATCATGATTTTTTGAAAAATCGACAAAAATTTTGTTGTTCTACTTTTCCAATCTTTTGATGCAGATTGATAGGAAATGAAGTCCTGATTAATAAATGGTATTCCTTTCAACAATCCGATGAGAAATGTATAAAATATTTGCAAAAGAGTGTCTCAAAAACCTTCAATTTGGGACAATGCCGATTTTCGCAAATTTTAAAAGGGGTACCTGATTAATAAATGGTATTCCTTTCAACAATCCGATGAGAAATGTATAAAATATTTGCAAAAGAGTGTCTCAAAAACCTTCAATTTGGGACAATGCCGATTTTCGCAAATTTTAAAAGGGGTACCATCATGATTTTTTGAAAAATCGACAAAAATTTTGTTGTTCTACTTTTCCAATCTTTTGATGCAGATTGATAGGAAATGAAGTCCTGATTAATAAATGGTATTCCTTTCAACAATCCGATGAGAAATGTATAAAATATTTGCAAAAGAGTGTCTCAAAAACCTTCAATTTGGGACAATGCCGATTTTCGCAAATTTTAAAAGGGGTACCATCATGATTTTTTGAAAAATCGACAAAAATTTTGTTGTTCTACTTTTCCAATCTTTTGATGTAGATTGATAGGAAATGAAGTCCTGATTAATAAATGGCATTCCTTTCAACAATCCGATGAGAAATGTATAAAATATTTGCAAAAGAGTGTCCCAAAAACCTTCAATTTGGGACAATGCCGATTTTCGCAAATTTTAAAAGGGGTACCTGATTAATAAATGGTATTCCTTTCAACAATCCGATGAGAAATGTATAAAATATTTGCAAAAGAGTGTCTCAAAAACCTTCAATTTGGGACAATGCCGATTTTCGCAAATTTTAAAAGGGGTACCATCATGATTTTTTGAAAAATCGACAAAAATTTTGTTGTTCTACTTTTCCAATCTTTTGATGCAGATTGATAGGAAATGAAGTCCTGATTAATAAATGGTATTCCTTTCAACAATCCGATGAGAAATGTATAAAATATTTGCAAAAGAGTGTCTCAAAAACCTTCAATTTGGGACAATGCCGATTTTCGCAAATTTTAAAAGGGGTACCATCATGATTTTTTGAAAAATCGACAAAAATTTTATTGTTCTACTTTTCCAATCTTTTGATGCAGATTGATAGGAAATGAAGTCCTGATTAATAAATGGCATTCCTTTCAACAATCCGATGAGAAATGTATAAAATATTTGCAAAAGAGTGTCTCAAAAACCTTCAATTTGGGACAATGCCGATTTTCGCAAATTTTAAAAGGGGTACCATCATGATTTTTTGAAAAATCGACAAAAATTTTGTTGTTCTACTTTTCCAATCTTTTGATGCAGATTGATAGGAAATGAAGTCCTGATTAATAAATGGCATTCCTTTCAACAACCTTTCCGATGAGAAATGTATAAAATATTTGCAAAAGAGTGTCTCAAAAACCTTCAATTTGGGACAATGCCGATTTTCGAAAATTTTAAAAGGCTTTTTTTTTAATTGCATATGTTTCTATATAATTTATGAATTCTCCGCTCTTCTCCTCTTTATATTTATTTCCAATGTTCTTTCTTGATAGTTTCTTGAGTTTATTTTGTTTTTTTAAATGCAAAATACTTGTTCAGAATGGACTTTGATGAATTGCCATCGTTTCTTTCGCGCCGATTATTCATGCAAACCACACCAGTGCCCCCTCTATCCATGCCTCTCTCTTTACAGCCCATTTTATTCTTCCCCATCCCATTCCATTTAATTTGGCAACCGAAAGCAAAAAAACAAATGCCGTGGCAAAGTGCAGAGTGCGTGCTAAGAAGGGGCAGAAAAAATAAAAAAAAAAAAAACAAATGGCACTGAAAGAGTTGGGAAGCATTCACACCTACAGTGTGTATGTAGTTGTTAAGATGTAAAAAAAAGAAAACAGCAGTTACAGTAGTTACAGTTTTAAGGAAATTTGAAAGAAACAACATTTGAACCAGCATATGGGGCGTATGAGTAATTTCGTAAAAGATGTCCCGATTACGATTAGCTTAGTAACACTGTACCCGAAATTCTTACAGGCTGGCGTTGGCAAAATGCGTGTATTGCATCATCAAATTTAGAAAAACAAATTCCAAAAAGCAAAATAGAAAGAGAACACACTCCCGCACGCACTCACACACATACAACCAAACACTAGAACAGCAAAATTAGAAAGAAGAGCGCAGAGAATAGCCGAAGGCGTTCGGCAAAGTGTTTCGGCCATCGTGCGTTCTTCGCTGCGCTTTTGCTGCTTTTACTTTGCGTGTGTGTGTGCGCGTGTTGCGTATTTATGCTGATCATGGGCAATGTTGGTGGAATTTTTTTCATACATTTTGCACCAATACCAATACCCGGGTAGAACTTCTGCCCGCGCTTAATTGCTGTCGATGCCAACTGCGACGCCGACGCTGACGCTTGATGTCGCTGCGTTTTGTCGCCTACTGACTTTTTTCGGGTCTATTTTTTGTTGCTTTTTTTTTTGCGTTTTTTTCCCGATTGTTCTATGCTTCTTGTTGTTCAGCATTAGAAAGTGCAATAACCTCATGGTGAAATTTTCGCCACTCAAGCAGTCAGTGTTTGACATTTGCGGCCGGTTGATGGCAAAGTGCTTTTTGTTATTTCCTACCTAATACTCTCTATAATTTGTTTGTGCAGGATACATGGCGTATGAGTAATATTTACGGTAGGCCTCTTTTCTTCTTTCGATTGATAAAATGGATTATCTTCAGGTTTTGCTTTAAAAAAAAAGTTGCACACATGACGTATACGTAATTTTTTTTACATCCAAACAAAATATTACGTATACGCCATGTAAAAAACAAAGTTGCTGCTTTTTGATGATGTTATTTGATTTAATTCATTATTTTATTAAACATTTATGTTTTTCTAATGCGATATAATGTTTTCTACCTATTCTAAGGGAATAAAATTTCCCAAACATTAAAACGCATTAAAAATCGCCATTTGTGTAAAGAATGACCTCACTCCGATTTATTCCATCCAACACGCATTCATCACAGTCACATGATGCCCAGCAAAAAAATATAATAGTTCCCCACTCCAGTTCATGCCACACCATTCCAATCCAAGCCATTTTTTTCCCCCTTGCACATATACAACTCAGCTAGAACTTTGTTTTTGGAAACCATTTTGCACTACACAAAAAAACTAAAAAAAAAATCAGGAATATATATATAAATGCGAAAAGCAACAGCCGCAGTAACTAACAAAAAATCTGGCTCCAAAGTTGTTTACGAAAGTGCGTGTAAAGGCAGAGCAATGAGAATTATTCCAGTAAACAACATCGGCGGAGGGAACAAAGCTCTGCCTGCTACCTGCAGCGTCCCACACACACAAACAACCTCCCATTGCCACACAAAGGGAGACTCATAGACAAACTACCTGTCATTATTATTTGTGCCTGAATTTAGATACCCAGTAATTGAGCTTTCCTGAGGGATGTCCATTACTGTCATTAGAAGTCATTACTCTCATTGATTCCTGGACTGTTATATGAGTAAGAAGTATTGTTTATTTACAGGAATTAAACAACGCATATCCTTTCATCTAAATCAAAGGTACTCTCTATTCGTTACCATAAAATATTCTTCCATTCTTCTCCTTCATTCAGCTTCCCCAGTTTCTAGCTCCCCATTTTTTTGCCCCATGACATTTTGTAGATTTTTTTATGCCTTTCGCCTGTTCTTCACGCACTGCGACTGAAGAATCGAAAATGCGAAAAAGCTCAATTAAATTGTTGTTAGTTCTGCGACTGCTCGACAAGCAGCAGCGGCAGCGAAAAAAAAAAACAAAAAATAAAATAAAAATTTATAAAAAAGAATCAAATTGCCTCTATCGCATTTTTCAAAGTCAGTAACCCTCTAACCTTGAATGTTGTTCTATGAGGGGCCGGGTCCGACCCAAGGCTATAGTGCGTGTGATCCATGATCCGTTTATAAATGTATTTATGGCCCATGCATGTGTGTGTGCGTCAGCGATGAGAGCTGTTTTTTTATAATGAAACGCAGCGGGAAGCTCCAAGATATAGTCATTCCTATAGACATCTATGATTAAATAATTTGGTTGTAGTAATTTTTTCAAATAATTAATTTAAATTAATTGCATATTCTTTTTTTTATTCATAGAATTATTCACTTTTGTTTCTCTTTTTTTGTTTGGAAATTATACTTCCGCTTTTGCTTTAACATTTGGTTTCCCATTACAAAGTGCGTAAGCTGCATGCCAAAAAGGAATGGCAGCTCGCTGGCAAGAAGAAGACACAAATGCGTGCCTCGAATGACAGCTGTCAAATATTTTGGTAAATTGTTGTTATTGTTGCTGTCTCTACACGCCGTTTGATTAATGCCTTTGCTTTTTTTCTAATTTTGCAATATTTTGTTGGTTATTTTTAAAATATTATGTTTAGAAAAAGTCTTAAATGGCACTCACAAGTGGAAAACTATTGAGGTACGCAAAATAGATATTATAACCTCAAAAAACGAGCTTTATTCAAATATATTCTGTAATTGTAGCAATAAAATAAATCAAAAACCTGTACAACCATAGAGTACCTACAGTAAAACTCATTAAAACGCACTTATTCAGCCCGAAAGTGTGAATGTCTTTTGACGTGTAATGGGAAACCCAAGCGGGCGTGCCAAAAGTCGCGGATTGAATGGAAAAGAGGTCTTAGGAAAGGAGACACCCAACAGCCAGTGGGTGGTAGGTGGGTGGGATTAGACTATATATACAATACAATGTATGTACACGACTATTTCATAAAATTTAATTACACATTCACACTTGCGCTTTCAGATGCTGGCTGGTTTTTGTTTACGGGCTGACATTTTTGTAGGTGTGACAAGCACGCGATTTTCTTGCTTCACTTTCCTCCCGGTTTTTTTTTGGCTCTTTCTTTTCTTTGGTTTTGTCATTCATGTATCCATCCCACTTTTGAGCTTCTGTTTAGCGAGCACTTCATTTTGACTTTGATTTGTTGGGCTCCAACATTTAATGGTGACAAATATACGAAATATATGTATATATTTATATTCATGTGCGTGGGCGGACGTTTTTTTTTTTGTTCGGGGTTTGGGACCAGAGACCTTCGTGTCTTTCTCTGGTTTAGGCCAAGTGCATTGTTTTGGCCCCTTTTGCTCCCGGCTTTTGTTTACAGCTTAATTACGGGCCTACTAATTACGAGGCGGGTGTCTCCCTGATTTATGTGATTTTGATTTACAGTTGACAGTTGTGATGGAGTCGAGGAAATGGAAATAAAGATATGACTTTTAGGTTAACTTCTAGATTCTTGATTATTTTATTACTTTACATAAAAGGGAGCTTTGATTTGATGATTTTACATAATCATACCATAAATCTGTAATTGCCCTTGCATTCATTTAACCTTCTCTATGATTGAGATAAAAGATTAAATAACTTCCGATCGTGGATTTAAATTACAAAAACCACAAAAAGAACTGGTCTAACCAAGATCCAAATCTGTAATTCTTTGCATATTAAATATGAATAGCCAGAGCTGGCCTTGCATTGGACAAAATATTTGTAAAGTGACTTCATCGATGTTTGGCTGCAAGTTTTTTTTGTGTTTGTTTGTTTGCTTGTAAGTCGTTGTAAACGCAGCTAGAAAAGAAAAACGAACAACGAATCGACAATCGACAATCGACAATGGAGTGACCTTGAACACCGACACACACTTACAGATAGACACGAGCATTTGTCTTAAGGGCCCCCCAGCCCCTAGCCCACAGCCGTATAAAAAATGCCCTTCACATCGAGTCTCGACAACAACAAAAATCAACAGAAACAATCGACAACTTCAAGTTATTGTTGTTGTTTGTAGTTGTTGTAGCTCTGCTATCAATGCGTATATCAATTAAATTTATTGTTGTTGTTGGTCTTGCTGTGGGAGACCTTAGCCCTTCCATAAAATGTGTTTTTTTTTTCTGTTTCATTTCCGCAGTCGAAACAGAACAAGTTTCCAAACACGATTCCTTTGTCTGTGCAGATTAAAAGCATTTTGAAATTATTAACACATTTAATAATTGTGTTTTGTAATAAATGCATGGAAAATATTAAAAAAAATTAAGGCCATTAATCATTTAAAATTCAGAACTAAGTTTGAAACCATAAAGAACTATTTTGTCAAACATTTAAAAAGGGTTTTCACCCTCTCATAGATATTAATCGTTTTTTATTGATTATAATTATCCTTAATTTTTTATCCCTTTTATAAATAGATTTATTCAATTACAAAAGTCCAAAATTTTTCATAATTTTGATGTGAGCGTGAACAGCTGACTTGGAAACGCCTTGAAAATATCTGATTTAACAATCGGAAAAAGTTATAGCGTGCAATTGGATATCAAAAATGAAACTCCAACCCAGAAAACACTTTCCGGTGCTGTTAAAATATTTAAATTGAGCCATAAACTTGTAACCTGTCGGCTGTTTTCAAGGTTACCCTTCGATTTGGCCTCTTCGGCTTCGATTTAGGGCTTCTGACCTCTGCCCGGTGCAGGGCCATTGAAAAACCGTTGGAATGGCTGGCCCATGCACGTGAGTCTGTTCAGGTGTTTGATATTCAAATCTGAAATCTTTCGATTAAATCAATCTTTATAGGCTCAAGCATTTCATTAAACGATAATTTGAGACTCGATTTATGATCGAGGAAGGGAGGGCTTGAGGTTTGATTAAATATTAATTAAAAATTCAATAAATGAAGGGAATTAGTTAACAAGATATTGATTAAAAGTTAAATTGATTATACTTAAAGGGAGGGAATTGGATATAAGAAATAATAGAATATAATAAAGCTTGCAATTGTTTTTTTTTTTTTTAATTAATATACCTAATAGAAATTCCTATTCAAATTCTATTTAACCCTATTCTATGTCGTTCTAATTAAACGCCTTGATAGTTAACAGCTTAATTGTGATGTTAATTGGATTGACTCTGGATCTGGGCACATAATATACTCAATTTTTATATATCTTCAAGCAAACTAATGGCAGACGAAAAGTATATAGTTTGCACTGCAAATACAAATCAGTTGCGTAAATAATGCGTATCGCTGCGAACTCCCCAACAGCCCCAACAGTTGGCCAACGAAAAAAGAGGCTAGTTCGGCATTTATAAATTACACTCGAACGACAGCGACCCAAGAGCATTAAGCATTTTGATTAGCAGCTGCAAAAACTACACAAAAAAAGCCTGAAAAATGTTGTGAGTTATATACTTGGATACTTATACCTATGTATATATATAGCCAAAAGTACAAATAAAAAATATGCGTAGCAACAACAAGCCCGACAAACGCACTAACGAAAAAGCCGAGAAAAAACCGCCTGCTAACAAAATCCAAAAAAAAAAAAAAAAATACAAAAAAAAAGCGACTAAAATTCATTTGTCGATGCGATGCGTATGGCCCTGAACATAACCTTGAGTTGGGTTGACTTGTAGTTGTTGTTTCTTTAAAGATTCGTTAATTTTTTTTCATACATTTTTGTTGGAAGCTTTTGTTGGGGCAAAATGCGTTCGGGTGGGACAGAGATGGCGAGTGAAAAATGCGTTACGCACATGAGCGACGCACTCACACTCGTGCACTTGCCAGGCGGAGATAGGCGCGAATCGCACACAGATACGCACAGATACCAATACACTCAAAGGTCTAGTCATAGGCGCATGGCACTTGAAGGCAAACAAAAAAAAAAACAAAAACGAAAAAATTATGCGTTACTGAAGCTTTTGGTCTGGTCATAGGGAATTTTTAATGCGCTTCTAAACGCCTTGCCTGAACCGCCATTTTGTTGGAAAAGCTTGTAAGATCAAAAAATAGGGATGATAAAAGAACTTTCCTAATAACACAAAAACATTTCTATAAAAAAAATGAATTTTGGAAACATATTTCTAATACTTATATGAATCGCGGGAATATATTTCCACTAAAAGTACCGCATTCAATGAACCCCCAAAACCGAATTCTCTAAATTAAAGCCTATGACTCCAAAGCTTGAACTACGAAAATGAAGCGCAAAGCAAATGCCGAATGACAGAAGACCGACAGAGAGATACGGCGAGATAGAAAAAGACAACGAAATCGAAATCTTTTGCCAAACGCATAAAATTCTGCGTGCGGTTTTCTGGTTTCTGGTGCTCCTCCGGCTTTTTCGGCGTCTATTGTTCGACCCCTGAGCTTAAGTTTTCAGTTTTAGGTATAGTTTAGGTTAGGTTTCTTGTAGTTTGGTTTTTTTTCTAAGACCCAAGATTAGAGCCACTACGAAAAACCAGAAATTCATTTTGTTGTTGTTGTTGTTGTTGTTGTTCAAACATTTTGTGTTGCCAAGCGTCCGGCGAGTTGTGATTTTTGGATTCACATGTGTGGCGGGGCTTTATGTAGGCTTGAAGTATAGTTTTCGTTGTTAACACAACACGCATTTTGTGCGTAAGGTCGACGCAGTTTCGGCGTACAATAACCGGTAATTATATGGCCAAAAAATATATATACACACACGCACATGCCTATAAATCTATGGATCTATGAGCTTAGACCAACAAAATGACGCTGCAAACCGGAGAGCCTGAGAAAATTACTGAATTCGAGTCATCAGCAAATAAATCATTCGCCATTTCCGCATTTCAATTGGCCTACCATTTAGAATTTTAACTTTTATGGTTTTTGGGAGTTTTTGAATTTTTACCAACGGCGATACTTTAGTTGGGATGCAAACCATTTGAACGAAACCTGGTGCAGATCTTTTTTCAGGTTTTCGTTCAACTTAACGAAACCGAAATGCACTCTTAAACGATTGCTCTTTGGTCAGAATGCGTTCTCTTTTGGCCTTACTTCTAGATTGGCTAAGATAAGAGACTTGCAGTGTACACATGGCGTATGATTAATATTTTTTCAAATTAAATTTTAAATATTTAAATAGTCCTATTAAAAGATGTAAGATAATTGATTAATTGTTTCAGTTTAAAATTTTTGCGATGCAGGGTCAACAGTGCGTATGATTAATATTTTTGCGTATGAGTGATATTTTTGCATTTCGTAATTTTTTTGAAAAATTAACTAGTCCTATGAAAGGATTTACGATGATTTCTTGCATCAGAAATTGTTTTATTATTCCAGTTCAAAATTTGTACAATTTATACCCCCTTCAGCATATGGTGCGTATGATTAATATTTTTGCGTATGAGTGATATTTTGTAGAAAAAGATGGCTAATAGAAATGATTTATTAGGAAAAGGACATTTAATTATTATTAATCATAAAACAAATAAAATCCATTAAAAAAAGCATAAAACCCGCAACCTTACAACAATTTTTAAGCCACAAAAAACCAAAGCTACCAAAAGTCATTATCCTTATTGATCTGTCAACGTTGTTTATGCTTTCTGGGAGGGGGAATAAGTTTGTCTAAATTGTTTGTAGTTGTCATTGGCATTATTAGGGCGACAATTTGTGAGGGGATGGTCAAAAGAATTGGAGGATAAGCTGGTCCAGAAAGTTCTTAATGTATTGGCTACCAGAAATGCCTTCCCCTCTCTCACTTCCAAAAAATCTCAATTGAAATAAAGTCTTCTTGGATCCCTCTGGTTTATTTTGTCATTGACTTTCACTTCCTGCCGCTGGCGGTCACTGGAAATGTGTGCCACATGTTAATGTCTTTTGTGCCAATTCAGACAGGACTCCGGTTTTTGTTTTTCTACATTCTTTTTTTTTCAATTTTTTTTAAATGTCAGTGGAACTTTTGCCTTTGACAGGCTTGTTTTATTGCTATTTTATATTTTTGACATTTATTGGCAAGTTGTTTTTTGAAGTGTCCCCTCACCAAATGGCAAACTTTTCAAAAATATCTGAGACAGGGGTGCGCTTTGTTTTTTTCCATTTCCGTTGAGGGTTCTCTTTGCTCTAAAGGTTTTTCAAGTAAAACTTGTTTTTATTTGGTTTTAAAATACATTCTTGCCCTTTTTACAGGATATTTAAAGCCAAGTTTGGTAACCCCAGCTCCACCCTGCTTTCATTTGCACCCCTCTTAATGCCAACTCCTCTCTATCAGTCTATTGGCATCGAGTCTGAGAACCCACAAAATTTCCTTTCACTTTTCTCAACCACTCCATGCAGTTGGCCAAGACAAATTCTTGCTGGCTTGCTTTATATATTTTTCTTGTTTTCGTGGCCCTTCGCTTATCAATTTAATGGCCAACTGGCGTCAGCGGGGGCTGGTCCAAACAAAGCGGCCAAAAAGGAGTCAGACCCCGCAAATGTCACAAACAGTCGAAAGGGAGACAAGGGCAATGTCAGACCCAGTGCACCACAGACACAGATATATGTTCGGTTTATACAGTTTATATAGTAAGGCAGTAAGGCAGTAAGGCAGTAAGGCAGTGAGTTAACCATTAAACGAATCCCTCCTCGAGGACCCCCTTTTGCCATGGATTGTTGGCGTCGCCAGAATGCAATAACATTGTCTGGGCCAGCAAATTTGTTTGGCCCGAAAAAAAAGTAGGCGAAAAACAAGTCAAAGATTAAAAACAAGCGCATGAAAAAAAAAATAAACACACACAAGAATGTATATCAACTATAGAGATGAGATTTGTGCTGTGTTATTTTTATGGGCCGTCAGTAGGCGCCAGGATTCCTGCTTCCTTGCTAGGCCCAATAGTTCTTCAGCTCCTCGACTCCTTCTCTGGTTGGTTTTGGTTTTTGGGAGGAGTTGAGTTTCCTTTCAGTCAGCGATTTTCGCCTTCACTTGCACATTTCAATCCCTCTGATTGGATTGGTTTGGTTTCCTTTCCGAATGTCCTGCTCGGCGCTTCCTTTCCCTTTCGCGGACTTGTTTTTCGCATCATTTGCTGGTTCTCCCCTCCAGGAACTAATTTGAATGATTTTTTTTTCGAGCATTGCGTGGGCATTAATAAATACATTTTTTTTCTTAACTTTATTATCATATTTTTGTTTGTCGGCTATGGCTATGGGAAGAGTTCCATTATAATCGTTAAATGTAAAAATAGGGTAAGCAGGAAAAAACAAACAAATTCTTATGAAATTATTGTTTGAAAACCCGGAGAGGTATCCTGAAAAATAAGATAGTTTATTATTATTTTGATTAATTTTAAGAAGAGCTAAAAGAGCCACCAAAAAACTACTCTTATTTGCATTTACTTCCTCTTGACCTGCAATAAGGCCAATATGAAAGGCCGCACCCTTTGAGGACTTTGAGAACCAAAATTGATGAGACACGACAGCCCAAAGAAATTATAATGGAAACGCAATTTTCCTATAAAAATATTCATTGAGTCCGAGCCAAGCCCCAGAAAACGCAGCAAATAATGAAATTATTTAATTTTGTAATTAATTTTTATTTCACTTGCGCGCATTAACGCAGAAGGAGGCATAAATGAAGACCGAAGAATGGCGAATTATTTCATGCATGTTACCCCAAAAAATTTCCATTAAAATGCAATAAAAACGAAGGAGGGTAGCGTAAAAAGGACTAAAGGACAAAACTAACTACAGCCGGCAACAGCGAGGCGGGAATTTATGTGAAAATAATAAAATTAAAAGGAAATTTTTCGTGGGCTGGTCAACGGCCCACACGGCGTATGTGTGTTCTCTGATTTCGAATGCCATTTGGCCATTAACTAATACCAGGAAAACGGATATGGAGAATGGGGATTCGGTAATAAGTCCAGGTGAGGGTGTCCTGCATCAGCAGGTGACCTGCGTGCCTGAACAAAGAACTATATTACGTATACGCCGCCTTGGTTTCGGTATTTTTTTTTAACTTTGATTATAGTTTTCTTTCTAGTGGGCGCAGCCACATATGTACAGGTACAAGAAAATCCTTTTGCGGTTTTTAATATATGAGTTTGTAAATTAAGAAATATGTGGGTTTATAGGTTATGATATTGGAAATATCCCTTTCGGCAAAAAAAATCAAAGAAAAATCGTTAGATGCATAATGAAAATGTATTCTTTCTGACTTAATTATTTAAATTTATAAAAAGAAAAGTTAAATGTGAGATTTCTTATCCTTATCATCAAATATTTTTCTTGCCGAAAAACTCTTTTTCCAAACTCTTCTTTCTTTAAGTGCATTCCCAATTCGTTATTAAAAATAATCATATTATTTTCCCCACTTGTTTGATTTATTAGTACAATAGTTTTTACGCACATTTTCCACATTTCTCTGTCAGCTCTAACCAAAAATGCAAATTAGTATAATTATGTTATACCATCCACTTTGCGTGAAAAACGGAAAAGAGGACTTGATGAAAGGTGGCCAAGGAGTGCACCTAAAACACACTGATTCAAAAAAAAAAAAAAAGCAGAAACTTATAATAAAATAAGCCACAGCACACACACCCTTTTGTTGTGTGATTTATAGTTTTTCTATGCCCTCTGGCCTTTTTTGATTAATTGCCACTCGGCCGAAAGAAAACTAAACTAGTTAAATGCAAAATGGTCAAGCCCGGGCAATTGTAATTGCGGAATCTGGCCAACTCCATCTTGTAATGAAAAATTACAAAACTAAAGCAAAGCAAAACAAGCAACATTTCCGGCAGAATGACCTACCCAAAAACCAAAAAACTACCAAAAAAAAAAAAAATAATGCTGAAGCAAAATGAAGTGGCACATAAAAGCTCGGAAAAAGTAGAAGCCAAGGCATTATGAGAAGAACAAGAAAACAGCAGCAGCGGCCTGGCCACAACAATGGATCATTAATTCAAATGCCGCCTGGACCAGTTCTTGTTGGGGCCCCAAAGCCCCGAAAATTACAACAAAGCCAAAGCAATGGCAGAAAGCAAAACGCAGAAGCAAGAAACCAAGCAATCAGCAAGCAGCACTAGTTAGAGATCGCAGCAGGCAGAACCTAGACAGTAAAGGAAGAAGAAATAGGGCAGATATTAAATATGATTGAAATATACACAAGTACCTAATGTATTTCTATTGTAATTTACAAAATAGACAGTTGTATTACCTTCTCGAATTGTATAGAATATAGATTTTAAAATGGCTTTACATTTCTCACCTGCACTTATTATTTCGTCCAGCACTGTCTGCTTGGCCTTTGAGCATATAAAGGCCCCCCAAAGCCCCCACCACCTTCCGAATTTTATGCGTGCGCATTCCAAGCCTATGCTTCGCTGCTGTTGCTATTCTTCTTGCTGTTGCTTTTTGCTTTTTGCCTTCTGCTGTGTGCTGACATTCGCTGCGATGAGGTAATCAGCGAAGAGTGCGTGCGTGTGCGAGCGAGATAGTGCTAGTGGGGGCCAAAAGGGGGACCAGTAGAGCAGCAGAGCAGCAGAGGGAGCGGTAGAGCGAGTGCGTGAGCGCAAAGCTTGAAGAGTTCGGCTCTCATTGCACGCGCCGAAATTCACCGCACCCTCGAATGCTCCCTCTCTCTGGTGCCCCCAAAAAAAAACACTATCCCCCATCCAGCTCCATCTACCCCTCCCCGCCCTCTACACCGCACGCTCGCACTCTTCTCGGGCAGATTATGGCCCTTTGACATCCCATAAATTTCATGTCCATGCCGCTCGTCGACAAAAGATTAACCAAGCAATAACAACAACCAAAACATAAGAGCCAAAAAATAGCAACATCACAAGAAGCTACAACAAATTCCTGGATTTATTTTTCTACAATGTTGAAACTTGTACATTTTTGTTTTTTTTTCCGCCATTTCGTATTTTATTTTTTGATTTTGCATCCCAGTTAGTCGGTGTAAAAAGGTTGATCTTGAAACTGTTCATTATATATTCATTATTTTATGGTTTGCCTCTTGGTTTTGATTGAAATTTCCATAAAGTGTGTGATAAATGTTTAACAAATACAAATTTAATTGGCTTATAGATGAGGCATTAATATGTTCAATCGATTAAGTTGTAAATTTCAACAGGTTAGAGATCGCAGACCGCTAGCTTATTTGTTTTTTAAGCGCTTAACATTTAATTAGCAAGATTAAAGGGTTAAATTAAGAATAATTAAAAGAATATTTCAAGTTATTTTAGTTTTTCTTATACAAATCCGCACACATCTGGCAACTCTTTATCTTATGCATATTTTCGCAATATGTGCGATCGCCATTTTTGCGCATCCAATCAGAAGCTCTCCGCCAAAAGCTTGTTCTCACTCACACACACGCACGCACATGCTTGCCAATACACTTGCATCAACGGTCGCACTCTCAACGGGCGCATACAGATGCAGTTATGACACAAAGATAACGGCGCCGGAAAGAGATGGCGCATGTCGTTCTGCTACATTCTGCTTCCTTCCGAAAATGAGGAACTTTAGTAAAGTAATTAACTACAAATTGACAGACACGATGGAAATATGTATTTTGCGCTTTGCTTTTTTTTAGTTTAGTACCACTTGAGGCGAGTAATAGAGAAAATGATTGATTAACAAAAGCCCAAGGGCCTGGCCTGGCTGGCCCTTCTACTAGGCTGCTATTTATGTGTATCTTTAAGATGCGCAAATATCGAATATGTATCTCAGAGTTCCGCTAGTGGCTGTTGCGAGTTTCGCCGAAAGTCATTAATTTGCAATTAGTTCAAAGGCGTGGGAATTGAAATTGCCTGCGATTTTCCCCAGTCGAACTTTGAGGGGAGTCTCCTTATGCTATAATTAGAAAAATGTTTAATAATAATATTTAAAAAAATAAAACTAACTCTAACTAGATTCAATTCCGAACAAGATATAATTATTTTATAGGCCTGAGTAGCTTCCGATTTTCCCGAAATGGCTTGCAAAATAATATCTTCCTCAGCATTATTTTGCCCCACAGATTTTAATATTCACAATTGGCTTTTGACGTCTGAGGCAACTCCTCCTTCTCGAACATCTGACACACAATTGAATTCTTCCGGTTGCTGTTGCAAGCACAAAACTTTACGTCATCCACCCCCAACCGCCACCGCAAGCAGCAGCAATTTGGCTCAACATTTACAATTCATGCATAATAAACAAATAAAGAAAATGTTGGGAATTGCCTATGAACATCGCAGTCTCTGAATCTCAGCTTTTCTCTGCCTTTGTGCAGGTTTTTTCTTTTTTTTAACTTTTCTTCTGCATAAAATAAATATAAATAAAGGAGAAAAACAAAAACATTCGGGGAAAAACTGGAAAACCGTTGACAATTGTGGCAATAGAAATTGTTTTTGTGGCTTTTCTGCTGGTCTTTCAATTTTTCTTTCTCCTCTTTTTTGTTTTTTTTTTTTTAGTTAATTTAATTTATGGTTAATTGGGTTGAAGGTCCTTGGAAATGTGATTTTATTATGATGTGGATAGGCATTAAAGGACTTTCTACAGTTTAGAATGAAGTGAAAATGCCTTTTCGTACAAATATATTCTATTTAAAAAGCATTTATTTCCCAAACAAGTTCCAGTTGATTTGTTTCTCTTACATAATTGCCCAGTGGTTGCACAGTAGCAGCGGCAGGAGGAACGCGTCTAACGATTGATAGATTGCATTCAGAATGTTGCAAGCCAACCCCCTGGGTGGGAGGCAAGGCCAGACCGAGAAGAGAAACAACAATCGGAGCGAAGATCAAAGGCAGAACAGCCAAGGGGAACAATCAACTGAGGCAGCAACAGCTGAGGCAGCTGAGGCAGCGCCATCATTGCAACATCCACCACTACACACGCACACATGCAGTGACCCACTTACCGAAAAACGACAATAAAAACAACAAACAACCAGAAGCCAACTACAAATTTGTTGTTCGAGTTTTGGGTTAGAATTGCACTTACCCCAGGGGTGGGAATAACCCACTGACTATGCAACAAAAGGGGTTGCAATTGATAAGGATTTAAATAAACAAAGATCGATATTAAATAATAATAATCTGAGTTGTTAAGCAAGTTTTTCTGCTTTAATCTTAAATTTATTATAATCTAAAAAACTAAACCTTAATAAAAAACTAACCAAACTTACCTCCAAAATCCCCCTCAGCCACTTCCCGCCACTTGCAATCGCGTCGCATTGTCTGGGTTACCTATTTTTCGGTGGCAGACGATGAGTATCTACGCATCAACACAGATACTCTCTATCACAGATACTTCTCATCACAGATACTCCCGGTCTGTGTGTGTGTGTGCGTAGCTGCAGCGACAACATGCGTTCCCCAATGCGTGTGTGACCCAATTTCCATCCCGCTCTATTAAATTACATTACCCCTCTGGCCCTTCCAAACCATCACCCGCTGTTTGCTCTAATTCCCAGAGAGCCCTTCCTCTATAACAATCCAAGCCAATGTTGACCATATTGAAAGTTCTCATTGCTGGTTAATTATTTATTTTAAAAACAACCCAATAATACATTTGAAAACAATTTTAAATTCCATATTTGTTTCCTGGTTTCCTACCTAAATTGTTTACTAATTCCCGACTAGCCCCCATATGCAAATTGTTTTTTGTCAACCCACTTAAGGTCGTTCACCCAAAACATAATAATCGATTGGCGGGGTCGTCGCGAAAGGTAAACAAATGGTTGAAGGAAAAAGAATGAGTCTTGGCATGAAACCTTCATAATAAACGTAAGGTGAAAAGGCAATCAATGTCGTCGTCCTAGAACTTTGCTCTTGCCCCTGCCCCAGATTCCATAAAAAAAAGGGGAGGGCCTTTCCCTTGATTCCTTGCCTTCTTCCTTTTTATTTTTTTTTTTGACTATTTCGTCCTTGCTTATTGCGGGTAATAGAGCATTCAACTCGGTCCCAAATCAAGAGGAGAGCAACAGGAGTCCTCCTGCCTCACAAAAGGCAAGGCGCAAAAATTATTACATTAGCCGGGGGTTTCCTTTCGAGTCGGGTTTCCCCCTTTGCCCCGGCGTCCTGCCCTGCCCTCTTGTAAGGTAGTAAAAATTATGTGTAAAATGTCCTTGAAACCCTTTTTTTATCTTTTGTTGTCTGTCTTCCTTTTTCCAGGCTTTGTTGTAGCGACTCCGCTTATTTTCGCCTTACTTTTGAATGGATGAGAGGATTCAATGAGTGGGACAAGCTTAAATACGCAATATTTTTCAAAGTACCTTGGAAAGTAAGGAAATTCGATATTTTTTGAGACTGCGTAGCAGATTTTATTCAAAGAAGTTGCAGTTTTCTTTGCATAATAGAAGCTCCAAGGCTGTTTAGTCTTTTCTGAGTTAAAAAATCTAAATTGAGCAGGCACAGCCCCAAAAAAACAAAACCAGAGAATTAAATGTGCTGGCATTGCTACAAAAATAAATGATATCATCTTATCTGAAAACGCAGCTGATATTGGAGGAGGGGCTGAAAAAATCGGTTGGGGTTGAAGTGGGTGGGATTTCCATGAAATTCGAAGCGAATGTTTGTTCGAGTACTTGTTTATTTTTTGTAAGTTTAGAAAAAGAAATCGAAAAACCAAAATATAATATTAAATAATTAGAGAATAAGACTCTTTTATTTCTCAACTATCTACAATTTCATTAAAACTACTTTAGACTTGGGTCTACAGGGCGTATGAGTAATATTTGCATGCTTGCATATTTTCATCGCTTTCTTAGTTCCCGCAATTTATAGCTCTTTTTGTGATCGAAATTCTAGCCTATGCAAGCCCTTGTCCTCCAATAAAAATAATCTCCTCCTCCGCCCTGACCATAAAAATGCAGTATACACACATAAAATGGTGTGTTGAGTTTTTTTTTTTATAATTTTTGGCGGCGCATATTGTAGAGCGGGTCGAACCGAAAGCGAAAAGCACAAACAGGCAAACATATTTATGTAGAAAATACGCAAACAAACCGACGCATACAAACGGTTACTATACGCTCTATGTATAGATGTGCAAGTGTTCGAGTATATAGACGAATGTAATTGCCAAATAGTGTACATAGGCGAGCCTACGCACAAAACCGAAAGCTAAGAGTGAAGCTAAGGGGGGCGAAGCAGAAGAAGAGACCGCAGCAGCAGCAGCAGTAGCAACCAAGGCAGCGCAGCAACAGCGCAGCTCTGCAGCGACGTCAGTTTGAGTACATAACAAATAAATGCTAAAATTTCACGAAATACCAAAAAACGCACACCCAAAAATGCGCGCACACCACTGCAAACCCACACAAACACTCACACACACACATACACACACACATACACACGCGCAACGCACGCGCCCCATACAAACACCCGCACACATATACAGTATACACTGTACATATACAAACATACAAACGCAAGCTGCAAAAGTGCGTTCGAAAGCCCAAAAAGTGGAGCATATAACGCACAACCCACCCACACCCTGGCACTCTTTCGCCACCCACCCACCACCCACCAAAAAGTGTGTAGCTAAGCAAAAAGCATAGCAAGGTGGGGTTGGGGGCGATAGGTTGGAGGTGGGTAGGCCCAAAAAGTGCGTGCAGCACTGCAAAAGCAAAAGCAAAAGCGAGACAGAAGAAGCAACAGCAGGGCGGATGCTCAGGGGTGGATTTGGGGATGGGAGTTCCAACCATTGGGTGGGTGGGGGTTCAAGCAACAACAAGAATGCAACGGATTTGCGGAAACTGGAAGGATTCCGCATACCGGATACAGTGGTCCGGCAAAGGCTATTTTATGAGAGAGGATTACTAGCATAAATAAAACTTTATTTTTAAATTCAAACATCAATACATTTTATTACGAAATATTTAATATATTTTTAATAGCAAAAACTTATATTCCATTGTAAAGCTTACCAGAATTCGTTTTTTTTATTTCCTGATTCAAAAACTACCTAAAATAGGAGATCTTTTCTTGAAATATGAATATTTTCATAGTTTAAAAACCACTTTTATTTATATTCTTACAAGTGGCCTATAAATTAACCATAAAACTGTTCTCTATTTTCAAAATATATCAAATTCAAAGACAATTCGAAGCCTCCCTTTGCGGTATGAACTTCTCATAAGAATTTCATTTCGGTAATTAATATAATGGAGGCCCAGAGCTTAGAATTCGGCGCAATCAATTTTGATATTAATTGCCCTGCAATCGAAATCCGTCCCTGCGTTATGCGTCGCTGCCGGCGCAGGCGTTGGCAGAGCGGCCATTGTATGCTGCCAAAAATACGCAATTCACCCACACACACATACACGCATACGGCATGCACACGGCGGCATGGCGGCACATAAGAGAGCTGCATTGGTGTGCGGGAAAAGCTCGTGCTTATTGGATTTCTAAAGCATAAGAGCGGCGACGCCGGCTGCGCTGTCGGTGCTCCACGTGTTTCTTGGGTTGCGTAAATTTTGACGGGGCTCCACCACCGCCCCCTCCTATTCGCCTATAAGCTTTCATTGTCATTGTGTGCATAAAATGGCAGCGGCAGCAGCAGCAACAGCAATGGAGCATTCCCGCTCTCGGAGAACGGCAGAGCGAAAGGGAGAGCGTCATGCGCTCTCCGTTCTTTGAAGCTGGGGAAGTTCTGCCGCCTCGAAAGCTTCGCATTGTTATTGTTGTTTTCAGGATTCCTCGTTTTTCTATTTTTGCAGGAGAAAACGAGTATTTTTCAACAGGGTCAGTTTTTTTTATTTCTTTTTTTACTTTGTGTTTGAAATTGTGTTTACTTTTTGAGAGAATTTTGTGTCTTTGCCCCGCGAGTTAAGAATCAACTTTTAATTAATCGAAATAAATGAATTGTATTTTTTTTTTAGATTTTCGGCATTGAAATTAAGCTTAAATTGTTTCGATGGTTCTGGAATTTGATATTATTTGTTACATTTTTGGGAAATTGCATTCAGGGAAGAATTTCTGACACTTGTGGGAATCGAAAAGGGATTTTGGGTAAAAATGGGACACAATTTTAAGGGTTTTTGTTCGAATTTTGAATATGCAAATTAGGTTTCTATTTGATTTAAACTATTGAAGTTTTTTCCTAAACAAAATTAAATGTGCATTGTTTTTTTGGATTTTGTTGGATTCTGATTGAAAAAAGGATAATTTGTTGCATTTCCTGTTTTAGGAAACTAAATCCTTGAGGTCATCCTTGAAATCGTCTTTTATCTACCGTTTTTTAACTTATTTCTAACTCGTTCAATTGCCTGTGTCTAGGAACGTTCTTCTTAAGTTCTTCTATTATAAATCCTCTTAGAGGTAACCCTTCCTTGATTGCATCTAGGATTACGGTACTGCGGGACCACCTGGGCAGAAATGTCATGCTGGGCGAATAGGTTAAGACCAAGTTTGGGATTCCTATTTATGGACTGGATTTCCCTAAACATTTTCCACTTGAGCGGAGGACCCATAATTACCTCATGTCCTTTGGCTTATGCAATTTCGCCTGCAAGGTCCTGCAGGGGGGGTGCAGGGACACAAAGAGGGAGAGAGAGTAAGAGCAGAGAAATGCAGAGAGTGGCGGGGAGAAAACTCACCCCCGGGAAGGATAATTCTTATCCTGGGGCGGCAGTGCATACACACAGAAAAAGGACATGCAAAAATCAAATGCAACAAGGATTATCCTTGGGGATCTTTATTGACAATAGTCCTTTAAGATAGTATAGTATTAGTAATTATATTATTTATAGTCCTTCCGTTTAGCTACATTCGTCCTTTTTGAATCCCATCTGACCATTGCAAGTCTCTCGCCTGCATTCCAATTGGATTAATAGCGAAAAGTGGTTGCGAGAGAGCCAGGGAGAGGCGCTGAGCAAAATCAAAAACAAAAGCACACGCACACATGCAAACGGGCGGCGGGGGCGATTTTGGGCCAATGCAAAACGGGCGCACTTGGCTCCAAAAACAAAAACAACAACTTGAGCAGCCCCAATGCTGCGAAAAAGCACACAGCGACTGCGACGCCGACGTAGCTTCAGGAACAGTGGTAGAAAATTAGCTTTGCAGTTGAAATTCCTCAGCAAAACTTAACTTTTTGAAACGATTAATAAAAAAGGAACTTTTGTAGCTTAAACATAGATAATACTTGCTGCTCTAAAGGTTTAAAATGTTTTTATTTGACGCAAGAATGTCTATGAATTTCAAAACATAGACTCCACCTAGAATTAAGCTTTTCTTTCCTATTAGTCAATGCAAAGCCCACTGTCTTCGAGAGAAGCTCTGGCCTGCTTTGCTGCGTTTTTACTCTCGGACTGCCATTGTTTTGCTCTGTCGCGTCGCTGCCGCATTGCTGCCGGCTGTGACTGCATGGATTTCCTGAACGAGCTGGTTTTGAGAATTTGGGAGGCCATTTTTGCTCTCCGCCATGGCGGCGCGAGAGCTGGAGAGCCGGAGAGAACGCGAGAGCGCTGCAACCCATGGCGGATGCTTAATCAGCCCCGCTGCCTATGCTACCCACTGTTCGCTCACCGCTGGTTCCACTGTCGAAAAAATCTCCGGACGGAATAGCTCGCCGTCGCAAAACACCGTCGTAGAAACTAGATCTATTCGGTCCTAGGTTTCGGTGGTGCTCGCAGCTCGCATTTGTGAGCGCGTGTGTGCATTTTGTCGTCTCTCGCAGCAGCAGCACAAGTACTGCCCAGAAACTGAACAAACGTTAAATTGCGACATTTTCGAAAACAATACAAATCACTGTTTTCGAAACAAACACCCGAAACGAAAAACAGCCGCACTTTTCTATATACATAATTCGTCGTATTTTCTCGTCTATATTGTCGTGTGGAAAGCTGCAGTTGATGCAACATCAAAAGGTTTTGCGGCATTGAACACCTTTAATTTATTATTTCACTTTTGTTTGTGTTCGGGAAGCAAATGCGAAAACTGTGTCCAAAAAGAGTGTTTTTTCCAAAGGTTTTTCGACAAGTGATTGAAGGTAATTTCCAGTTGGAAGAAAATCGTAAATGCACGTCATTGTAAAAAGCGGATTTCCAGAAAGCAAATGCGATTCCTTGCCTACCATTGCAATTGTGCGTGTGTCTGTGCGTGTCGAAAAGGATTCGAGTGTGTGTGTGTGTATGCGTTTGAAACTCCCGAAAAATTCAAACGGTAAAAGAAACGCAGTACGAAAAAGGGGATCGCGAGAAGCAAAAACTTTTATGCATAACGAAAACGTCTGCATTTTTAATCAAGCAACAACAATAGAAACAGCAGTGCCAGCAACATCAACATTAAAACAACAACAACAACAGCAAGAACAACAAGAACATGGAACAATAAACAACCCTCCCCGTTTTCCGCCCTGACCCCCCTGACAAATAAACAAGGCGCAATCCCCGTGAATCGAACCCCTTTTTTGCACTATGTGAGACTGCTGTGGTGTGTGTGTGCTGGAGAGTGTGAAAGGACGAACAAGGATATAGAGTGCTAGGCTTAGTGCAAGAAGTGCATACAGGAAAAAAATGCAATTAAGCCAGGACCAGAACAAGTGTCCTTCTAAAAGAATGGGAAAATCGCTAGAAAACGTTGAAAAAAGTGTCCCAAAAAGTGTCAAAAAAACAGAATTCAAATGGGAAAAAATATTTCAGCTTCCAAGTTTGAAAAATATTATTAAAAATTATCAAAAATGTGCTTATGTTTTTGTTTTGTGTGTTTGTCTGTTTAGAACCTCCAAATTTTAGGCTCCATAGACTAAAAACTCGCTTTTCAGAAACCCAATGGGATTTCCAGACATAAAAATACAATTTTCCGATTGGAAAAAGTCAAGAAGTAAAAATATTTCAATATTTTGGTATTGTTTCTGGTAAATAGGGGAATATTTAAAAATAATTTTTATAGTTAAAATTAGTATTTTTTAGAATTGTTAAATATTTTCTAATACTTTTCTATTTGCAGCCAAATGTCACTGTGAAAATGCCTCAACAAACTAATCATAATACAAATTTCAACAAAAATGAAAACTGGCGAATGCAACAAAATGCAAATCATGCAACTAATTTTGAACATTTAACCATTTAAATTATTAAATTAAAAAGATAATTTTTGTGAAATTATAAATGTTTCAAAAATAAAATGAACTGAAAACAAAAACTAACGAAAATCAACGCAAAATTTATAAATTGGCAACATCACTTTTGGTCTAAAAATAATTCCACAAAAAAAAGAAATTAATCCACAAAAAACGATTTTTGGCAAGCTGCGTGGTGAAGAAAATATAAAAAAATAAAAATTATCAGAAACGTCCACACGTGAAAATGTTTTGCAACAACTAGATATATCAATGTAACTTTTTTAAATCAACTTAACAACCTAACAACAACAACAACAAGGCCCAATCCAAAATCAGTTGAGAATCCAGAGGAAACCTTTTTAGAACAAACGCAAAAAACCGCAAAAATTTAAGCCACCAAAAAAATTGGTCAAATATTCAAAATTATTGGTTCGGACATACGCAATACTATACACAGCAACACAACAACAACAGCAACTGAGCAACAACAACAACAACAACAACAACAGCAGCAGAAGAAGAAGAAGGGTAACTACTACAGTAATCACTACAGTAAAAAATCCGTAACAGCAACAGAGGCAGAAGCAGCGCAGCAGCAGCAGCAGCAGCAGCAGCAGAAAACGTGTGTGTTAGTTTGCATAAAAATTTCGTTTCGATAAAAATCCAAAAGCATAAAATATTTAACAGACATCATAAAAAAAAAATCCAACTACGAATTGTAATAAATTATATAAAATATATATATAAAATATATAACTATACAAATATCTATGCTTACAAATTATATCGGAAAATATTTGGTAAACAATTTTTGAGTCTATACTTAAATAATTAGTAACTAAAACTAAAAAAAAAAAAAAGAACAAAAAATTAAAACAAAGTGTGAAAAAAGAAAACTAACAAATTCAAAATTAACATTTGTGAAGTGATTCTGGACTTGGATTAAAACGAAAATTTGCAATTGGATATTAAGGTAATTAATAATTTTTAAGAAATAATAAAAAAAAAAAATAAATCATCTAAGACCGCAAAAGTTTCCCTGCACGAAAAAGTGCGTAAAAAATGAAAAAATGTTGCTTTAGAAAGTGTCCACAAACATTTGCAAACAATTACTGCCCCGTAATTACATTTATAATTTATGCAAAACAGAAAAAAAATGAAGAAAAACACAGTTTTTTTTTTTCGCCTGCCCACATGGCGTATGATTTATGACACTCAACGCAGAGTTGCATATTAATAACGGGAATGCGTGAAGAAAAGCAAAAGTTGCTTAGTTGACATTTCTACATGTGTACTTCGCGTTCGAACGTTTCTACAACCCTCTTTTTTAGGGTTGTGCATAAATTAAAAATATATTATTTCGGCTTCTTGTGCAGCAGACTATTATTGTTGTTGTTTCTGTGTTGTTGTTTCGTCTAAGCCAAAAACTGCGTCGCAGTTGACACGCAATATTCCCTCATTCCCCACCAACACCACCACCGTTGACTGCGCTGCCGGCGCCGCTGCCACTTTGACCTACTTAGCAGCGCAGCGTGTTCCAAATTTTGTGCGTTGTGTACTTTTTTCCGGTCTCGCTCGCACTTGTAATGACATTGCGTGCGCTTGAAATTGTTGTTTTTGTAACTAGAGGTCTTCCGTATTTAATTAAATGCACAACAACAGTTTTTTGGGGTTTCAATATTCACATAGAACAAGTATCTATAAGATACATGCAATCTTTCAGATACAATAGAATATTTCCCATAATCGCATTTTTAATTGTTTTCAAAACAAACGGTTATTTTTCTCTGTGTTTTAGTTTTCTTTAAAGTTTCATGTCAGCTGCATTTTCTTCTTCTTGTCGGAAGTGAGCCAGCCAGCTCCCCAGCCAGCACCAGCCCCATCTCCCTCTGTCCCTATCCCACTCCCCGTGTTGCTCTTCTCACGTGCATTTGCACAACCGTAAAGTTTTTCCTAGAATGGAGCCATCTCGCTTGCTCCCCTTGATGTGTTGCTTGGCAGACTGCTTGGCTGTAACTGACGCAATGCAACCGTCTTCATTATATTTGTCGGCACTTGCGTAAAGTGCCTGCTCCCAACCCTCCCCCTCCACGGGTTCTTGTTGGAAATTTTTGTAAGTTTTATGACTTGCCACTGCAGTTGCTTGAATTTTAATGCCACCGATTACCGAGAAAGCCAAAACGTTGCAACAAACTAAGCCGCACATGTCTTAGATTCAAGTTTAAAATGCATTTAATTGGAAAGAGCAAGAAAAAACATGCATTGTTTCATTGAAAGAAATCTTTAATTTTTATAGTACATCAAATATTTATGCAAATCTCTGACTTGTCATGAAAGCTTACTTGTTGTAAAGCCTGTTTTTTTTATAGTTTTACGAGCCATTAAGGCCAAGACACGCACTTCTTTCCGCCAAGGGCTGCAAGAGTCTTGGCCAAAAAAAAAAACAAAAAGAAACCTACACGAGACTTGACCATAAAAATTCATATGAAATAATCGCTTTTATGAACTGCTAATTAGGCTTATCAAAAAATAAAGAGCAAAGTTTTCTGTTGCTGCAAAACGTTGGAAACTACAAGTAGGCTGAGGCACACAGCCAAGGGGCTGGGTCGAAAGGGGGTGTGGCTGCCTGAAAACCTGTCAGTGTCAGTCAAAGTGACAATTTTTTGTTTTCTGGCTTCTGGTTCCTCTTTGTGCGTTTCCATGGCACTTTAATGTTGACTAAAAGTGACAAAAAAATCGTATAGGCCTATCGCAAGAGGGAGTGAGATAGTGACTCATACGCACACATGCAAGCCAAATGCCAAATTTGGGCAAGGTACACCACGGGTCAAAGAATTAGCAACGAAACGATAAGAAAATAAACAGTTTTTCAACACTATTTTCATCTTAAATGCAACTTTTAAGCTTGATTTGCGAAATTTAAATTTATTTCTTGTAAAGTAAACTTTTAGAAACGAGTTCTATAGTTATAGCCGCAGCTGTATTTACAATGTGTATTGGGGTTTGGCAAACTCTATACCTTTTTTTTCTGTCCTTTTTTTTTTTTTGCTAGTTTTTTGGCTATCCCCCAGTTGCTAATTGGCTTTTGCTCCACTTGGCCACACAACTACAAACGCACATGAACAAACACACACACACGCACGCAATAAAACGTTTGCATGCAACCGCCGCCATTGCGTGGGTGTGTGTGCGTGTGTGTGTGTATTTGCAATGGCCGCCGCCGCTGCCGCCGCAATAGTTTGCCAACTAGAAAACGCATTTCATGGGCGGACATTTTCTATCTTTCTCTACCTTCTCTACCTTCACGTCCGTTGCTTTCTGTGCTTTTTGGTTTATCTGCATTGAACAGTTAGTTTTGTGCTTGTGTGTAAAGTTTCATTGCCATTTTTTCAGTGAGTGCGTTTGCGAGGGTGTTGTAGGGTGTTGTACGGTCATAAAAAAGGCTTATATGACATGTATGAAAAATGTCTGTAGAAGATGGTTGGGTTTTCAACAAAAAGAAACTTTTTTTTTTCTATTTTTCTATGAAAATGCAATATTGCCAGCAATTTGAAATATTGGTTGGGTTTTTGAACTCTTTCTTTATCAATTACGTCAAAGGCTTTTATATTGGCAAAGATTTCTATGCGTTTTCTAATAGTTTCTAATCATTTAAAGCTTAAATGATATACGTAATATTGAAAATTGATAAATACTTTATTCAGAGCCTCTTAAATCACAAACCAGAACCGAAAACTAATGCTGATTATTTCAAAATGAATGAGAAGGCAGAAAAAAATCTACACTTGCAGAAGAACGCAATAAATAACCAAAAAAAAAAAGCTAACAAAAAATTACAAAAAGCAGAGCAAAAAAAAAAAAGCATATAGAAGTTTTTATGTAAAGGCCAGACAAAGACAAAAGCACATAGGCCTATGTACAGACATAAATACATATGTGGGCAGTTGGGGCCTATTTCTATCTCAGTCTCACTACCCTCAGGGATCCGCGAACGCAGCGCGAAAAAAGCAGCAAGTCGCATCGAATAAAAAACGACAAAATATGGCGAGATGTAGAGTAAATAAATGCGTGGCCTACAATTAAATTGGCTCAAAGTGCTTGGGGAGCAGCGGAATATAGAAAAAAAATGCCTCGTTGATTGGGCGGGGAGGTGGTGATAGCGTCGGATTGTGGGGGGAGGTGCGGGGGCCTGCACAGCAACAAAAATAAAACTACGAAATAAAACAGCAGCAGCGGCGATAGAAAAAAACCTTGAGCTGGCACAACATAATTAAAAATGTGCGTAGACGCACTCACACACACGCACACACATCGACAAATAAATGCCCAAAAATACACACACACACACACACATACAGTCATCCAATCGCTCTCGCACTAATACACTCAAACTTTTGCAGTGCGTAAAGCTTTTCCTGCTTCACAAATGACATTCACGCGCAATAAATATCAGGCTACCAGCCAACCGAAAAAAAAAACCAGCACCAACAACAAGAACGCCAAAAATCATGAAATCAAAAAAGCTCCACTTTGCAGTTACAACAACAAAAGGAGGAAGTCTAAAAATGGCAGCAACAAAAACTATGGCCATAGGCCTAATGGCAAATGCAGAAAGAGGGAAAGAGAGGGACTAAGATGGGGGCCGAAGCTTTCCGCACGCACTTTACAAAGCTTTGATAGGCGCCAAGCACATTCGGGCTAAAGCTTTTCAAACTGATCATAGTTTTGGCGATCGAAAGTATCTGCAATCTAAAGTATCCAAATGGAAGAGCTTGAAGATACATTAGTAAGAGATACTAAAGTATCTATAAGGATCAGTATCTATAAGAATCAGCTATAGCTTAACTACAACTTAAAGGATATTCTAAAATATATCTTCAAATAAGGGATTTAAATTGTCTAAGACACCATATTAATCTAGGACATAAAATGGTGTCCTTTTACTAGAAGGATTCAAAAAATGTAGCTCACTTTTCCGAGCGGAATGCGGAAATGCAATGGTGACACAATTTCCCTTTTGCGTGATGTTTCCAAGAAAGAATCAAAATACCGAAATGATTATATAATTGGAGAACCTTCGGCTCCCCCAATTTCCTTTTAATAACGGTTAATTAAGTCAAGAGCAAAATACGCATATTAAAAGCAATACAAGCAAACACTCCAGAACACACTCTCCAGAACACATGCAACCAAACATAATTCCCGAAAAAATTACCCCAATCTGTGCATATCTTTTACGGTGTTTGGTGTCACATGAGATGTTTGTTTGTTATTATTTTATGTTGTTGTCGTTTTTTTTTTTTCGACTTGACATTTCCTCCGGATTGCTGGATGCGTTTCCACCTCTGTAGCTTCCTTTTCCCCAGATTTTCCAAACCCATTTTTTTCCCCTTTTTTTTTTGGCTCGGAAGCAAGTCAAGCGAAGACGATTGGAGTGTAGTCGGTGGGGGGCAGGGGTAGGGGAAAGCGAGAAGTGGAACAAAAAAAAGCACAAAAGAAAAATGGTTAAGGAAATTAAAAAGCATAAAAACAACAACAACAGCAGCAGCTTCCGTTAAAACAAAGCAAACTCAAGTGGAAGAAGGAACAAAGAAAGCGAGCAGCGAAAAAAAGGGTTCCCAAAGAAAGGTCGCTGGTAAGGGAGGGAGGGACACACATATGCAGCATTTACCGTTAACTCTTCGAGGGCGTTCTTTTTTCCTCCTCGACATTGTGGTTAATTTTTTTTCCTTGTCGTTTGTTTCGTGCTTTTTATACATTTTTTTTGGCTTTTTTGGTTTCTTTGTTGCTTCTTTGACGGCGTTCTTCTGGCTCGTTTGATATGCAGAACCCGGCTATTGGTAAGATGCACTTGGCTCAATGGGAAAATAATCAGTCAAGAGCAGGTAATTTGTTGTCAAGTGTTGTCAGGGGGAAAGGTAAGGTCCTTCGGGTAATTTCGTTTACGTAATACGAGGAAGTTGCAGTGATTATTGGTAAGAAGATTGGTAAGAAGATTTTTGGTAACATTATTGGTAGATGTAACACCCGATAATCTAAATGCAATCTAACACTAATTTTAACCCTAAAAAAAAGTCAGTTTTTTGTGCTTGACTTGGACTTTCTGGCCGCATGCTTGGGTGATTCATTTGGTTGCACGAACGTCTGCCCCTAACTTGTTTCTGTTGCTGCCACAAAACAATGTAACAATGCATTTACGCAACTCTTGCACTTGCTTGTCGGTTGAGGATGACGATAATAATGATATTGTTTAAGGTTTGGGATCTCCCAACTCAAAACTTAATTTATGCATTTTCTCAAACCTATTTTCGGGCGTTCTGCGTGGGTGATTCAAGGTGTTTCAGTCGCCTTGCGATGACCGATGACCGCCGATAAAACACATTTTAAAACCGACAAACCGCCTGCAGTGACGGACGTCGCTTCTTTGGTCTAATTAAAATGCACCAACTCGAGTGCAACATTTTATGGACGTGATTTACACTGGCCAACAAGCGCGTCGGCAAGAGTGTAGACTTTTTTCTTCTCTTCGAATGGAACGGGAGAGGTAGGGGGCGAAACCATGAAATTGAATTGCTACTTTGAAGTGCACTCGATGTCAGTGGAAGGGCCCAAAAGGGTTAACTGCACACATGGCTGCACGGCTGATAGACAGCCCTAAAAAAGTGATGGTCCCGCAGGGGTCCCGGGGGTGTGGTGAGGTGTTGGAGCCATCACAACCGTTGGGCCACCTAGTTACCCACACTAATTACGGGAAAATGCAGCCAAGGCAACGTCGCTACTGCAAAGCGGCAACATCGCGGGGGTTTTTTAAAGGTTTTTCTCCGAGTCTTTTGAAACTTCATTAGAAGAGTCCATTAAAAGAGGCGTTGGAGGGGCTTATTCCTTGATTGGAAGTTGTATCCTGAAAAGAAACAGATTTCTTGAAAACAAATCAGAAAACAGGTTGAAATTTGACTGAAAATTAGAAAATTACTAAGAAATTAATTAACAAAATCAACTTTAATTTAATTTTTTTACCTTCGATCTTTTGCAGGTAAGGACTAAGGCTTTGTTCGAACTAATTAGGCCGTCGTCTAGCGTCTAAGTTACCGTAAGTTCCTTCTCTTACATAATTGCATAAACATTTTTCATTTCTGTGGTGCATTTCCTTCTTTTTTTTGTTGCGTTTTGTTTCGTATTTGTTTTGCATTTAACTCCACGTGCCCCTTGAGGCTTTTTCCATTTGCTTGCGCTTTGGTTCGGGCTTTGGTTAAGGGCTTCCAGGGTCGGTAGACCTCCCCGGCTGCCAGGATTCCTGACCATAAATTTTGCAATTAACGACAAATGTCACTTTGTCTGGCCGATGGCGACGTTGTCGACGACATCCGACCATTGCAACCATTTTGTTGTAGGTGGAAGGAGGAAGGAGCCGGGAGGCAAGTTGGGTCTGAAGGGTTGGGTAACACTCTGGTTGGTTTTTTTTTTTGTGTTATATGGAGCCCTGGCTGAATGCTTTTAGTCCGGACCAGCGAAGCATGGCATGGCCTCTGAACGGGCCACCCATCCACCCACTTACGGTCTGCTCGTCCTGCAATTGCATTAAAAAGCATAAATTTACTTTAGCCCTAGCCCGGGAACGTTATAAAATCCATTTATGCACTTCACTTGCTCTCTTTTGCATGCCCCAGACCCCACTCCACTCCACTCCACTCCACTCCACCCGCCCTCTTGGTTGCATGCTGGTCAGACTTTGGATCCCGGGTCCTAGTCCAGCAGCAACAGCAGCTCCTCTGCAATCTACAATAATTTCTGATTTCTTTTTTGCGCCGTTCCCATTTTATATTTTTGCTGCCAATTCTGCAGTCCAGGCTAACGTAAATAGAAGGAGACAGAGCCAACTACGGGGCAATGAGAGAAAAGGACGAAGGACGAGAGGCAAAAGCTATGCAATTTTTACAAAAATTCCCAACGAACGAACCGCCCAAAACCCACACAAACCCAGAGAAAACCCACTTTTGCTTTTGTTTTGTGTTGTCCTGTGACGATGATGAAGTTTAATTTAGACACGACCCTAGTCCGAGCCTCCGTTTTTTTGCACCACCCGCATGGCTTGGCAGCCATCTGTGGCACCCGCACCCACACCCACACCCACACCCACACCCACGCCCATTCTGCACCAGCGCCCTTTTAAACCACTGCAGCCACTCTGTGCCACCCACGGACGAGGCCAATGCAGGTCCTGCAAAGTTTTATAAATTGTTTTAGAGACTTTTTTAGCCTGCATTTGAGTTGCATTCTTTAGAGAACCGAGAACCGATGATGAAAAGAATGAAATTCTTGATTTTAATTTGGATTTTAGGATCCTAATTGTCCTTCAAAATAGTTTGAAATATTTCTATCCCTAAATCCCTAATTGTTTTTGTTCCTTCTGCCTTTGGGAATTGATTTATCCTGCACTTGCTGTGGCATTCATTAATCTCTCCGTATATCCTTTGCCGCCTTGCAACGAAGCTATTTCCTATGTGTTCCACCTCCGCCTATGCATATCCTTTTTTTTTTTGCAACTATTCCCTCGAGTCTACCTTTTTCTATCTATGCCAGTTTTGTCCATTTCCGTTTTTTGCTCCACCTCTAATATAATTTCGATTTTTCAACGTTATTCCATGCCACCCAGGGGGGGCAGCGGGGTGTGTGTGTGGAAACTTCATTTCCTCTAGTATTTGGGGCGTGGCAAAAAATACTGCAGCAGTGCCACCCTTGGCCCCCCAATCCTACTCATTTTTTTAGATAAACAATCAGCAAACTGCAACAGCAGCATAAAATAATAAAAGGGGAAAAAATTTAATTCCCTTCTGGTAAGCGTTTCTCTTTGAAAGTTTTTGTTTGCCGGCTTTGCTGTCCATGGATGGCAGAATGTGTTTTTTTTTTTTTCTCATATCTGTTTGTTTTGCATGCGCTTTTCTGCAGAATTTTCGGCAATATTCCATTAATACCCCGATGCCCGAGGGTGCCACAAAAATACAGAAATAACTTTTGTTTGTTTTGTCAGTTGCTGCGCCAAAAGTTTTGTTGATAAATACATTTTTTTTAGCGATAAATTTGCAGAATGCAAAAATCAATTTTCCTTCGTTTTGTGTTTTTTTTTGTCTCTCTGTGCTGCATAAATAAATCATCAAATGCACTATGTGTGGGGGGGATTGCAGTATCCTTGGGGGAGTATCCTTCATTGCAAAATTCCACATTTATGCCCTGGAAAAAAACTGCTGCCAAGCGTAAATGGAAAATGTCAGGATATTTTTCTATCAGAATAGAAAAACTTTATTTGGCTTTATTCCTTGCCAAATGGGATTTATGCTATAAATGGAATTTATAAATAGTTTTTTGCAGTTAAAAGTTAAGAGTTTAAATGGAATGAAATTAATGTATTTGAATAAAAAGATATTGAAATATAAAAAGAGATAGAATCAGAATCAGAAGAAGAAAGTTCCCTTGTTTTATCCTCTCACACCTAGGCAGCTCTTGTAAGCTTCAAAGGATACTTTACTCAAAAAAAAACCTTTTACTCGGTGCCTGCTCCTTTATTGATGGATACCCAAAACTCTCATAGCCAGAAAACTAAAACCTTTTATCAAAGATAAATAAAATGGAAAACTAGAGGATGGAGAGATGGGGGATGGCGAGATGGTGTTGCAATAAGGGTTGTGAGAGAAAAAGGGAAAAGCTGCATGCGACAAATGCAGGCAAAAAAGGACGAGGAGGTCGAAGGCCTGAAGGAGGAAAATGTGGAAAATGCCAGACTCGGCAGCATATGTGAGAGGTTGGATGGATGTGGAATGGAAAGCCAATGTGCAACATGATGGCAACAAGCCTTCCTTCTCCCTTGCTCTCTCTATATATATCCATCTCTATCTTCTGCAGTCGACAAATGTGAAATAAATTAAAATATTTTTATCTACACTCCTGCACGTAGCCTGCAATGTGGAAATTGCTTCCATCTTCCCGTCACTTGTAAAAGTTTTTCGAAGCTTTAGAGTTTTTCCAACCCTCTGCGGCAGCCATCCCCTAACCCCCCCTGCCAGCTCCCCTTGTTACCAGGAAAAGTTTTGTTTTTGCACAGTTGCATTTTGTGCTAAAATGTTTTTCCAGCTTTTTTCTTGTTTGTTGTTTGAGAATTATTGCTGCAACGCCGAGAAAGGGTTGCAACTGCAGTTCTTCTCTCTCTCTCTCTCTCTCTGTTGGGTATCTGCTTTCTCTGTTCTTCCATTCGTTCTGTCTCTGTCGTGTCTCTGGTTTATGGCTTATACATATGTGTTGTCTGCTTTTTGGCGCATTGCACTAACCGACTATAAATGAAATGCCGCATGACGGCCCCCCCTTTCATGCCACCCCCTTGTTGCCTTTTTTTTTTTTGGCATCCCCTCTCTCTGCTATTGGATTTCCTTCATTCGGTCTGCATGCAAAAAAGTGAAAGTTTGTGCTGCTCCTTTTTTGAGCTTCCATGGGAGGAAAGAAGGACAACAGAGAGAGAGAAAGCTAGAGAGAGAAAGACAGAGCAAGGGGTTTTTTGTATGCTCTGCACTTTGTTTGGGGGTTGCACACCATCACCCCACCGCTGCCGCTGCCGCCCCCTGGTTTGGGCCAAGTGCTGCAGTCGAGGGTTGTTGTGTTTCATAATGATGACAGCCCAAAGTTTTCTGATGCTGCTGCCGCTGCTGCTGCTGCTGCTGCCCCATGATGATGATAATGACGTTCCATGCAAGGGATACAACCCTCATGCAATGTTGTTCCTGATTGATTTTCCTTCTTTTTTTTTTTGCCTTTCTCTCGTCCTGCCGCCCATTTTTTTTGTTTTTGGGTTTTACTTTTCCTCCTTTTTCCTTTCTGTAAGGAACGGGGAAGCAGGAAAACTTTTTTCCAGGCAACAAAATGCATTTTTTGTGCGCCGCCTGCAGACAATGCGATAGACAGTGGGCACTAGGGGGTGGTAAAGAGGGTGGAAAAGGATCAAGGTGGGTGGTGGGTGGATGGGCGGATGGGCGGATGGGCGGATGGGCGGATGGGCGGGTAGTATGTGGGTGTATTAGTAGTGGCTGCCGCCTGCATAGAGAGAATTCATTTGGCTTGTCTGCGTCTGGCTAAAAGTCTGGCAAGGAAATCACAGACGATAAGGAAATGAGTGAAAATTCATTTCGGCTTTTGGCCTCCTTCTCTATCGTTCTTGGCCATCTCTTTCACTTCGTAGTACTCGTAGTTTATAGTATTTTCTCAGTTCTACTACAGCAAAAGTTTCCCCCGTTGACACATTCAGAATCTGAATCTGTCGGTTTTGTGGCTATAATTTGCCTGCATTTTCCCTCCCAAACCACCACCCCTTCTCTTGCTGCATTTGAGCAATTTATTGCCAGGACATCATCCTTGTCAATGGTCCTGGTCCTTCCAGTCTTCTCGTTTCCTTTACTCTCCTCTTATTTTTGTCTTTTGTGGATTTTTGTTTTTTACGGCTTGCAAAACTTGAACTCTAATGAAATTTCTTTGCCAAGCCTCGTTTTTTTTTTTAGCCACAATTTTTCATTAGGATTTCTAAGCTGTCCTGCGGCAGTTTTCTCTAGTTAATTTGTGTGATTTGTTGCATTGATCACAAGGATGACGAAAAAAGGACTAACCGAATGGGAAAAGAGCAAGAAGTCATCAAAGGAATCGAAATATGGGAATTTATAGGTTCAAGAAATACAAGAAAATTCTTCATTTGAATTTAAAAATATGAGTTACTGTTTATAAAATAATCTTTTCCTTAATACGTAAAAAGATTTAAACTATAAATGCGAAAACATGCGAGTTTTTGCCTAAAAAAGGGTTTGAAAAAAATCGTTGCATACTTTTTGGGGTTTTTTTCGGACTTCCGGTTCTGCTAGACTCGTCTTTGTGCCTTTCCCCAAATCCCAACCCTTAAATTCGTTATGTCAACTGCAGTTTGAAGATACAAATCTAATACTTGAGATACTTTCCTTCACAAAACGAGAAAAAGGAAAGATGAGAGGGTGGAGTGGGACACCCACACAGTCAACGCCAAACACTTTCGCTTTGGCTGCCAAAATGTCATAACTTTCGATTTCGTGGCAAGTCGCGAGTGGCAAGTCGCGAGTCGCCGATTTAACCCCAGACAGCCCTCGATACCGAATGCGACCCAGTCGCGATTTGTCGCACTTCCAAGTTGTTGCACGCCACAAAAAATGATAAAATGTCAAGCAGGCATAAAAAAGTAAAACTTTCTGTATTTTTTTTGCATTAAATTGCATGCGACATTTCATTTTATTTTTTGTTGTCTGTTTTTTGTATGGTTTGTGTTGTTTTTTTAGCTGCTTTTTAGCCTTTTGTGTGGCTGTCGACGTCGTGACAAACGCTGTCTGGGACAACCTGAGTGTGACTTTGAACACAAAACAACACACATTTTTTTTTTTTAGCTGGTGGGCGTCTCAAAGTGCAAAAGAAATTCCATATTTTCAAGCCTGTCTTTCACTTGTGGCCCATAAAAAAATTGAACATCAATTGTTTCTTTAATCATTTGACATTTTGTCTTTAAATACTGAATTTTTTTGTTGTTCATTTCACTTTGTGGGTGGGTGTAGTGTAAAAGTCACGATAAAAATACATATTCCACTCGAAAGTTGTTGCTTTTTTAAGATATTTTTAAGATATTTTTATAATTTAAAATATGATTAATGTCTGCTGGGTTTCGCTTTCCACAAACTTGAAGAAAAACTCTTTTCCACTTTTGTTGAACTGGTTTTTGGCATGAATGGAAATAATTTTATGCAAATCGCAGACACACACACTCTGACACGGGGAAAGAAACCTCCGAGTATCTGTGTCTGTGAGTCATAAAAGAAAGAGCCAGGCAGCGGGAAAAGAAAGAAACAGAAACAGAAAGAGACAGAAAGTGAAATAAAAATCAAATTTATCTTGAACTTGAACTTGAAAAATGAAAATGAAGACATCGAAGAGTGTTGACTGTTTGTTTTTTTTTTTTAATTTTAAATTATGCTAATGAGGATGCAGCTGCAAAAGTCAAACAATAGAAATAAATATATTATATAATTAATATTTTGTTGTTGTTGTTTTTCGTTGTACATTTTGAATGCCAGCCGGCTGTCAAAGTCAAAACGCAATATAATTTCGCAATAAGCGACATTGAAACAACAACCGACAAATGCAACAACAAACAAGCTAATCAAAACTTGTATTTCTTTGGGGGGTTTGGGGGGATTTCGGGGCAAAAGAACATTGAATGCACACAGAATATATTTTAATGAGATAATCGGTGGAAAAAAGTTAATCAAAAGACAGACAGTCTCTGGCTCTGGCACGGAATATATTTCTATATAATATTATATATCTAGAAATCGGAGAAAAAGCAGTTGCATTAAGAATAAAGCTCGTGTCTAACATGGCCAGGCTTTAATTTGGTAAAATATGAATTTTTGCTGAACACGCGCTTGATTTATGGCCCAAAAATAGTTGATGGCTTTTTTACAATAATTGCAAGCGGGTAGCCAGGGACACTGGTTAATATTAAGTATCTATTAGTATCTAAGTTTTTTTTATTTTGTTGCGACTCAAAACTAGTATCAATTAAAATCAACTAATGCATTCATTTTATTTAAAATGTCAAATATAACGCAGACAGACCGAAAGCAACAACACAAAGGCAACGCTTCCGTAAATAAACACATATCGACGTCATTAGACAAAATCGAATGAATTGTGAATAAAAAATGAATGTATGTCCAAGGAGGTGAATAAAGTGACATAATAGAGCAAATGAATGTTCGAATATCGAGCTGTGGTATTCTGTTGCCGGTTTCTCAAAATTCGAATGCAAGTTTGATCAGAAATTCTTGTATATATTTTTCTTAATTTTATATAATTATTAAATAAATGTATTAAATTTTAGTACGATCTTTAGTACGATGTATCTTTTTGTCTGTATCTCTGTCTGCAGTTTGTTGTCATTGTATCCGTATCTGCGCTACTACCCGTATCTCTATCTGTATCTGTATCTGTGTCTGGCTGTCTAACTGTTTGTGTTCGGTTGACGCTTTGGCTCGTCTCTTATTATTATGTATTAGCATTATTACTTTTGCGCCAACTTTTTTCTTTTTCTCCTCTTTTTTTTTGGTGTTTTTTTCTCTGTTTTTGGCAGAAGCAGAGTGGAATGAGGGATTCGTGGAATTGGGACACTTGTGTGCAGTGCGAACGAATTTGCGAATGCGAATTTGTTGTTGTCTGTTTTTTAGATATTTTTATTTTTTTGGGGCTTTTGCCTTTTACTTTGCTGTTTGCTTCCGATTACGGCTTTCTTTGTGTGGCAGCGGCAGCGCATTTCGCGTTGCAAAGTCTCCCAACTTTTGTTAGTTTTTCGCTATTTTTTTGCGCGTTTCTGTCAATGTCAAATGGAACAATTTCTTGCCGTTTTTTTTCGCATATCTTTTAGTGTTTTTCCTTCTTCTGTATTATCAATTGTTTTGCACTAACAGGTTGAATAAATATTTGCAAAAAGTTGCACTTGTTTTTGCGAGGGTAGAAAATTTCCACTCGTCCCATGGGGCGTATGAGTAATATTTTTTTTTTTTTTTTTTGTCAGCTGCATTAAATAGAAATGAAATATTGACAACTAAAATCTATTTCTTTGCATAACTTGAAATGCAAAAAAAAAAAACGCAACAAATCTCTTTTTTTATATATATTTATATCCGAAAACTTGAAATGCGCAAAATCGCCAACAAAAATCGCTAAAAAAAAAAAAACTGAACAAAAATTGAATTTTTTTTTCGGTGAGCAAACAAATACACACAAAGATTGCAACCAAGGTCAATGATGAATAACAGCAAATGCGCTGTTTTTTGTGTGTGCTGTTGGTGTTTTTTTTTTTTTGTACCAGTCGGAGATCTCCACTTGCAGAAAACGAGTGGGAGCGAGTCGGGTGACGGGGTGCGATAGAGAGGGCCAGATGCCACCAAAATGCGTTCTTTATTTTTCCTTCACTGACTTTTGGGTTTGCCGTACAAAGTAAATAATTTGTTTGCCAGTCCCGGAATCGAGAATTGCGAATCACTGGTGGTTGGGGTGGGTGAGGGGGTGGGTTTGGGGGTAAGGGGGTTTGTCCCACACATAGATCGAATGTATGTGTTCTATATACCCCTGACGTTTCTGTATTTTTATTTTAGTTGAGTTTTATTTGTGCATTGTCGTTCTGCGAGTGCGAATTTTTGCAAAAAGTTGAGATCCGCTTTGGGTTTGTCAAGTGCCAGATACAATTTATGCATTCTTAAGATAGTCAAAAGCCAGGGATTGCAGGTGTTGTTAAAATTATGATCTATACTTTCTAGAAGAATAAAAACTTCCCCAACTATCTACAGTTTCAGACATCATGTGCATTAATTGCTTAATTGATTCACATTTTATTCAATTCATTCAATTTCGTATTCTAAGCCAAACACTCGAAACACTCGAAACACTCACACACACTCGCACTCGGTTCTCAATTCGGCAAAAGATCTTTCGAGCGTTTTTTTCTCACCTTTCATGCATGCGCGACTAATTCCTGGAATTCCTTTGACTGACTAACCCAAAAGTTGTTGTTCTCACACGCGCAGAATACAAAAGAGAGCCAAGATATGGCGCCGAATATCCTTGAAAAAGGCAAAAGCCGATAACGAATAAAAAGAGAAGAACAATTTGGCAAAGATGCCAGCGCAGTCGCAGGCTGCAACAAAAAAAAAACAGCAAAAACAACGGAAAAGATAAATCAAAAAGTAGCCAAACACACTCACAAATGCAATCTGAAAGTTTTTGGGGGAAACGAAACGAAGTAGTTATACCCTTTAGATACAATTGTATCTTATAGGTTGCAGAGAAAAATAGAAGACTTTTTAAGAAGACTTGAGAAATTCCCCTGCAAAAGTATCTCAAAGATACGTTGCCGAAACAACTGTTCTTTCTTTTGAGCAAATAAACTGCATTTGACCTTGTTTCGTGCTGCCCATGTATGGGTTAGTTTAGAACAAACAAGATATGTACGTTTTTTATAGACACACACACACACACACACACACACATACTTAAATACGTGCAAATAAATGTAGATAGGAGCCGAAAAGAGATAGAGATACTAAGACTGCTGTGTGCATGCGAATATTCGCGATATTCACTGTAGTTGTTGTTGTTGTTTTTATTTTTTGGGGCTTGTTTGCTTTGCTTTGGGGTTTCGCTGCGCACGAGGAACAGAGAGAGAGTGAGACAGAGAGAGCTAGAGAGAGTTATAGGCGGAAAGAGAGATAAAAAATTAACTAAAAACGAACAATTAATTTCTCTTTTTGATTCACCTGCGCATTGCAGCAAAAGTCACTCCCACCAAAAAAAAGCCCCTGCCCGGAAATTTCCCCAAAAAAATTCCCAATTCCTCTGCCCACTCCCTTCCCACTCATTTATCGCCAAATGCTTGCAATTTCTAATGCTTGTGGCTTGGCCAAAAAAAACCAAATCGAAATGTAGGTTAAATTTACGGAAATTGCGACGAGAGCAGAACACATGTGTGTATTTGTTTGTTTTTTACTCAGTCAGTATGTGTGTGTGTGTGTGAGTGTGTTTACCAATAGTATAAAAATATAAAATAGCTATAAAACAAAAATAACACTAAACAGATACGTGTTCAGATAGCAGGCTCACACTCGCATAAATTACGTGCATGTGAGTGGTTTTTGTTCTTGTTGATGATGTTTTTTATTTTATATTTTGTATTTTTTTTTATTCCATTCGTTGCTGTCCATTTGGATTATGCAATAATTGAACGAAGAGACAGAGTGAGATAGTCCGAATGGTATGACTAATGATACGGAATCAGCTGCAAACAGGTGGCAGCCAGGCCAGAGATAAAACAGTTACTTTTGAAACCAATCTTAACTAGCTAAGGACATTGTTTTTTTTTTTATATATACTTTTCTGCCATTTTGAAGCGTCCAATCAGAATGCATCGCAGCACTCACATTAGTGCATCCCAGATAGAGATAGAGATAGAAATACACTCACACAGACATGTACTTTGCATTGCATTCATTTTGTTTCGTTTCTTCGCGATCGTTTTTCGTTCGGCTCGACTTCGTCGCTTTGTTATCGTTGCAATTTTTTGCAGTTTTTTTTTAACGCATGCGCCTTCGGCTTTGTGCACTGAATTTTAATTCGTTATTCGAAATATTTCCGAGCTATTCGGTTTTGCATTCTTCTTATTGGATAAAAAATTATATATAAAAAAAACCCGAAAACTTAATACAAAAACTAATTATATTTCGTTTTTATCTTTCTTTCCAGGTAAATAATCATTGGGCTCTGAAACTGACTTGAATATTTGCCACCCCTTAGTGTAAGTCTTTCCCAGAGATACAATATCTTTGAAATCTTTTGCCTGTCATGCCTCAGATGCACAGGGAAAACCTGCCACGTCATGACCAAACAATTCCGTTACCCAATTTAGGCAACCACCCACCCCAACACCGAAACCGAAACCGAAACCATAAAATCCAGATCCATCATCTCTGAGGCAGATGGAAAACGAGCCAAATTTTAAGCCACCACCGAAGTTTGGGTAGAAAGACCGTCAGAAGCATCCCCCATATTGGGATGCTGGGATTTCCGACAAGGAATGCCTGCCACTTTGGTATGCAATGAAAACAAAACTGCAGCAGGGCTTTTGCGGCACGGACTGGTGAAGTCTTGTCCGGAAAAAGGAGGAAAAACATCCTTCGGGCACGTGCTGATAATGAACCGTCCTTCGGCGACCCATGTTGCACATGCAACATATCAGTAGCAACCCTCGTCCAGGGGTTGCAAGGGTGGATAATCCCCTGACTGCAATCCAGCTGCAGCATCAAAGGATTCCTTTTTCGATTCCTGGCACCGTCTAACCCTCGAGTGCAACTGCAACATTTTTCGGTCCCTGTTAATTAGCCGTTGCGTCTTTGTTGCAATCGCCACAAGGGTTGAAGGGTTGCAACACAGCCACAGGGCACAGGGCACAGCCTGGGCTAAGCTGCGACAGGCGCGGCGCGTGTCCTGCCGCACAACTAATTGCAGTTCTCAATCAGAAAATCCACACAAAAAAGCACAGAATGACAAAAGAAGAAAGGTTTCACGGAAAACTGGTTTCCATTACTTTAGGTCCTTTGTTGCCAGGAGTTTCCGGACAATGTTGCTTTGAGCTACGATTTGTCGATATTTTTTTTTCTAAACTAATGGCTTAGTTAACTTGAGCGAAAGAATTAAGAATTATTCGTGGAAAGGATAAGAGGATTTTTATGCTAAGAGTTTAAGTTAAGAGTTTTCATGCTCGTTTCTTGTTATTAAAATATAAAAAGTTTTCAAACTAAAGTTTAAGCCCTTAGATATTCCAATTACTAACATCTTTGCCATGTTAACACCTGAAAGTTTTACATTTTCTTCGGCATTTTGCGAAATTTCTTTGAGGAGCAAATAATTTGTTGTCAAACCCAAAGAGACCTTTTGTTCACTTTTTTATTTGTGCCCTTTTTGCCGCTGCCGAGACCCACAAAAAAAAAAGAACAGAATGACCAAAAGCAATCGTCTTGAATCGTCTCGAAATGTTTTCTGCCTCAATTTGACACATTTTCGATAGTCACCCTCTTGGATACTTTCTCCCTGCCGCTGCAGCACTTTGCCCCATCAATCCCCTGCAAGGGGAAAAACTTAACCGAAATAGAAGGAATAGATGAAGGAAAACATTTATCCTGGTGAGTGGATAGAGTGGAAAGGCTGAAGACGAAAGAGTCACGCCTTTGTGGCTCATCAGAATTTTCGGTTCGGTTTCTCGGTGCAGAATTGTTGGAGAAACTTTGTTGCAACATTTTGTTGCCGCCTGTGCTCAATTGCCCAATAACAACAACTGCCAGGACATTCTGGGCTTTTGGGTTTCGAGTTTCGGGCTATGGGGCTCCTGCCAGACTTTTTTAATAACAGAAAACAGGAGAATTTAACTTTTGTTGCTTACGTCATTGGAAATGCTTTTTCTTGTTCGCTTTTTTTTGGCAATTGCGTGACGCGAGAGGAAAAGCCGAAAAGCAATGGGGAAATGTCACTTTAATGACATTTTGTTGTAAGTTTGGGGAAAAAAAGTTATAGGAAAAGTAAGAGATTAAGAAATGTTTTGCAATAAAGAAAATATTTAAGATAGATTTTAATTTCAGGTTATGGTGCGACAGAAAGGTTACCCCATTTGGTCCTTGTTACTTTCTCCATTACTTTTCTTCTCTGCTTTTCTGCTCTTCTCTCCTTTGTTCCACTTTTTATCCTTCATCCTCCAGCTTGCCGCTCATTCAATGCACGTCCAACGAAAATGATTGTGTATCCGCCTCAGTGCCCCGCGGCAAATGCGTGCGGCATGAGTAATTAGCAGACGCAGGACACACTGCAGGATACACACGCACCCACACTTACAGTCTCTCAAAGGTTCACACACACCCACACACAGATACTTACTCCTTTTTATTAATAATTGCCTAATTGCATTAGCCCGAAAATTATGCTGCATTTTTGCACTTCAAAGAAAGCGAACAATATTTTTCAACTTTCTCCTTCTCGGGACTAAATATATATATATATCTCTTTTTTTTTGGCAAAACTGGGTGACAATTTGCTGCACAAGTGCGTGACAGTAGCTGTGTGTGTGTGTGCGAGTGTGCCTGTGTTGGTGTGCAACCCCCAAAAAACGCACAAATTTCGTACAACACTACACATCCCACCCTTAGGCCTTAGGCTGGTCTCGCAAGAAAATTGATTTTTCCGCAGTTTTTCCGTTTTCCGGCTGCAGTCTGCGTTTTATGTGCGCTCCTTTTTTTGGTCGAGTCCTGCGAGTGCTTTTGGGTCTCCTTGGGATCCCTGTACATGCTTGCGACTAAGGGAGATCTAAGGGAGGTGTTGAGGAGTCTCGAGGTTGCAGGAGAATGTCTCTTGCGCCTGTGCGTTCCTTTCATTGTTTTGACACTTTTACTCGAGATGATTTGCAGCTCCTGTTCAAGCCATATCCTTGAAACTATAGTCCTGATAAGGTATTTCGCTAATTGGTTTATGAATAAAAACTTAATTGAGATTCAAAGAGCTGCCCAAACCAAGCAAAATATTGATTTTATTTCTTTAAATATTTATTCATAACATTTTCAATGGAGCACCAGTGTGTGTGTGTTTTTTTTTGTCATTCGATGTAAATTATTTTTTGGTCAGGACATCCCTTAACGAGATGTGCGTGTGGGTGCCACGCCCATTTGCTGAATGAAAATCACTTGACTTTTCATTAATAAAATTGGCAGCAGACTTCGAGAGTCTGGGTAGAAAGTTTTGAGTTTAAGAGTTGAAGGGGATCTCGATGAATGGACGACCATATATGCATTTGATATCAAATTTTGAACCCCTTTTTTTTTCATATAAATTTTGGATTTTTTTTTTGTTAGACCCTTCCCCAAGTTTTTTGGGTTCTTTTTTTCGCGTCAAGTGAGACACGCAGAATGCGGCTTAACGAAAAGTGAAAGGTACCTCGCAGGATATCCTCGCAGTTCGCGAATTTCCAAAACTTCTTTCCAACTCACAACGCACATATTTTTCCCATACCCATTAGCATATTGCAGCAACCCCAAAAAAGTGAAATTTATAAAAAAAAAATTGTTTTGAAGAGGACAAAAAAATTGTTTTCCATACGCATTAATGCAGCAATGCGTAAGCAAAGAAGGGCTGCGTAGGCTGGACAGATTTTATTACGATTATGCCGTATACTCGTATAGTATGAAATATTAGAGGGTAGTCCTGGCAAGGACCTTCCCCCATCTGGAGTCGCTGGAGCCTATTTTTTAATCCTTCTTTTTAACGGAATTGATTAACATAATTGTTTGAAAGTCAAGGGGTTGCGTGGGGCTTCAAAAACAATGTAAGTTTGTCTTTAAGAGCTTAATTTAGACTTGGGGCTTTTTTGTGAATCATTCAACATCCATTACCATTGTTTGTTTTGAACTTTAGGAGTATCTCAAACATTTTTTGTTGGCCTTACCCTTGCCACTGGGCCGCGGATATCGTTGTTCAAAATTCAATGAGCAAAGTGCCGCATGGATGTAAAATTTATTGAAAAATCATGATATGTAAGCATCGCGAAAGCCACAGGATGGGCGGGATCAGCCGAGAGTCTGGCCAGGAAAAGGGCCTTGAGTTGCGTTTCGAGTTTGAGTTTTGAGTTTTGTGGAGGGTCTGGTCTGGTTTGGTCCTGGGTCTGGCATGGCATGCAAAAGCGTCGATATGACAGCTTGACTGAACTAAAACCGCGTTGCCAGAGCTAGACAAAAGGCCAAAATACACAAACAGGGGCTGTGGGGCAAAAAGGACAAAACAAGGCACACCCACACGCATGACCAGGACCAGGAAATATGATTTTTTCGTGCTTGTTGAGCAACAGAAGAAGAAATTCTGTTTTTTTTTTCTGTTTTTTGGAAAACCCGGCTAGAGAGCCTACTACCATGCCACACGCTGATTGACGTGCCTTTTATTGATGCTCTTGATTGGTTTTTACCTTTTTACACAGACATGCGGGCGGTCGGCAGGACCGGCAGGACCCCCTCGTGGGGCGGCGCTCCCTGTACCCGTTTCCCTTGGTCGTTAGTTCAATATGTGCGTCGGTGTCTGGTGCCACGCCTCCTGGTTATGATTTTTATTACAGGTGGGAGATGATCTGAGTCGTAGGATGATACAAAAAAAACGTCAAAGTCCGCATCCTGATGAATTGTTGGTGTTGCCTGCGCTCGCTATTTGCTTAAAAAATTTCCTCTGTGTGTTTTTTTATTTTTCAAGCATCGCAGCATCGTTGCTGGTTAATTTTTTATGCATATACATAGAAGATGCAAAGCCGAAATCGGAGTGCGGGATGAGCATCAAAATCTATTTGCGTTTTTAATCAAATGTTCAAATGTTGAACGCATATCGCTCGCCCAGGATCGCATCGGATCGAATAGGCCTTCGGTCTGTGTGTTATCCTTTTGGCTTGTTTAACTTTTATATCGTAATTGTATATCGCGAAAGGCGGTGGAGCCGAGGGAGTCCAAACAAACTAATCAAATGTCTGTCGTCCTGGCATCGTCCTGCGTCTATCGCCACTTCCGTTTCCGTTTCCGAAGGAGGAGATCCTCCTTTTTTTTTTTGTACCTTTGAGGTATAGCTCATCCTCGACTCGCTAATGCTTTAATCCTCACTGCCTCCATGGTATCCTGAAACGGTGAGTCCTGCTCCTGTCCGCGTGTATTAAATCGATGAAGTATTAACGACTTAATTGCATGTTTGTCAGACATTTTGCACTGACCCTCGTTGCTTTCACCTCCTACCCATTCGTTATCCTTCCATTGAAGTTTATGAGAATTTCGCTGTTATCCTTGGGCTCACAGCTCACAGCTCACAGCTCACAGGAGGCGTTGCAGTTAAGTCCTGCGGCCAGCACTCATTTCGGGAAATGCGAATTCGATTAAAGTAATGACTTTTTGAGTAGTCCTGGGGGGTGCGGGCTCAGGTGGGCTCAGGTGCTATCTTTATGCTTCGAAGAGGAAATTTCGGTAATGAACCTGGGTTGGGTAATCAGAAAGAAAGCCTAAAAAGTTTCCAAGAACAAGGATATTGATTTTTTTCCTTAAATCGCTTTAAAATTGAATAACCATTCATGGAACAAGACCTTTTTTAGATGTTATTTTGAGGATGAACTTAATCTTTAAGTGATCATTGAGAAGTCCTGCAGTTTAATTCTTTTCCTGTTTCGCAAAAACCTCGCTTACTCTTCCCTGACTGCAGTTATTCAAAAATTCCCTTCCAATTCTGGCAAAAACCATTGAAAAACCAATCCAACAAAAGCTTTCAGTCTTGAGCTCTTGTATTCTCCAATCCAACTCCAATCCATTGCAGACTCTCGAAATGGAAATACAACAACAGCTTAACGTACTAATTGACAAGCAAGCAAAAATATTTACGTACTCAAGTCCAAACATTCTAATCAATGCACTGCAATGGTCAAGGAAAGGGCTAAAAGGTCCACAAAAAAATGCGGGAAGTAGAGCCAGAGATGCCCAATCGATGGGATGTGGAATGGGATATACGATATATATATATATATAAGGGATAGCAGGACAACGAAGCCTTTCAAAGAAACAACAATCGTTGGAGCCAGGCCGCCAGGCGGGGTACACGAACAGTGGAAATTCATCAAAGTGCCTCTAACCAGGATGTAAAAAAAAAAGGGAACCCCCTTTTTGCCAGACCTTCTGTCCAACTGTCAAAATGCGTCGAAGCGAACATCATTGGATTTGTGATTGAACAGAAATTTCCATACATTGAAACCGTTCCTTGTTTTTCATTTTTTTTTTTTTTTGTCTGTTTTTTGGATTTATTTAGCGTTCTCCTATGCCCATTTTCATTTAGAAAATGCATGCTGGAGTGATAATGCCACAAAGGCAGCTTGGGGCTGGACAGCCTTCATTAGACGACGAGTCCTTCCCCTTCTCTGGAATCGAAAATTTATATTTACGGATTTGTAAGTTATGCACTCGACTGATTCTACTCGCACTGTGAATTGTCTGTCAAATGTCGCGACAGCCGGAATTTCCCTGCCGAACTTTTCTTTTTGCTTTTCCAGAGTGGTTTTTGCTGTTCCAACCCCCTTTTCGCCACGGCCACAACCCCGATGCCAGGCGTTCAATAATTGTGTAAAACGCTTTCAGTTTTACATTTCAATCTTAATTTAGTTTTCGGCATAACGTTTGCCTGCCATTCCTTCTGCCTGGCCAACCAATCGCCGGACAAAGCCTGGTTACCAAAAAAAAAAAAAAGGGGTTAAGGGTTTGCAAAAGGATAAAGGTAGGCGTGGGGATGGTGTTTACGGCTTTTGGCTATTTTTGTTGTTCGCCATTTGGTCAGTTGATCTTTTGGCTAATGAAGTTTGTCATTGAGCTTTATTTAATTTGGTGATGATGCGAATAAAACAACAGGAAGTCAAATGATGGGGATGGGGATGAGAATGGGTTTAAAAAATTTTCAAATTTATTGGAAAATCAATTATTTATATCAATCCAATGCAATTCCACTTCTATCTTCAACTAGAACACTTTCCCCCTCTTGAATTCTCGAAACTTGAAATGTTTCCACAAAAGTTTGACACTTTTCAAACTCAAGATGACAATTTAAGCTGTCACAGGCACACACACACAGGTTACAGGTTACAGGTGAGAGGTGAGATGGTGAGAGGTCAATTCTTCTATTGCCCACCTGCAGCTGTCAACCTTTACAGCTTCTCCTCCCCCCCCCGTGATGTTCGATCCAACAACGGAATTGCTTAAAACAATTGCGTATACGACGCGTGGCCTGCGTGAAAATTGCAACATTACAACGTGTAGGTTGGAAATATTTTGGCAAGGGGATGGGAAGGATGTCCGTTCGGTGGACGTTCATGCCAGTTACCTTTTTGACATTTGATTGAGATTTGTTATCGGCGAATTCATCAATGATATATACAATAAAAATACACACAACTGGCGCTGGTGGCAGGATGGAAATAAAAGTTGGGAGGACATTCCGCCCAGACGCTGAGACGCACTGGAAAATACGAAAAAAAAAATATAGGCAGCTTCCCAGTGACCATTCATCCTGTGGGTCCAGGGCTTCGTGTCTGGTTTGGTTTGGTTTTTTCGGGGGGTTGGCAGGTTGGCAGGTTGGTCCACTCCCACCTGGCAATAGTTATCGGCCAGGACCAGTGACATTTCTCGGCAGGACACCCTCTGCCTAACTGCTGTGTTACTTCTATTAGATTTTCCCTTCGTTGTAGGACGAAAAAAAAGCCGGAGAGCTACCCAAGCAGCTGTTGTTTGGTCCTGGTCCAAGTCCTGCCTATATGGCCTCCTACTCCACCTATCCCACTCCCCCATTTCGTCCTTGTTGTGTATTTTTGCAATAAAGCAACGCACCGAAGGGGGAGCTGTGAGGTTTGGGTAGTGACAGAGCTGGCCATGCGTACCTTTCGATCCTTGTGTGACATTTGAATTCGGCAAAAGAGAAAAGTGGGAAAAATGGCTGTGGGAAGAGTGGCAGCCAACATTTTCTTTTATATAACTTTGGCAGTTAGCTCAGCCCATCCCCGAGTCTCCCATCCTCTCACTCTCTTGGCCAAAAACAAAAACGAAAGGCCAACGTTTGCGTATCTATTTTTTAATTTTGCTGACGAGGCACGAAAACATACAAAACGCAATTGTTCCAACGTCCACAATGCATTCCAGTAACTCTGTGTGTGGCTCTGCTCCTCCATATCCCGTATATCCTGGCTCCTGTTTTGTGTCCTGACATGTGTGCGTCTCATGCTGATAAGCAGTAGCCGTGCTCGCCAGGATGCGGGGATCCTGGATCACTGGGAAAGGGATAAACCACCCACTGAAAAAAAATTAAAACCTAGAAGAGCAGCCAAGTTCCGCGCCAAATGAAAAGTTAAACTGTGTGACGCGCTTGCAAAACGGGTGAGGGGCTTGAACCGCCCCTTATAAAGCCCGCCAGGATGTTTGATTCGATACCTCCGCCCCCTCTTGAGGCAAACATTTTGCTGGCTTGGCGTGATGAATATTTACTGCGTGCGCTAACTGCTAACTACCTACAGGTATTCCCCATTTTTTGACATTTTTAATTGGGTTTGAGCGCAGTCCCGCCATCGCAGGACTCCAAGGATGGGGTCGACAGTTTTTGCCACTTTACGCTTGTCTGTCGAGGCTTGTTTCTCATGATTGAATGCCTGACAAATCTGAGGGTTCGATTTCAACTGAAACTTAACCATCTATTAAAACCAAAGACTCTTCTAATACACCATTTATTCATTGTTTCAACTCGTATACTAATCTATATCTTTTCCTATTTTCTTCCAGGTAACTACATATATTTGTTATGATTTTTCGGGAAGCCATCAACTGCGTTTCGAGTTATAATGAACGTTGTAAGTCCCAGCCTAATTATGTTTCTAAAAGCAATTAATTTGGGAACCTATCAAGTTTCTACTTTTTTTTGGGGGAAAATAAAACAAAGAAAATCAAATGTAATTGCGACAAGGGAAGCGTATCTTCAAGATACACTGTACTTCAACTTTAACTGCATTAACACAATTTTTTTTGGGTATTTTTTTGGTTGCTCAGCGAAGCGTATTAAGCCAAACTGTCAACCGTGTTAACTGTTTTTTGTGATTTCCCACATAATGGTAACTCATTTGTTATTCATGGAGTTGCATTTCAAGTTGGCTGCATTCGCGTGCATAGCTAATTACCAAAACAACACTCGAATGGGATGGCATTTTAAAGTGGGAGAAATTTGTAGTTGGTTAAAATTATTAGAGCTAAAAGTTAAGCAAAAAAATATGAATGCAATATTTGTTTATCAGAATTATGTCACTTACGGGCTGGAAAAGTTACTCAATAATCCGACTCCTCTCCAGATGCACCTGATCCTGGGCCACCAGCTGTGCTAGAAGCTATGCCATAACTCAGAAACATCTCAACATCTTACACATCTTACACAATTTTATGCAATAGCTTTGATGTGGAATGCCACCCGCTGAGGGTTTATTTCACAATTTCCTTAACTGGCAAAAGTTGGTAATACATTTATACCTGGATCTCTGTGCCTGAACATCTGTTGGCATTGCAAGCCCTCGAAGGTATTATGTCAACAGGTTTAGTAAGCTTTTTGAAGGTTTTAAAGAAGCTGTCATCTTCAGGGCTCCTTAAAGAGAATAACCTAAAGGGTAATTGCTCTTATTCCAAGAGTGCTTTGTGATTGAAGAAAAATTCTAATACATCATGTAGTTTTTGGCTTTCAATTCAATCACAAAAAAACAACAGACAACACCCGGAAAATAAATGCATCTTAATAGTTTCGTAAATGAGGAACAAGATGTTATTAATCACCATCTAGAATCCAGCAAACTGATGCAATCACAGATGATCGTTTTCGGATGGTTGATAATTCTATCGGTTCTACTATTTCTGCTGATGACGCAATTTGGTCTAAACAAGAATCGCCAGCAAAGGAGAAATCCCGGCTTGGGAATAGTCTAGGAGGCACTTGATGCTGATAAAGTTGAAATAGACTTGATGTGATTGCACAACCCTTAATCAAATGCGTTTAGTGACAGACGGGGAAGCGGAATGATTTCATTTCATAATAAAATGCGTCATTTCTGGCAACTAATTGCCATTGAAATGAATCGAGAACAACAAAAATGTATCCATGAAATACTTAAGATATGCTGCCCAACTGCACTCCAAACGAATAATCAAAAAAAAAAAAAAAAAAAAAATCAGCAGAAAACAAACGAAAAGATACCCAAAATGTGAATCACGGAATTGAATTGACGTTTTTGTCTAAATAGTGCACAAGGTCAATTAGTTGAAAGAAAATATATAACAATTATATATTCGAGTTTTTATAGCATTTCAATGTTGTTTTGTTTATGCGTGTTTTTTTTTTATTTTGGAGAATTCAGTAAACAAGTCATGGAAAGGTTTTTGGTTTAAGTAAAAAATAACTAACTTTAGTTTGTGTTTTCTTACAAAATAAATGCAGTATCCCTTTTGGAATTCGAAGCTTCTATTTATTCTATTTATTGCGCAATTCCTTTTTGATGACCTGAAGAACCCTAAACAGGATCAACCCCTTAACCTTCCCTGAAGCTACAAGTTCCCGATCCAAATACGTTCTTCTTCCTTCTCAAAACCCAAAACACTAAAGAAGGAAAACAGCTTTTATTTCATTGTGTGTGTGTGTGTGCTGTTGTTGTTGTCTTCCAGGAACGCATATCCTAAAACTGTATTTGTGTTTGTGTTTGTGAAAGGATTTACGCGTTCTCGTTTACTTGTATTTCGCACATTTATTGCCGCCTGTGTTGTTGTTTGAAGGTTGTCTTTGTTGTCTTTTGAAGGCAGATAGGTTACCAGATACCTGAGCTATAATTTCGCCTTGAGAATTCCATTCAGGTGTGTGTGCACAACAAACAACATACGAGTATACATATGTTGGAAGCCTGTTGGAATTGTGATCTATTTTTCGGCTTCGGCTTTGGCTTTGGCTTTTTCTTTTATTCTTACGTATTTTGTGTAATTGAAAAAGCATTTCAAATGCAGCTGCGTAAATTTCGCTGCGTATTCCCTTTTTTTTTTTTGACAACAACAATAGAGTCCTTGTAGAGCAAAAGCTGGAAAGTACAGTTGATCCCGTAAAGCTCGACGAGCCAACGAGGAAGCCAACGAAGTGCAAAAATAAAGAAATGCCTCCAAGGATTTGTAAAAGGCATCCTTCTTTGGGGTGTTGTCCAAGGGGGGATGAAAGATGCTACCAAATGATAAAAGTTGTTTGTAAGACTTATTGGGGTGTGGGCTAAAGCCAAGTCAATGCAATGGGGAAACCAGTTCTTGGGCAGAACTGCAAAATATTGAATTAAATAAATTCAATCAAAATAAGCTATGTTTTTTGGTTCTTAGCCCTCAAGGGCAACTTCCAAACACACCTCCTTCGGCCAAGTGAATTCCAGTTGTCGGACTCGAAAACTGCAAACTTCCCAGGAATTTCTTAATAGCTTTTTACCGATATCTTTCTTTTTTGTTGTTGTTGTGCTAACCCCTCGTCATTGAAACGAAACCGTTGATTTTGATGGCCAAAAAAAAAAAAAAAGAGTCAGAAAGAAGAAAAAAGGAGAATCTTCGTAGCTTCCATAAAAGTTGCGAGTCCACATTTTTCTAACGATTAAACAAATTCGAAGAAAACAAACGCATCCCATGCAACGATGACAGCAGCCTCACCTGCAGTTTCCAGGAATCAGAAATCAAAAAGGATAATGGTAGGGGGGGGATGAAGTTTTTTTTTTACGGTAGAAACCGTAGACGAAACAAAGTCAACGGAGTCAGAAATCAGAAATCAGAAAGTTTCGCTCGCGTTGCATCAAAGCCCTGGGACGGCGGCATTTTTGAGAGCCTGACCAATGGCCAGTCCCAGAATTCCCAGAATTGAATCGTATATCTTTCGCTTTCGCTTTCGATTTTTTTTTTTTTTTTGGCTTTAGTTGGGTTTCGAGTGTGTGGTTGGGTTCTTTCTAAATGCTCGATTAATTTCTAATAAATTGGTCGGAAATGCTGCAGGCCAATATAGAGTTACCAATACAAATGCGATGCAGTTTCGCAAACTTGGCTTTTGGCTTTTGAAATTTGAGTTTTGGGAAACATATTTCTCGGAACTACTTCGATTGGGGCAAGAGAAATCTTTTTCCGATAGCCTTTTGCAACTTGCATCGTATTCTAAAGTTTTTTTTTAATGCTTTTTTTTTGCTAATAGGAGAATTTGAAAAGCAGTCAGAAAGCAGGCATTGGATTTGCCATCGAGTTCAATGTCAAACGCATCGAAACTGAAACTAATCGCACAATACAATTTTCGTCATTCTCGTTGCAGCATTTGTCGTGTTCGGATTCGGATTCGTTGTCGTTGTTCGTAATTTATAATCCATAATTTGGTGTATTTCTTATGCCAACGCCATCACATATATTATCAGCAACGATAGCGTCAACAGTTGAAGCAGCGGAAGCAGCACTTTTTTCCAAAAAACCGGAATTAAACGCCAAACCGAGATCGAGAACGAGAACGACACACAAGAAATTATATAAACAATTGCAAAATTCCCTTTGGCTAAGGAATTGCAGCGGCCGAATTGCTTTTATGCTCTACAGCCAGCTACAAAATTCCACGAAATTCCATTTTGGCAACACGATAACAAACAAATCGATTCGTTTCACTCAACGAGAATACCAAGAAAAACTCAAATCGAAACTCCAAACAAAATCTAAACAAGATCAAAGCATTTGCAACAAACGTCGCTCTGGCGTCGTTCAAACAACAACAACTTGCATCCTGAAAGTGAGCAGAAACAACAGCAAGAACAACAGCAAGGATAACGAAACGAATACTGATTGGGTTCAGGTCGAAGATAACGGTACAGATATAGGCGGTGCAACGGAGCTAATCACACAACTGCTGGCAAAATGGATCCACAGCAGCAGTTCTGCCTCAAGTGGAACAGTTATTCGTCAAATTTGGCAATAACATTCTCCAATCTGTTCAAATCGGATCTCCTGGCCGATGTCACATTATCCTGCGATGGTAAGTCTACTTATTTTTTCATAATTTATCTATAAATTATATCTTAGAAAGCCTTAAAACGCCGTAAATTCAAAGATACATTTCTTAATAATTAAAAACATTTAGAAAACATATTAAATTAAATTAAATTCTTTAAATTATTTAGAATACTTAAAGCTAGCCTTGAATTTTGAAACAAATATATAGATATTTTTAAGAAATTCCAAAACCAAAGCCAGAAGGCTTTCAAGGACTCCTCAAATTGAGTTATTCCTATTTACCTACAAGTCCATGTCCTTTATTTTCTTTCCACTTGTGTTTATTTTCCTTTTTTTTTTTGTCGCTAATAAGCCCGACTGGCACAGCCACCAGACATTGATTTCTTTAGGCCCTTTTTGGCCGTTGCCGTTGCCGTTGACTTGTTTGATGGAGACGCGAAGTTGCTTTTATGGCTTGTCTCGTCCTTGTCTGTCAGGCGGCCTTAGCCATGTTCCTTTTGGCCTGGCCTGGCCCGGGTCTACTAGTTCATTTACGGCCTTTTACTACAGTTTTTATGCTGGCTTATTAAATGCCGGATAAATGCCGGGCAAACCTCGCATATATATATATATATAGCGGCATTTATATACGAACTCAGAGAATGTGTGTGCCGCAAACAATATACTTATTTGTATGTTGATATATATTTATACAGGCTTTGACTGAGGTCAGTTATTTGGGAGCTTCATTATGTATTGTGTGGATTCGTGTGTTTTTTGTGTTTTTGTGGGACCCTTGTTAACCTTCTTTTCTTTGGCTTTTGATTTGGGTTTAAATATTTTGCCTTGTCGGTTGCTTGGCTGCTTATTTTTATGATTATTATGTAGAGTATGTTGTGCCATTTCATGTCCTTTTGCCACTTGATGTTTATATAAACAATTTCCTAACCTTGGCGAATTTAAATTCTTTAAATTTTGCCAAGAATTTTAAAGTGAAAACTCTTTCGTTTTTAACCTCTGCACATTGCTCATACGCCATGTGTGCGTAAGTATGGATTTTTTTGCATTGATTGAATGTTGAGTGGGTAAAAAAGCATTCGCGGGCTGGGATTATTGGGTGGGTTCGGATTGGGTGGGACATACGCAGACATCCACAAAAAGAGTACAAAAAAAAAATATCAGTAAAAACACGAAAGCCTAGACAAATCCTGGAACCCTTTTTGCTTCCTGTTCCGTGCCGTTGTCATTCATATCAATCGAAGTGGTACTACTTTTGATTAAAATTTCCAACGTTTATCCCCTCGGCATACTCTACCACCCCTTCTCACTTTCTTAACCCTTTTGCGTTGGCCGCTTTTAATTGTGGTTTTTAATATTTTGCCGGGGTTCGGTTTGGATATGATGGAGTCCATCCAAAATTTTTGCATTTGTTATGTTTGATTTAGCTCCCCCGACTCGGCTCTTTTGTCCATTTGGAAATGAAGCATTAAATATTTGGCCGTCTGCGAGAACAAAAGCAAATAACGTATGTTTTTTATTGTTTTTAATATTCATGTGGATATTCTGGATGCTTGTTTTTTATAAATTTCTATTTTGTGTTTAGAAGGATGAAAAGTGCAAGGATCCGCTTTGAAGTTAAGGAGTTGGGGAGTTGGGTTTTCGGTTTTTTCGGTTTTTTGGGGGCATGTTTAGCACTTGAGAAATGAGGATTTTTACCCAAATGAACATTTACTTGGCCTTGGGCTATGTTTTTGGTTAACATGGGGGTTGATATACATTTTTTGATGGGTGGCTTTCAAGAAAGATTCCTCTTAGAATGATGCATTTTATCTGCCACGTTTTTCTCCCATCTATGATTCGATTAGATTATCCCAAATTCAAGTACTTGTTATTGCCAGAGAGTGCATATTAGCAATAGTGGAAAAATAGTCGAAATCAAAACAAATAGTCGGGTAAATGGAAAAAAAACCGACACGAGCCAACGCAGAACGTAAACAAGCGCGAGCCAGATGAAAAAAAAAAAAAAAATGGTATATATATTTATAATATATACATTATGACATTTCTTTATCAAGGCCACTCCATACAGACATATCGGAGTATGAATTTGTATCAGTATCGCTGGGTGTGTGTGTGCTTTTTTTTTTTGCGTTTCCTTTGTGGTGATTGTGACCCAATTTCTGTTGTATCAAGTGTTAGAAAATCAACCCAACAAAAGCCAAATAAAACACAAAAATTCGTTCGATACACAGAGAAACATAATCATGAGAACCAAAGAAACGAAAGTATAAACAAGTGTGTGTTTTTGGCATCTGTTAAATGTGCAATAATGCGTAGTCCGTTATCAGCAGATTATATAATTCGAAACGAAAAACCGAAACCGAAAAAAAAAAACATCAAACATCGAAATAAAATAGAATTTTGCGATCTAATTAGTGACGCCGTAAATTGCGCATACGCAGCGTTGCCTGAATCACTTCCGAGTGCTTTATTTTTATTGTACTCGTGCAATGCGTTCGAATTTGACCTTGATGTCATTTTGTTTTGCCTCTTAAATGAATTCGTTATCAGCTCTTATCAGCTGGAAACGCAAAGGCAAGAATTGACACAATTCTGACGAAAATTCACGCATAGCAGCTCTCCGATAAGCCCAAAAAAAAAAGAATTATGTGAGGAAATATTTAATGCATTTGTGCGCTTCAGCTGCTGCTGAAATTTCACAAAGTGCCATCGAAAAAAAGTGTCAAACTTGAAATATATTTATGAACAGTGTCGGCGGTAAATAAAATTCTACTCCGCTCCCCCTCGCACTTGTAGCTGAACAGCAGCTGTCTGTCTCTGTCTCTGTCTCTGTCACAGACACTGCTGTGCGAGGTTGCTTCAATTTGGCTTAAGTAATGCTCGCTGCCAACACAACAAGTGCCCCATAAAGGAAAGACATAACTTTCAACCGACGAACCCCGTCCAAAAACGACACAAAATAAAGGAGAGACGAAAATCTGCGAAAAGAAAAGCGGAGAAAGTCGAGAAGAAAAGCGTGAAAAATTGTAGCAGCACCCACGCGCACACACAGCACATCAAAATATACTTATACTTGACATTGCGTATACGCCGCGTTGGTTTTTCTGTGTCAGGTATAGGTAGCAGAAGGACACACAAGCACGCTTATACACAAAAGATTGCCAGGACCAAGACGACATTGATGTTGAATAATAACTCAGACAGACTCGCCCACCCACTGCCACACTCCCACACTCCCACCTTCCTCCATCACAACCACCCACATCCACATCCACATCCACATCCACACAAAAGACACACACCAAAAGGAAAAGCAGCCACTTCATTTGTTTGTGTGAGTGTGCGAGAAAATCATTTCCTTGCTGCGGCTTTTATTGTCCTCCTTGTACGTGTTTATGCATGTATTTGGGGTACGAGTGGGTGGTTGTATGCTTTCGTATATATTTGACATGATTTTTATGAGTTCAAGGTCTCGGTTTGGCGTTTTAGCGCCACCTGTTGGCATCCTTTTATGGGCCAAGCTTTAAAAGGAAAATCAGGACGAAATATTTAAGTTATTTCTAAGCTTTTGATATTCAATTGCAAATCTTATCAATTTTTTGTAACTTTTTTAGGCGCAGTATTCAAGGCACACAAACTTATATTGGCGGCCTGCTCGAAAAAGTTCGCCGATCTGTTTGAGAACACGCCCACAAATGGCCAGTGCGTCATTATCCTGGAGGCGACCACGCCTGACAACATGGCCGCCCTGCTGGAATTCATGTACAAAGGCGAGGTCCACGTCTCCCAGGAGGCACTCAACAGTTTCCTCAAGTCCGCTGAAAGTTTGCAGGTAAGATTCCTCTTTTTATGGCTGTAATTTGATTAAAATTTTAATCGAATTCTTACCTTCCCCACCCCACCAGGTCAAAGGCCTCTCCACAGAGACAGGACGCCTGGCGGCCCAGCAGGCCCAACAGCAGCACATGGGCGACTCTTCGCCCCTGGATTCGCCGACGGGCAGGCGGAGCATGCGCAACAGTCTGAGCACCGGAGGCGGCAACATCGTCCACGGCGGCGTAGGCGTGGGAATCGGTGGCGGCGGAGCGGGAGCCAACTCAATACCCGGCGGTCTGGGCAATGGTAACGGACTGAGCCTGGCCGGAGCACTGAGCGCCGCTGGAGGCATGGCGGCAGCTGCCAGTGTGGCTGCTAGTGGACTGAGCGCCTTGGCGGCCAGTGCCAATGCCCTGGACAGATGCACCAGTGCCGGTGGCAACATCATCGGTGGCACAGCGGCTGGAATTGGTCCGCTGAGCGGAGGATCGGGAACCGGAGCAGGTGTCGGTATCGGCGGAGTAGGAGGCAATGGCGTGGGTGGAGGCAACAACGGACCGATCAGTTTGGGAAGCGGTGCTGGCGCTGCTCTCCATCTGGGCGTATCCACCGGCAGCCTAAAGCAGGAGTGCGACTCTCTGATGCATCCCAGCAGCAGCAGCAGCTCCTCCGGAATGGGCTACACCCATGTTCCTCCAATCTACCGACCCATCTCGTACGAACCTCTGCGAAAGCGCGCTCTGCGCAGTCCCTATGCCGAACAGGAGCAGCGTGGTTCCGTCCTCCGTGACGGCTCAAAGAACTCGCTGTCCGAGTGCCCGAGTCCCATCAACAAGCCGCCGTACCACCGTCCCTCATCCAGCGCCTCCTCGACAGCGCCCACCGAGGCAGACACCATGCACTCGGAACGAGCATCTCCGCAGTCCAGGTGAGTCCTTGATCCTAGATTTTGTAACCTACTGAAAGCCATGGCTTAAAAGTAATGTAGACTTTGGCTTGGCAGGATATAACTTTTTTATTGATTTCTAAAATAATCTCCTTACTCCATAGTCGATACGAAAACCACAGTCCCAGCACCACAGCCGGCAATGGAAATGCCACCAGTGGCCTGGACCGCATTGTCAAATCGGAGCGTAACAACGGCAGTGCCAATGAGGCCAACGATGACGATCGCGAACTGATGGATGAGTCAACTGATGTAAGTTTTTATATATTTTTGATACCTGAAATGAACTTTTAATGAATATTTTAAATGGCAAATCAATAGAATGGAGCCGAGGACCTGCGTGTAAAGCTGGAGAACTCAAACTACTCACCGCCACCGCCGCCGAACTCGAACACCTCGTCGACCACACCGAACGCCCTGCTCGAGAACCTGAAAAACGCCGACGGATCACTGTCCGGCAACTTGGCAGCGTCGATAGCACCGGCGGATATGTTGAACGTGTGGAATGCGACCAAGATGAACAACAAGAACAGCGTGAACACGGCCGATGGCAAGAAGCTGAAGTGCTTGTACTGCGATCGCCTGTACGGCTACGAGACGAATCTGAGGGCGCACATCCGGCAGCGCCACCAGGGCATCCGGGTGCCGTGCCCCTTCTGCGAGCGCACCTTCACCAGGAACAATACGGTGCGACGGCACATTGCGCGGGAGCACAAGCAGGAGATCGGACTGGCGGCGGGGGCCACCATTGCGCCCGCCCACGTAGCCGCAGCTGCGGCGGCGGCGGCGGCCGCCAATCACTCGCCATAGGAAGCAGCCGCAACAGCAGCGGCAGCAGTAGTCATGACCGCCCACAAGGAGGCGGCGAAGCAGCGCAAACGTAAATCACTCAAGATGGCATTGGAAAAGTGCATGCAGCGACGTGATGCACTTGTGGCAGAGGCCACGACCACCATAACTAGCAGCACAATGGGGGCAGGAGAAGAGGAGGGGGCGACTAGATCCGAAGAGGGCAAAGAACGATCAGGATCAGGACAGGGATCGGTATCGGTATCGGGATCGGGATCGGGAGCCGGGGCAGGAGTAGCTGGTTCAGCGGGCACTGAGCCACCACTCACCTACGAACAACAACAGCAGCGGATGCACCACGAGCTGACGCAGCAGATCAAGGCGGCCATGGCCGCTGAGCGGGCTCAGGAGGCAATGGATGCCACGGTGAACACCACTGCAAATACCACTACCACCACCACAACAACCAACACCACGGGCACCACCAGCGACGGCAGTAGCGATGCCGAGGCCAGCGATGGCAGCGAACGGCCCATGGAGGTGGACGAGCAGCCGCCTGAGCCACAGCCGGGATCCGAGCTCCTGGTAGTGGAGCCAAAGATTGAGGTCCTCTCGGAATCGGAGGAGGCAGAGGAAGAGGAGGAGGATGACGACCATCACCACCGACTCCATCTGCACATGTCCGAGGAGCCGGAGATCCAGGCCGAAGCTGTTTATGATCGTATGCCCACCACACCCACCACGCCCACCAGCCCACAACCACACATAATACCGCCCAACGAGACGCCCACTTTGACCTCCACGCCCAAGGTCAATGTGGAGCAGTAGGAGCCAGGTGCCCCCCTAACAATGCCCCCAAAGAAGCTGCTAAAATTTAGGATAAGTTTACACGACGACGATGAGAAAAAATGAGGAGAATTAAGGAAGATGATGAGTGATTTACAAAGAAAAAGGAAGAAAAGATTTACGCGCGAAGATGACTACTGTTGCAACTGCTGTTGCCCTCGGAGACCACCACCAACTACCACCACCAAGCTAAAGACCCAGAATCTGGGCAGATAATTAAACTATAACTAACAAACAATTACTAATAATTCTAAGATATACGATACAAACAACAAAAAAAAAAAACAAAAAACAAAAAGGATACGTACATGCGCAGGCAGAAGGCAGGAAGACGCACACACGAACAGAAGGCAGTATTTGATGTCCAACTTTTTGCAGAAGATTTTTATTAGAAATTTGTGTTGAAGCCACCAGCCATTACCACATGAATCCTCAAACACAATTTGTAACAATTTCCAAAAAAAAACAAAAAAAGAAGGAAACCACCAGTAACAGTACAGTAAAAACTACAGTAAAACATCGCAAACAGACAGAAACAGTAAAAATAGTACAATTGCAATCCGGCTGAAAAATTGTTTTCAGGGTGCTAATCAATGCAACAACACTTGCAAAATGACAAATAACAAATTAAAACTAAAACTAAAACTATGAAATAGTAAAATGCAAAAAGTTTGAACGTTTTTGATTGGTACAGCCTAGGAAAAGTATAAAAAAAAAGGAAAAGGACTAAGTGTAACAAGTATAACGAATTTGTTTAATCGTGTGTGTTAAGAGAAAGGATCGAGATCCGATTCGGATTAGTCGATTTGATTAAATTATTGTCGCATATATATTTTTGATTTCCTATAGTAACAACATTACAAACTGCAAGTTGCCTCAAATCAAACGAAACGATAATGCTAAAGATATAGAACAGAATTTAAGTAAATTGAATTAAACTAAAATGAGTAAAAAACTGTAAACAAATAGCTGCAACAAAACAAACTACAAAGCAACAATAGCAACAACAAAACCGCAACCACAAGTACCTGCAATAATTAAATAGTATAAAAAAACAAAAGAAACAAAATACAAAATAGCAATGAGAAATGCTAGGAACGGCTAGGAGCCAGGACTACAGGACTACAGGACTCTCCTTGGGGATCAGGCGATCGTCCGCACTTCGAACTGCCCTTTTGTCCGGTTTTTTGTAAATAATTTTATTAAATTTATCATACGAAATGGCAAAACCAGGGATATAATCAGTAATGTCGGGTCAAGTGATAGGGTCGCGCTCCAAGGAGCCAAGAAACCTGTGCCAGTCCCTGTGCTCCAGGACATAAAGAATATTTTTTGCTTTAATGAAACATACCACTTTTTGATTTCGTCATTTTCTACATGATTTTTATGATTTAATTTCGATCAAGTTTAGGCCTCAAAATTTCAAACAACTGCTTTTCGGCTACCAAAAAATATAAAATTCAAATTCAATTCCAAATTCAGAAGTTTCTAATGAAGTGAAATAAAAAACAATTGGTAAATTGGGTGCCTATAAGAAATATATAATTAAATGACTACTAGTGAAATTTTATAAACAAAGGAAGAATATATTTAACGATTAAACGATGAGAGATAAAACGATGAAATAGTGAGGAAAAGCGTAAAGTAAATGTAATTATTTTTTAATTGAATAATTCTAGCAAAGTGTGAAACATGTTAATTGAAAAGCGAGCAAAGCGAAGCAAACAAATGATTTAAAAACAAAAATCATGTAATAGCAGAAACCACTCAAAAACGTTCTCAAAAACTTGACGGCAACAACAACAAGCAAACAAAAAACAGCAATAATTACAGCAATATAAAAATTCAATTCGAAATCAAAACAACTTTTGGCACACCTTTGGAAAACATTTTTCGTACAAAAGAAATTTCAATTTCAACAAAAAATCCAACCAACAAAAATTCAAAATTCATTTTTTCGGCTCTTATCATTTCGAAGGCTACATCTAAGGGAGAGATCCCTGAAATAAAACAAAAAATCTACAAATAAGCTGTAAAATACTAAAAGAAAGTGAAAGAAATTGTTGTAAGCGAACGAGTAAGAAAAACTAAAAAACGATGATACTGCAATTGCAAAATATTGAGAAAGAAAAGAAAATAATATCTGCCAGCATGCGAAAGGGCGGAACTTGTAAATAGATTTATTAAAAGTGCATATATGTATGGATATATATGCATGCCCTCAGTTGTATAATGATAAAGCCTAGATCTAAATATGAATATATGTATTTATGTACGTGAATGTATATATGTATACATAATGTACTAAGCGCATATGTAGGAACACTTTAGGCTCGCCAACACTGAGAGAAGGAAGGGTTTTATTTTAGATTTTAGAAGCTAACTAAACTGAATTTCAATTGTGAAACTATTTTAATTTGTACGTTTTCCGTTAGCAGGCACACATATAAAAAACACAACACAAAAAGAGGTTATCCAATGATAGCAACAGGGTGATAAAATGCACACACACTCCGAGCAGAATCCATAGCCAAAATGTTAAATATTTTAACTAAATACTTTTAATAATTGTTGACCACAAAAACCAGCATAGAAACACACCAAACACCACACACCACACACCCTATATATCCTATTTTTTAAACCCAGTTTGTTCTGTGATATCGTTTTGAAGTTGCAAGAAAGTTTAGTTCTTTTCGTTTTCAAAAATCATTTTTTCCCCAATCAAGAAACGAAAACTCGAATTCGTGTTGGGCAGGAAAGTGCAGAAAAAGTGCAACAGAGCAATAGCAATATTTTTAAAATTACAATTAAAGTCTGGCAATATTTTTAAAGACCAAAACTACCTCTTCACCACACCCCTTCTCATACCCATGAACAGATTTCTTTCAAGTCCTGCCTCGCCAGTCCTGAGCTTTTGTGTCCTTGCCAACGTTCTCTGGAGTCTGAATTACATTTTATTTTATAAGTACGTTGGCGAGATGCAATCGCTCTAACTGGCTAACAGGGTCAAGCCATCAATCAGTCAAGCAATCCGTCATTCAGTGAATCAATCAAACTATATATCTGCTAATCAGGGTCTAAAAAGATTAAACGTAATACTGTATAATTAATTAATATTTTTTCGTACTTTTAGGTTTATGTTAATTTAGTTTTTAAGTTCGGTCTTCGTTTTTTCGTTGTACATTGTACGTTTTACGATTTAGATTTTATGTTTTATGTTTAGAGTCTAATCAAACTCAGGAACTCATATACCTCAGGAAAGAACCTACCTCTTTGTGTTTAGTCTTGTTTGGAATATTTTTATTTGTAAACTACACACGATTATGATTATGATTTTCGTTTGCATGGGACAGACAAATAGAACAAGGGACGAGGATAAACACAAGAATATGTTGTTGTAATCGAAGATGCTATCAAGGAAAGCTTTAGATTTAGTTCCATTATTGGTTAGTTTTAGTGAGGATTAATTTTAAACTTTAATCGCAAAAGACACATTAACAATTACACACACAGGCAACCACACACAATAGCAATAATGGGAAACCAAATCGAAACCAGATCGAACTGCAATAGTAAACTGAACTACCTCAATGAGCCATAGACTGTGCAGTAACGAAACGAGCATGATGATGTTAATGTAATGTTTTATACACTTCTTGATCTTGATTTCCCAGTTGATTTAATTCTTTTTGTAAAATGGTGACACACGAACACACAGGGGACACCCAGGACCCAGAACCCTTTGGCATTTGACAAAAAAACAAAACACAAACTAATTTAGTTCAAGAAATCTTTCAGTTTTCATGTAAATATGCGCTAAAAACAAAGGTCACATAAACGTAAACCTACAACAAATATATGCTTTTGGCTAAATTCTAATTATTAAATAAAAAATATCCTCAAGTTTTACTATCTATGTGTAGAGATCAGACGTAGGCGATATTCGAGTATGACCAGGATTAAGATCATTTGTATACATCAATTTCGGCAAAGCAACTAAATGAGGCAAACCAAACGGGGCACGTGTCCAAGTAACGTGACCCATTATAATCTAAATATAAAACAAAAACAAAAATACAAAGAAATTATTTAAGGCTACAAAATTAAATCCAAAAAGGAAGATCAAATCCACAAGAAATACATCCCTATGATGGATCCCAGTGAATGGTATACTTTTGCTTGAGCCAAGTCCAGTTGGCCGGAAAGGATAACAATTTCAAAAGCAAAGAAAAAATCTACATTTAACTAAATTCAAAGCAAACCCCACATGGTTATAAAAAAATAAATATATAAAAAATTTAAAGGTAAACATTTTGCTAAACAAAAATAAAATTTTCTAAAAGAAACTTGCGTAATACACACAAACAAAAAAAAAACATTTTAGGCTTAAACTTTTGGCTAAAAAAAACAAAATTTAAATATTAAAATTATTAGGCACACGCAAAAAGAATATGTATATGCATTAAATATTATACATTAATATTTATTTAAAAGAAAAATAAGAAAAAAAAAGCGGAAAAGCAAAAATACTTTGTCTGTAATCAGATTTTAGGCCCAACTTTTCGACAAAGCGGCGTAAAATAATTTCTTTGTAAAATATGTTTGCAAACAAAAAAAAATCGAAAGAAAAACCCCAGAAAGCGTAATTAACTTAATCTAAACATAAAATTAAAAACACAAATGTCGCCATTTTGCATTTAGAGCGTACAGTAAAGCACACGAAACGTCGACGGAAAATAAAACGTCACGAAAACCAATAATTATTGTACATAAAACATATATGAAAGAAAAACGATAGAAATGTGTATTGTATATTCGTAATTTTTGAATCATTTTTAGTTACCAGTTACCTTTATCCTTGCGTTGTATAAATTAACTTTTAAGCAAAACCCATCAAATAAAACGAAAACCAAGCGAAACTGTAACAAGAATGCAAATATGAAATAATGGGAAATTTATATTAAAAATAGTGTGCACAGGTACAAAAGAAAATTTAAGTTCAATTTAAAGTGTAAAATTAGTGCACCGAACACATTTGATAAGAACTCGATGTAATTTTTGTTATATATTTTTGTTAGTAATTGTTTTTCTATTAATATTTAGTGCGAAATGTCAAAACAAAACAAAATAACACGAAATACCTCTACAACAAGCCAATTGTACTTACGATTTTGTTTACTTTCTTATAATTATTTGAATTTTGTGACACCGTTCCGTTGACCAGTACAGTGAAGCCTCCAGTTGGAGCTTCCCAGTAGTCACAGATTGCAATAGAACCCGCTATACCCTCTCCAGGAATTACCTTTATGCTTACTTTACCTAAGTTATTCCAAATAACTATAAAAATAATAAAAGGAGAAAAGCGAAACACTGCATGCACTAAAAACGCAATTTAAGTTTAAGAAGCAAAAAACAATTTAATATATATTTTGTATATTTTGTAACAATTTTCGTCTGGTTCTGTTCGATCGCAACAAATTGGCTTGTTCACACATCTTTTCTAATTTGTAACAATTATACGATTAAATCTAAATTTATAATATAAACACGTAAATGCTAAAAACAAAATGCAACTAAATAAATGTTAAACCCCAGAAAAAAACAAAAAACATCTTATCTAATTGGCAATTTTCATTGGTTCAAAATCGAAATTGACACAGAAAAACTTCAAATTTTCCCCTCCTACAGTACTGATACCCTATGGACTCCAGAACGCACCTCCCCACCCCCCAAACAACCGAAATTAAATGTATAAAAAATAATGTATACTAAAGTTTACGATTATCGAAAGTAAAACGAAGAAAAATAAATGTGTTTAGGCCTAAGTAACTTTACAGTTCAGTTCAATGCAAAATTTTGAAGAGGATAATGGCTCTCGAAATCGACTGTACGATATCCGACCTATATAGTAATATATATACTATATATGTAGTATGCCCTCCCCTCTCAATGTGTAAATCAAGTTGTTGTAAATTTGTCTAAAACGATAAATCGAAGCAAGTACAAATTATATTTAATGTATGTGTGCATTTTAATTTTTTGTAATATTTCAATTTTTTGTCTATTTTTTGTGTTTCTACTCTGAGTTTTTATCGTAAATAAGGTCACACTTAAAAGAAAGTAAAGAAAAAGCTACAAAAACTTTTGGAACAATGATGAGTACAAAATTTCAGGTAAAACAAACAAAATTTAGCAGATAAATTAAAATTAATTAAATATATACGAGTATATAGAGGTATCGATGAAGGCAAAATCGTACAAATTTTTCGGCATAAAGTATAAAGTTAAAATTTTAAGGCAAACCGTCAAAAACAGGCGGTTAGTGTGACTTTAAGGATTGAGTGATGATTGAAGTTAAGTTACATCTGATCAAGAGATTTATACATTATAAGTTTTTTATTTTCCAATCAAAGGCAACAGGCTTGAGTTACACATGACAACCTACGTTAAATCATAACCATTTGAATCAACTTTGTTCTGAACTGAAAAGTTTTCAAAATATCACAAATTTCACCATTTTAATTTGACACAAAATGGAATGTTTCGAATAAAGTTCACTCAGAAAGGAAAATAAGTATATTGAAATATACGAGTACTTTAAAGACATTATTATGTATATGTAAATGTAAAAGGATAAACCGATAAAGTAATAGTTTTAAAAAAACGCAAATCCGTTTGGAGCAAACTCAGGGCATTATCAAGACTCACGACGATGTATACATGCATTTAATATAACAACCTTTTTCGATATGTATTACGATTAATATAATATAATAACAAAATAAAAGAAATTGAAGAGACAGATGTAATAATCATGCGAAACGATTATGAACAACTCAGGTATTAAATATTAAATGAAATATTTTTAAAAACTTATAACGAAATGAGAACGGCAGTCAAGTCAGCATTTTCACAAGTTGTGCAATATTCTTAAAGTTTTCTAAATACGTAATAGTATTAATAATCTAAAAAACTAAACTACGAAAATGAAAGGTAAAATTAAAAGTGAAAGTAAAGTGAAAGAAAAACCAATCGGTGAGTTGAGATGTTCATAAGGCATGGATTTGAAGATTAGGCGGGGTTATGTGAGTTTTTGGAAGCACATGATGATGACCAAACACATGTACTTACTACTCCTTTAGAATTTTATTTTTTAACCACCAACCACACAAAAACCAACAAAAATACAAAATACAAGCCACAACAAAGTACACACTCGAAAGGATACATAAAACACAACCAGAGACACACAAGAATACACAATTGACAAACAAAAAAATAGTAAAATAAATAGCTAAATGAGAATGAGTTTATATAAAGAAGGAAAACATAAAACTGTGATTACATTTGATTGTCGAGACGTTGATGAGCGAATGTTGCATAATTATTGAGCAAAAGAAGGAAAAAAAATTGAAATTAAAATTGAAATTGGAATTATTATTGTCTGAAAACTGCTTTTGATTTCGAGTATTGGCAAAATGTCTATGAATGCGACAGAGCATAAGTAAATAAATATTTAATTAGCCGAAATATTAAACTTCAAAAGAAACAAATAAGAAAATGCAAATTATAATTATCTAAGTTACTTGAGATTAGCGAAGCCTACTAACCTTATTTTACGATGCCAGTTTACCATTTTAACCAGGCTGAAACTAGAGCTGCGAATATACTCTCGATTTAGTTCACAATTCCCTGAACAATTTCCGCATGTAGTGCACTTTAGTTAAAAATTAAAGTCTGAGATTTTACATTTACGTATATGGTCAAGGTATACAACTTAAAGCGTATTTTGAAGTGGAACTCTAAATCCAAATCGATTAATTAAGTTTATTGAAATACTTATTAAAAATAAAAGATACACACTCTCACACACACATATATTTGGCTATGTATGTATGTAAAAATCAAGAAACGAATAAAAAATGGATTTAAAAAAAGAAAGGGAATGGACGGAAAACTATGCTATACCAAATTTTCAAAGCGGCATATGATTTCCATATATGTAAAATGTATGTATATCTGAAACAATATGCAAGCGAAGCATTTAAGTAAACAGCTTCAGTATATTTTAAAGAAAAACATGAACTCGAAATTAAAATTTACGATTATGCCATACATTTTTGTGTAACATATAAAACCTACGAGTAAGCAAAAACCAACAGTCACACAGAAAACCAAACGCATTGTAACAGAAACTCACAAAGCATGGAAGGAACATGGGAAACCAGATTGGAATTAAGCATAAAAAGTATATGAACGAACCTAAATTCAATAAACTTGTTGCTAAAATATAATAAAACGATATAAAAAATGGATTTCTTTTTTGATTGTGGGGGGTTTTGTTTTTGAAACTTTGAGTTGTATTCAAAGTACGGAACTTCTGATGTTTTTCTGATATCTTTTAAAGCTTATTTTTTATTCAAAAAACTAAAGCTTTTATGATTTATTCAGCGAATTTCCTTTAAATGAAGGTTTAAAATTCTAACAGCCTACCAATATTTTCCAGCACTGTTTTGGGTGGTGGTATTTTTTTTGGTATTTTGCAAACACAGTGGCAACCCAATGAAATTATGGCAATAGAACGGAAATAGGGTTCTTTTTAAAAGCTTATAAAATGAATAAAACGAAAATGGAACGATATATTTACAAGAAATACATTTTCCCATTGATTGAATTAAACCCCAGAAATAAAGATAACAAATTACAAACAATTGTGGCGGCTATTATAAAACTTGACAGAGATCAAATTTATAAAGAAGTCGTATACTCTTATCCCCTTTATCTGAAGCTTTAAATAATAAAAAAATCAATCAAAGATTTGATGGCATATATTACGTTTATTTTGTTTGAGAAATGTCTAGAACACCAATAAAGTAAATTCTGTAGCAAACAACTACGATTATTATTATATAAATGTCCATTTTTTAATGCATTTTATTGCTTTTCATGGTTTTTGGTATTGGTTGACTTAATTTTATATCTTTATACGAGTAATATGAGTACAATAACCATTTTTAGTTATGAAAAAAGAATCTATTTTCCACAAATGCCGTTCCTATAACAGTTTTTAGTTAATTACGCGTTAATTGTTTTTAGTTTATTGTTAGTAATTACAGTTACAGTTGGAGTGAAAATATTTGGATAATGCTTTCACAAAATATTGAATTCTGCGCGGATGCAAAAGATCGATTATATTCAGGGATTACTGTAACCTTTATACAATAGGCAAACAATTAAAAATAGCCGCTACTTACTAATCAACAAATGTTTTAATCTTCATACTGGTTATATTTATTAATTTTCAAATATTTTTTAAATATTCTCAAGCACTTGAATACAGTTTAATGTGGCTTAGAAATAAATTTGATTTTCATATATAATTGTGTGTACGTTTTCAACGGAATCTCAACATTGCAAGGAAGATATTTGGCTTTGGTTTTTCTTTTCTTTTTTAAGATAACTACAATATTTTTAAGGTATAGAAATTGTGCTATAAAAACTCAAAATAAATCAAATCAAAACAAATATCAGAATAGTTATAATTGCATTTTGTTTATTATCGTTTCCATTTTTTTTTAAGGTCTTAGCTAATAAATTCTGCTAGGAAATTATAAAATTAAAAGCATTTTACAAAATAATATCGAGATTAAACTTTGATTTTTTGTTTTTTTTTTTACAAATCGAACTTACTGGACTACTAAATGAATTTAACTAAAATAGAAAAACAATGACGATTTATAGAGTTAAATCTAAACAAGGATTTAGGTTCGAGCTGAGGAAAGTTTTCTTAGCTAGAAAATTGCTCAAAGTGGATATGTTTTTTCTTTAGTATGGATTTTTGGAAAACTTAGAAAGGACTTTGACAACTCCGGCATGGTCCCTTCCCCAGCTGACACTATTTTGTTATTAAATTCACATAGTCCGGATTACAGGGTAGTTTACACGTCAAACTAATCTTTTGATGCATTTAAAAATTATAAAAAAATAATGTACATAGGTTTATTAACTAGATTTATAAAATAACCCTAAGACTCCTCACGCTTCATCGTTTTGTTACCCCCGAATAACAACAAATTGAACAGCTTTTAGAATTTTGGTTTTTTTTGGTTATCCCACGAAAATTGGTGTTTTTGCTTTTGTTTTTTGAATAATCCATTCCTATATGAGGTTGGCCCATCCAACTGTTATACGGTGTCGATAGAACCGTGTAATAGCTGCCGGTTTAGAGGTATGTGTGTGTATGAGTTATAAGATGATTTCCGTCGAGCTCTGCTGGAGAGGATCGTGCTGATAGATCTCGGAATTTGGTAGCGGCGAGTATTTGGAGCTCCTCTTGCTGGACGTGGCAGGATTAAGTGGAGCTGCCGTGGTGGTGGTATAGCTGTAGGTGGTTCCACATCCATTCAGACTAGTCACTGTGCTTACCAATCCCGGTCCCGGAAACTTGGCCACTGTCACCACACTCGGCGTCAAGGTGGCCGTCGAGGAATCATTGCTACCTGTGGCTTTCGCACCCGTCTTGGCAGTATTTCTCCTACGCACTGGCGTCTCTTGGAGCACGGCGGATTTCCTGATCGTCTGCTGGAGCAGGGCGTTCACATCGATGGCTGGCCAGGCGACCAGCGAGACACTTCGTCATAAGGAGCTGTCCACCGGCGAAGAGCTGCGCTTGTGTTTCGTGTGGAGATTGCGATTTAAGTTTTTGCAGGACGGTGGGTCCGCCTCCTTTAGCTCTTTCTCCTTTTTGTCTGGCTTCTTCTCCTCCTGAATGGGATATGAAGTGTTTCCCCCAGCATTGGATGACAACGAGAAATACTCGGCCGATTGGCTCAGTGATGAGGCATCTGCATCGGTTAGGTTGCCCCCTCCAATGTTATCACTCCTCATGGTATGATCGCCCAGTTCCTGGTCCGCAAAAGAGGACCTGTGGGTGCTCAGAGGTGTTAAAGTGCTGCTGTGCATATCGTCACCCTCTTGGGATGGGGTTATTGTGTGATCTGCTGCCGTGCAGAAACTTTCCCTTTGCCCTGTCGTCTCGTCGTCCTCGTCGTCAGCCTCCTCTTCGTCGTCGCCGGCTTCTTCTTGGGAACAGGAGCCACAACAGCAGCTTGAATTGTGACAGGAACAGTAGCTGGCTCGCCTCGAACCCGAAATGCACTGATGACACTCCGCCGCGACGGTCATCTCGTGATGATCCTCGTCCAAGCTGCTGCAGGAACACGAGCTGGAGCAACTGCTGCAGTAATCCTGGCCGGGCTCTGCTATGAACCGCTTCCGCTTGATCCTCACGCATTCATTTCGAGCCAGCGCCGAGGCAGGAGTTCCCCGCTTGGTCGAGCTGCTCGAACTGGTTGTGTTTGGCGGTTGGGTGAGATGAGTTTCGTCTTCGGGTAGCTGCTGGGAACCCATTCGCACATCCTCGTCATCCTCGTCATGCGACAGCTCATCCGTCTCGATGGTTGTGTTGGAGTTCAGGGAACTCCGTCTGTGGTGATGCTGCTCTCGCAGGGGGGCCATTATGATGGGCTTCACCCCCTCGCTGGCCACTTTGTAGGGAAAATTCGAGGTGGCTGTGCTGCTGTTGTTCTCCTCGCCATCCTCGCTCATCGTGGCGGCGTCGATCTCAATGGCGATGGCCTGGTGATGCGGTGGCAGTCCATCTTCGCTGGAGTCCAAGGAAGACTTGTTTGGAAGCATTTGGTTGTGGTTCGTCTGCTTGGTGTTCCGTTGGCCATGGTGATGATTCTGCTGGCTGGATTGGCGATGCTTCTGATGCAGGAGAGCTCGCCGCTTTGTGCTTCGATAGTTACAATGACTATGGCTGTGACTGTGACTGTGATGATGATGGCGGTGCCGGTGGTGGTTGCAGTGGCAGTGATGGTGGTGCGTGGTAATCACACAACAACAGCTTCCGCCATCCAATCTGGTCTGGGTGGCATTGTTTCGCTTCCTGCGACAGCAGTTCGCGCTTAGATCAGGCGTTCCAATTAATCGCTGCTCATTGGAGGCCGGCGAGTGGACAATGACCACTTCCAGGGCGGCGGCCATGCTGCTGTCGTCTTTGCTCTTGCCACTGCCACCGGGTCGGGGCAACATCTTGTTATTGTTGTGATACTGAAAGGCGCGATTATCGTGGCACTGGCCAAAGTCCAGCACCTTGAAGTGCTCGTCGTCCGCCCGGGCGGTGAGGAGGTGGTCGTCGCCACTGCTGCTCACCGTCACTGGCAACGAGAGCTGGTGCTCCTCGGAATGGGATATATGTAGATCGTGGGGATGCATGTGCTGTGGCTGTTCTTCGGGGGCAAACTGCTAATCGCCGCGGCGCAGATCGCGCGGCTTGGAATTCTTGCGGTAGAACCACACCTGTGACAGGATTGCTATGTCCAAACTGACCTGAAATCATACTCTAAGGTCAGCCTTATGTTATTTAAGAGTTTTTTCATTCAATACTGACCTGCAGCGTGCCACAGATCCAGAACTGAGATGGTGCTTTCCTAACAATAAAGTAACCAGTCTTAAACATATCACCGAGCGTCCACATGATCACCATGTGTATGCTCATTCCATATGTTGATTTATTCTTAAAGTTGCGCAGAAATTGAGGCGCCCCTAAACGGATGAGTTGAATTTAAAATAGCAGAGTGTGAGATTGAGTTTATGGTTAATTTAATGGCTTGGTCATTACCCAGCATGGCCTCCGTGAAGACGGCCACGAATCCCATGGACTCCATGAACCAATGCACGGACAGCATCAGATATGTTATGGCGGACCCAAGGGCCCACACGACCAGCATAAAGTCCAGATACGATTGGAAGTCTGTCCAGCTCCAAAAGTATTTGAAGTCTAGATCTGTGGATAGAATAACAATAAAAAAAATAGAGAAGGTCACCTGATAAATCCTTGAAATATGTTCTGTTTGCTGTAAAATACATTGCAAATGTATCATTTTCTTTGTTACCGTTGCCATTCTGTAATTGCTTTCATAAACTTTTACACAAAACAGCCATTAGCCAGGCAAAGGTTAAAGGTCAAGCTGGCAATTTACAGCCCCATAAATCGTTCAAAACCAGACCCCCATCCTCGCAGAACAAAAAAACAATAGACTGCAGATGGCAAACCAGTTGGAAATCAATTTTCATTATCTTGGCCTGCTTTTAGGCGCTGCACAATTTACGAGAAGAAGCCCAAGGCGTGCCAATATAATTAGCTCATGGCAGTGTGGGTGTACACTATCCAATACTATATACAAAATATATATATAGATGGTCGGTTCATTGATCAATTCGCCCCTCCGTTGGCAACAGAGACCAGGTTTTAAGGCCAGAAGCACATTCCTTCTAACCCAGTTTCTGGTGTTCAGTGTTCAGTGTTGGCTGTTTTCTCTACTATTTACTGATAAGAAGCAATGAAGGAGAAGAAATAAATGCGGATGGGCGAACGAGCGAATCATAAAGATAAAATATGATAATAGAACAGAAGGTGCAGCTCCCTGTGTTCCCCGAAAGCTAATGGAATTGGTTTACTTGCTGGTCTTTTCTCAGGGCTGGCATTCATGGCTCAATTTCAATCTGGCACCGGAAATTGCTGTCAATCGGGTGAAAGTTCTCCCGAAAAAGTCCCTAGAGAAAGCGCAGTAGTTGACTGTTGACTCACCGTTCAAATAGTGCCGGGAGCGAACTCGCTTCAGGACACTGCCACCCGGTTCCGTCGAAACCGAGGCTCCCGTATCCGTGTCCGTCATCACCTTTGGCAAATGCAGTTCATCACCTGGAAAAGGGGTCAGATAGTTGACTTTTTTATCCTGACGGGGGGGAGACTCACCTCTGAGGGCATGCTCGCGGTTATTGGCATTCATACGCTTCACCTTCACGCACAGATGGATCATCAGGAACATGGTCACGTTCATTACGACACTCTGCACCAGCAGTGGAAGCTCATACCGACTGGAGAACCTGCGCAGAAATCAAGAGAAAAAATGGATAAAGGTCAATGAGAAAGGTTAAATTAAAAAGACATTATAATTAACTCATTTTACAATCAAGCTTTGGGATTGGAACTCGTTTCTGGTGATACTCTTGGGAGAACTCTGAATTTTGTTTATAAAAAATGTATTTCTAGAATAGAGTTTGTAAGTTCCCTTTGGGGTTTCCTCTAACGGAAAGTGTTAATAATTTAAGGGGTTTTTGATAGGGTTTAACCCTATTCATATAATTATAATAAAAATAATAAATCATTGTACTCCATCAATATATTCTTTGGAAAATTTCCCCCCGAGGTGTGGAAACAATAAAGCAAAGCTATTTTTTATCATCACACCTTAAACCAGCCTCTAATCTTTCCTACGACCAAACCCCTCTATCCCACCCAAAAATTCTTAAAGGTCTACGACAAACACATTATTATTTTATCTCCCCTAAGGTGACAACTTGCTTGGCCCAATCTGGAGCTTGGTGTAGCGTTAAGTACTTCTAATTGACAGGTGCTTGAGGGGCCCGAACAACAAGTGATTGATGTGCGCCCAGCAGCATAATTCACCCACGGATAGAATCGATTATGAGTACTGCCTTGCGAAGCCTCTGGGGCAGGACTCGTGAGGCGACCCTGTCACAAATCTGACAGATGCCAAGCGGCTGGGAAAAGGGTCCCCAAACACAAACAACCGGCAATAAACGAGTGAAACGTGTTGAGCACTTGGCAGGGCATCAAACAAAAGCCGGACAGACCAAACATGCGGCCCAAAGGGCTCAACAGCGCAGAGATTTGCTAGGGATTTGGAGGTCCTGTGGTCCTTTGCTGGCACAAAGTCATTCCCAAGTGTTATTAAGCACCAAAAAAGGCGACAATTTGTTGGTATATTGTTGTTTGTTGGTGCTTCAAATCCTCCCACCAGATAGCATACATTTCCGCGTTGTTTCCGATTGCCAGATGGGAAAAAAGAGGGATTGAGCCGCGTCGGCAGGCGGTTCCGGCCATCCTCTATTTTGCCAGTCAACGCCTTTGGCATGTGGCTCTGACATGGCATGGAAATTGAATTACAAGCTGTGCCAAGTCGATGTCTTTTCAAGCCAACAACACAATCATCGCAAACAACAAAATTAAATACTTATTTTACAGAAAAATTAAATAAATAGAACAAAATCGTAAAAAAAACGCGATTTTTTACAAGGAAATGCATGTAACTTTGCAAATAATAGACGGATCGTCGAATGTTATACCTTCCCGATCTTGTATCTTCGAGTTCTAGCATTTCCCATCAAAATCTGACAAACTAAAATCTGACCCAATTTTCGAAAATTTTGAAAGGGGTAACATCATGATTTTTGCCAAAAAACGGCTCAAAATTTTATCTCTCGATTTTCAGGATATTTTGATGCAGATCGACGGTGAATGAGGCTCTGATTCATAAATGGTACTCCCTTTTGAAATCTGTTTTAAAATATATAAAATATTTGCAAAAGTCTGTCAAAAAACGTATCCTTTTGGCCAATTCCGTGACTTCTTGGCCTAAGGAACTTTTCAGCTCGTTAAATTTCACGGAAAAGTCCATAACTTGGCTAATAATTGGCGGATCGTCGAATGTTATGCCTTCCCAATCTTGTATCTTCGAGTACTATCATTTTCTATCAAAACATGGCCATCGAAAATCTGACCCAATTTTCGAAAATTTTGAAAGGGGTAACATCATGATTTTTGCCAAAAATCGACAAAAATTTTTTGGTTCTATTTTTTTAATCTTTTGATGCAGATTAAGAAAGAATGAAGTCCTGATTAAGAAATGGTATTCCTTTTTCAAACCCGATAAGAAATGTATGAAATATATGCAAAAGAGTGTCTTAAATTCGAACATTTTGGCCAAAGAAGCTACTCAGGGATTTTTTCCTAGTCTAAGAGCCTTTCCAGTGCAAACAGTGTCAATTTTCAGTCACCACTTGACTTATGAACACACCCAACTAATACCCAACTAACAACCAAACATTCGTCACTAGCTTGGAGTGGTTCAGCTTTGCCATTTAAATTGGCTAACAAAAATTTTCACGCTTCACCGTGTTAAATATGTCGTAAAAAATCGATAAAATGGTATACGTGTGCATTACAAACACACTGACTACATGCCCTGCCACATTTGGCGGCATGCTCTGAGTCCGTAATGTAAACAATTTTCCAACTACCAAGTAGCAGTTACTACACCCCCGCCTGCCCATTTCTGTTCCACCTGCATTTTCAGGCTCACTCTCAATGGCAATTTGTTCAAATAGCCGCACAATTTGTCCAAAATAGGCGCGGGGGTGCTGGGAAAGTGTCACTTAGGCTTGATGAAAGTTTTATTGATAGAATTTGTGGGCTCTGTCGGGGTCTGGCAAATTAAGTCACCGAAAAAGAACACCCATACAGGGGTACACGTGTCCAACGTTAACCTTTTGTGTCTGTTTTAGACATAATTAAAATTCTGTGTTGCCTTCAGCGCAATGTTTACTCAAGTGGGAGGGTTTTAGTCTAATGTCTAAGCTACAGTGGCTACCGAAAGTTTATAATCCAAGGGGGTTTCTTTCATAAAATATATAATATTTATGTTTAATTACTTTTATAGCCTTTTACGGTTTTAAAACTCTGTTAAGAGCTCTTTTGATTCAATGTCTTGGCCATCGTGTAACTATAATTTTGGCCACATCTGTTGGTAATACGAACTGAAACCAAGGCTGGCCGTCCTGCGCTTAACACAAATTTCATTTTTTTTAACTGGCATGTGGACGGCAGGCAGTAAGTAGGCTACACTTTCGGTAGGACGAAAGTCCTCATCATTGTCTTACGGCTGAAGGGCTCCTAACTAACGTGCATTCCGTTTATTTCGGAACCACTTTGGCTATACAAGCGAGGATATATGTATGTCCTGCTTCGAGGATTGTGTAAACACAAGCTGTTGCCTGATGAGCATAAAAAATAAATCAAGAAATACAGAGCATTGAATGGACTGGCTGATGATGAATACCCATAACTGGGTCAATCTAGAATCTAGATGGATTTGTTCTATGCCAAGCTAAGCTATTCCGAATGACCTTGCCAAGGATAAATCAAAGAAAGACCGACGGAAAGTGTGTTAAGTTGTGACTTGAATTTCACACTTTGATTGTCAAACCAAAAGCTGATAATTAACCAATAAAAAGCTAAATAGATTCGCAATAAATTAGCACTTTCTGCTAGTTAATAACAGAGTTTAGGCAAATATTATCAAAAATAATTGACAAAACGTCATTTTTATCGATTTGTACCGAAGCAGGATAGGATGGGAGTGAAAAATCAATAAATTGCGATAAAATATACAAGATAAAACCCTATACCCGTTGGAATTCTATAGAAGAGAATGGGATAATAAATATTTTATTATACCATTTGATTTGCTCAATGAAAATTAATGCGAACAAAGCTCACCCACATGGCGCTAAGCCCATAAAACCCGGAATGGAAAAAGATTCTATCCAAAAAAAAACACTTCAATTTACGCCCCCAGAAAAGCCACATCCAGAGGCGATAGCGGAAACAAAGTCAAGACCAGGAAAAACAATGTCGTAGGCAAAAAAAAAATATATATAAAAATTGAACCGAGCCACCGAGCCTGAGGAAAACAATTCGCTGATTTGCATATGAACACCAGAAATTTGTAGTCCTTCCGCAGGCGGATGTGTAATATAGAAATATTTATGCCCCTTGCAGATAGGACACAAAGTTCTAAACTGATTCAGTTAGTCGCTACTTTCCGATTTGCATTTTTTGTTTTTTGATTCAAGCCCCGACCTGCCACAACCTCGTTTCAAGTGGCTGCAACATGGGGCTCTTGCTTCGCTATCAAAAGCAATTCCAATTCCAATTCCAAGTCATGCGCCTTAAAGGCTTCCCCCCCGAAAAATACATGTCAATGTCACAGCTGCCGATGGTGATAATGCTTTTTAAAGTTTTTATTTTGCGATTTTTTAACCGAGCATGACAGCAAATGGTGGGTTGCTTGGTCGAAAAGTCAACTTGTGCGTGAAAAATAATCAATATTGTGGGAGGGAGATTGGGAGAGATTGTTGGAAATTAAAAGAAAACCTCTTTAAGTCTTCACTTTCATGAAATTTAACATTTTCCAAACTCTTGATAAGGCTTAAAAAACTACTCACCCTTCACACATCGTCCGCACAAAGAAAACTTTGAAATTGAACTGTCCAAAAGTTATATAATCCGCTTAAAAAATCAATGAACTTTGCCTTTGAGCGCAAATGAAAAATTAAAGCAGATTTCAGTTTATGAAATTTGATATTCCTCATCCCGACCCGGCCACACGCAGATAATCTCTTCTATACATATATATATATATATATAATATACATATCTATATCTATGATTTTGTGCTCAACTCTCGACAATTGAGAAATTGAAATCTCTGTGCAAAACAAGAAACATTTGCGTCAGTCAACGTCAAAGTGTCCGGCGGCGTCGCACATTTTTCGCATGCAAAGAAGCCACATGGAGGCAAGATTGGAGGCACCTGATTGGGTTTTGGCTTCGGGTTTGGGTTTGGGTTTGTTCGGATCCGTAAACCCGTAAACATTGGACGCTAGATTGACGCTATTTGGTCATCCACCTTGTTTAGACGACTACACTGCAAGAAAAGGTGTTCTGTTTACCTTTCATTTCTGTATTCTCTGTATTCTGTCCACGCAATCAAAGTACAAATCTGTTACAAGCTCGTAAGTAAGAAAACAAAACAAAAAACGTTACCTGGCTTTAGCTTTGGATTGGCATTAAAATTCAATTAGGCCAAAGTCCCTGGCACAAAGCACAACAAAAGCGAAAGCTTAACGTTCTTGACTGCCAGAGAGAGTGCCCCGTTTTTGTCCCTCGAATTTAATTTGTTGTCCTTTCCGCGACCTGCAAGGACTTTAGGGATCGTCCCACCACAGCACGAAATATGGCGTGGATAGGACTCTGTTTAATTACGCCAAAATCTCGAAAGCAACTTTGGGAAGCCCAAGAGTGCGGAGATAAGACGAGTTGGTTGACCTTTGGCCCTAACCGCACCCAGGTTATCAACAAACTTCCACCCAAAATGGAACAAATGCGTTCGAGATAATGCCAATCGGCTTTAAGATGTAGGCGCTTATATAGCTTCTCGACAGTTTCTCCCTAGAACCAATATAGTACATTGTAATAGAGATAACCCTGGGGGTCAAATACTCGTTAGTCGAAGACGGAAACTGATAATTGGCTCAATTAAATAGAGAGTTTGGTGGGCTTGGATGAGCTTTGGATTGGATGAGCTCACAATTAAGATGATTAAAACTGTGGCAGTGTAAAGCCTAATAGTTAGCGAGTTCTGAGTTCCAATCTAATAACCAAGTTGTCAGGAAAGTAATTCCTGGTTTTGTAGAATTTATTAAAGGCAAACTTTGCACTTTCGCAGCATGTGTCTGATAGATTCATCTTGAATCTCAAGTGCCCTCAAAAGTTTCCGAAAAAAAAAGGCAAGTGGCAAGACAACTTCCAGAAGGCAGCTTCAACCACAATTAAGTTGGCAACCACCCAAGCAACATTTTAGCATCGATGAGACGTTGAGTCAAGTGCAATGACGTTTATAAATAAATTGAAAGCAAAACCAGAACCAGTAACCGGTTTTAGGAAAAAAACAAAAAATCTAATTTGCATGCGATGCGAAAATAAGACCCAAAAACCGTAAACATTTATGGGTATTACGGGTATGCCAGGGTTTTGTTGGTCAGCAAAAGGCCTCATGACAAAATTAATTGAAACCGGCCCCAAAGCCCACCCACAAAGCCTCCCCGAAACCTTGACCTTCCACCCCAACAACTCTTAAACAAACTTGTTTAACTTTTTTTCATTTTTTTCGGGGCTTAAGTGAGTGGTAAGAATTAATAATAAATAAACAAGGGAACTGGGTCAAAAATGATATAAATAAATATGAATGAAAGTCAAGCCAAATAAATTATTAAAAGAAATTTGATTAGATTGGAAAATGTCTCTCTTTTCCTTATCAAATTATAAATTATGAAATAATTGAGTAAAATTTTGATACTTCTTAGATATACTCCTTGACAATCATATCTCTGCCTGAGTCTCATTATGGATTACGTATTCGTATTAAATTGATAAGTTTTACGTAAACAAATTAATTGGTTGAAGTAGACACAGTAGACCCAGCCTGATGGCGAGACTGGGGGTTATCTTTCCGACTTTATATAGTACACCGATAAGGGGCTCTTTATGAATCGTAGCCGGGAAATCTAAATTCCTGATAGTCGTGTTAGCAAACACCATAAACATGGCCTGAGAATGAGGCGATATAACAGAGAGTTCTGTCAATCTTAGAATGAGGAAAATGCCCTCAGATAGTACTCGTTTTTGGGAAGTTGTTGTCTAAAAATCCTAGACAACAAATAATTAACTTGCTATTAAATTTGATTCATTTTGTGCAAAATTATACGACTTCTGGCAACTTAAATACTAATATTTTCGAGGCACTTCCAAACAGAGGAATCCAATTAGTCAGCAATTTCCAGCTTTATTACATTTCTTCTTGATTGCTTTTAAACTTTTAAAGCTTTAGAGCGTTAAAACAAGTTCAATGAACCCTCGGGCCAAGTTCTCAACCTTAACCCTTCACTTTTCCCCCCTAATTTGATTTCAAATGCCATTCGACCTTCTCAAGTTTTTGCAACAATTCAAGTGTATAATTACATTAAAAATATGAATATCAAGCTGTTAACTATACAATTTTAATTATAGTTTAAAATGTTGCCGCAATTCTGTTTTTGTTAATTTGTTGAGTGAAAATGCCTCAACCATTGACTCTGACTGACAAATTGTGTAAATATTTAAGCAAATGTTGGCATAAAAATTGCAAATATAGAAATGACTGAGTCCGAGGCAGTCGGCTAGCAGTCTCTACCATATACTATATAGCAAGATCTATTGTATCATGCGGGAAATGAAAGTGTAAATTACACTTCATATTTCTAGTCCAGTCCAGGCCGTAGACTTGTTTTGTCACGCCCCACTGACCTGGCCAACACGATTGAGTCATAATTTTTGGGCCAACCAACCTTTTCGTCGGCTTTGTAAACAAAGTTTAATATAAAAACGATTCATAGCCAGTCCGATTTATTAGTCAGAAACCAAAATCAACGCCTACACTGAAGCCTACCTTTAATATATATTTTATACCCTATTTCTCATGAGAATCTTTAATATTTAAGAAAGATAAGAAACGCGGAAATGTTTTTCTTTGCAATATTCAAGGGTTCTTGAAAAAATTCCACAACTTTCTTATCAAAGAATTCCCTTACCTTCCAGTAACATATTTTTGGATCAGTTTTGGTGATTAATAAGCCTCGTTTTGCCAGCAGATGGGTTTCGAGTTCCCGATGGAATAGTCAGTGAAACGGGATGATTAAATTGAAAAATGCATATATATTCACGATCCCCAACAAAGGCATGCTCGTACATAATAATCAGAATATTCTTTTTAATGATGAATTCATGATGTGTCATTCGCTTTGTTCCAGACACTTACACAGATATTTTTATTTATATTTTTTACATTGTTTGGAAAGTTTTGTTCCCTAATTTAGTTTTTAAAACACTTTAAATAATTATTTGCAGTCTGGCAATTTGTTGTAATTGAGCAGAAACAAGCAGCGTTAAAAAATGTAAATGCTTCGTGCCGTTTCTAGTTGCACTTAATTACAGGAAGAAGGAATTAAAGCGAGTGGGTGGAGAGGCGATTATTAATTACCTTGGGCCATAACTAATTACCGAATGCACTTCCTTAAGTCATGAACAAATATGCATTAGTACTTCCTTTCATTGTTTTCTGTCTCAATTCAAGTTTCTCCCATCCATTAACCTCTCGGGCTTTAGGTTCTTCATTGAAACTCATCGCGTGACAAAATAACGAAAAAAAACCAGAAACACCTCCCACAACGAAAACTCGTAAATATCTTTATATAGTATATGATAGTATAGGATAGTATAGTATAGTATATAGTATATATAGAATAGTGTAGCCAGATTATGAGGCGGCAAACCGATGCACTCGCCGGCAGCAATTTCAAGCTAAATAATTCATTTATTGATTGCCACGCAGGCTAGACAAATTGACGAGGGCCACTAGTTGCTTTATGGGCTTTAAATTATTTATAGGAAGCCAGCTCTTAAAGCTCTTAAAAACACTCATAACAGACACAGCAAAAAACAGAAACCGAAACCGAAACAGTTGGGCCAAAAGTAGTCGACCCTGGGATTGAGTCTGACTGGATAGCCTTAAAAAGTTGGATTCAGGTGTGCCATAGAATATTCATAAATTCCATGATAAATATTTAAGCTTGTTCCAAATGTGTCATAACGAAAACTCAATCAATAAATTCATTTAAAATTTCATTTCCAGAGCAGTTCCAACTGGTTTAAATGGTAAATGGCATTGTGACATTTTGAGAAGCTATTTTGCACACTCATTCAAATTGAATTAAAAATTTATTTTATTAATTTTGATTTATGTGGCATTCCCTAAACGATGAATCAAGTGATGGAAAGCAGTTGTGGTTTTTGGGTGAATAATATTGGGGAATCATTTTTCTTCCCCATCACCATGAAAGTTGATAAATCCCGCATTAATTGTGTTATTGATCACATTCTTCGACCCATATCGTTTCGGGCTAAATCATAAAGATATTCGGGTAGTTCGACAGTCCTTGGAGTGCCAATCTGTGGGCCCTGAATTGGTCTAGAAATCATGACAAAGCCAAAACGAGATATGGGAGCTGGTCGCGACGTTACGCGATAGCGTCTGAATTGCTCCCCAGATAAGCCGCGATAGGAGGTGTTTACAGAGTGGGTTTAGTCATCCCAACCGAGAGAGTTTTCAGATAACAAAAAATTAAGAATTTGACAGATATGTCGAGGATGTTTAGATGGGGCTGGATTAGGGCTTAAAAAAACTATAAAAAAAACCCATTTAGAATGCTTTATTTTTGAGTAATTTTTGTAAAATCAAAGGAACCGAAACATCTGCATTATTCAGTCATGATTGATTTATGGCAGAGATGAAAGGTGTGGAAAACAAAAAGTTTATTTTTATATCCCAAAATGATTTTCGTTTGTAATTTTCCAAATTTTCCAACTTACCAGAATAGAATTCTCAGAGAATTTGCAATTAGCAGGGCGAGACAGACGTAGAGGGAGAATCCTTCCGCGTCCTGGGTCTTCTTGATCTCGATATATTGCGGAACATAGGGGATAACACCGCCGATAACCATAGCCGATGCCGCTGCCCCGCCCACCAAGTGGCCCACCGTAAGGCCCAACTCATCGTTGATGATCCAATCCATTGTGGATTACTTTCTTTTTTTGTTGATTACTTGGAATTTTATTTCGTTTAAAGTGTTTTAATTTGTTTTATTGGTAACTAGATTATTCGGAAATATTTCTATATATTTTGTAGGATATTTAATGTTGTTGTAGAGGCTGTCGGATATGTGTTTGTTGGTATTTTTTTTGTTTGTTTGTTTGTTGACTAGAAGTTGTTGTTTTGGTTGCTGAGAAGCCGGTCCTTGGAAGTAGATGTAATTACTGTTATTTGCATTATAGCGTCGACGAAGAAGATGAGCGTGGGAGGAGGAAGGAAGTAGCGGAAGTCAGCTGTGTTTTATCTCTTTCTTTTGCAAACGCACACACACTCGCACACTTGGACAAACATAAACACACACAGGTATCTCTCTCTTGTATTTGGTGTGTGGTTTGTTTTTGTTTTTCTTTTGGCTTTCCGCGTTTTTCCGTTTTTTCGTTTTTGTATTGAATTTTCCCCGAAAACGCGCGCGCCCCTTCGCCAGCCGATGCTTTCTCTTCTCCCTTTCTTCACAAATTGTCAGCAAATTTCCTGCGCATACTAGACAAGGAAAGCGGGGCAATCACAACTCGCTCCATTTCGAGAAAAACACATCACTGCTCACTCATCACCGCACTTTTCATATGTTCTCTGCATTTCAATTGCATTTTCCTCCGTCGCCTTTTAATTGAGTTAAATTTTCGTCGCTGCTGTTGTTGTTGTTCTTTTGTTGTTACATTTGTTTTTCTCCGTGTCGCGGAAAAACTGTCGCGATTAAATGATATTCGTAATTCGCCTTAGATTCGCTTTAATTCGATTAATGGGGTTTCGGTGCGCTTGTCAAATCTTATCTCGCCTGTATTTGCATTCTCCTGCAAAAACCGTCCGCGGACCTACAGCACACAGCGAAGAAAGTGAGGAAGAAAGTGGCAAAAAGACGAGAAACAAAACACACGAACTGCCTCGCAAGCGAACTCTTTGCGTTTGGGGACGTAATTTGGTTTATACTTTCTTGTTGACTGGCCACTCTTTTTGGCTTAGTGTGGCCAACTTGGCTTAAAACAGCTGTTTTTCGTCTATGCTTTGCCTTTATATCCTAACCGATTCATGTACTTCCTTCCGGTTCATGTATTCTCTTCCGGTTCATACATTTCCTTCCGGTTCCTGTATTCCCTTCCGGTTCTCAAAAGACCTTACTTTTAGATTTTCAATTAAAAAAAAAATACGTTTCAAAAATATATTCGTGGGCTTTATGTAAAGTTCCTTTAATCTTTTTTTTAGGGCTTTGATTTCAAATAAAAAACATGATCTTTTCTTATTATTTTTAATATACAAAAACTGTACAAGTCGCAGTAGAATTATCACAGTAAAAACTGAAGATTGTTGTATGAAATTAAATTGAACTAAGCAAATTATAGGGGTGACACAATAACATTTCGATTTTGGAGAGATGGTTACTAAAACTATTTACAAATTATAATTTAGTTCTTCCGTTTCTTCTTGTCGGCCTGACCTAAGCCCTGAGACTCCTGGTACTGGCGCACAATCTGGTCCTGGACATCGGGAAGGCAGGGCGAGTACCGAGAGTACTCCATGGTGAACTCACCCTTGCCCTGGGTGCTCGACCTTAACTCTCCCGCATAGCCAAACATATCGTTCAGGGGAACCTCCGCGTAGACTGTGAACCAACCTTCTGTTCCCTCAGTTCCGGTGATAATGCCATGTCGTTTGCTCAGATGACCCATGACTGCACCCTGGAATTCCTCGGGTGCGGTCACCTCCACCAGCATAATGGGCTCCAAGATCTGCCAGTTGCCGTTTTGGAAGACCTCTTTGATGGCGCCATGGGCAGCCAGCATGAAGGCTAACTCACTGGAATCGACAATGTGGTGACCACCATCCTGCAGGCGGAAACGAATACCGGATAGCTTGTGGCCCGAAAGCATACCCTTCTCAGCCATTTCCCGATATCCTAAAAAGAATTCATAATGAATAAATAAATTTCATATTCCAGCTTTGAAACCAACCTTTTTCTACTCCAGGAACGAACTGCTTGGGTACATTGGTGCCCACAGTTTCATCCACAAACTCCAGAACAGTGTTGTTATTCGGTGGCAGTGGCTCCATGATTCCAATGATCCTGGCATACTGACCCGAACCTCCAGATTGCTTCTTGTGGAGGTAATCGAATTCGCAAGGTCCCACCAGGGTTTCCCTGAATGCTACTTTGGGTTTTCCCAAAGTCACTGGGCACCCGTATTCTCGCTCCATGCGCTGGGCATAGATCTCCAGATGCAGTTCACCCATGCCCGAAACAATGGTTTCCTTCACATCGTTGTCGAAAAAGAAGTGGAAGGTGGGATCTTCCTTGGTGAATCTGGCAATGGCTTTTGAGAAGTTATCCCTATCCTTGGTATTGTTTGGCTTAATGGCCATCGAAACGACTGGTTCAGGTACAAAAATGGACTCCATCGCCAAGTCGTTCTTAGGATTGGTTGTGAACGTGTCTCCAGAGGCGCAGTCCACGCCGAATAGAGCGAAGATGTCTCCGGCATAAACCTCGTTAACGTCCTCCATTTGGTTGGAATGCAGGCGAACCAGGCGAGCGATTCTTACTTTTTTGTTGGTACGGGCATTGAAGATGTTGTCACCTTTGCGGAGGACTCCCTGGTAGCATCGGAGATAGGTAAGCTGTCCGAAACGTCCTGCTTCCAGCTTGAAGGCCAGACCCACAAAGGCATCCTTTCCATCGCGAGCTGGATTAAGCACGATTTGTTCTGGTTCCTTGCCTTCTTTTTCGACGAAGGCAAGGTTCTCTACCTCGCCGGGATTGGGCAAGTATTCCAGTACAGCATCGAGCAGGGGTTGGACACCCTTGTTTTTCAGGGCAGTTCCCACTAAAACGGGGGTAAAAGTCCTGTTGATGCAGGTTCTTCTCAGCGCAGCTTTGAGATCGTCTTCGGTGAAGGGTTTCTCCTCCAGGAAGAGCTCCCCGAACGTGTCATCGGCATTGGAGAGGTGTTCTACAAGCTCCTGCCTTCGCTCCTGGCTCTCCACCCGCATGTCTTGCGGAATCTCATCCAGCCTTAGATTCATTCCATGTTCTCCTTCGAAGTAAATGGCTCTTTCGCGCACCAAATCCACGATTCCCTTGCAATTGCTCTCCACGCCGATGGGCAGCTGGATAAAGGCGGCATTGTGATTCATTTTGGAGCGCATCTGAGAGAGAACTCTGTAGGGATTGGAGCCCATGCGGTCCAGTTTGTTGATAAACGCCAAGCAGGGAACATTGTAGCGCTTCATTTGACGGTTGACGGTAAGGGTCTGGCTCTGGACTCCACCCACGGCGCACAGGACCAGGACAGCTCCGTCCAAGACGCGCAGAGCACGCTCCACCTCCACTGTGAAGTCCACATGACCCGGCGTGTCGATAATGTTGATGTTTGTGTCCTTCCACAGGGTGTAGGTGGCTGCCGACTGGATGGTGATGCCTCGTTGCCGCTCCAGCTCCATGCTGTCCATGGTGGCCCCTACATTGTCCTTCCCCCGCACCTCGTGCATCTCCGCAATTCTTCCGGTGTAGAACAAGATCCGCTCCGTCAACGTAGTCTTGCCACTGTCTATGTGTGCCGAAATCCCGATGTTCCTGATTTTTTCGATCGGCCTGTGTTCAGCGAACTTGGCGTGCGAGCTGTAGCCGGCCTGTGAAGTTTAAATTACATTAATTCATTTACATTCTTACAATTACATAACCCCGCTATGGTTTTCGGAACTTATGCTGAAGTTATAGCTTACCCGGCTCATGGTTTCCAGGGCCCGTAGTCGCAGGTGACTGCTTCCAGTCAAAAGGCGTGTAAGTAGCGACATGCCGGCTTGTTTTAATTAATAAATTGTATTTCAACTAAAAAACACGCGCGATTGAAGGTGGAGTTCAGGTGAGAGGGTCACACTACAGCTGTTCAGCTGATTTTCGAGCCCCCGTGGTCACACCGCCACACCAAAGTCAGCTGTTCCTTACAGTGGAGGGTTATGTTAACTGCCTGTTGTTAACAGTCTGCTGTTAACAGTCTGTTCAATGGCCGTTGCCGCCATAGTTCCGCCATTTTAAATTCGTCCACCATGGAACCATGGCCATGGCCGACAGCATGGCCGACCCAAGACACTTCCGGTTTCCATTTTAAGCCATTTCCGGTTTTCATTTTAAGCCATTTCCGGTTTTTATTTTAAGTCATTTCCGGTTTTTGATTTTTATCAAATATAAAGACAAACATTATCTAATTTATTTTCCCAATAAAATTTAATTAATACCCTTCCGTTTTGTATACATTTATTTCAACAAATTTCCTTTAGTATCAAGGTATACGAGTATAAGATTGGTATCCGAGGTGTCGCTTGATATGTTGCCAGCAATTAATTTGTGCCACAAATCGCACTTTAGGGTAATACGAAAAATGGGGACGGTTGGTGGTACATAAATACATATCATAAATTCATTGACAGATTATAGACACACAGAGCTAATGTACAGGTACACATATATACGCTAAATTTAATTCAAATCATCGATTCAAACGGATGTTTCTGTTGGTGTAAGATATCCACGCCACAATTGCTTCGACGTATTAAATTTTGTGTTCTGCAATGATGAGATATTTGGGTTAATAATTGTGATTTGTGCGCCTTATTTACTCTTAACTTATTCTCAGGTATCTAGACTATACGTACATATGGTACAATGGTATAGAATATGCACATACAGACATCAAACAGGATGCTAAATGGAGCCATGACTTATTGATAATTTTGGAAACAGAGTTTGCGTTTTAATACTATTTATAATTTAAAATAAAGTTGATTTATATGCAAGCTCTGATTTTTAAATCTTTGTGGATGTCTGATGCTTGATACATTCGATTTATGGTAGACAGGCAGAAGTCGATTCGGGTGCTTTATATAGTATATGAATGTTCTGAGATATAGATTTGGGAGCAGAAGGTGCCACACGTAAGAGTCACAACTATATGCACAAAATACACTGAAAACGAACGATGCATAATACCAAATATAAAGAAATGAAAGATACAGAGTTCGATTCTCATTTAGCAATTGTGGCTAATTAATTGCTTGCCACTTTTATTCAATATTTATAGATGTATATAGTTTATATATATAGTATTATCGGGTAGAATGTGTGCGTTTTGTTTCGAACTTAGTGTAAGGCATAAAATATAATACAATTGTATACAGTTTTGTCTTGGCCAGGCTAAATGATAGATCCCTCCCCGTTCCCAAAATATATACCCATCAGATCACAGTTCTATAACTTCCATGTAACATACAAATCGCTTTACCTAACCAAGTCAAAGATGAAGAATATCGGAAAAACATCGGCCCTCCGATGACATTTATTATATTATATTTCCTTTGAATTGACGCTATAAAATTCGGTTCAAAATTGTATATGTTTGGAATGTGTTGTTTGGTTTACTATAATTTATAGTATTTAGTGTTCATTTGTTCTTGTATAGTTTGCGTAATACTTTTGTAACTTTTACCTGAGCCCCAAATCAAAAATTAAGCCCTCTACTGACACGGCTAAAAATTTTTACCAAATATCCTTTGAATCCTTTGGAATAACTACTACGGTGTTTAGTATATACTAGATTATGATATTGTTGTGAATGGCCAACTACGAATACATTGATGTGTGTTTTTTTTGTGCTTTGTTCGTTTTAAAAATCTGTATTTCTAGAGATATTTAAACGGGCGTAATGTTGGCCGGATTGGGGCTGGTGTTTATGTTTGATCCTTCGAGCTTGGCAGCCGCCTCCTTGCAGTTGCTCATCGTCTGTTGCTGCTGGTGTTGTCCAGTCACAGGATTCCCCGGATTGTTGTTGCTGTTGGCCAGAGCTTCACTGTACTCGTCTGCCTCGTGCATGGGCGAGAGGCGTGGCGAAAGGGCGGCGTTCGAGGGAGCACTGAAGAGAAAGGGGTAAGGCATGGGGGAATGCGAAGACGAGCATGAATGATTGAAAAGTCGTACACTCAGAAAAAATACCCGGATTCGTCTTTTCAGGTTTTGAGGAAGAGAACAAAACTCAATGGCGAATTATTAATCTTTTGTGAGTGTATCAAAAGAAGAAAAAGTATATTTTATATACAAAGATCGAGCATAGTTCTAGGGGCTCATAAAGAGTTCGTATGAGATTCTGGCTTGATTTGAGCTGAGCTGAAAGGATCTTCGGATGTCGGGATCTGGGATTTTAGGAGGATTCTCTAGAGTGAAGACTTACTGGTTGCCGTTGATCTGACGGACTTTCACCGTGACCGGAATGATCAGCTGCTCCGATATTCCGTTGCCATCCTTATTGATCTGCTGCCAGACCGTGGTCCGATTGACCGCATCCTGGGGAAGGTTTATGTTGGGTCCGTTGTTGCTTGGCTTGTTTCCGGATAGAGGAATGTGGATGGTGGTGGGACCCGAAGTATTGGCATTATAGTTCGTCCCGGCACCCGGGGCTCCCGGTGGTTGCTGATGATGGTTGTCCTTCAATACAGAAATTGGCACAGATTGCATAGTTTTTGGGAGCCAAAAATAACATCATGAGGAGTCAAGGATCAGTAAGGAAGTGGAAAAGTAGAGATAGCATATCTGGTCTAAGGATGCAGGAGTGAAAGAGAAGGCAGAAAGAGCTCACTAAATATTCAAAGGTGAGTGTTCAAAAATGGTGATCGTGTGTCCCTGTGTCAAAGCCAATTCTGTGCTAAGGTGTATTTGAATTCTAAAATTTTGATTTATGCCAATTTTTTGTTTAAAATTTTATTTTTTTATGTTTTTTCTGTTTTTGTCGCAATTTTGGATTTTGATTTGCAAATTATTTTACATGAATTTTCGCTACAATTATGTTAAGGTGTTTTTGTCGCTGGTTAGTTACTAGAACTCTCAACCCGATGACTATAAAATAACATAACAGGTTCAATTTAATACATTTAGGTACTTGTTGTACAGTGTAAACGCTTGACTAATTATGACTTATGCTAGGTTTCATTTACATTTATAAATATCATATTATATAATATATATAGAGGGTAAGAGTAGTTTTTAGATTAGGTTCGCATAGATAATATATTATGATTAATTTTTTGTTGCACTACATAAAAACAAATAGTTTCTCCTTTGTTTTCTTTTGTTTTTGTTTGTGGGTTTTGCATTTACAAGTGGTCTAAAAGCTTGAGTTTTAGCATAAGATCAAAAAATAGTATAAACAAGTATATCAAAAATAATCGTATATATAAAAATCAAAATGCAAAATAGATGCATGCGATCCTTTTAAATAAAAATGGGGGGAAAGGAGGAGAAAACATTTACAAAATACTGTTAAAGACATGATAAAAACGTATATAACAGATAATAATGCATATACATGGATTATATAGAACTATAGTTGTAGTTTGAAGAAATGTAACAAGACCGACAAAATGCAAATTAATCCAAAAATCTAAATAAGCGATTTCTTTTTAGAATTTTAGCCAACTCTGGTTGGTTTTTGTGCGGTGGACTGGGCAGCACTGCAAACGCAAATGAAACAGGTCCTTGGGATTTAGTTTTTCTATGTTATTCCATTTTTTTGTGTGTTTTTTGTTGTGGGTGAGTTGTGGTGTTGTTGTGCCCTTGTGCTTGAAGGGGTGTAGGTGTGCTTCTACTTGAGCAGACTGCTCTGTGCCTCGAACTCCTTCTCATTTGCATTTGTTGCGGTGCACTTAATGAGGCTCAAGCCCACAGCACTGCCCCCATCCCCACCAGCACCAGCAGGCTTATTCACCACCCGGCCTCGACGGCTCTTTCCGAACGGAAACATTCTCGCCATTAAGCCCACCTCAGCGTCCAGTTTGTGAAGATCGTCCGCCGCCGCTCTCTTCGTCATCTCCGGCATAATGTCGTCCAAAATCTTAAGCTCCCGCCGCGTAAATACCAGATCTAGGGCCTTCCTTATACCAATCATCACCACCAACATCAGTGGAAACAGGATCGAGGTCTGCGAGAAGGATTTGATCAGCCAAAGGATAATAAGACAGGCCAGTTGGATGGCTGTGAATAGGTGAACGCGTTTGATGGGAACCTGGGATAGAAAATTAAAAGAAAGGTATTAATTTGTTTAAATTACCATCAAATTGTTAGGGATTATTCTGTGATTTGATGGGGTAGAAATATACTTTCTATAACTATGTAAATTCAGTCAAAAAGACTCACCTGTCGAAGGAACATATAGTCCGGTTGGTACTTCGCCGGCATAAACATTATTAGTATGCGATCAAAGAACTGCAGACCCTTGAGCGAGGCCACTCCCATGTACAAGAATACACCGAACAGAACTGGCATGGGGATGTGGCCGAGCAGTGGGGTAAGGAGAACGGAGACACCGATGGTCAGGAAGATCAGGATGTGGGTTACCCGCTGCTCGCGCACGCCCAGGAATTGTGGTTTCTCGCCAGGGGCCGAGCACTCCGATTCCACTTTTAATGAGTTCACGTGATTGATGCTCAACACGGTGGCAGCCACGAACCTAGTAAGGATTATATTCTTTAAGAAATTAAAAATATTAACCAAAATGTTGAACCTACCATGGCAGACCCATCACACTACAGATGGCAATCAGTATGGAGAGCACAAACAGATCCAGATGGTAGCCACAGCCCTTCTTTAGTTTGTTCTCCTTCCGGTTGACAATGACGGCCGTGATCTGCTGATCCATGAAGATGAGAATGGTGCCCAGCAGGGCGGGGAGGACGGCAATGATCGGCGACCACCAGGGATTCTTCTCCGTGAATGGAGGAATCAACCAGCCGCGGGTGTCCAAGGTTGGTTTCAGCTCGTTGGGCACCTCCAGTTTCTGGGTGTGAACTCCCAGGAAGTAATCAAAGAAGCTCATGGCAAAGATCGCAATTAGAACGGAGAAGTCACTGATGTATTGGCGGACAATTGAGGGGAAGAAAAGGGCATTCTTGAAGTCCTTCAGAATGGTCGAGATGATGAAAGTGCCAGCGCACAGGACCACCGACATGAGGAATACATTTTCGGTGGGCGGATCGTCACAGTCCTTACCTACTAAAGTGCCATTGTATGACTAAGAATAAAGAGTTTAAGTTTTAGACATTAAATGTTGAAATAATACTTTTATTCTTACCGCACAAGAATCCCAGTTGTATTTGGCGTAGTCAATGACACTGGCATTACCTCCTAAAGGTGGCGTGCAAATACAATCGTATATTTCCTGGTTGACTGGGAAATTCTTTCCAATTACAACCACATTTTCGATGGCCTTGTATATAAAGATGAATGCAATCAAAGTCGCGAAATTCTCTTCGGTGAAACGCGTGATGTAGCAAACCAGGGCACTGGCATCAATCGCGGTCAGGACGATGCAAATGCCGGCAACCCACATGCCGATCCAGAACCGGAATGTCATATAATCCCATTCCACTTTGGTGCAGAACTCGTAAATGATGGATTCAAAGACCAGAACTGGACCGGTTGAGCCGAGAATTGTCAGCGGCTGACCCGAAAAGAAGCCATAGCCCATGCCACAAACGAATCCGGAGACCAAAGACTCCATGGCAGCCATGTTCTTGCCGGTGGCCTCCGCCAGTAATCCGCCAAAGGTGATGATCGGTGAGAGGCAGGCGAAGTAGAGAAAAATCCAGGAAGCCACGCACTGCATGGACATTGAATCCTTGAAGTCGCTTAAATAAAAGGGAGCCTTGCGTTTGACATCATTGATAAGGCCGCCGAAAAGACGACCTGTCCTGGAAAGCCCAGACTCCTCGCGGAGACGCTGCTCCTCCTCCTCCTCGTCCACCTCCTCCTTGGGCAGCTCTGGAGGTCGTTTCCGCACCTCCTGCGATGGAATGGCCGCCGGCGGCTCAATGCGAATAGTGGGATCCCATTCTCCAGGTGGCAGCACGGTCACCGCGTCCAGGAACTCGTCCACTCCGGAGAGCAGGTGGTCGCGTTTTCGGGCTCGGTAGGCCACCTCGTGGAAAATCTCGTCAGACATCAGGGTGGCCATTGCCCGGCCAATCTCATGGAAGTTGCTTTGGCTGCCAGGAGGGCCCAGCAGGATGAAGATGAATCTGAGGAGATAATGATTCAAAGGTTGTGTTTTCAAAGGAATTTTGAAATATTTATCTGTTTTATTTTCTTATTCGTCATTCTTAAGTAATTTCCATTAATAAGCATTTTTTTTGCAATAACTAATAAAGATTAAAAAATGTTATTGCAATGCCATAAAGTGATAAAGATATCGGAATCCATTGCATGGCATATAATTCTCCAATGAAACCATTACCCAGTGAATATTTTTAATTTACGTAAAATAAAAGTAAAATTAAATTGCTTCATTGATAAATTATAATGCCATTAAAAATTGTATTATTTATTCAATTACCTGGTTGGCACTGGCACCTCTGTGAGATCGCCCATGACCGCCGCCTGGCTGAGGCGAATGAAGCAGGAGAGGGTCCTTTCGAGGAAGTCCACCTCGCCGACAAGGATGTTGCTGGCCTCCGCTCCCGGCGGGATCTTGCGCATGAAGTGGGTGTTGCCCTTGTGTTGCTGCTCGTTCAGCTCCGTGCCGCTGCTGGGCCGGGCCATCGACTGGCTGCTGGGGCTCTTGACCATGTCCTCTGTGATCACGGGCAGGTTTTGTGCGGGCCGCAGGTTTTTAGAGGATTTAGATTTTTTCTCTACATTAGTCGATGTGTTTTTTTTGGTGGGTGTTTTTTTTATCGGCAGGGTGCAGGTTTTGGGTATCGTGTGTGGTTGCATTTTATTTATTTTTTTTACCGATTACGTGCGTTGATAAATATTACAACAATAATAAACACAACAACAGGTAGTTCCAAACATTACAACGATACAACATAAAAAACATACGAAAAGAAGTGCAAAAGAAGAGAGTTGTCAGATTAAATTCGGATTCGTCTAAAAGTGCTGGAAGAGATTTCAAATTTAATTTCAATATAAAAACAATGAAGCATGCGGGGAGTATGTAGAATTCAGATTGAAAGGATCTGAAAATAGGTTAGTAGTGATTCAGCGTGCAGACATTTTTGTGTTATGTTTTCTCTTCAATAAAATAGAACCATTTTTCTGAAAATCCAATATCGAATGGATTCAAACCTTCATGCAAATTTTGCCTCCTGGGGGTTTACAAATTTTTCCAACCAATTCGGAATTTTTTATTTACAAAACTTCGATCTACGAAACCAATAATCAAGTTTTTATTTTTCAGGACTATTCAAAAACAATCAACAGACACGCAAAAACAAAGACGGTAAAACTATAACGAAAACTGACATTTTGTTGAGATTTTAAACATTTTTTGGAATTTTTTGTATTGATTGTTTGAGTTGGTTTCTTTACCGAGCGTTCTGTTGCTGGGCTTTCCACTGGGCACCGTTAGAAAACGCCCCATGCCGCCACCACCACCGCCGGTGGTGCTCAAGTTTGAGTTTCCGTTGGATCCGGGCGGTCCCGGTTCGCTGGCCGTTTGGGAAATGGGCGTGGTGGCCCCCAAGGCTTGGCCCGAGGACTGCTCTTCAACTGGAAAATGTTTCGGGTTTTTGTGGTTGGTTTTTAATCGAAAAAAATCGGTAGGATAGCTAAATATCTGGCTCATCTCTTCAACTCTCAAAAATCCTCATAAACTTCCTATTTAACTTTAAATTTCTTTTGTTTAAGATTTCTTAAGTTTGTCATAGAAAAGGGCACTAAAAGGGTACATACTATATAGATTTTATAGATTATATAGATTAAGAAGAAAAGTAACGTTCAAAGTTGATAGATAAAAGATTGAATGTAAAGGGAAACACACAGGTTTATAAATACTTAATATTTGAAGAATATTCTTCATAAATTAGACAGCACAATAAGTGATGGATATATCGCCATAGAATTTTTTGGGACTAACGAGCTTTGAAGGATATAGATTAAGTGAGAATAGATTAAAAAGTAGTCATAGGATTAAAAAGAGTAAATAGTCAGAGAGATAAACACAGCGTGCTCTTGATAAAAGGTACAGTACAAAGTACAGTAAAAACCATTAATGGGCTATTACTTGTAGTTGATTGTGACTGCGGACGTCCTTGGTTGTGGGTCTGATGCTGAGGCGATGCCCCGGCATGAAACCAGGTGGTGACCCCTATGGCCCCCAGATGCGATGAGGTGTCAGCTTTTTTTATATATATTTTTTATATTTTAAATAATTAAAAACGAAGAGCGCAAGATGGGGTATTTTATTGTCTTGATTCGTTCAAGATAGTCTAACTGTAGGACTGGCTTATGAAAATGAATGATTTATGGATGAGTATGTTTAATTTTTCATTATATTTAAGGAGTTTCTAATTTATGGAATTTAACCTAAGGGGCTGTCGGATTTTATTCGAAAGATATTCTATTTAAGAGTTTGGTTTGGCTTGAAAAAGGGAATAGCCTGGAGACTTTATTTCAAAATTAAAAAACTTCTAGGGGCTTTCTAGTCTTGGTTCTGTGTAGATATTGTTAAGTGCAAGGCAACTGAAAACATTTGATTAGGCTTTGTATTCAGCTTTACAAATTTACAGTGAATTCTTATATTGTTGGGGACTACTCTCTAGTTACTAGGCTATACCTGTGGGAACAGCGAGATAACAACCGCGCTGATCCTTACTGGACACATAAATCTGTGGTGTCTGGTATTCTCCAGTGAAATCCATTCCGACCGACGAGCCATGCAAAGAGTGCAGAGGAGTGCTCTTGCCCAGGTCTGATTTATTGGTATTAGTTTGGATCGGATTGGATGAGAGTTTTTAGACACTATTTGTTTTGATGATGATCCTAATGAACTGAGGCTGAGAGTGATGGCGGACTCGCAGATGATTCACAGTTTGACACCAAACGGAACGAGATGAGCGTAGAGTACACTTAGAGAATATCCCCCCATACTCACTTTTCGATGACGACTGATTGCGCATATCGGCCAAGGATCGAATGATCGGCAGCCGCGTCTTTTTGGCGTACTCGTGCTGATGGCGATGGCGTCGCAGAAGCGCATCCTTCACCTTATCCTTGACTCCGGGGGGCAGAGTACCGGCATTGACCATCTGGTCGCACACCAGGTCGGCCATCACCTCCAGATTGTGTGCCTCCATGTCCAGCATCACGCTTCCGTTGACCAGCAGGCGGCGCAGCTCGAAGAGGGAGTGCAGCGACAAGGTGGCCACATGGGGCTTGGACCACCTATTGCCGCCTTCCTCCACGTCTTCCTCGAACTTGATCCAGCGCGCCGTCTCCTTCCACTCGATCTCGTTGCCCTCCTTTACCAGCATTCCCATTTCGGAGAAGAGCGGGTGGGACACATGGCTGCCATCGTCCACATCCTCGCCAAGAATGAACTGGACACGCTGGGCTGGGGGAGTGGCTGTGAATTGGGGGTTCAATGATTAGAAAACTCGAAACAAAAGGGTTGTCAGGAATCTATTCTACAATCCCCTTTCCCATTTTGATTTAAAGCAGACCGACGGACAAGGCCAAAACGATCTAAAATCTGGTCGGTTCGGGTTGCTCGAAATCTTAAAGTTATCTTTCCTTCTACACATTTCCCTTGTTTTTTTTTATTTGCAGTACATATTCCTTCAGTGAGACCTTCATTAGCTTAATAAACATTTATGACTCGGTCGCAACAGCTTCATGTGCCTTGTCGTCCTTCATAACCATCATCCGTGTCCTTGGACCCAGCTCAGTGCGTGTTAAAGTTAATTGGCGTAATAATTTGGCCCTGATCTGTGCTGGGAATTTGCCACTGACCATCGACCGCCGCCATATGTCCTTCTTAGTCCTATTTGAGTTTGTATGGCGGTTTATGTCGGAGTTGCGTGACATCCTTGGTATTCAGGATGTTAAGCGGATGTTTATTTATGAGGTTAAAGCGAATTAAAATGATCTAAATAAATTATTCTTTCAGTTGAAACTGCAGCATGTAGAGTTTTTCTGTTGTGAAAATTCTAATTAATTAGAGAATGCTTGCCCTTTCAGGAGAACTGTGGGTGGAAGAGTTATTGTTAACGGATGAAATTTAAAGGTGACGAGGGTTTATTATGAACTTGTTTGCGGTTTGGTTAAAAATGTATTTTAGCTTTATAAAATATTTACAATTGGTTACTGAATATTAAAGCTAGCTGTATGAGGTTTGCAAATATGTGTTAGAGCAAAATGTTAGTTGGTTTTCCTGCCCCAATAATCAGATTTCCCTCACTTAGTTTATTGCTGACCCTCATTACAATCAAAAGTCCTTGGCTTCAATTAGTAGGACAAGCAGTAAGCCAATCATCTGTCATTTTCATTATCCTCCTGCCTACAATGGCTATGTCTGAGCACTGAGCTCTGAGGCTGTAATTTGTGAGATTTACCCACACCCTACGGTTGGTTTCCTGTAATTTGTAACAATTCTCGGCCTGGCCGAAACTGATTGGCAACATTTACTGGCTGGCTTTTCATTTTCTCTAGGCCTTCAGTGCCTCATCACTCTTCAGCATCCATATCGTAATTATATTTGCTAGGAGCATACACCATCGTGTGCTCCACCTGGACCCACCTGGTCGCTCCGCTTCCTGTTGCTTGTCGCTTACGTTGTCCTTGCCGGCACCGCCGCCCACACTTCCGGATCCGCCGATGGAACCATTGCCACCCGCTCCACCACCCCCGTGATGGTGCTTGCGCCGGCGTTGGGAATGGCGTCGTCCTCCTGGCACATGGACACCCACATAGACGGTGTGTGCACGATGTCCTGGCGGAGATGGAGAAAATGCGGGATAAAAGTCAGAAGGACACACGACGTGGAGTAGGTGTGGGGGAAATCCGAATTGAGTGCGACGTTGTTTATTAATTGCAATTGAGTTACATAATTCGGTTAGACCAAAGTGTTTTCATTGCTATTTTATGACTTTTATTCTGTATCAAGTAAATAGTTGCAGAGTTCCACTCTTGAATAAATGATTGCGGGAATGGCATTTCTAGAGTTATTCGCCATCAAATATTATTCTCAAGAATTGTGTAAACCCACTCGGCTTACTCAATGTGAAACGTGTTCTTGATTGTCAACACTTTCATTTGCAATCACGGCTTAAAGTTCAAATTGAAATGTATTTGTTTTTTTCGGTGATAAGCCCTACGAATATTTATAAATCCGGCCCAGCCATCAGTTCGCTTTATAGGTTCCACCCAAGGCCAATTTAAATTACGTATACGCCGTGTTGAATCATCTACGAATCTCTACGATTAGTCCTATTTGAAACCTCGTTTTTTCTGTTTTTCTGGCTCTACATTGACGACAAATAAATTTATGTTTATTACTCATTTCCCTGATTTTTATGCTCGCTTTTGAGAAATTCTCCAGCTTTTATTCAACTTTGTGCACTAATTGTGATATCATCAGCAGTTTTTCATAAATTTAAATTAATTATACGAAGCAGATCTTATGGATAAATTCTTGCTACTTTTTGCCAAGTCACGCGACCAGCGGCGCCACGAAAAGTTGCATTTAATTTATGCAATTTGTTGCCGGGTACAGTAAAAACTACTTCAAAGGATTACGGTTAATTAATTAAGAATATAATTAAGTAAAAGCGATGAAAATGTTATCATTTTATACAATTTTGTGAGTAAAAGCCAATGATATACCAAAACCGGATGTTAAATGTAATTCAAATGTAAAAAAGTCTTCTAATTTTGATAGCCTTCATCTTTTGTTTAGAAGACTTTTTAGTTGATTTCGACTTTAGTTTTTTAGAGTGTCAGAAGTTGTCAAGTTGCAATTAACACGACGCAAATTTCTTGTTTGTCTCTCATCTTGTCACTTGGCTGGTTTTACAAGTCACCTCTAAAATTTGGTTTTGGTATTTGCGTGGACCCAATTTTTCGAGAGGTCGGTCGCCTATTCGATTCAGGTTTTTTTTTTTTGGTGTTTTGTGTATTTTATCAATATTCAGCGAGCAATTAAAAAAAACTGTTCCAAAAGGAAAATTTCCATTTCAGCCGGCTGGCTGGCTGGACTCACCCTCGAAATCGTTTTCTGTAAATTGTTGAGTAAAGTCCTCGCCGCCAGTGCGCGGATCCTTTGGCGCCTCATCGTCCCCACTCGAGGAGTTCATGGTCCAGGGTCTGCCGAAAAAAAAACAGAGATATTTAATACATATTAAAAGGATAATTATGTAGGGTAGGGTAGGGTTTAGGGATAGCCACACATTTCATTATTTCATTATTTTTCGTTATCAGTCGAAAGTGTTTGATGCACCTGTTACCTCAACAACCTAGAAGAGTCTTAGTCTTAGTGACAAGCCTAGACTAGAAACTATACCTCGGATCTGAGCTGCATATGCAAATAGATTGTCAATCGTCTAATTGAAATGCGCTTTTGCTACAAACTCAAAGCCGAGTGAGCAGACGACTCACATAACTGATCACAGAGTATAAAATCGACATAAATTAAACCGAATTGTGGGTGTAATACTCGTACATGGCAATGAGGAGATACTCTTTAATGGAATATATAATATATACAATAAATTAGAAGATATTGAATAAAGATTTAAAGATTCCTAATGAATATGGAAGCACTTTGACATCTTATTATTATATTATTAAAAACATAAAGTTCTTTAGTGTTTTGGAAAACCTTTTTCAAAGAGTATAACCTAAACAAAACGCCTACAAAAAATAACAATGATTTCACATTCTGTGTCATTACAATACTCATTGTCACGGGTTTTAAGTCACTGTTTCGGATAGACTCACATCATCCAAATACTTTTCCATAATCCAGAGTAATAATGTCACTCATAACCGGAGCCCCACATCCCCAGTTTGCATTTCAATTTTCGTTTTCATTTCCATGCAAATTATTAATTTTTTATGGTCCTTTAACAGTGAGTTGATTTCGCTTTTACAATATTAGCCTTTGGCGTCATTTTTGCTGGAAAATTGCGCAATTTTGATCTAAACACGTGCTTCAGTTTCTTAATTGGGATATTAATATGGCTGATATTTACGAGTATTTGGCCAACGTTTATTGCTAATGAATTCATTTCTATTACTATTTATTCATTGTTATTTTCTATTTTCTATTTTCTATTTGCAATTGGATTTAGGTTTTCCATTCTGCTTTATAATGGGAATTGTTGTTTAATTTGTGCGACGTGTCCGATAAGAAGATATTATCTTTATTGTGATCTAATCTGAGGCGTGGTTAACGTGTAATTATTAATAATTAAATAATAACTAACAATAAAATAATCTATATATAGCGGGGGTGGGCTAAATAGTTAGTCATCCATAACATTGAAAAATATACAATATATGAGCAAACATTTTGACAATTCCAAGTGCAGGGCTCTATAAATCAAAGATAAATTTTATTGGCACTTGGGGATGTCCACGCTTTGTATTTATAAACCAATTGAGATTTTGATTAATAAGAAAATCAAGGAAACATTTTATAAATCAAAATGTAGGTTGTGTTCTTGCAGTCGTCTTTTTGTTTACACAAACCGGCAAATTTCGGTAATTTCCAAGCAGACTTAAAATGGAAAAATTTGCATTTCATAAAGGTTTATTTCTATATAGCCTATCATCTTCCCTGTCATATTGCTCTGCCTTATCAGCCGGGCAAATGTTTAATCTATATGGTACTCGAATTCATAGACTAGACAGCGGGACGGACAACCCGGACTGTCTGCCAATTGCCGGTCTGAACTGGGATCGCACCTTTTGATGGCTTTATTATCCCCATGACAGTCTCTGCTCCCTGAGTCACAACAACAAACATTATTTTCGGCACTGATATTAACTTAATGTCTGATGCTGTATAAAGTGTCAACAAATTCGTAGACTATTTGTACTGGGCTTTGTTTGATTAAACGGTTGGTTGGTGAGAGACTGAAGATATTATTTGGGTAGGGCCAAAAATTTGCATAAATTCTCAAGGAGTCTCGTAAGAGTTTTGTTTTTTAAAGAAAGCTTGGAATTGTAGGTTCGGGATGCTTTTAATCTTGTTCCTGTTTCCATTAAAATGATTTATCTCACTCATTACTTTCCCTTTCGATAAACTTGTAATAAAAAATTCAGCGTAATTCAGGGTGATAAGCTCGAGTGGCAAGTGAAAAGGAAACTTTGAACGGTTATATCTTTGCAGTTGTTTGTCGTTTTCCCTCGATTGTGATGAATCACTGCTACTGGTACTGGTACTTACAATTCGATGTACTCATTATTTTTGGCCATCACCTTATCGCTAAGAACAGCGATCGAGAATTACGGTTCTTGCTCTTGGTTGCGACTTGGTTCCTTTTCAATAGGTTTATAGTTTATGGACACACCGCGATTATTAACCGAAAAAGTAAAGTGTGCGATAGACGACGAGTGTGTTGGGGAAGCAATAAAAAGCGAATGTGCGGTTCCGTTTTATGATTTGATTTTAATCAGTTCGGGAATCGGCAGCGCGTATATATACAATTTTTTTTTAATTAGATAATATTTTTTTTAGACCCGACCCGCCGACTCGACGGGCGATTGCAGACTAACTAACTTTGCCGATCTTCGGATTGAGGCGGGCTCGCTTAACCCTCTGTCGCCGCTGGCAGGTTTAATCGCGGACGTTGGCGTCGACGTCGACGGAGGCAGCACGAACCGATCGACACTCGGAGAAAAATTGCTCTAGGTCTCTCTAGGGGACTTGGAGAGTCCAACAGTGGGCTGGCAGTAGAGGGGCGAGGCATTACAAAATGTGTTTTTAAATGCCAATTTTGCCTACTTAACTTTATCGATAGTTTCGCCTCCAAATGGGCCGCCTTATCGCCAAAGTTCCGAACCTTATCACAGAATCGTTATAAAAAAGGCCAGCGTTTACCTAATCAAAACTGCATTTTAATGGCCCGTTACAAGATCTGGCTCTGGCTTTAGCCAATATTGACAAATCTGGTTAGAACCGCTTGGCTTATATATCCCAGATAATAGAACTCGAAATGGTATTACCTCTCTGATCAACAAGTGTCGGTATTTTTGGTTGAATTTTTCGGTTCAAGTGGCTCAGCTGACAGGCTTTTGTTTTGTTGACTAATGAATAGATCCACAAACGTTTTTTATCAAAACATATTTCTGTCTTTTCGAGTGTGCTCTATATGTATTTCGTTTTTATATCGTAGATATGTATAATTATTTATTTCCATCGTTTCTGTTGTGTCTGGGATTTTTTCGATGACGAAAATAAACAACAAAAGATATCAAAGTGGTCGATCAGGGAGCCCTTGAAAAATTTAAATGTAGGGCAATCGGTTTTGTATATGATATATTTTTACAATCTTTAAATATTGTTTCAACTAAACCAACCCATCAGTTATGCCCTTTAAAGTTATATTATCATCGAAAAAAAAAGCAACACGTTTGTAAAAATTTCGTTGCGGCTATTTTTACGCTTTTATAGCACGTTTTTGTGTATTTTTTCTCTTATAACTGATATTCAAATTGATAACTAATTAGCATAATTTGGACCAATCTTAATTCGTTTTTATCTTTTGCCCAAAACTGATCTTCATCTATTAGATATGGGTTTTTGGGATTTTATTAAAATCACAATTAAAAGCGAACTATTTCAGGGTATTTTAGGCAAACATTTTAAAGTGTTTCTTGAATATAAAACTAGAAATTATATTAATTTAATTCCCAGAACTGTTTGTTGGGTGCTGTTGTCTTAGTTATTTTTATATTTGTTCGATTTGGTAACGATTTGGTAAAAAGTGAAGTCTACCGGTTAGAACCGGTAAAAAGCAATCGGTTCAGGTTCAGATTTCACCGATAGACACGGCTCCATCCCATACTGGGCAAGAGATGTTTGCAAAACAAGGGGATTTCTAAAAAGTATTTGTTTCTTTAATTTTGATCAATTTTTAATTAAGGTGTCTGTCAAAATAAGTGACGCAGAAATCAGAAATACATCGAAATAATGTAATTATTTTGTTTTTGTTTGCTCATTTGTTAAGATCGAGAAGTGATTTCTTGAGAAGCCAGTTGGCTCGATTCGATTCGATTCGATTCGATTCGAATTTATTGTTAATAAATCTATTTTCCTGGCGTGGTTGTAATTAACAATAATTAGCGCCTTGACAAATTCTGAATGAATCAAGAGGTAAATCGAGTTTGAATCGAATTCATTGACAAGGCCACAAGGCTTTCGAATTAATCCAGATTTCTTTGATCGTTTTAATGTTGACGTTGATTTCAGAATCGTTTTCGTTTAATCTTATTTGTGACTTTAAAACGCGAATTAATCATTGTCAACGTCACACTCTCAGGATTTGGTCTTATTTTTCAGGGTTTGGCCTTATCAAGAGCCACTCGATACGAATCGCCCCGACAACTAAATTGTTTAATAAACGCAACTCTTGATTAACTTCGATTCTTATCACTGATGGCTGCCAGCCAACGCGTCACTTCACCCACTCGAGTGCCACTCGATATGTTTTCGGTGCCTCTTTAATTGGCCCAAAAAAAAAACAACACAGAATACCTTATCGCAGAGGTTTATATTCTTGTCATATACAAAAAAAAATATAGAGCCAGGTCCTATTTACTGGATGAATTTATGGTTGAACAAATTCTCTTTGACACCTTTCCGCCAAGATTTTTACGATCAATCAACAATGATTTTAAATATGTATTAATCAAAGAGTTTTGTTTGCAAAACAATATGAGTTTTATGGCATTTTGTTTGCTTTAATTGTTAGCCAAGTTAATAGCACAAAGGTCCGACTTTTATAGCTTTAATTATATCTACTAAAAAATTTAAATTCTACTGAAAGGAAAATCAATTTTAATTTCAGAAAAGGCAAACAAAAAGTCCTTTGTCTCGTGAATATTTTATTTATTGCTTCCAGGAATTCCTCCCAGTCCAAGACGTTTCTTATTTTTAGAATTTCCTAAATATCCCAAAGCTCTTTTCTTTCCACGCCCTCACCCTTGACCTTCGCCATGAGCTCATACCCCATGGATACCCGCAAACAAATCAAGGTCATCGGAGTTATAAATTCCTTGGGGCTAGAATATCTCACACATAACGTTTGTCTTTCTTTTTTATCTTGGCTATGACACTATGGCTACGACTCTATAGCTTTTAGGGTCGTATCTCGTTTTAGTGCCCTTCCAATTAGAGCCAAGAATAGGGTTTTTTTCAGATGGCCATGAGTCGTGTGAAAATGGTTCAGTTCGCTGCTGGCTCAGTTCTGATGTCATGCTGTCCATTCGTATTGTCTTTCAGCTGGGAAATGGGGAAAGGAGCTAACTGGCAAGTGAGAAATGTTTTAGTTTTCGCAGACAAACACGAGCAGCGATATTTGCGAAAGAAATTTGCAATTAGTCGCTGAACCCACGATAAATGCTGCAAAAGTCACAGAAGGTGGGGCCAGAGGAGGTGCCATTTGGGACCTCTGGCAACAACATGGCGTGTGCCATTTTGAGATACATCCGCTGCATGCGGAAGTGACACACATAACAGGGGGTGCCCGACTTGGGGTTTGGGGAAAATGGGATCAATGTCCCCCAGTGAAGCGAGAATCCGGCAAGCAAAACAGAGAATTTATAGTGCACGTTGAGCGAGAGAAAGAGAGAGAGAGAGTCCCAGAGAGTCACAACTTCTCATGGGGTCTGGGGCCTCTTTTTTGTTTGTTGTATGTATATTGTTCGCTTATCGAACCTCCTCCCTTATCACAACAGACAAAGAAAGCGCCCGCTCCAGCCATAAGAAGCACAAAGGCAGTGTTCCAACCCCTCGGCCCCATCCCCCATATGTACATCAGCAGCCTCCCGTTTGCACTTGACATGTTGTTGACCCAGTCTCTGGCTAAAAGCCACACGAGACACCAACGACAAACCCGAGCCAAACAAAACAAAACAAAACAAACTATCTGTATCTTATAGATACATAAATAAATTAACATTCTGATAGAAGTAGCTGAAAATCTGAACTTTTCTGACGAGATAATCTATCTTTGGGATGTGCGTGTCTGGAGGAATTGAAATTGTCAACCCAGTCGCTCGCCATTGTCACTTAATTGGACTCGGTAATAGTGTCTTTAGCTTCGTTTTGCTTCCTTTTGCGATTACAATCTTTACAAACCGATTGTGATTTCATTTGTGACAACTCTAGCATCCATTGTGTCGTCTAATCATATCAATAATTGTGAAAAATGCGCCTTAAAAGGGGCATATTATAGAGGATACTAGTCAAGAGACTATCCAGAGACTCCATTTAGTCGTAGAACATATCCTAGCAACCGACTAACAAAGGCCTTTGTCTCAAACACTCATACGCCCCGTTGTCCGACAACAACCCTTTCAATACATATTAAATTCAACCTACACTTGTTACTGCCTCGAAACAGGATGTATATCCTTTTACCTGCTGCTATCAGTGGCTATTACTCTGGGCAATCGGCCATGTCCATGGATGTGCTTCAACTGGGCCTGCTGGGGCATCCTGCCTTGTTTTTGTTAGCTCCTTCCACTCCCTGGAACAATCCCGAATATCCTTCCGAACTGTTTTTTGTTTGTGTTCTGATTTCCTTGGGCACGTTGGGAAAAAAACAAAGGAAAATCAGCGGGTAGGCGGGGTTAATGACACCAAAAGTCAAAGCCCGAACTCTCACTACATAAGTGGCTTTTCCTAAAACCTTTCACTTTGAATTATTCTAAATTTAACTTTTAATCTTCTTTTGATATGTATTTAGATTCAGGAATGTATTTTTTGGGTATTTTTTAACTTTTTCTGGAAAATGTTTAGGAAATTTGTCGGCTATATCCGCTATCGTTAGAGTCGCGCGGCAGACTAATCCGGCCGGCTGGCTTTCTGAGCCCAGAACTCGATGTTTTTCCGATGCATCTCCGGCTTTTCAGTTGCTCCCCAACTGAGTTTTCTTCTCTCTTCGCTGCATTTTCGTTTGTAAAGAGCACAGAGCCTCTCTTTGGAAGATTGGAGCCTTTTCTCTTCTGCCGGCTCTGCTTAACACATTTGCATTTGCGGCTTTTCATGTTATTATACCATTATGAGCACGTTGCATGTTTGATGATTGGGGGGCTGTAAGGTCGCTCCAAAGGCTGAAGCTGTGGCGGCCACACATTGTGGGGGCGGAAGCTCGGTCATGTCAATTTAATTTTGTGGAAATTCCCTTTCGACGCACTGAATCAAGTTGGTGTGTGAAGGTTTTCTTTCCCACTAACGGGTGCTGCAGGATTCATTTTATTTTTTGGCTTTTGCCGGGAGTCCAATTTAATTAACTCTGAAAGCGGCATGTCCTGTCGTGGATGGACAGTTTTAAATATAATTCAATTAGCTTAATGCGAATACCGTATTTTTTGGATATTTTTTACGTCAAAAATGGTTATTTGAAAAGGATTTTCCATCAAAAACTAACCATTGGTAGCAAACCATTTGGAAATGATGGATCCTTTGAAATACTTGTTCTAATTTTAGCCTAGCTCTTCCGTTAGAAAACATCTCCACACTTCCTGGTTCCTGGCGGGCATCCTGCTCCCCCGCTTCAAAATTGTTTCACATTTGAGTGGAAAACCATTCGGGTTTCAACTGTTATGGAAAACTGCAACTGTTTTGTAACCAAACACGTGAAAAGTGACATGAACAGGGAAGGAAATTGTGGGTGGGACTGGACCGGGAAAACGAAAGAAGAGAAGGAAGCGACTCGTGTCAAGTGTAAATGAAATTTTCAATTCTGCCATGTGGGCAAAAAAAAATCAGCCGATGTTGTTCTTGTTGTGGGTATTGATTTTTTGTTTTCCCCGCTTATGTGGCTAAATAGTGTCACATGAGCGAGGGGGTGGCTGGGTGGGTGGTTTGGTGCTGCCAGGAGGGATAAGAGGCTCGTGTCGGTTGTGGGTAAGGTCGCGTTGAAAATGTTGCGAAAAAAGATGACAAGAGAGGCGACTTGGAATGTCTTGAACTTTTTGCAAAGTTGGAAATAATAGGGGTTGGTTTTTAAAGTAAATAATTTACATTTTGAAACTTGTTTTATCTTCTAAAAATATATTTTAGTTCAAGTGTACGTGCCTCTCACGTTATACTCACAATGTATCTAATTTTAGCCAAGGACTTGGCTCCTGACACAAGGATCATTTTGGCTTGAAATGCGAGCGAATAAGCGTCGTGAAAATAAGCCAAAAAAAGTATTTTCTTTATAACCTTTTACATATGATAGATGGTTTTTTATTGAGTTTTTGATTGCGTTTCATCAGGCACATTTGGAAACAAGTGCCTGGATACTGAAATGCAAATATAATTTTGCACGGCAAGCTGGAAAATCCTCTGTGACATATGCCAATTCAATTGAACCTTATTTGCATATTCATGTCGGCAGGCAAACAAATGTAAATACGAATATGCATGATGACGGGCCGTATGGGGGAATAATAAAGTACAGTCGAGTGCTCGGGTTACTCAAATGTTGAATTTCAGAGTCCGAAGTTCAGGTGGAAACAACAAGACTACTTTTAATGGAAAATATCCTTAAAATTGACAATAAATAAGCATCGAAACACACTCTTGAATAAGAAATAAACCAGAAAAGGATATTTGATGTGTTTGGGTCCTAAAAAATATTGCTCCATAAAAGGAACATAAAATAAAAATGTCTTTTTTACTTTTCTTTATTGAAAATATATCAAACACGAAGCAGTAAATTCTTCAGGACTGATTACTATAACTTTTTTTGGGGAAAAAGTTACACATATTTCCATGTTTTCGGCTGGAAAAGTTTCCTAATGAGGTTAGTTGTGAAAGTACGTTACGACGTTAGCTCATTACCTTCCTTGTATGTATATCCTGTAATATAATTAATCCTTGAAACGGGTAATTACAAAGGATTCATTAATTCTCACTGCAAAGCTCCAGAGCGAAATGATTTCTACCTTTTCCTACCTTTTTTGTTTATTATATATTTATCGAAGCGTAAACCTAATAACACAGACAGAAAAATTAATTTGCTTTTCAATTGTAAAGTACGGAAAGTTAATCATTCTCAAAAGCTTACTTTTTTAACCATTTAATAGCGTATATTTTATTCGATTTCTAACCGATTTCAAAACGAAATACCATTCATGAATGGGGACCTTTTGAAATCTGATTTAAAATACATAAAATATTTGCAAAAGTCTGTCAAAAAACTTATTCTTTTGGCCAATTCCGCTACTTCTTGGCCAAAGGAACTTTCCAGGTCGTTAAATTTCACGGAAAAGTCTATAACTTGGCTAATAATTGTCAGATCGTCGAATGTTATACCTTCCTGATCTTGTATCTTCGAGTACTATCAGTTTCTATCAAAACCTGGCCATCGAAAATTTGACCCAATTTTCGAAAATTTTAAAAGGGGTATCATCATGATTTTTTCGAAATTGGACTCAATCTGATTTTGACGATTTTCTTCCACTTTTTTGCGAATATTTTGAATAATTCTTAACCGATTTTGGAATGGAATACCAATTTGGAATCAGAACTTAGTTTTTCTTCGATCTGCATCCAAAGATTTGGAAAATTAAACAAAAAAAATTTTACCGATTTTTCAAAATTTTAAAAGGGGTACCATCATGATTTTTTTAAAATATCGATGAAATTTTTTTTGTTTAATTTTTTGGATCTTTGGATGCAGGTTTATAGAGATTAAAGTCCTGTTTCCGAATTGGCATTTCGTTTCAAAATCGGTTGCGAATTGGCTTAGATATTCGAATAAAACTTCTCTAAAAATGGAAATCGTTTCAAACATCACGTATACGCCCGAGTGTCCTTTTCTTGCCCTATAACTTAGGTTTTTAAAGAATAATCTTTATAGATATACGATCATTAGATAGTACTCGAAGATATGAATTAAGAAAGTTATACCTTTTGCCGATTGGATGTGAAAAAACCAAGTTATGGCTAATTCGGTAAAATTTATCGAAACTCAAAATCACGTATACGACCGGATGTCATTTTTTCAACCTTTTTCTTAAGTTTTTAAGGATCTTTTTTGCCATTTTCCATCATAATTAGAGGTTGGTCTTCGGTAATATAAAGCCACCTTAAGCCATTCTCTTTATTTTTACGCTTGCTTGGAATTTCCACGTCCCATTGGCCAAAAGTAGGACGTACTTAAGGACACACGCTGCCACTCGAGATACCTGACTCGAGTGTAATTACACCCAGACCTGAATTCAACATTCACGTTGCTAATTATAAGTCTCAGGTTCGTTGGCTTAGCTTGGCTTACATCTTAAATGAATGGGATTAGCCTGCCAGCATCTGTGGGCCGAGGATTCTAATCGGTTCCATCGAAGGCCATCTTATCGATATCAAAATGTCAAGGATATGCAAAAACGGGGTTGATATGGGTGCAGCCATGAACAAATACATCGATTATGTGACAACATTTGGGCTTTTATTTAGCGACAATGTTCTTGCGGCTTTCCTTTTGCCCTTGCGACAATCTATTCAACATTTTTCCCCCTTTTTTTTCGCTATTTTTTTCGCTATTTTCATTTTCATTTCCCCTCGATAGCCTATTATGTAAAATAGTCGTAGAAACTGTGGCTAGAATGGCCGTTGGCTCACCTGTTTGGCTTTGCCAGTTGGCGGCGATTAAACTTCGACTCTGACTTATTTGCTTAGTTGGCCGGTAAGATTAGTTAAACAGAAGGCCATAAAATATCGTGGGTGTGTGCTGGGACAATCTGTGACGAGGGAATTGGCTAGTTTAGGCGATTTTAGTGCCCCGGAATAGGCCTCGAGTCATTGAAGGAGCTTTTCTATTTATTTGATGATCAATATTTGCCGATAAAATTGTTGGGGAATAAATCAATCATTCATTTCCATTTATAAGAATTCTGTTTACTTCAGGTGTTTTTTTGTAACAACCATTACTCTGACTCAAGATATTGGTAGAAGGAGACTGTCTGTATTGTTGGAATCCCAAAAAGTAATCAAAGCAAAAGTTTCCGTTGAAATAAAATATCATGAAAATAATGAGAATACATTTTTTATTTACTTTTTGGCTTGTTTTATTTTATAACAACAATGTTTGTATCTTTTTTTTTGTTATTTTTTTTATGGTTTAAGTATTTATCTGGAATCTATGACCGGCAGCTTTTAATACTTGGCCACGTGGCCAAAAATTGAACCCCAAAGAGATGAAAACAAAGCCTCTCCCCCTTCTCTCACATCCAGTGACCCGTATTCGTCCTTGGCACTTGGCTAAGTCGGCCGTAAAGCTGAAATGATTCCCAAAGAACAACAGCCTAGTTAATGTCCTGCACCTACCCGGCTCTATTTCGATCTAAATTCAAATTGGCTTCAAAAAAAAAACTAAGCAACTAAGCCGATGCCGATGAAGGTAAGCTGCGAGATTCGCCAGGACGAGTTGGCGAGGGGAGACAGAAGAATAATCAACTTACCGCAAGGATGAGATGGAGGCGAAGAAGAGTGAACGAGGACGAGGCAGTCCTCGTTGTGGGGGTGCAACTCCGGCTCTGTCTACTGACCCAGTTACCGTTAGTAACTGTTACAGTCACAGTTACTTTCCACCGTTACCTCCGTGAAAGAGGCCTCTTAAATGCTCGTTTACGTTTCCGTTTCCGTTTTGTTTGGGGTTATCTTGAGGTTAGTAGGTTGGTTAAATATATAAGATTTTTGCTTAGTTTTAGGTTAGTTAGATGGGTTTGCTTTTGGCAGTGTTTGGTTGTGGAATTTTCGGAGATTGATTGCCCTTCGTTTGGCGGTTTATTTTTAAATACTTTATCGATTGACACCTGGTGGTTTACTTAGCTCGTTAGCATAGAATACGTTCAAGCATCGGTTTATTTATCTTTTAAATAAATATACTCTGCTCTTCGGGTATTTCTTCTATTTTACTATTTTTCTATGACTTAAATGCACTTTTAGGGTTTAAAAACTAACATTCACTAAAATTTCACTAAAATCGTTAAGGTGGTTTAACAATTGATATCGATTTGAGACATTAATTGGCTTCGTTTGATGTTTTTAGAAAGAAATTGTAGATTTTTTTCACTTAGTTTCCGTTCTGCAGTTTTGGCCGCGCAGCCCTAGAAAAGAATCGAAGAAAATCGGAAAATACACGTCCGCTCTGGGCGATGAGCCAGGAGAACCTGAACATGAAAATCAGTACCCCAAACAAGCGGGCGAAAACTGTTTCTCTCTCTGTTCCGCTCCCCCCATTGGGGGGCTGTTTTTCGCTCTCGCCGCACCCCATGCTCCCACCAAATCTGTTACTTTCTCGCCATCTCGCTCTCTGAGCGCCGCCGCTTTCACTTTGGCGCTTATCCTGCCTGTGACATTTACAATGTCAGCCTCCGTTTTGGCGACCAATTCGCCGCCCGAGAGAGAATGCGATAGGGAAAGAGCTTGGGCTTGGGCTTGGGAAAGAGAGAAAGCGGGGGCTTGTGCCAAACTAATTTGTTTTCGGCATTTTTTGTCGCCCGGCTTGCAGGGAAACTCGCTGGGAAACTCCTTTGGGGCCCCCGAGCACTCTTTTGATTTTTAAACGAGGCGGTATGTTTTTTTTTCCTGCCATTTTTTGACAGTCATATGTTTGTCACTCACCTACGGTTTGAAAAGAGAGGTATGTTGGTTAAGATATACAAACTACAGAAATGGAATCTAAAGATATCCTCAGCGGTGGTATAAAAAGAGACTGTAAACATTTCCGTGGAGTATTTTCTCCAATTCCTATTCCTATAGAAGAGGAGCTCTTGGTAGGCAAGTTAAGGAAAAGTATGGGTATTTAAAGTTATTACCTCATTTAGATTATGTTTAAATGCCATTTTGTTTGGAAGATTTGCACGCTGTTTAAGGACGCTGGGAACCTAGTAAAATATTTATTTAACTTCAAAATATTTACACTTTCTGCTGAAAATCTTTTAGAAAATTTATAATTATATTTACCTTATGCAGAGCACCTGGTTTTTGATAATAACAACATGTGCCCCCCATTGTTTTATGAAATCTGAACAAATCGATTTTGGATTGTTCTATTAAAAAATAAATTAAAAATAACCTCTACCCCTTACCTTCAACAATAACCTTCTACAATATACATGTATTATATTTCCAATGGTTTTCGAAAGCTTAAAATTGTTGCCTGTTAACCAAAAAACAATTAAAAGCTTCCCTGCTCGGACCATTCATGTGCCAACTACGATTATGTGGAAAGCTTAGGATATGTGGGTAAATACACTGATAATAAATATGGAAAATAAAAAAATTAATGAATTAGAATAGATATGATATGATATAGAGATTAAAACCTGAAGAAGTCTACATATATACAAACTCTTTTTTGGTTACAATATTTTGTTCTAGTAGATTTTGTTCTCTTGTTGTAGGTAACAAAATAATAAATTAAACTCAAAAGGGGAAACTGGATACCAATAGGAGGCTTTTACTGTTCCATCACGAGTAGAGGATTGTACCACCTTAGCCCACCCCTCCGATGGCCATCAGGTGGGTGCTGGCCATGGACTGCTCATGGGGTTGTCATTACGGGCGCGTGCCTTTTGACCAGGAATTTGAGCCCCAGCTCTGGACTGATAAGTGGCTATTCACTCGAAAGGCAATGCCCCAATGTTACCGTTCCCCAAAACAAAAAGTCAATTGCCTTATCGTCCAACAACTGACGTCGTTTGTCCTCCAAGATCAAAGAGGAGAACCCCGGTAATTATGCGCCTTGGCTACACTTGATTGATGGGTCTAAGTTGGCTTGGTTTTCTTGGTGGTGCGATTGTATATTATTTATTGGGTGATTGGATGGTTAACTGGTTACTGGGTGCTCTCGGTACTCTCTATTCTAAGTTATGATTTGGTTAATTAGGTGAAAAAGTAAGATGATGTTGGTGGTTGCGAATGGGGCTCATTTTGCTGGCGGTGCAGGATTTTCCTGTGGAGATAATCGTGCTCCTCCTGGCAGGGATCTAAGGTGGGGGATGAGGTCGCCCTCGGCTTTATTCCCATTTGGAATTCCTCTTTGGCTGCTTGGCGATTTGGGTTATGACGGTGAAGAAAATCGTACTCCTCCTGGCAGGGATCCAAGGGTGAAGTGGGTGGCACTGTTGGTATTGGTCTCTCAGCCTCCTCTTCGGGATAATTTGGATGGATTGGAGGTTGTTCGGGATCTCTTTCCATTAAGTACTGCCTTTCTTGTCTGGGTCGTTGATTATGCTTTGGGTAATGTCTCTGGTGGTTTTCCCTGGAGCTTTTCAACGGATACAACCTCTCTTGGGTTTCTCTGGAGTTCTCCATCGGAAATTGTCTTTCTTGGCTTTCCCTGGAGTTTTCCATCGAGAAATGTCGTTCTTGGCTTTCCCTGGAGTTTTCCATCGAGTATGATCTACCTCGCGGCCTGTTTGTATTTTCCAGATGAGAATTCAATCTCTTAACTGGCATTGGTGCAAAATTTCGAACACTTCTTTCGGTGATTGGCTTCGCTAAAACCTGATTTCTGGACACAAAGCCAATTCTCCGCAAGTCCCAATGCCTCTGCGGTTGATTGGGTTGACTTCTTGGATATTCTTCCGACTGGGAGTCGTTCTCATCATTGCAATCCATGCCCCGGACGATGTTGTTCACATAAATGGACGGAGGAATACGCTTCCTATACTTTGGCTTAGGTCTGGGCATTATCTGCTTGTTGGATATGAAATAGTCCCTCTGTTGGGGTCCAATTGGAAGCATTTGCTGATGCGGTTTGTCAAAGTGTCCTTCGTAAAGAATTGGCTCCAAATAGTTTTTGACAGGCTTACGAAATCGAGGTTGGGGCGGAGATCTAGAGTGGGCTTTAGATAAAAAGTATGCATTGGTAGAAATTATATTAACATTTTTATTTGAAACTTACCATTTCTCTGCGCTGGTATCACCTGAGGGCAAAGATTTGTGTCCTGTTCTTCGGTGTCTTCGCATGGCTCCTCCGCACTATTGGCCCCTCCAATCCCTGAAAGATTATTCAATATAAAATGAATATTTATTTTATTTGTTAATAGACACACGCTTTTACCTTCGGAATCTTGCTCTTCGGTTTCCAAGAACTCAGGCCTCTGTTTGCTGGATTCCCCTTCGCCACTGTCTCCCAAGTTCTCTGCCTCGCAGCTTTCTTCGGTCGTGGTTTCCGGAACGGAAGTGGTCACGACAACTGCCGTAGTGGGCGTGACCGTGGTGGTGTTTTCTCCATCCGGCAGCAGCCTCAGTTCGGCGGCCTCGGTGGTCATTATTACCTGGATGACCTCGCTGGGCTGCGAATTTCCATCTACCTTGATTTGTGGGGGATCGGGAACATTCTTCTTCCGGTGGCTCAAGGCCTTAAGACGCTTCAATTGATTATCGACTAGGGGCGTCTCCGTGGTTGTGGGTTCTGGGGTTGTGGTTTCCAATTCAGTGGTTGTTGGGGGCTCTGTCTCAGTTGTCGTTGGAGTTAATTCCACTGGTGTGGTTGTCTCTTCCAAGGTTGTTGTTTCCAAGGTTGTTGTAGTTGTTAAAGCTGAAGCTGAGGTTCTATTTTGTTTTCTTTTTCTGGGTATTAATTTAGTAATTCGTATGATTTTGGAATTGGGTTCGGTTGATGCAGCTATTGGGGCTGCTGTGGAGTTAAGGGTTCCATTATTAGGTAGAAGTAACAACCCTGTTTTGGGAGGACTTTTGTTCTTTTTTCCTTTGGGATTGCACTTTTTATTTTTGGGCTTCCTGGTGGTTTTTGGTGCCTGAGTCACCAAGGAGAAGTTAGCACAGGGATCTTGCTTAAGCAAGGGAGTCCTAAGCAACAGCATTCTCACAAAACAAGGATGTTCGAATGGCAGTCTATCGTCATAAGCAGGCTCTTCACAAGGAGGCAGGAAGTCCAAGCACTCTTCACTTCGCTCCAAGTCGTCAAACATATTGTATTCCTCTGAACCACTTTCATCACAACCGATAGAAGAAGCTGGCAGCACATCTATATCTCTCGGATCCCGATTGCTGCTGGGATAACCCTCAGCATCCCTGAAAATCATCTCCAACAGTTCCATATCGTGGGAATCCAAAGGAGAACTAATAGGTGATTCCTTGCTTTAATATATCATTAATAGTTTAAAATTGTGCAACTCACCCAAAAACTGGGTGTCCAAAAAGTAGCACCCACAGCAGCAGCATCATCATCATGAGTCGAGTGTTTGGATTGATGGTTTCCATGGAAATGTTGCCCCAACCCGATCGACTTTTGGCTTTTGTTGAGTTCACGTATCAGTCGGATGCAGAACGTTTCGCTCTCACCTTCTGTCAATTGAGACATCTTTCCATCCGATCTGTAACCAGCCATCCAACCACCCAACCACCCAACCACCCCCCAGACTCTCCCTAAGATAAATCATAGCTTTGGGGTCATCTTTCTCATTAGACTCTTCTCTCACCTGTCTCGGTGGCGTCTTGTTTTCCCTGCTCTTGTTTTCACTTTCGATTGCTACGTGACCTGTGCTGAGTTCGGCGTTTTTTTTATTGTTTGCGGTTTTTATTTACCTCTGGTTCATTCTTCGTTGTCACCTGTGATACCCTAGGGTGGGGCTAGACAATGGGTAAGCCATGAGATATACAATATTTTGTTTATAAAGTACACAGTACCCCGCAGTCAAAACAACCTTTATCCATCCCACTTGTTCTTGACTTGCATTTGTTATTTACTTAATTTATTTAATTTATTATTGTTACCATTTGATCCAAAGTCTTGTTTCCGTTTTATGCTAATTACATTTTGTTCTTAGCCAAAAAGTAAGAGGGGGTGTGGCAGGGCTGGTGCCAAGAAGTCTGCTACCAAGTAATTAATACCCATTGAATGTTTGTTGTCTTGGTTTGGAGGCATAAAAAGCAATTGCCAGCCATTCTTTTTGTTCGCTTGGAATTCTGGGGAAACATCTGTGCAATTTGAAAAGCAGTTGCTTGTATGCCACACACTTATTATAGGTAGACCATAAACAACTATTTGCTTTAAAAATTCTATTCTCTAGATAAGAAATGACTAACAGACAAATGCTGTCTGGTTTCACTGATTTGATTTAATCTATTGAATAACCATTTTTTAGAGAAGTTCGTGACAATTTGATGGAGAACATGTGACGGCGGAGAAAGTCCAGAAACAATTTGAGATGCACATGTAAGTTTCACTTTCACCAGATAAATTTTGTATGTATTTTTCCAAACAAGGAAGTAATACGTTTGGAAGCCACCAGAATTAAGTTAAAAGAAAAAACATTGTCCTTGGGGAGCACTCCCATGGAATGCTAAACATTTTCCCCAACCTTCCTCTTTCAGTAATTTTTACCATGTCTTTGTCACATTCCAGAAAGTCTGAATATATTATTTAAAGAATGAGCTCGGGGACAAGATGATTTTGTCATTACCAAATGGCATTCGCTTGTAATTGGTCTTGTCTTTCTAAAGAAATCTTTAAATTTTTTCCAGCTGCCCTGTTCACAAAAAAATCATAGTCCTCACAAAATGCTTATTCTCAATCAATATTTGCCCTGGGCTGAAAACCAAAAATTTTCCAATCAAATACAGGCCTGCGAACGTCGCATGTTTACAAAGAAAATATTGGTTTAGAAGCGATTATTAAATGGAAACCGCGTAGCTGTTATCGGGAAAAGGTTCTTCCCACTTTCCATCTTATCTTCCCGATATCCTTTTCATGCGAAGCATGCAACAGTTTTTTTTGGGGCTCAACACGCAACAACATTCTCCAAACAATGTTGACAGAGGCGTATCAATGTCACAGTGGGTTAAGGGGCACGGTAGGTCACACGGAACATGGAACTTGACAGATGGCTCAAATGCCTGAGGCAGACAATGTAACACTCTCAATAAAATACAGAAGGTATTCCATAAATCAATCTACAGGATGATGCATAAAAAATGAGGGTAATCTTGTAGCAATTTAGCTCTCAACTTTGGAATTGCATAAAAAAATATAATTTTGTATTTTATTTTTATAAGAAAAAGGGTTCGAATGTTTTAAAGGAGTTCAACTGTACCAGAAACAATTCAATTGCCTAGGAAATATATATATATTTCCTAAAACACTGCTCAGACAGAGCTTAGACCTTTTCTTGGGGGGTTTTGTGAGGATTTCAGACTGTCTCGTGCTAAGCAATGTCGCGTGGACATCGTGAGTGGTTAATTTATAAATTGATAAAACCAGTTATCTAACATTTGCAATCGGTGTTGATTTTCTTTTGGGTTTTTTCGTTCATTTTTTGTTCGACTTCAGTTCTGTCGAGTTTCAAGCTGTTTCAACAGCCTCAGGTGGGACACTGACACTGATATTTGTCATCAATGTAACCAACCGAATATTGATAAGACTTTGGCTAGCCATGTGGGCCAAAATAATGTGATGGATCACATTTTTATCACATTTATGACAGTAGTACGTTAATTTTTCAAATTTGCTTGCATGTGCTTCATGCGAAAGTTGTTTATCGAGTGACAAATTTCACTTAACTTATTGTCTTGAAGGTTAGTTTTTTTTCAAATATCATTTTGAGTGTTTGAATATGTTTTATTACTAAATTACTTTTAAATTTTCATCTTTCCGAGTTTTACAAAACATTTAATTCATATTGTTTGGTTATTCATAAGAATTTAAATTTTTTTTATATACAATATAATTTTGTATAAATTTCCCAGCGACGCCACCTATAAAATGTATCTGTAAAATGTACTTGTAAGAAGTTGCTATAAAAGGTTTGTGTCCAAGCTAAGTCGCAGACAAGTCGCAAGCAAGTCGCACGCAAGTCGCAGACAAGTCGCAAGCAAATCGCCAGCGACTAAAGTCGTACGAAAAACGCTTTGAGATTCTGAATCTGGATTTTGAAATGAATTAAAACTCAAGTATTTTATTTTTATGTGAAACTTTTTATTTCGTTTCGTTTTTGTATTTTTTTTTGGTTTGTTTTGTATGTTTAAATACTTATTAAAATTGTTTTTGTTTTTTATTTTTCGTTTTTGTTGCTGTGTTAGCGTCTGCTTTTCTGTTGTTCCATGTGTGTGTGTGTTTGTGTGAGTGTGTATTTTTTTGTAAATTTTATTTTTTTGCTAAATGAAGTTTTGCGATTTTTTTGGAGATTTTTTTCTGCGACAGTAGCTAATGTTTACTATATAGTAATTGTATAAATAGATGCATGTATGCGCTTCTAGATGTCTGTGTATTTGTGTGTGTGAGTGTGTGGGTGGGCGGTTGTGTGTATGCAGGTGAGTATGTATTTGTGTGGGTGAGTTTGGCTTTTAGCTTAGCCTTTGCATTCTGAGCGTTTTTCTATCGTTTTGCATATCATTTCGTTCATTTTTCTTATCATTTCAATAATATTTCGTGTTTCTTAGTTAGGAATGGAAAAAAATTACAAGCATAATGGTAGAGAAAACTTTACAAATTACATTTTTCCAAGAAGATACGGCATTTTTCTTCGGTCAGATGAGAAGAAGAGAGAGAGACGGGGCATTCAGACGGAAAGAGATGGAGGTGCTGGAGGTGGATGGGTAGTGACCGTCTATTTACAAAAGTATTTGTTCTCGTATCGCTGACAGTAGTCGCAGATCAATTGGCAACAGCGTCCATTGTTGAATCGACAACGGCACTTCTCCACCTCCTTGAACACCTGCGTGGTGTAGCCACGCCCACAGCACAGGGTCCCACAGTTGTCGGGATGCAGACACTGGCGATCCTTGGTGACCGAGCAGTAGGAGGGCGAGGTCTCCAAATAGTACAGAGTCGTGTATTGCGATTGTTGTGGCTGAAAAAAATAATGAAAATCATTGAAGGTGGAAAATATTTATTAAAAATTGTAAATCTCACTTTCTTGCGTCGCTGCTTGGGTTTTCTCATGCGACTCGAAGGAGCCTGCCGCATAGTCCTTAGATTGGGAGCCTTGCGAATGGCCTGGTTGTATTTCTGCCTCAAAAGTGTGGCCGTGGCATTGAAGTCGGCCATTTTCTTCCAGCAGGTCTTCATCGAACAGGAACCGGAAACGCCGTGGCACTTGCACTTGTCCATCATCAGCGAGGAGACGGCCTCGATGCCAACCTGACCATAGATTTAAATAGATATTTATATTTTATACCACTTTTTATGGTTTTCTTCCTTACCTCTGAGTCATGTCGCAAAATCTCACTGACTTCGTCTCCGTCGCCGCCGCGCAAGTCCAGAAAACGACGCGTCACCCGCTTGCCATGCTTGAGGTTGTCGTTGCATCCGCCCCATTGGAAGTCCTGCTCCTCCCGGTTGTGTTTCTTGGCACCGCAGCTGCACTTGGTCATTCTGCCCTCGGCACAGGCCCTGGCAATGGAGTGGGTCATGGCAGCCGCTGTCAGGGCGTGGACAAAGGCCGTTTCCTTGTAGAGCTTCTTGAAGATGTTCCGCTTGCCACGAGTCTCGATCGAGCAGTTCCATCGATCATACCGGAACTGCTCCTCGCAGTGGGTGGTGGCCAGACGACGGGCCTCGCTCAAGGTACCCGGGAGTCCTGTTTCCTTCCGGCATTGGTGGTTCTGCTGCCTGGTGGCTGGCATGTACCGGCAGGGTCCTCCAACCTGTCCCTGGGAGGTGAAGACCGCCATCACAGTGTGCTCCGAGATGAAGTGTTCGCTGCGGGTTTGCAAATAATCGAATAGATATTAATAAAAGCTTAAGAAATTTTCTGAAGAAGAGAATCTATAACTGAATATACTTAATTACAAAAAACCTTGAGAAATTACTGAACATAAAACATACATCCAACCATTTTTACAACCAATGATAAACCAGTAACACACCCAATATGAGGAAGTTTTATATGACTTTATTGCAAGAACATATCAAGGTATGCTTTTCTTATCAATTTTCAGCTTGTGTGGCTTTCGAGGAATCAGGAAAAGAAATTCCCATGAACTGGTTGCCTCCATGCTCTAAAAGTTACCAGTTATTTGAAAGTCTTTGCCGCCCCATTTGAAAAAAAGAAGCCGCCGGCGCGCCAGCATGCTGGAGCAGTTCACCTCAGCCATTTCCTGTCCAGCCTCGGTTGGGTTATCATTTTGTGGCACCCACTCTCCTCCTAGTATGCTGATTTGCAGGAAATCTTAAATTCTCATAAAATTTAAGTGCATCGTAAATTGGCGTATGAGTAACGAGCTCACAATATATCTGTGTATCTGTATCTGAATCTGAAACCGACTATCTGACTATTTCCGTCTCCGTTTTCGCCTCGAGGCACAGATTTTCCTCATTTTATATTTTTTAATGCGCCGCTCCTAAAATTTCTCCGGTTCATCAGCTTCTGCCTCGGCTGCTTTTCTGCTTTTAATTCAGAATTCATGAATTCTGGTTTCCCATCCGAAATTCTATCTCAACTTTCGCCCCTCAACCAACAAAGTCTGTTAATAATATTCCATTCGGATTTGTTCTAGATTGCTTCCCGAATCGGTTGCTGCCCTGGACTGCTCTCGCTTTTTATGTGAAATTAATTTGCCACATTTTCGCAATTAATTAATTAATTGAATGTTTGAAATGTTTACAAGTTGTTTGCTTTTGCTATTTGGCTGCTACACTTGTGTTTGGATTGTTCCCTGGCCGATTCGGCTGGCCAATTCGGCTGGCCAATTTTTATCTATTTATCTCCCGCTGTTTTATTTCGATATTTGACGTAGTTTTTGGTTTGATTAAAATATCATTTGTCGATTGATGAAAAAGTAGTTTGGATTGGAATTTAATTGGGTGGTCTAGGCCAAATAGTTAGTCTGGAATGGTAAATATTATATATAAACTTTTGTGTACGAGTACTTTGTAGAAATTTCTTGGCCACAATCAGCTGATGGATTTTGTTTATTTTTGGTGGGGTTGGGAAATTCATGAAGTTGATTAAAATAAGGTATGCCTTTTGAGGCTCTTTTGTTTGGTATCTAAACAATTTTTTTTACTACGAATTCCTTCTCTATCGCTCTATAATGTGACACATGTCGATCTGTAGATCTCTATTTGTGTAATATGTATTCCGTTTTGTCATGACAAAGCCAACACCCCTGGGGTCTTCAATTACAGCTCAAAGCCCATGTAAGCCGCCATGTAAGCTTTGTATTGTTATCACATCCAATGTTTCCGATTATTGTTGTTGCCACAACACCAAAGCAAGTGCAATGCAAAGCGCATTAACGCAAAGCCCACACATGACTCCCTCCTCCCAGCTCTACCCCTTTAACTCATTTCAAGTTTGGATATTTTACATATGTACATACTGTATAAATGTCGTCTTAGCCATTGAAAACATTGAGGAATTACCAGCCGTAAGCCGGTCGAGAGGCAAGAGGGGATTTAAGCCGTTTGACAAAATGCTGCAAGACAATTACGAGGCAAAGCCCGCACCGACCGTCCGGCTAAAACAATTAGCCACTCAAAAGGATTTTGCTAGCAAAAGTCTTCTCCATTGTGCACTTTAATTTGAGAAAATTTTTAGCCGCCAGCTAGGCACTTGTACGCCAGCTAGTAAGACAGATAGATAGATAGATAGATAGATTTGTATCTATCAGATACAAAGTAGTCGAAAGCTATTAAAATGGCCACAAAGCAAAACAATCTGTAAAGAGTTGGTGGTTAGGCCAAAACAACAAATTGATAGACACACGGACAGACGGATGTGTGCCAGCAAACATGTGGGCGGTTTAGAGAGGGAGAAAGAGAGGGGTATACCTTAAGGAAAAGAGATAGATAGAGAAAGCACAACAGATCGCCATAAAACAAAAGTGTTGATGGATATTTTCCTCGTGCCACGATGACGCTGAAGTTGTGTGTTGTATTTGTATTTTATGTTGTTGCTGCTGCTGCTGCTGCTTTGAGTGCTTCTTCTCCTTCACTCATTTTCCCTGTGCATTTGTGGAGATTCATCAAATTTTCAGAAACGTAAAATATTCAGACACACACAGGTACTGCTGGACTGGCACATATATAAATCCCTTTGTGCTGCGGCAAAAGCATTTTATGGACTTTACTGTTTTTAGTTGCTGCAGCTTCTGGTGTGTTGCTGGTGAAGCCGATGATGTTGCCACTGGCCCCAAACAGAAAACAGCAAACAGCATAGCAAATGTGCAACAGCAACAGGAGTATGAGGAAGCATCTGCCCCAGCCAGCGATTGAAAGCAGTTCGAGAAAAACACAAAAACCAAAAATATAGCACAGAAAGAAACATTAAGTTATTTTTATGTTGAAGATTATAATTATATTTAAAAAACTATGAAACCAAAGCATTTCCTTTACATATACGTATATACCTATAACCCCCATTTCTTTCATGGAACCATAAAATCGATCAATTTATTTCTCACTGTGCAGTCGAGGATAAAAACTGAAATCGACACACGCAGGCACACATAAAATCTTTTTTAAAGTAGCATAAGCATATCGAAAGCTGAAAATGCTCTCTTCTCGACTTGAACTTTTTATGGACCTTTTTACCATTTGCATTTTATTGCCAAAACATAAATGCAGCTGCCAGCCATGCACTGCCATGCACTGCCACGCCCCCCCTACTGGAGGCATTGCTTATTTTTAAAACATTTGACTTGCATTGGGCTACCAAATCCTGAACTGGATTTCTGTTTTGCTGGATTTGTGGATTTCTGGGTGGCAGAGGAGCAAACTTGTTGTTTGTTTGTTTGCCGGTCTCTTTGTTTTGGTTTCCAGCTCCTCGGCTCCACTGTTTGCTTTTGGCGTAGCTGTCACATAATTTACCAAGGCCCGAAACGTTCAATTAAAGAGGCAAGTGCAAATAGTGAAACCCAATCGGATCGGAAATATCGCCGAGTCTGGGGATCTATACAAAAAAAATTGATGAACTTAGTCAAATCGCGACTTGGTCCGTTGGCTTTAATTGATTGCCGGCAAATGCTTTTGTGGTTCATTTTTTATTTTTTTTTACTTCCCCGATTACTTTGCTTGTTTGCTTAGGAAGAATGGGGCCAATGAGGCGTCTTTTCTATGGACGATTTGCCATGGGATCCCAGATCTCTTTCCTCAGATACTATATTTGCTGTGCACAAATAATCGTTAATAGTAGAGATCATTTAGTTGATTCGCTTCGAGGAATTTTAAGCAATATTTTCTATACACAAAGAGAATTTATGTAGAATTTTTAAACTGAATTTATTACATTTTAATAAACAAATATACCACGAAATGCTGGTGCAATGATTTTAGGTAGCAATACGTTTCTTGGAACTTTAAACTAACTTCTCTTATTATTTTTCTCAGTATTCTTTAAAAGCTTCTCTCTTGGTCTCATTAATTGCCCAAACTCTTTTTTTTATTAATAATTTATGTGGTCCCCATTTGTTTGGCTTAAGAGCTTACAAGTGTGGCATCTCCTTTTGTCATTTTTTGAAAATCTTTCGCTTACTCCAAGAGCTTCCTGCACCTGTCAGCTTATTTATTTCATTCGCTTTATGCCACACGAAACTCACACTTCAGCTTGCGTTGTAAATATCGCGCTTAAGCCGCCAAATTGCAGCGGTAAAAGCGGCAACACCATCAGCAACACCAACAGCAACAATTGCTGTCAGCAAAAAAACCGGCGAGCAAAATTGCAAGCGCAGAAACCGCAAGACAAACGTTGGTCTCGCAGGGAAAAGGAGTTGCTCGTCCATTCAGCCCGAATTTCCCCAGTTTTATTATTATTTTGTTGTTGTTGTTTACAGGATGAGGGGTCGCTAAATGCTGATGTATGTGATGTTGGTGTTGCTGCCCAATTTCGGCAGCGTTAAAACATAAAATATGCTTCCGTTCCCGCTGTTGCTTTATCAAACCCCCCAATGAATAATGTTGCAGGCCGGGGTTGGGGGCGAAAGTGGGTGGTTGCTGGCAGTAGTTGTCGGTGGTGGTTTTGCGCTGCAACTCGTCGCTTCATCATAAAAAGCGCATCCTTTTCCCGGCTCCTGGGCCGTGGACCGAAGGCTGAGGGCCCAAGATTATGGTCATCAATTTTGGCATCATCCAACGACAAACAGTTGTAATCGTAAACAATGTCGTCGCTCCCCCTTTTTGGGACAACACCAACAAATGTGCCCCCCGAGACTTTTTCGCACAAAATGAAATTTGAAAAAAGAAAAACGTAAACGAAAAATAAAAAACAAATATCCAAAAACTGAAAACAAAAACGAAGAACGGTAAAAGGCATTTTTATGGGCTGGCTCATAAAATTTGTGCATGGGATTTTGGACTTGGAGCAGTAAGTAGACAATAAAATGACGTAGCTACCTTTTTGGATTTTTAATATAACGTTGCGGCAAATGATTAAGAACAAAAAGCGAAAACTGCGCAGCAGCAACATCAGTCGCAGAAGCAGCAACAGCAAGAGCAACAGCAGCAGTAGCAGCAATCAATTTATTCGCCCACCCAGAAAGCGAGGGTCGCTCGTCCACTTTCTGTCTGTTCTAATAATGCCCATCCCTAGCCGGATCCCTATTTAAATTTTTCGTAGGCATTTTTACGGCTTACTGGGCCAATGTTGCTGCTGCTGCGGTTGCATCCCCGGTCTGGTTTATTTACTCAAAAATGATTTCTGTGGCAAACAACAGAATCGGAAAATGCAAAAGCAACGTTAAAGTTTATCATTAAGCAGGCCCGGAGTCGGACCAAAAATGCCATGTTGCTGCCTCTAGCGGAAGCTAATGTTGCTGTTGCTGATGCTGCTGATGCTGGTGCTGTGTGTGCGCCATAAAAATGCAATAAAAATCTTTACGACACATTTCGCTTGCAACCCTCACATTGGGGCACACACAGAAACACGCATCGAGTAAGAACGGTTTATATATAGATATAGGTTTAGACGTACGCTGGCCACACTTCACACCTTTCAACCTGCCCCATGTTGCTGCCGTGCTGCGACGTTGCTACCTTGGAACGCTTCCGCTGCTGCTGTTGTTGCTGCTGTGGTTGCTCCTGCTGCTGCTTTTGTTACTGCAATTTTTATGCCCAAACAGTTAACGCCATTACCTTGGCCACGCCCCCGCATGTAGCATATTGCAATTGGGAATTGCCACTGACTGCCGCATGACGCCTGCCGCCCACCGCCTGCTGTTTGTGTCATCAGCAATGTTCAGGCTGTTCTTTCTCCCAGCTTTTTATTGAGCTTCCTCCCTTGCATTTGACAGCTTCATTGTGCAACATAAAAATTGAATTGTAATGGCCAGTTGCAATTTGTCCAGCAGCAGTTTTGCAACATCATTAGCAACAGCAACTAAATGGCTTCCTTTTCATTTGATTTTTATATTGCATCCATCGAGAACATGGCATGTTCTCAAAAGGAGGGCATTTGCTAATTATATAAAAGTTTTGATTTTATTCAACAATTGCAATGTGTGTGGGCTCTGACAGCGAATTCTATGTTCTGGGAAACTAAAACTAGAGCATTTGTCTTCTGGGAAACTTCAAGATTGTTGATAAGAATGTTGGGTTGGGTTGTGGGTATATTTCGCTAAAGAAAACAGAGACCAGGTGCTTGACACGCCAATTTGAGCTCACAATCTAAGGTGTGTGCTTAAGACCAGCGGCAGTTCTGGTAGAAAAATCTTCAAAAAGATTGCAGCTACCAAGCCTTTTAAGTGCAACTGAACCCTATATGCAGCATGCTCTCTCATCCATTCCATTTGACATTTATCATGCGTCAAGAAAGCGGCAAATGTCTGGATTCAGCTTCATTAACCGCCCAAAAAAACGAAAAGAAAAGAAACAAGCCAGAAAACCCCACCTTCTTGCACTCAATCTTGGAGTTGCTGCCTGGAATTGCTGCTTCCGCTTGTTGTTGCTGCTGCAACAGCAACAGCAAGAGCAACATTCTGGCATTGCAGGCAGCCCTTTCATTGAATACATTGCCAAACTATTTTTCAGCTAATATTAGATGGTATTGTTGTTGTTTTTTTTGTGGCTGGCATTTTCCCGTTTATGCTTGAACGGCATTCCAGCAATTTGTCTGCATTTCTTTTTAATTTTTGTTCTGCTGGCCGGTCTTTAGAATTTCTTGAGTATTTTCATGGTTTTCCCGTCTCCTCCGATAAAATTTATCAGGTAATTTTGTGAATGATGCAAAGTATAGTCCACAAAATATGGATATTTGTGACTAATTTACGATAGACATCTCTCAAAGATTCCAGAAGTGAAGTTCAAATGCTCGTCAAATTGATACTTATTTATGGAATTGTCATAACATTATCGTTTCGCTGTGGGGCAATTAAAATTAATTGCTGGAATTTTCAGTCTCGGCTTTCCCGCTGAACTTTTCCCATAAAAATTGCCAGCGAATAGATTTAAATTAATTTTCTTGGCAATTTTCTTTTCAACTCGAATGGATGATGATGCTCGCCAAGGCAACAAAATGCCACCAGCAGGGTAACAAAGCTTAAGCTTAGCTATTAATGATTAATTTTTGTGACTGCCATTGGCTTAAATACACTCTAAAAAATAGGAAGCTGTGAGTAACATAAATACTAAATATTTCTGAGAAAAAGTGCTGGCAATGATATCATTTAAAAATTATGAAAGAAAAGGGTTAATGGAAAGCTTGATGCTTCCTGAAATGACATCTTAAGCAACCCATATTTTCTTTCCGTGTCTATCAAAAAAAAAGAAGATGAAGCAAGAGCTTTGAATAAAGACTCGCATAAAAATTAAACATCAACGCGAAACGCAATCAACATTAAAAGTTTGCGAGGGAGCTCTTAGCTTACATTTTATTTACTTTCCCATAAAAGAGAAACGTACGGGAATAAACCGATAAGAGCAGAACACCCACCCACCCACACTCAGGATTTCTCAACTCAAACTGAGACGCGACTCCTGGCCAGTTCCGTCCTGGCTCCATGGGATCCGGGATCCACTCAAATGCGTTTCGCATAAAATGCGTTTTTATGACCATGACGAAAAAACGATCCTGATATCACACCCCGAGCAGCAGGCCCACAAAGCCACGGAAAATTGGGGGAAAAGCGAGGAAAACTCGGCTTCATTTTCCACGCCATCATCAGCTCATTTCCTTGGCTTTTGCCTTTTTGGATGCTTTTCGGAAAAGGTTTGGAGGGGTGAAAGCGTGGCTAACATTGCCGCAATGATGTATTAATGGACGGTCACGTAAAGCTCATAAGATTTTTACAAGCAACCCTCGCTGCCAAAATGGCCTTGGAGGTGGAGTCCATATTATGCTATATGTGCTATACATCCTATATATATTTATATATATACAATATATATAGTGAGTGTGAGAGATATTGAAGTACCAACGCGCACATTCCTCAACTCTTTTCGAGCTCTCCAAGTTGTATTCATTGAGTGCTAATTAAGCAAAAATCCCGCCCCACAAACGAGGCCAAGTTGGCGCCATATACTGGTACACAAAAAGAAATAGATGCCACAACAGCCTACGGGGCTAAATCCATGCATAGATTCCGATTCAGATTCAGATACAGATACAGATACAAGTACCAGCAACAGTACAGATACAGATACAGATAGACGAAAGGTCTGTGCTTTATTCTCTAAACAAATCAAATGCTGCCACGAAGGCATTCAATCAGTTGAGTTCACTTGTTCGCATTGCTCTTGTTATGAGGTGATAAAACAAGTTCATGTTGGTCCAGTAGATGGACTACCATCTGTATGGATGGATCTTCCTTCTACCTTCTGGCAGCTTCTGTAAAGTTTACAAATCCGATTATTGGCCAATTAATTGAGAAAAGTTCAGTTTACTTCGAAAAGTTTCGATTTGAAATCCATCATTCCGGTTAATGAATATGCGAGAAGCGAGAAAACAAAAGCCAACAAAAAAATTAATGGCATAAACAAATGGTTAAGCCAAATGCATTTTAAAACATAATGATGAGGAGTCGGGATCGAGCAGCCTCCATCGAAAGTCGTGAATGTCGCACTCTTGTAACAAAGTGAAAGATTTTCTAAAAATACTGTTAAAAAAATATTTTCCCCAGCTCTCATATCTGCCAGAACATATTTCGATGCATTTCAAATTGGTTTTGGCCACTTCCGCTTGTTGTTCCCACTTGGCACATGGGCACAAAAAATATTCTAAGCTAAATAAATGACCAAACAAGCCGAAAACGCCAATGGAAAAGTGCACAGGAAGAAATGCTTAAAAGAGGAAAACATTTGCTTTTTTACCAAATTTGCACTGCATCTGTTTAAAATTAATGAAATTGTCATAGAAGCTTGTAGGATTTTTCCATTTAAAGTCAGAGTTTTTATTTTTTTTTCAAATTTCAAAGAAGTGGATGCTCTTTTGGATCAGGAAAAACCATGGCTATGATCACACAAAATTGGCTGATTTGCTTGGCATATTCGGCCTGTCGCCTGTCAGCGCCAAGATGCGCTTAAGCATTATTAATTGTTTTCGAAATGAACTGTGCGCCATGATAATGAGCAGCGAAATTCGCTGTACAAATGCACTTGCTGCGGAAAAAGAGTTTGACAAACCGTTGAATGCCAAGGAGAGATTGCAAAGGGGTTAACCGGGGCATGCAGAGGCGGGGCAGTCACATCCATTGGCATCTGCCATATATCTGCATGCTGCTACTGCTTCTGCTGTTGGCCAGAAAGGCAATTTTGCATAATTTCCGAAACACATGTTGCCTTCAATCATGCGAGAAAAAGCAGCATCGGTGCAGGATAGGGATATTCAAAGGGAAAGGGAGCCGGGTCTCAGGCAGGGACTGAGTAGCAGGGGCTGAGTTAAACGTCCTCGGGGCACATAGACAAATTGACTAACTGACTGACTGACTAACTGGCTGGCTGGCTGCTTGACTGCATCTGCCTGTTGAATTCCCCCTTCTGGTCAGGGAACGAAGCTCCGACCGAATGGCAGCAGGGAAGGAATCAAGGGAAAATGTAGCGGAAAACATTTGAATACTAATTACAAAGAATTTGTGCCGCCGCCGTTTTGCCACTTTTACTTTTTGGCTTATTTTTAAGTGATACTCTATCTCTATAAGCGAATAAAGTGGAAATGGTATTATTAATAAATGATAGGGTGTTGTACTTTCTACAGAAAAAAGAACACATTTAGGGAATAAATATATTGAAAAAATAAACCCAGCCTAGAAAGTTTTTCACTTAATAATTTGGAGCTTTTATAGAGGACTTTTGTGGTGATTAAATATGGATTAAAAGTGACATAGGTAATATTGTATACTACCAGTTAATGAAAAAATCAGAGAATTATAGAATTCGTTGAGCATTTGCATTTTTCCCACAGCTCACTCTCGCTTTCAATGATCTTTTTTCTTAAACTCGCGGCCCGGCTCCGACTTGGGGGCTCCGAGACTTGGAGCTGAATTGTGGTGCCTGCCCCTTTGGATTTTTTTTCGATTTCCGAAAATAAATGTTAGCACATCGCCCGTGGCGGTGGCGGCACAGGACCGGACTGCATTTTAATTGGAAAACACAGAGAGAGTTCCCAGCTCCGCTCGACTCCTCCAGCTCTCGGAGCTCGTATTGCTCTGGAACTCTTCCTTTTTTTTGTGGATTCATTGAAATCCCCAAGTCGTTGGCGGCGGAGGTCGGTGGCGTTGGCGGCGAAATCGCTTTAATCAAATTGTTTTATGACAGCGCCGCACTCGCTGCAGAAAAACGCTGAAAGCCAGGGAAGCGGAAAAGTCTGAAAAGCCGACAAATGACACACACACACTGTGTCACAAAAGACACATGAACGTCACTAAGTAAACAATCTGCGGGGGAAGAACCCCCAGGAAAAACCTGGGGGAGGGAAAACTCGTGGGTGGGAGGCCGTATGGCAGTCAGGTGAGTTTCTCCCTAGCTTGACATTAAACGCGTGTTAATTTTGTTTAATTTGGGGCGTGATTCGCCTCTAAATAGAGTTAAAAGGCGTAAAGAGGCAAGGGCAGAGGCAGGGGAAGGGGCAGGGGCGTGGCTGGGACCGAGGCGGTTGTGGGGCATCATGGGCGGGGCACAGACATTTACGGTAAACGACCCGTCTGTATTCCTGTCCATCCATCAACGCCCCGATCGCTCAACTCGCTCCGTTTTTCCCCCGCCTCTCGGACTGCATTTGTCAATCACCATTGCTTGGCAGAGTTTTCCCCTCGATCTTGTGGCATTTTCCCCCCAGTTTTTCCTCTTTTCCTGGGACTGACATTCAAGGTCCATCATTTCTTTTCATGCCACGCTATTTTGCTCTTGAATTTCGCCAGTGCAAAGTGAAAGAGGGAGGTGCACAGGAAAGAACATGTATTGGAAATAGATGAAATATATATTCATAATGTATATTGCTACCTTTGATCAAATTCAACTTATTGATAGATCAACAACTCTTTTCCTTTTAAATGTCTTTATGGGTTGAGAAATTAACGAATTTGTAGATTTTTTTCTGTGCACTTTTAGTTTATGTCTGAGAGATCACCGAATGCTTTGTCAAGTGGATATTTATGTTCCCAAAAACGATCTAGAGAACTCAAGATGTCAAGTGGGTGGTGTGGTTTTATGATCTTTGGAAGGGGAAAAGTGATACCAGCTAATAGAAGACTTCTGGAGTCAATGAGTGGGTTGCAAAAGAGCTGGGGATAGATGGATTTAAGGCACCATCAGGTTGTTAAATAAATTAGAGAGTAGAATTCAAAAACTTGACTGATTAATAAAGTTATTTTCATCTTCCCATAGATATTGAAAATGCAGCATATAAAAATTTCATTTTACCCCTCGTTGCCTTCACAAATTGAATTAAAATTCTGTTGTCGGCTTCTTTACAACCGCTCCTGTATCGTTGTTTCCCAGAATCTCCTCATTTCCATAACTGTTTTGGGGTCTGATTGCCTGCGAAATTTATGTTTTCAAGTTTGCCGGCAACAATAAGTGTCTTGTGGCTCTTCAGGGTCACACTTGCAATTTATATCGATCGCAGGAATGCGCCTCTGTGTTCCCCTGAAGAGAGGCCATTATTAACACCTACACTCTCGAGACACTCGACCACAAGTGCATCCAAGTGCAGTTTTAGTCACACCTTTGGAGCACCCATTCGAATGTGATTTAGAGACAGGGCAAGATGAAAGCAAATAAACCCGGGAAGACGACTCTCCGACCATTAGGCCACAACCTGAGCAACCTGAGCATCAATTAGGTTTAAAGACCTCAAACGCCAACGATGTTTGACGGCATGCCATGACTCTTGTCGCTAATTTGCGCAAATTATGTGCCGGGCCTCTTAAAGTACCGCAAAGTGAGTGCCAACAGCCCATCCAAGAACGAACCTCTATCCTCCCCCCAAATGCCCCACCAATCCCGGCCAGGAACCAACAATCCAAAACTCCAATTATGTCAACAGCAACCGCAGCGGGCACAACATCAAAGCCATGGCCCAGACTTGCCGGCTTTTCTTGTCTTCTTGTACTTCCCATTCCGCTAAAACCAGAAAGCCGGGAAAAGTGCATCAGATGCCGCACAAAGTAAAGGGGCAACCGGCAACGTACCACAGGCAACATGTTGCAGCAACATTTTCTTCCAGTGACAATCCAAAGGGAGTCGAGATTTATTATTTTTAAGAAGTTCGAACGTTGATATACCCTTTCATATAATCTTATAAAAAGTGCTGATTAACTAAGCCTAAAATATTTTAGAAAATAGATATATTTTCAGTTCAAATTAAACCCTAATATGGTATATTACAAAATTATTTCGTACATATTCTATTAGAGTTAAAATATAAACTCACATCTTTAATTTCACAAGATTGCATTGTTTTATAAATATTTTAATGAAGAACAAATCTTTTTTCAATTGTTTATATTTTCTCTTGGGAAACAAGATCAAAATTTTAATCTCCAACAGCCTCATTTTCAAATTTCCAGAAACTCCCCCAACAAACCGGAACTCTATTTATTAATTGTAGAAATTTCTTTGAATTGCCAAACCAATTACACTCCCGCACTGAAACTACTTCCGAGATAAATATTTTCCTATGAAAACAGAAATGCCCAAAGCACTTTCAAATCGCTCGCCAAAGTAATCATGACCGGAGCAAAGGGTTAAGCAAACACAGAAACGTCAACGCTTTTCTGGGTTAAACCGTTTAAGCAGGATGTGTGTAAGTTGTGCGTTTTTTTTTCTTAAATGGTTTTTTAGACTGCAATTGGGGGGTCTGCAAAACTGCGTGTGGCAAAACGCTTAGGATCCCGTTGCCCCGTTTGATCTTTGCCTCCCCCTTCAGAATGCTTTGATGTGCGGTGTGTGCCTCAAGGTCCACAAAACTTCAAGGTCTCTGCAGAGGGATTTTGTACCCCTCTATCTGTAGTATCTGTATCTGTATCCGTGTCTTTGTATCTGTATCTTTAGACGAAGCTGGAACTCTGGCCGTGTGTGGAAATTCGTTGTTGTTTGTCTTTGATGCAACTTCCTCAATGCGATGCCACATTGGGGCGATGGCAGGGAAATGGGCAAGACTTTGGTCCAGAGACAGATTCAGAAACAGCTGAAGTGGGAAAGAGAGACTAAGAATCCGACCAAGAAACAGCCAGATGAGATCAAAGGCAACTCGAAAGGCCATCACGCTTTTAGACACACGACCAAAAACACGGCAAACTCCCAGAAACGAAATAAAAGCAAGGCATCGGAGCGCAGAATCAACCGCATCTTGCACTCGGCTGCCATCAAAAGCAGTATTTGTTGATGCACTTGCAGAAAATCACATAATTTTTAATAGTAATCATAAAGAAATAACATTTCCGAAGCTTAAAATGTTTTCTATTTGATCGATTTGGTAGGAGTTTCTATATTAGGGGTAATCTAGGGGTACTTTCTATTGAAATGATACCTACTTCCAACGATTTTCCACAGTGTAACAGTGAATCTATACCAAAGTATCTGCATCTGCTCTTCAAAGTTTGTCTTACTTTTTACACCTTTAAAAATGTGTTTTGTTGTTTGATTTAAGGCTTCACGCTTGAATTGCATTTGGGTATTCGTATTCAACTTTGAGCTGCCTGATTTGTTTAAGTCATTTGGGTGATTTTCTTAACGCACTTTTCCTTGATTACATGAAATGCATTTTTATGTCATGGGAACGCATCGCAGCTCCTCTCAGGGACCGAAACCGAAAAATAAAAACCATTCAACTATTGTTGTCTTCCGCCTGCAACAACCCTCGGCAATGCAGTTTGTTTTCGGGTTTATTTCGAGTTGTTCATCATTAGCAACAACGAGGGCCAAACTGAACCATCTTTTGGCATCTTCGGGTCTGGCATTTTTATTGGGTTCCATCATCATGGCCAATTTATGGCTCTGATCTCTCCTTTTGTGTGCCTTCTCGTCTGGCACAGCTGCTTTTTGTTTAAACTTTTATGGCACAGCTTTAGCTTTTCCCTTTTCCCGCTTTTCATTTCAACAAAAGGACATTCGGAATAAAGGAATTTATCCGAAATGGGGGAAAGCTTATTCACAAAAAATATATATATAAAATATAAGCGAAGACGAAAAGTGAACCCCAGTTTATCATTAAGAGACAAAAAACCACAGCAACGGAAATACCATCAGGAGTTGCCGGAATGAAAAAAAAGATCCAGGGAAACCGACCAAGTTAAGAGACAACGGCCTCATAAAATGCAGCCATCAAAAACGACAAAATTAAAAAGTTCAAATGGCAAATGGCAGGCAAATTGTTTGCCGTAAAATTACTAGAGAAAATCTGGCTAAAAATATGGGTATTTGAGGCAGGAGATCCCTCCGCTTGCCTAAATATAGCCGGAATATTCCATAATCGTTGAGAGGATGAATTTATTAATGCAATTATTGGTAAATTCTTCTCGAATCGATGTGTTGAATTTCCCATTCGATTGAAGAAAATATTAACCCAGAAACCAGTGGAAATTTTCCAAATAAAAGTGTTGGTCTGTAAAATATTATATCTGCCGAATGAAAGACTTTATTGAGAGATATCTTTCGTTTTCGATGGCGAAGATCATTATAAATATCTTGCCAAATGGAAATTGCCAAGCTGGAACTAAATTAACTTTTGTCCTGGCAACATGGACCAGCTGCTGTCCCTTTCGACTCCAGAAAATATCAACCTTAAGACCCAGCGACATTTTCATTATCGTCGTATTGAGACAAATAAATTTCGGGTGGTGCCACATGGTGGCAATTGCAGTCGTCGCAAGATTTCCTCGGGATATTTTTAATTTTGCGGCAAGAATAAAAAACAAAACTTTGCACATAATCGTTATCGTCGCAAAAAGGGGAAGGGAAGGGACATCCCCAGGACTTGACCATAATTTGCGGTAACTGAGGCAACACAACAAAAGCCTTTTCTTCTGGTGAGTTGGAAATTAACATTTTTATGTTTCCGCCAGGGTTACAAAATACCATACAACTTCTCTCTCTGGCGATGATATAGTCGGAAAGTTTCTATCCACAACAATGGAAACTTCTTGCACTCGTAGTTAACACTGAAGTTGAAGTTGAAGTTGTCCCGCCAATGAAGCAAAGGACATGGACATGAAAGCCAAGGATCTGAGTCAGGGCAGCCAAGGAAACGGTAAGTAAGTTTTAATTACTCTTTGACAAATATTTAACTTTGGGACTTGCCAAAAAAGGGGGTTGGAGGGACTTTGTCTTACGCACAATTAAACAGATTTTTGCCGCTTGTAAAGGCAAATGAAATCACAGAAGGACAAAGACAGTCTGGGACCAGGGACCTGGGACCTGGGACCCAGATCCGGTGGGGTTGTAACAACATAATTTTGCGCCGTATAATGTCATAAATGTCTGTTAACAAAACAACAACCGACAACCGAAAACCGACAACGACGACAGAGAATCGAGACGAGTCAGACTGTCAAACATTATTACATTATTTGCCATTTGCTTCTGGGTCTTTCAAAATGCTGAAATTGAAACCAACCCCATGGCCTGCCCTCCCATTCCTTGCCATAAGTTTTGGTTCGGTTCTTGTTTCTATTTGCTCGTCTCTGGGATTTCAGGTTCTTGGATTTCTCTCAGCGCCATTCAGATCAACCCCGGACATGGGAGATTAATTGCGCCAGCCTTTTATTTCATCAGCTACTTCTGCTCTACTACAAGGGTAATCCAGGAGTCAGGCAACCCAGACCACGCCAGGCCAGACCAGAGGGAACTTCATCATCATCGAGTGTGCCCTCTGACAGCAATTATTAAATTTTCATTACATCCCCTAATCAGCATTTTCTGCATATTGATTGTGTAAACAGGCGTCACATAGTCGCTGCTTTTCGAATCGTTTACAATTTGATTTCCAAATGAGTCACACAATTTGAGATTGAAGGTCTAGAAGTCTTGTCAAGGGGCTTACTGATGTAAATTAAATGGTTAATTGAAAGGTTTAAGCCAGGAAAAGGGGTAATCCATGTGATAATGAATATTTTTTAGAAAAATGTTTGATAAGCCCCTTTTTTGCAAAGTAACCTCTTTTTAGGTCACAGTTGGGAATTCCCCCATTAATTTGATTCGTAATTCCGCAAATCAACTTCATTAGAGAAATCAACTTCAAGTGCGGTCTAACAACTCCGATTGACTTGGAAAATCAAAGCCCTGGCAAATAAATTTGTCTTGTGCAACTTTGAGTGTTGCATTGACTTTTGCGATTCGTGCTGACATTTCGAATCAATAAACTCGCACTTTGCACTGCGATTGGTAATGGTGCTTGTACTGGAACAGGAATATCACCTGCTGCAAGTTACGTGGGCCCAGAAAATCCGTAGAGGGGCAGTACATAGGGGGAGAGTACGCCGTCTAATGGCAAAACAACAAAACGATGCCTTGCTTAAATAAGCCGATTAATTGTAATCAAGCAGCGCGTCTAAATGGACACCGAGTGAATATTCAGCTGGGTCCCGGAACCATACGAACCTGGATGGGATCCCCTTTGTCTATCGATTTCTGTCGTCTGGCCGGGCCGGGCCGGGCCGGGCCAGTTGGTTGGGTCAATGCATGTGGCTCGCAAAGAAAATAACAAAAAATATATAACAAAGTAAAACACTTTCTACCCCGGCAAGTGCTTCAAGTGGAGCCTTTCTCCCATCGATGTTTTGTGTAATAAAAAAAAATGCCAAGCCAAGGAAGGCTTCAAATATGCAGAGAAAGAAATAAGCTAAGGCTGATTGGGAATTTATAAGAAATTACAAACTAAACCGGAACCGACAAAAGAGCTTATTAAAGTGCGCACTTCCTTTCTTTATTTATGAATTTATTACAAATTAAAAAGGCAATGTTTTTTTAAGTAGTATTAAATGCGCTATTTGCCTCTATTTGAATAAAAAAGACTTGGATCTGTGTTTTGAACAATAACCATTTGAAGACCCTTTGGTTTCCATATCGAACTCTTAAAAATGCTTCTTTTTCAGTGTAAAATCTCATCCCTCGCGCGTCAAGGATGTTATGGGGTTTTCCCCCTTTGGTTGGGTGGTTTTGTAATGACAAATAATAACTGGTAGACCCACCGCCAGTAAGCCCCTCGACCTGCTGCCTTGCTCCCCTGTCAGTGGGCAAATTAATGGTGAAGTGTAAGTAAAATTTACGCTCTGCCACCGTAGCCCCTGCCACAGCCACGGCTGTCGCTGCCTCTCCGCCAATTCGTAAGCCTGATGCTGTTCGCATCTGCTAATAATCATAAAAAAGGCGGCTAGGCCAGCAGCATTTTGACAACCAACAACCGACAACCCCCCCACAAATGCAACACCCCCGTTTGGGAATGTTTTTTCGGTTTTCGGCTGACAGCCGCAGAACAAAGCTAAAGAGCAACACAACAAAAAATATAAATAATTTTACTTTATTGTTTAAACTCCGGCCAGACGTTCGCCATTGTTTTGGACTTGGATTTATGTTGCATTGAAGCTGATTATTAGCCGGGTCTTTCCAAACGGCCAAAAAGACAAAAGGGTGCCACCGCCAAGTGGCTGAACGGATGAGAGTCTGCCGACTGTTGCACATTCCCAGTTATATTTATTTATTTTGAGTGGCAACTAACTTGATCCCTTGGAAAGATCTCCTTCCGGAGATGTAATCAAATCAGTTCGACGAACCCATTCGTACTGTCGGTTTATAAAATGATTTTATAATGATGACAGCTCAAAATTGAAGTGCTTTTGTTTGGACCAAGGGAAAGATTTTAAAAGTTGTTTGAGTCTATAGATCTTTGGGTGTTATGCCAAAATATGTTACCCAAAAGGTTCAATATATAATTTCACCTTGAAACGCTCCAAAAATATTTAGTTTTTCAGTCTAATTAATTTTTAATTAAAAAAACATAGTTGGATAGACCCCAAAATTAGGTAATTACGAACATGGGGTCTCGTTATTTTTCTGTAATCAAAGTTCAGTGGGGGTGACGGTGCTGTTTGTTAAAGAAATCAAATTCTCAAGCGAATCAAAGTTCACTCGGCGGGTTAAACACGAAGATGTAGGCAAGTTTTAATAATTGCGACCACATCGTATAATAATTGTAAACGTTGATTGCCGAGGTCCCACAAAAAGGGCCATAAAAACTGAAAGCGCCGACTGCAGAAATTCTCTCGTAGGACAAAACAATTTGATGGCTGACTGAAAGATCTTCATCAATTGATAAGATTTCAGTTCAATTAAGATGCTTTCTGCAGCAGATTGGGATGGGGATGTGGAAAGCTATAGCTATATGGTAGATTGACTCACTTGTACAGGCCTTGTTGCATATCCATGTTATTAGTGTTCCCTCCGAGTCCGACTCCCATGCCCATTCCCATTCCTCCGACACCGACACCGACTCCGCCGTAACCCAGATTACTGGGCATTACCTTGGTTCCCGGCACTATAATTCCCAGATTTGCCAAGCCAGCCAGGGCGTGGCCATGGCCCATATTCGATCCGTGATTGTGGGAGGACGGAATAGCCATTCCGTTTCCGGGAACTCCTCCAATACCCATGCCGGAATGCCAGGGAGGCATGATGCCGGATCCTCCTGGACCTCCCATAGGCGAAGGAGCACTGGAAGTGCTGCTACCGCCACTCAGTTGGTTGATCATGGCGCCACCTCCTCCTGGAGAAGGATTCGCCTGGCCACCCGGAATCCCAGCACTGCCGCCCTTCAAGGTGCTCAGCAAGGTGCTGTTCAGGTTGTGGTTGCTCTGGTGTTGCAGATGTTGCTGCTGCTGCTGGTGGTGTTGTTGCTGGTGGTGTTGCTGCTGCTGATGTGGCGGTTGGTGGTGCGGAATGGAGGGATTGCTGCTATCCAGGTCGCCATTCTGGCCAATCATTATTAGCTGATCCTCGTTCCGCACCTGGCTCAGGCTCAGATGGCAAAGGACCATCAATACAAATACTCCCGTAGACGATGGCATTTTGATTCGTTTATTATTTTTTGTATAATTAATTGCTGAAGCTGGTTATGCTGGTGAATTGTTGTTGATTTGCTAAATGCGGTTTCTACAGTCTACTTTTTGGCGTGATATATTGTGGGTGTTTGCTTGTAAGTACTTGTTAATAAATTACTATATTCTACGGTTCTACTTCATACAATATTGAATAATTTAAAGTTATTAATTATACGATTGTATATTTTTCTGTTTTCTGTTGTTGGTTTTCGGTTAATAGAAAATGTATGTTGCCGTATAAAAATTGTTGAAAAATTCCTTTTCGTTTTTGTTTTTTTTGAGATTATGTATTTATTTTGGACTGCTTAATACTTTTCGTTTGATTTCCACTTGTTATTATTTGCTTAAAATTTTTGTCTGACTACTACATTTTTGTTTTTATTTGCTTGTTAGTGGACTGGTTTAATTTTCAATCAATTTATTTTCACTTTGGCACTTCAAACGTTTCTGGCTCTGTTGTCCAAACAATTATTTATTTTGTTAAGCTGCGATGTGCGTTTTTGTTTTTGATTATGATTTTTCCTTTGGGTTTCCTTGGAAAGTCTGCAGATCAAAAGGCGATCCGATCGGATCGGAGAATCCCACCGACGATCCGTCCGTATCAAAATGCAGCGAAACGGGTTTCGGTTTCGTTTTCGATTTCGATTTGGTTGTCGGAGTTGCTGTGGCCAGCAAAACACTGGCGACGGTGTTTCTTTATACCGCCGATCCATCCATCTGGGCAGCTTAGTTTTTTAAGGGTTCGCCGATGCAGATGAAAAGGCACCGCCACGCATTTAGGTATAGAATATTCTTTTGGTGGGCCGGCCGGCCGGCCACTTGCCATACGTTGCTCCAATATATATAGATCACGAAAAGGTATCACACCGCACAGACACACTATAGACCCGTCGAAATATTACCTATTTGCCGGATGCGTACAGTTTTTCACACTTTCCCAACTCCAATTTGTGGGAGAGTTGCTAGCTGCCTGCTCGCCTGCTGACGACTGGCTGTTTATGTTTTTTTTTGCTCGAAAAAATCGAAATTTTAATTTAGTTTTGGTTCGGATTCCGGATTTCGATAGTCATTCAGTTCTTTTGTATAATTCTTGGGTTTAATTCAACCACCGCGCCACGCGTGTGTCTGTCAGGTCGGTCGGCATTCGACTGAATCATCGACATTCGACTTCGTGTTGCTGTTGCCGATGGATGGTGTTGCTGCTGCTGCTGCTGCTGTTGCTGGTGTCGCTGTTGCTGTTGCTGGTGATGTTGCTCGTGTTGCTGTCGTTGCTGTTGCTGCTTTTCCTTTTCTTTGGTGGCCTATCGCTCTGATAGGCAAACGCGGCCGTGGTTGGCTTAAACATGACGAAGGATTGCAGTGCGTGCGCAGCCCCGGCCAGTGGCAAACTTGCAACATGTTGCACGTTGCACGATGCACGATGCCCACAATGTGTCGTCAATTGATCGCCGTCACACTATAGAGACAACACTTCATTAATTATGGCGACAAGTTGTCAACTGTGGCTAATTGGCATTTCCATGCCCTGGGTTTGGGTTCGGGTTAAGTTCCTGGCAAAGTATTTATGCTCCTCCTGGGTTAGTCACTTGTTTCCCAGCTACCGCGCATTCTTCGGGCACTCACTTTATCTTTGGTGCCCAGATAAACCCCGGGTTTGGTTTGTCGAGGTTTTTCCTTGTTTGCTCGGCTCAGTCCATCCATCAGTCAGTCTTTCAATCTCGCAGACACTTTTCTTCTGCGGCTTATCCATCCGGAATACACTGATAGAAACAATTTAAGTGATTTATTCGTTTGGGACTTGGAGTTTAAGACTTGGAACTAGGCATTTACTTCGGTTTTGTTTCAACTTACCTGAGAATTTTCTCAGTGCAGGCAACTCACCTTTCCACTTGTCTTCAACTTTAGCTGTTTGTTATTTACCTTTTTTAGTGTCTCCCTCTCTGTCTGCTCTCCTCGTTCTGTCTCTTTCAGATTCTACACACATTCCCGAAAGGGCAAGGCACTCCTCGCGCTGGGAGGCAAAAATTTAGCTGCAATTTAGATGCTTTTGACCCAAAACCAAAACCCTTAGATACCATAAACTCTTACCTGGCCACCAGGCCGGCACTCAATATTTGCACAAGCTAATTACAAAAACAACAGGAGAAATGCCTTAAAAAACAGAAAACAGATTCGTCGATCGTTTGGTTAGTCTATTTGTCCAAACATTTGTCAATTTCATTGAGCTCTGACCAGCCGTATTTCCTGAAGCGATCGGAGTCGCAGGGCGGCGATCCCACTTTGATCGTTCATCGTCGCCGTCTTTTTTGGTTCAATTAAGATTCATTTTAAGGCTCCACACAGGGAGACAGAGTCAGGGAGATGGGGGCCAGAGAGAGATAGAGCCATCTATATTCTGTGTCATGATTGTTCGTTCTGGCGTTTATCTAATTTACTTTTACTTACACTTACACTTCCAAGTACAAGCGCCCCCCTGTCCCCAAAAAATATATAAAAAAAAAGATAAGTATCTGTATCTGGCGGATGGGAATGGAACAAAAAACGAACTCTAGAATCGAGATTCGAGAACTGAGAACGGAGAATCGAGAAGCCGAGCTGCTGACCAGTTTTATTGGCTTGACAATAGGCCCGTCTCTTTTGGAGAGTGGCGAGAAGGTGAGGGAATTCTTGTTCAAGTGCCTTTTCATTGCGGCACTTTGAGAATCAAGAACCCAAAAAAATCGGACAGAGACAGGGGCAGGGAGTAAGCCAAACGGCCTCTAATCTCCGCCCCGGGTCCTCATTCTAATGGTTTCTAATGAACTACTTAAGCTGGTGATATGGAAGTGATTGACGATGATTCCGACGCTGTGGCGTGATCTGTTAATCTCAACGCAGAAGTGCTGTCAATACACCAATCGATAGTCTAAAAAAAGAGGCTTATAAAATATTATCCACCCCTTCAAGGGTTTATCTGAATGAGTCAGAGACAGAGTCAAATTCGGTGTCGGGATCGGAGGGTTTGCTCAAGTACCTGCTGAAAACATTAGTTTATTGGGTAGATTATCGGTTTACATTTGTTAAGGTTTTGACTTTAAGTAATGGATAAAAAACAAGTACATTTTATGCGGATTATATGAATATTGATATTATACATTGCACGAATAGAGATGGTTAAAAACCCTTGCTTTTCGGCAACAAATTTCCAACCAATTTAAAAGCAATTATTACCAAAAATCGTATTGCCACTTTGGGACAGAACAGGTTCAGTGACGTTGGCCATTGGGAGTGTTTAATGTAGCGTAAAATTGCAATGTCAGAACGTTTTGTGCAATGAAACACCCTTATTGGTAACTGCGAAAACAAGTGGCCAGTACCAGCCCCATCTAATATCTAATGTGACAATGGCATGACAGCGGACCGTTTAAGCTTTCGGCTAATTGTCGCCTAACCAAAAAAATAATAGGGGGGAGAAAAAATAACAACATTCTCTTTGAAGTGCCAACTTCAACGTAGCTTTAAAAGTTTAAACTGTTTTAAGCCCATTTCCTGTGTTTTTCTAACTGGAAAGAAAGAAAATTTCATTTCTCCCGAAGTTGTTTATGAAGAAAAAAAAAAAAACACTTTCGAGCCAATGATGATGGTCTTTTGTCTGGAGAAAAACATACTGCTCGTACACACGTAAATCAAACACTTGCCAAGCTTTGTGGGCAGAAGTCTAAACATTTTTACAGACACCTGCCAAACCAATGACGTCTTGTTTTTCGCTGTTGGCCTCAATCGCTCAATCATCTCAAGTGGTCAACACAAACTACACTTTTTTCAGGTTTCTGGGCCTGCCTCTGCTCCTCGAAGGTAAAAAGCCTCCTAATTGGCCGATGGGCGCCACTCGATGCAGTTATTAAATGATTATGACTACGAGAAGCACTTCAAAGAGCACATCCACATCAAAGAGGGGCGCCCAAAAAAAAAAAGAACAGGAATATTTGAGAGGAAAAAGAAACTAAATCCAGGTAGAAGACTCCACTGGGTGTGCCACACAAGTTGGGAGGAAGTCGAAGAGAATAAAAGGAGTAGGAGTGGTGGTGGTAGGGTACTTCCTTTCATTTTGCAGCGCTGTTGCACGCGACATTAATTTCAGTTCCTGCCACCGGGAAGACTGCAACTAACAGCTTCTTCTGTCCTCTACTAAAATTAATTTCATAGCCAATTGCTTCGTCGTAAAATATTTGTGTTCGGGTTTTATGGCTCCTCAATTGAAGGAAACGACGACGAAGTGCGGCCCGGAATTCTTTAACTCGCTGCAATTAGTGCATCATTATTATTTGCAATTCAAAACTACTAGATATTTTTATGTTGTACGATATATGTGGGAATCATCAAACGAGTGGCTATGGAGTGGAGCTCCCCGCATCAGATATATTCGTATGCATTTATAATGGACCCGCATGCGAGTTTTGCCTGTCAAATTTATGACAAGTTATGAGTGGCTGTGGCAGTAGCATAAACAAAGCAGAAAGAAATCATACAATAAACCCATCATCATTAAATTTGAAAATGATCTCGTTTCAGGAGAGGGGCAAATACGGCGGATATTGAAGCTACAACTTTTTCATTGAATCGTTGGCAGCTAAACATGCGATAAGTTGGTGTAGCCTCTTTAAGAGGCTTAAAGGATAATTCCTGAATTTATCGGTAAGAGTCGTAGTCCAAATGGAGTGCACTTGCCAAAATTCTTATTCTAAACTGGGCAATAGGAATTCGAATACAATACAATTTAGAAGAAACTATTCCTAAAAAGAAGCTTTAAGCAACTTTTCTTCTGTTTAAAATTTAGAAAAGAAATTGTAGCTGTTCGAAATTCTTTTTTTCTAATGCTTGCAAAAACTAAATTCTCCCAGAAAATACATTATTCCTTAAAGCTTTCATCGGCACAGCCTCAGTCTCAGTCTCAACCTCAGTCTCTTGCCTTTGCCCCAGTCCTTCTTGGGTCAACTTGTTTATGCGACAAATATCCATAAATAGTTTTACGCTCTTAAGGATTCGAGTACTCGTTCGCAGGGCAAAAGGACTCGGCCCAAGGATATACACGCAAGGCCTGCTACCACTTAAGGTAACCAACTGGCAAGCTCGTGGGAGGGCCAAGTGCTAGACACATTTGGCCCCAAAAAAAAAGAGGAGAAAAAAATAGCAAAAATATCGCCAGCTATTGAAAAGGTGGCCCGGGAACAAAGACGTCGAGGACCAAATACCAAAACGAAGACGACGTCATCATCCTCATCGTCTGAAGTAAGTAGCAATTTAATCAGCTCAGAAAAGGGGGTCTGGGCGATGATGTTGTCAAATGGTTACTTTTATCCCCCGTCTTCACTCTGCGATTGTACTTTCCCCCTTTCTTGGTATCCCTGCAACCCGTGTCCTGTGTCCTGCGCATTCTGGGAGTGTGTTTAATGTGGCGCAAGGATATCCAAAAGGGAGCGCTGGGGAAATATATACTTTTGCCTCATTTGCCTTCGGTGGTAACTCCTACACCAGAGGAATTCGTAATATTGTTTAAATGTTATTCAGTTTTCGTCTTTATTCAATTAAAGCGCATTTTGCGTTATTTTGCTTACAGTTAATTAGTACAAGTCAAGAGCCTGCGGCCCCAGCTGAAAAAAAAGGGTCCAGAACGATGGCAACCGAGAAGTGAGAGGAAAATTGAACAAAAAACAAGGAAATAATACAAATAAATGAAAACAAAATCCTGCGAAACGGAGCCCAGCAACATGTTGCCCCAAACCAATTGGGGGCGCTGAAGAAGTGGCGCGTGCTGGCTTTCGATTTGGGTTGCAAGTACGAGAGTTGCACGATGGTAGGGCAGAAACCATTTCTATAGACAGCCCACAATCAATTATCAAGTGCAGGCCACTGGCATGAATGAAGCGGAAAAAGGTTGAAATGCTTGGAAACTTTAAATAATAAAAGTGGGTATTATGGGCACTAAAGCTCTAACTTTTCATTCATAAAAACTGTTAATTAAAATAAAGTTTTTTACTTACCATTCTTAAAATTTAAATGTTTTTTTAATTTGATTGTAAGATTAAATTTTTGTTCCCTGCTCAAGTGGCTCCATCTATTGCCGCGGCGAATTCGTCAGAATGTTGCTTACCAAAGAAACGAACCCAATTCTGAGCATATGTATAAGATTCATGTAGAAAAAGGAGGGTTTCTTATTTTAGGTGAAATATAATATAAAATATTTATAATATAAATGTATAATTATTAATGAACATAAATGGATATAATTATATAAGTGAATTATTCTTTTTTTTAGCCAATACTATACATTTTCAGGGTATTTGTTGAGGGTATTTAAGGTAACTTTTTAGAATCTCTAAAAAACGATTGAAAATTTCCCAGTATATTCAAAAACGATTATAATCTCCCATCCATTTCATCAAGTTCAAGAGTTTTCCAGAAATGCACATTGTTTGGGTTTAAGTTTTCCATATATTATTTTCAAGCGCTCTTTTCAGCACCGACGAGCGCTGAAGTTGAAGGATGCGTATGCCATAATAAGGTCTATCTGGTTACGGCAAAATACGAATATGCTGCAATAGGCTGCTGGAAACTGCAGCCTGCAACCTGCAACCCGTTGGTGCAACGTCCTTGTGGCAGCACCGAAATGCAAAATGCGCCCCCAGCTGGCTCACTCGCACACCAACACTCTCCGGTTATTTGGGAGTGGCTATGGAAAGAAAGGGGTCGAAGGGTGGGAAGCTGGCAGGGCAACTGCAGTGGGAGTGGCTGCAGTGGTGCAGGGTACACTTGACGCAATCTTAATAACCATGAAGCAGCGTGGCTAATTAGCACAAAAAGCTTGGCAATAACCATGCTCAATGAGGCACAGGGAACACCAGGCAGAATGGATGCATATTCAAGCAGTACAGTGAGGCAACGGCAGCAGCAGCAATAACAATAACGATTGCAATGTGAGGGCGTGCAACACGCGTCGTATGTTCAACGAGCCGAAGGCCCTGCCCCTCTCTATCACCCTCGCCCCATTTTTTTCACCCCCCTTTGCAGTACTTGAGGTTGCCCTGCCACAACGCTCCATGTTGCGTGTTGATTTTTGGTTCTGCTTTCGGTTTACATATCAAAACAATTAGCTTTCAATGCTCTCGGTTAAAGGGTATAAAGCTTTAGGAAAAAAGAACTAGAATATTAAATATTCAATAATTTAAAAGTGTCTAAAACCGTCACAAAAATTTCCCCGTATTAATGAACTCATATATTATTTCCCAGTAAAAAAATTGTGTATGAAAAAAGTGTATGAAAGGTTTGTTTAAAAATAAAAAAATTCCTATGGCCTAACGAATTGAGGGAAAAAAAGGTGGTGAACCTTACTCCCCCACTGGCTAAGTGCATTTTGCAACATGAACTTTGCTCTGAATGCAATGCTGCCTCGGTTCTGGCCTGTTCTGTTTGCCCCCAAGGCCGTTGCTGATGAATTGGACCTCCATCCAGGCTCCCCCTTGCCACTCCAGCCAATTTCCATAATTCCAACTCACAGCTCTGCCACTTTCCCCCAGAAGCTGCTCAATTGTTTACGTGATGTTTTGACAAAACGAAAAAAAAGGAACGCCCTGCAAAGAACAATTCCCGGTCATTGCGTATACGACAGGTGGTACACGATGAGCCCCGGAATGGGAGAAGAGTCAGTCGGGGCAGCAAAAGCGAAAAATCCAACTGGGGAAAATGGGGAAAACTTTTGGGCCGGAATTAAAACAGTGTTTGCTCGTTCACTTCAGGAATAGCCTTGAGCAAATTATTTTCTATTTCTCCATTTTTCCGCACCACTCACTCCGTTTTATTTTTCTCGCCGAACATTCCCATTAATTGGGCTCACATATTGCCAATTAAGCTTGGGAAAACGGAAAATTAATTTGAATTTGAAAGTTCGAAAGGTGGTAATTGAAAACACAGGAGTCATCGCCAGAGTTGAAGACTTGCAGGTGGTCATAAATTCGGCAAGAAGGCAAAACAGTTAATTGATAATGGCTGATTGGAAACTAGTTTTCGTTTTCGTTTTCATTTTTCGTTTCATTTTGTTTCGATTCGATTTGAATCGACTTGAATCTATTTGAATCGATTCGAGCATTAACATAATCGCTTTAAAATTGAAACTTACCAAACTCAGTGAAACAGAAATGCAGTTAGTAGCGACAACAAATTGTATCTTGTGAATTGTATCTGTATCTCGAGTGGATTTGCATTCTCGCCGGTGGCAACAATATTAACATATCAACATTTGTTAAATGACGTTTGACTTTTGTGTGACAACCCGATATTAATTTGGATTCGAGCTCAACCAAACCGATTGCTTTTTCAGCCCGTATATTTATTTATTTATTTCTGTTTCTTCTCCTCTGTTTTATTTTTGGTTTGTCTCTAGCCAAATAAAATATTTAAATAACTCAATTAAGCATAAAACGCAACTGGTGGTGGGCATTCTTCGGCACCAATTTGGTAGCTCTTCGGTAGGCACGCCGGAATTCCCAATGAAATGCCCTGATATATGGCCAAATAACAATAACTGTCAACGAACATTTTTTAATTAGCAAGCCCCTCTCTTCCCGCAGAAGCGGGCCACCCTGATTCACAGGGCCACCCCATTACTATATGAAAAATATTCGATCACAAATTAATATATATTAATATATTCACTTGAAATAAATAAGCACAAAATGTTTAGGGTTGGGTCGACTTTAAAAATTTAATAAAGAAAATATAGTCTAATGAATATTGCTATTATTATTATTATTGTACTGCAATGTCCATATCTTGGCTAATTTTAATTTGATTCACAAGAGGAATGACTTAAAAGATTTTCGTGTCGATTCTCTATCAATGTGCATCAAAATCTTAAAGTAAAATAATTTTTAGATTTTTTGTCATATTTTCTGAAGGAACTCCTTTTTAACAAAACTCTTAAAATATATTTTAACTTACAGGGAATCCACATACCCAAGCTATTCAAAAATTTATCAAACATATTAAGATATGCTAAATATTTTATGGATTTTATCGAATGATGATGATGATGTGTTTTACAAAAAGGGGAACTCGTCAGCTACCATAAGATGTCGAGCAGCGTTTAAAAAATTGCTTATTAATATGAAATAAATGCTTTGGCCCACCAACGATTAACGATTAATGCGACTGGAAGGTTTTGCCATTTGCATCTGATGAATATGCAATCAGGCGCCCCCTGAAATTAAACAAAAAAAAAAAAAAACAAACTGAATATTTTGTATGTTTTGTGGCTAATAGAAACATTTTGGCTTACATTCAATTTGGTATTTTTGGTCGATTGGACGCTTGGTTTTGTGACTGTCTGGATGCCAAAGTGGCCACCAAATGAGCGTAGCTGTTGAAATAAAAACATTTGGCATTTTATTTGATTTCGATTTTGATTATTAAGTTGTATGCATTTCATTATTGCGCTTCGTTTTGGGCCTGCTCTGTGATTAAGGTTGCGACTTTATAGGCCCCCTGGCATTTTCGGTTTCACCGAAGACCTAAGGTATTTTTAGTGACGAAAATTAATCAATTTTGTGGATTTTATGGCTTAATTACTTTATTTGAGATCGCACTCTGGGATTTTTACGACTAAAGCTTATGGATTTTTAATAAGAGCTGCTGAAGGATATAATTATAATATTTTAGACGTGGTCCACTAATACTTTACCGGAAATGCAAAGAAAATTTATTGTTGTTGAGCCTTTGAAAATTATATTGGGGATTCGCCTAATTTAATAATGATAGAAAAATAGGGCATGCATCTAAGGCTGGTCAATATATTTAAATCCGCTTGTAGACTAAAACCAATATATACTCTAACCATTTTTCGACTTAATTAAATTTATGGAGATTATGTCTCAGGCATTTCCCACACACGGCGATTCGATGAGACTCGTCCCCCAAAAAAGGGGCAGGAATGGGAAGAGACTCAAAACGTATGTTTAATCAAGTTATTAACTCGTGAAATATCAACACATACGAGCCGTCCCCCAAAGAGATTAAATTATAAATATTAAATGACATAGAAACAAAAATCTTAAAAAAAAGAAACAAAAACAAACTGAAGAGGGAAAAAACGCAAACAAATCGAAATAGAAATATCGAAAACGTATGCGATTTGAAGATATTCAGACATGAATAATTAATTTCACTGATGAAAACTTAATGAAGAAATAGAAATAAGTGGGGTCTCTCCGGCACACAACTTGAAATAAATTTGTCATAGTTTTGGCTTTGAATGCGACGCAAATGCTAAAAACCAGAGGCTCCAAGCAAAATATCTCGAAGCTCATCTGAAGACCAAGATGGAAATAGAGATGGAGACCACACACTTGGATTGCTTCGTATCGGATTGGATCGGATCGGATCGGTTAAACCATCTTGGCTGACTGGCTGTTTGGCTGACTACTTGGCCTGATCATCTGCGGATCCAATGCGATTCCTAAGCAGATGGGCAAGTTTTTGCTGGCTATAGCAATTAATTTATTATTGGCAAGTTGAGAATTTATCGAGGCTGCTCTCATAGCACAAGATCAGAGTGAAAAAAACGCTCGATCAATTTGTAGATCATAAAATTTTCCCTACTTACACGATCGTAACTTACGCAAATTTGACATTTTTACAGCTTTTGGGTTTATATGTCCATCAGTATGCTTGATGCATTGATCAAACCGAAAATTAATTGGAATCTAGCCAAAACAAAAAAGTGAGAAGGTCTTTTAAGCACTTTAAAAAAAAAAGTATTTTGAAAATTATTGACATATTTACATATTTCTCTATTTTATATTGTAAGTCCAAGTAAGTCTAAAGTATTTGATGTTTCTTTCCCCTTTTTAACTTCAGTGTAGACTCAAAAAAAATGTTGCCTCTAATCAGCAGGCCAAATAACAACTTAATTAAAGGCCCTAAAAGGCAGCTCCCCATGGCTTAAAGTCTATGTCCATGCCCGTACCCGTACCCGTACCCGTATCGAAACCCGAACCCAGAGCCACGTCCAATCCTCACCTGCAACTTCGGAACGGGCTCCGTCTACATGTGGGGGGTGCACCAAAAAAAGCATTTCCAATTTACACTTTGCTGCTAATTTGCGTTGACGCTTTTAGAACCGCCTGGGGCGCTATCCCCCGCCAGTCCTCTGCGCTCTCTACCCAGCTCTGGTGCATTCCACGAGGTTGTCCTTGTCCGTCAAGTATCTCTCAGTCTCGGAACTCTCCAGCTCCAGCTCCAGCTTTAACGCCAACTCCAACTCCTATCCGATCGAATCCGTCTGTCTGTGTGTATTTTATTATTATGATGCATACAGAAGGAGCCGCTTGGCAGGAGCCGTCGTTGTCGTCGTCATCATTGACATGCTCCTCCGGCTCTTGGCTCCTTTTTTTCCACTTTTTCTCCTACTTCTCTCTGTGTTGTCATTCAACTTGGTCGTCAGCGTTGAAATTGTTCATTTCGAAAATGCCTCAATAACAATAACAATTGTCGTAAAACTGCACAGGATATGCCAGCGACAGTCTGTGTGTGCGTTAGTGCCTGAGTTTGTATGCGCGATTATCTATAAAAGGATTTTCGAGCAGATTAATTGCGCGTGATTGAAGCTCGCTGTTTTGTGTGCTGTCATTTAGCCAGATACACTGGTTTCAAGTTAAGGAAAAAGATGGTAAAATGAATGATGTTGTTTCTTAGGAAGAGTTTTTTAGAAGCGTGGAAAACGGCTTTTCTTTCTATTAGAAAGAGAGGAAACCTACTGATAGGTGTAAGGATTTGATTACTCTAAATTTTATCGAGAATTTGTTGGTATATTCCCCGCATTGAATTGCCATTCAAGTTTGCTGGACCCCTGATGCCCCAGACTCTCCTCTCTCTCCGTTTCCTTACAGAGTAAGCACAGCCGTAATATGAGCAGCAATAAAATTTGAATTTATGACGAGATTCCATTAAAGCTTCTTCGCAACACTCACACACTCTGGCTGGCGACCCAATATTTGCCTTGTGTGGAATAAACAGAACAGGACCAGAGACGGGGGCCACTTTTGGGGGCTAACAACAAATTTAGCTGGGCAAAAAATGAACAAAAAAATTAAGACCAACAGCAGCAGTATTTGAGACCAAGCTGAATGGCAAAACACTCGTAATAATGTGATTTGACGATACACCAGAATCCCCACCCTGGCCCCCAATATTAAGTACAGCAGCTGGGCAACAACTTTGTCTGGCTGTTTGGCTGCCAGATACAGATGCAAAGATACACAAAGATACAAAGAAACATACTCGTACAGATTCAATAAATGTCCCAGTCCTTGTCCATGGGCAACGTTTATATGACTTCCATTTCATTACGCGTAAACGAATTGAAATGAATTTTTATTGCACAACAGACGACGGCGAGGAGAAGTCCGTTTGGCTTTGCTTATCTTTTGTTTAATGTAAAAACTTTGTTCAATTGGCTCGTCGGCCAAATTAGCCGGCGATTAATAATTTTTATTTAATTTTCTCTCTCTCCGCGCTTCGCACATTTAATCGAATCGCTTTCGATAAATTTTATAATTAGCATTGCGCTAATTAATTAATCGCTCTGCCATAAATACCGCTCCCCCACTATCCACCATCCACGTCCACCTGAAGGGGAGTGGCTCGGGTTAAACATTGAGGTAATGGATACTCCCACGGTGCAGATAAGACACGCACACTTTCCTCCACATTCTCCCACGCCAAAAAGAGATATTGTCATTAAACATTGCCCTGCAACAGGTTGAAGGTGGACAAAAAATAAAAAATACAAAAAATATAAGTAAAGTTGAAAAGAAACGATGTTTGCCGCAAATGCGATTTCCAGGAATTTCCTCTCGACACAACTCAAACAAATTTCAACTCTGGCAACATGCAACACGTTCCCATCAATGGCAATGGGAAATAAATATAGAGAATACCTAATATAAAGCACTCTCCGTCTCCAGCTCCGTCTCTGTCTGGGGCAAACAATAACAACAAATTGTTTAACAACAAAAAATAAATCTTAATTGAATTGTGATACTCGCACTGATACTGGGATACTGACAGACTGCCTGGCTGACTCTAGGTTGAGTCTCTCTAGGTTGGGTTCTCCATAATATTTTTTCTTTTTATATTTGGCTCAAAGCACATGTTTTTTCGTATTGGTCTGGGGGCCGGAGGGATAGGCTTTGTTTTGTAGGTGGGTGTGGCTGCCCGGCAATGGCGCATTCTTTACAACTCTGACTGCGTCAAGTCAAAGTTATCTGTAAGATACAATATCTCCAATGCGTATCCGCTATCAGGCCCCTTTATAGGTTTGCTTGCATTTTAAAAGTTTTCAGTCTTTTATGACTGAGTACACATGTCTTTATTAATAACCATTATTGATTCTTGTTCCAATGGATGTTTGCTGCCTTTATTGTTCTTGGTAAATTGTGAGGAAGTTGCCAGTTAAATAAAGGCGATTTTAAATACGTAAAGGTTAATGATTTATAGGAGAAATTTAAATTTTCGGGACTCCATACTTTCTACGTATATGTATTTATATTTTTATTGCAAGTCTTTTGTTTACCTTTTCGAATATAACAAAGATTTAAGACCCATGTTTCTCTACCAATTGAACTTGATAAACTGTTTGCTTAGGCGATTGAGAAAATGTCAAGATCCTTGTAAGGGTTTCCGTGTTGAATGGATTTGTGAATGTCAAAGGCTGTTGCGAAATGGAAGGACCTTTGCCCTAGGCGGCTTAATGCCTGCGAAATGTAGTCCAATTTCCAGGCTTTAAACCAAACGCCCCAGTCCCTGCCTCTTTGAACTCTCAACGCGATCCCTGATTAAAACAGGAAACTATATGGAAACTACTTGATCGACACAATGCAACCAAAGATGCAAGATGCAAAACAATAAACTGGCTAAGAATAGAGATCGGTGCTTACACAGAGATTTGGATTTAAATTAAGCTAAATCCGCTCAAGCGCATGCGAGGAGCGAGCAGTAAGAAGCGCGTTCTGGTTCCATATCCGAGCAGAAATGCTGTTCGCTAATAGACAACAAAAAGGTACACGACAACCTTGCAGATACAGATACCGAGAGGGGAACTCGAAGCTGAACTGCTTAAGTGCCGAGTACCTACCTCGACAGTTGGACAGCTCGACAACAAGTGCCGCAGCAGCAACAACAGCAGCAACAACAGCAGCAACATCAATGCAACGCTGCAACACCAACAATCCAGCAGCAACATCGAGGGACTGAAGAAGCCAAACTGACACTGAGCAATGCCCATAAAGTAGGCTAAAAACTCACGTAGCTGCTGCAGTTGCTTAATTTGCATAAAACTCAAGATATCCAAGGAGACGAAGACAGAGACGGCAGTTGCTGATAGAGTGAGGCGGCGGCTGCGGAGGCCTCAAGTCGCGTGAATGAGGGAGAATATCTGGCAGCTGCGATGAGCGCGCACGCCAGGCGCAACTTCCTGGAAAAGGACCGCCAAAGTTGCTGCAGCCTCTTGCCACATCTCTGCTTCCTCCTTCACCGGTATCTTGTACTTACCTGTGCCGGCGATGAGTCCGTGATTTCTTTTCCCCAGTCACGAAACTGGAAGGTTTTCAATCAATATATATGATAATATACTTGTTTATTCATAAATTTTTAAAATTTTGGAATAGGAACGGTTAGAAACAAAAGATTAATCTTTTCAAACTGTAAATCTAAATTAACAATATAGTTTTTAGTTAACAATATATTTTCTTGTTAATTCCCAAAAGTAGTTTTAACTGCAATTGGAAATCCATAGATCACGTGACCATCTCTAAGCCATGCGGAGTGTGTGAGAAAAAAAACAGAAACGCCGCCCCAGATCATCAGCGTTGTACCAGTTTTTCATTTAGCCGCTTTTGGCCAAGTGCAATCGATACTTTTGCTCAGCAATGAGCAATGGGCATTGAGAACGAGAAAGAATGGAGGGGAGGGGCGTGTAAGCCTACTCATTAAATCACATATCTCAGATATCTTTATGCATCGGAGTTGAGTAAGATTGTCAACTTTGTGCACATTTATGAATGAGTCCCGATCGGCGATGTCTGCTTGATGATAAGCAAAAAGGTAAAACACGATCACCGGCCCCTGAGAGCCTCTTTTCCGCCTGCATTATAAACTTACATACATATATGTATCTCTGTATCTTTGTATCTTTGTATCTATGCATCCATCTCAGCATCTAACTATCTGCCGATCGTGTGCAGCCAAAAGAAATCCCCTTTCAGCAAAGTTAATCATTGGAAAATCACTTCCTGCTCAGCTGCCTGCTCTTCACATGTGCAAGATTAAGCGAAAATTTCATTTGCTCAAAAAAAAAACCAAAAAAGGAAAATTGTCTTTTTTTTCTTAATTTCGAGTGCTCTCAAGGATAGGAGAGCCGGGAAATGGATCCAATCCCAACCACACACAAAGTGCTTCAGTAAATTTGCATAGCAGCTAAAACCCGAAAACCCAAAAAACAAAAAAGGGAAAAGGTTCGGAAAAGTAGATCCCCAAAAATGGTAAAGAGAATTTAATGCTACGTTTCCATTTTCCGGCTCACCACTTGACAGCTGTCAAAAGAGTTTGGCAAATATTTTGTCAGTCGGGAGACTGGGAAGAGACTCGGAAAAGTCTTCAAGAGATTTTCCCTTCGACTAATTAAGCCATTTTCAATCCCCGCCGCTTAGACCACTCGGAAAAGTGCATTTTGATTTCTGTTTTTTTAACAAATTCTCAAATTCCCGAACGAATGCCGTGTTTGTTGTGTCAATTTGAAGAACTCACGCGCCACGACTTAACCCCATATACCAGACTATATATTTTGTATTTTTCAGGCTACATTATGTGTACTCGTCTAAATGGTCAAAAACACAGGTAGGAATAGCCAAGGGCCAGAAGAAAAGGTTAAGAATGCATTTAGCCTTTTGTTTGAACAGCGTCTTGCACGCGTTCATAAAATGCATCAGCGAATTGAGAAATGTTTTGGGCAAACAAATCGGTGAAGGTACAAGGAATAGGATATGGTGTATATAAAGGGGGAGGAGTAGGGGTGTAAGATCGGGAATCGGCGGGGAAGTGGGCAACCGTACACTGAGGGAAATGATCACTTGAAGATAGGACATATTCCAGCCTGCTTATTTTAAGTTTATTTTTAATGTCATGCCATGATGATCTCAAAAAACATATTTCAGAATTCTTTAGATGGGAATTTAATGTTTTTTGGCTTAATAAAAAGTATATACTTAAGTCATAGACTTCTTTCTTCCAGTGCCTTAGTTCCCGTCTAGGCGGTAAAACGCTAAAGTCTCCTTCCCTGCGTTCTCCTCTCACTCTCTGTTTGCTCACATTCATGGGAAGATGGGCAAAGCAAGTGCCTGACTCTTGGCCAACTGCCCCTGCTCCCTGCACTCGGCACCGTGCACCCTGGACCTCCTCCTGCTCCTCCGACCGCTCATCAGCCATGAAATCCACTTGCCACCAAGACTGCGCACTTTACGATATTTGATTTCCTCATTTACGGATTTAATTTTCTTTCAAATTTACCGATCTCCAAGATCTCTCTACCCGTTCACAGATCGCCCCTCGGCCAACTCATCCAAATCCGAATCCGAATCCGAATCGGAATCCATATAGACATCCACACGATCTTCCACTGTTTGCATAGTTTTGGATGTTTTATCGCTTGATTGCTTCGGTTGGTTCAGTTTGCTTTTGTTGGCTTGGGTTAGCCGCTGCCTCTGCCTCAGCCTCGGCCTCTGTTTCTGCTGGGATGATGATGATATTGACCCAGGGGCGATCTCCGTCAGTCGGGTTTGGGATGGGCATCGAGATTGAGCTGTGCTAGTGGAGCACACACAGAGCACTTGGACCGAACCCATCATCCGTGATCACGATAATTACCAAGACAGTAATGAAAATGGCCAATACTGAGGTGGGAAATGTAAAAAGGCGGATTGGTTAGGCTTTTATTGAAAAATATGAATGGAATAAAGGATAGAGTATTATTAAAATTAAATATTCAACGCTATTGAATCCCTATTTTCCACTGACCTGCCCCAAAAATCTGGCCTAACCTTGATTAATTCCCCACTTCCCGGTTCAAATCCATTGGCCATACATCAACACCCCAGCACGAGATCGAGGGTCGATCCGAGTCCCCGCCAGCTCCCTGCCGCTTCGATCCTCCCCATAAGTAACCTCAATTTGTCGCCACATGTCACACGAAATGGAAGAGCCTAAAAAAAAATACAAACAGGAGGCGCCACCAGCTGCTTTCCATACTGTAAACCGATGACATCTCCGATCTGATCGCCTGGCGTTTCATTTAATTGAGTTCACAGCCCTGGAGCAAGCAGCGAATGAAAAAAATAAAAAATAAGAAGACAATAACAATAAAAAATTAATTCAAAGGCAACAGAGCAACAATGAAATGTTGAACCTTTTAACCTTTTTCCGTGTTCAGGTTTTGGCCTGCTTTGGTCGCTTAATGGTCCAACCTCGACATGGAGATGGAGTTGGAAGTTGTAGCCAGAAGTAAACACTCCTTGATCAGATGGCAGTTGGAACACAGAGAAAAAAATCTATAGATAGTATAATTTAATAATGGTGTTATGTGAAACTATGAAAGGAATTTCTATTGTAAAAGTATATTTCAATCAGCCTTTATTAAGGCCTATTTCTGTAGACCCTGACCAAGGTTTTCCTCTAATAAAGTTTTGCTTTCTTTAAAACAGTATTTTTCACCCAGTGTAAAGTGGTTGGCATAGCGCCAGCTGCTGTTTTGGGCTTATTTCTTTTGGGATCCAACGGGGGTTGTCAATTCAATTAATGCCTCATAGACGACTCAGGTCGACCTGACTTCATCTCAATTAGAACCTCTTAGGCCCGAGCCAAATAACAAATTGTGAAACATTAAGAAACACAACCATATTTTGTAGCGGCCAAAAACAAAGAAAGGGGGCAGAATTAAATGTGAGTTTGGTGTTTTACATTCCTGCGGTGAATCGACGCTCTTACAGACACGTTACGACCCGATCCAAAAGAGTCGAACGATCCGATCCGATCCGATCTTAATGAAGATGAAGCCAATCATCAACGCCCTGACTTGTTGATCTTTTGGGCCACAATTAATGCTGCATAGGGCTGCACTTTGTTGTGGATTGTCGATCGCTGATCGCTCGGCTGATCGCACAATGAAGATATTTCCTTTCTCACACTTTCCACAAAAAAAAAAAAAAAGAAAAGAAAGACCAGGCTCTGAGGAAGAAGAAAAAGAGGCGGCATGAAAAAGCACAAAACATGACACGATGGATGACAGCGCAAAAAGAAGCGCCATCCAGCTCCAGCTCCAAAGATCCGAGCATTAAAACTTGACCAATGGCAGTATGCAGAGACCGAATATCGTATATAGTCATACCGGTATGTGTCGTCCCAGGGCGAGGGAGATCGTGTGGAGTTAATGCGAGTATTAAAACCTTTTAATAAAAATCTTTAATGAATCAATGGGGGAATGAATGAAGCCACGAGAAGATCCCACAGCACCGGGCCAAGATTCTTGGCTCAGATTAGGAGCATTAATCGATTTAAGCCACAATCATTCGGCCTCTCTTGATTTTCGACTTTTTGTTTATTTTGTTCGGTTTTCGTATTTTTTCTGGCTGGAAGGAATGTGGGAGCCTGTTCTTTGAGCTGTGGGGCCTCAACTTTGTCTGCGCTTATCAAAAGGCATTTTTTTGAATAAAAATTAAATTAATTAAATTACAGGCTCTTGGGTTTTAGGCTGTTTTATTCTGTTTTTGGGATACCAGCCAAGCGAGTCCAACTAAAGAGCTGCAATAAAATTGTTTTTAATCTTATCTGGCCACGACGACAGCCAGAGCCTTTTAGTCGTTTGCTCTCGTTTTATGCCCTCACCTACCCCCCTTTCCAGCCATCCTTTCGGCCTTTCCAGATACCAAAATATAAAACCCACTAAATATTCTCGACTTATGCCGCATTACTTTGTCCCACATCCAGTCCCAGATATCTGGTCTTCGAGCAGCTGCTCTCAACTGGTCAGTTGTTCCGCATTGCTTACCAAAACTAGATACAGTGGGACTTGGCTAAGATATATTTAAGCCACATTTGCTATCTTATTTCTTTGAGAATTTAAAGGCCATACAAGGAGAGCCAGGAAAGAAATCCTGCAACTCCCATATGAGGTAAAATTATATTCAAAGAACAAAAATCAATAATTATGTTAATAACTTCATAAGGTATTATTAGTGGAAAGAATTTCACATATTTATTACAACTTAATATATCTTCTTCATATATATATGCTCTTTTTATGAAAACTCCACTGTAATTTTCCACTGCCAGTGCCACATATCAGTTAAGGCCATTTAGTTGTTAATATAAGGGGTTTTATTTTATTTTCCTTTAATTTTTATCCATTATTTATTTTTATCTTTGTGGCATAAGCGGCGCCGGAACTGACCAATGACCAATGAAAAATTAAAACCCACTGGTGGCCCAACTGGCAAATGGGAAATGGAAAAAAAGGGAAAGGAAAAAGGAAAGCAAACGGAAGCACTTGACGACCAGCTGCCAATTTGCGAGTCTATTGAGAGATATTCCAGAGTACGTTCCCATTTATCTTTTAGCGTTTTTCTAGTTTCTAGTCAGGGGCGACGACAGCTCAAAGAATGCCAAACGCAACGGGCAGTCCGGTCCCGTCCAGTCCAGTCGAATCGGTCTTTCGGATTCGGATTCCCATGCCCATCCATACACCCCGATACCCATACTCCCCGTAATATTCCCTGGCAGATCTCAGGTTGGGCTGAGCTGGGTGGTCCGGGTCGCCTGTTTTGTTGGGCTGCTGTGCGGTTGGTCCGACATACTATAGTGGGACTGCATATGTTGATGATGACGAGCGGACCAGACCAACGACTTGGCTCAATCTTGGCTACTGCCACTGGCTTTGCCACTGCCCTTGCCACACGCGGCATGAGGTCGTCGGGAGCGGGAGAGGAGGCAAAATCAAAGAAGTGGAAGGCTGTGAGCTCAAGTGATGGTCAAATGAAGTGATAAAGTTATGCTCGCCGGGGGAGCTCATCATTGGCACAGTGATTCAAGTTGATGAAAATTTGGATGAAGAAATAAAAGTCCATATTTGATAGGTAATATCTCGGTCATTTCGCAACCGATTCCGGAACGGTATACCATTTATGAATCAGAATTTCATTCCACTGTGATCTGCACTAAAATATCTGGGAAGTCGAACAAAAAAAATTTTCGCAATTTTCGCAATTTTTGAAAGGGGTACCATCATGAATTTTTTGCATAAATAGGTCGAGTGGTATTTTTCGATCTTTCGTCACCTTTTAAGGAATATCTGGGCCATTTCTTAATCGATTTTGGAACGGAATACCATTTATTAAAAGGAACTTTATTCCCCTTCGATCTGCATTAAAATATTTGAAAAATAGAACAACAAAATTTCGATCGATTTTTGACATTTTTGAAAGGGGTACCATCATGATTTTTTCCAAAAATCAATCAAAATTTTTTTGTTCGATTTTTCCGATCTTTTGATACAGATCAATGTCATTTTATGTCCTGATTCCAAAATGGTAATTCGTTTCCAAATCGGTTAAGAAAAGCTCGAGTTATGCACCATCAAAAGTGTGAAAAAATGGGATCTATGAAAGTATATTTTAAAACAAAATAGTAAAGAAAACATAGCATTTTTCTTTGAATAGTTTATCAATAAATAAATAAAATTAGTTTTACAATACCCTGCACCACTGTGGTGATCTGTGGACTTGCTTCTTGTGCGACATTCCCACCGGAGATAATGCAGCCTCATGTTGCTGGCCATTTGAATAAAAATTGTGTCATGTCAACCGGCAGGGGCCTTACGCCTTATCACCGCCGATATGCAGGGGCATATAAAAGGGAGAATCGGAGGAGAAAACGAGAAACAATTGTGGATCGGTTGAGGTTCCATTGATCGGAGCCTGGGCCCACCTAGCTGGCGATTTTCAACGCTGTCTTTCACCTTTCCCGGCTAATATGTGTAAACCACGTTAGTTACGCTTCAACAATAATGAAGACATTATTAACTTGTATTTCTCTGTTTGGTTACACCGTCTCTTTCCATCTCACATTTCTTTCTCTATTTTATTTTATTTTTTGGGTGTGTTGTGTGTTTCCTGCCGCAGCTGACAAGCATTTACTTTTTACTTTCACAGAGGGAGAGGACTCGGCCTCCTTATCGACCAGGATTTTGGCCCATTCTTTGGCTGTCAGTTGATGGCACACAAACGCCTCTGTCGGTCGGTCGGCCGGTCTGCATCTTCATCTTCAATGTGTGCGATGAACAGTTAGTTCCTTTTGTCGGCACATCCTTCAGGACCTTGCTTCAGGGTGGCCCACAAACCGAAAGGAAGACAAAAAACCAAGCTACCGATCACCGATCCGCACAATTGCAAATGTTTTTTAAACGTTTTGCGCCACAAGTGGTCTGGCCATTTAGTTCTCTTATCATCCATAACCTCACCCAACTTCCACATTAGTTCCTCTGCATATTGAAAAGTCCATTACAAAACAGATGGGTGGCCACATGGCAGCTTCCCCCCAACTTCTTAAGCATTTCCAATTCCATTTCAATGCCAATTTTCATTTTTGTTTTCCCCCCATGAAAATGCTTTGGCAAATGCCTGGAAATGGAAACGATAATGTCGGGCCTAATGGGGCGTGTGTCTGCCAAGATGTCTGCAATTTTCAGATTGCCTAGAATCCCCCAGCTCCAGCTCCAGTCTTTCTTTTTTTATTGACGAATCCGCCACCTGCGAGATACACTCCAAGCAAATTAAATGGGGTCGGAATTGGACCTGATATTGGAGCTGAAAATGCGGAAAATTAAACTGCTGGGAGGGGGTGCGAAATGAAGTCAGAATAATATTTATTTCCCATTAAAAATTATGCGTAATCTTAAAATAATCTAATATCACGTATCACAATTGAATCAGAGCTCAGTTTGATGCCTAACATAACCACATACTCGTATTATTCATCATTTTAATTGCACTTTGATTGAATTTACAGATTCGGTACACATCATTCCCAGTGGCTCTCATGGGTCCATTTCCAACAAATTCCAAAAATCCATTAGATGAATCAAAACGTATCACTGACTGACGAATAAAAAACAAACAAACTGTGTGCGTAAAAAAGTGAACGTCTACAACGCTATAGAATTTTTAACCCTCGTTAAAAATGAATGAAAGCTTATTAAAAATATTTCTTTATTAATGCACACAAAAAATGGCCAAGCGAGAAACAAAAGAAACTGTTTTTTATTTGTCCTGCCTGAGGCTTAATGCGAAAAAATCTGTAAAAAAAAAAGCTAAGCCAAAAATTAATAAATAAAAAACAGGCGTACAAATGTTAAACATTTGCCACGATGCCATGACGAGAGTTGACTCTGAAAAGGATCGATCCAAGGAGGAGATAGCTGACTGACTGACTGACTGGATGGCTGAATGACAGACGGGAGTGATCGGGATCTGGGCATAAAGATAATGACGATCCGATGGATCGGCGATGTGCGGAAAGGATCTGCAATGCAAAATCTGCTGCAGAAATCCTTAACGAAAGAAATAAATCTCCGTTTCTCCTGGTTTCGGTTCTAGTTTTTTGCTCGCCAGCACAAAAATGTCTCCGGAGAATTGCACGCTTACAAAGCGAAAAAGCCATGGAAAAAAGCCAACAAAAAATGTCGAAATGAAATGCGTACAGAAAAATGCCAAAAATCAGCAGTAGCAACAATAAAAACCGACAACATTTTTTGCACAGGTTTTTGCGATGATGGGCAAACTGTCACAGGAAAAAGGATTTTGGTTCTCGGGTCCTCAATGCTTCACATGGCATATTTAAAGTTATGGCCCTCTCCGTCTTAGCCATTTAAAACGTTTGCGAAATTAATAAAGGCAGCAAAAAAGGAGCTTTGCAGCAATGCTGTGAAAAGAACGCACCAAGAGGACCAAAAGTTCGCTGGGCAAAAAGTCATTTTTGCTAAATCGCAAAAAATCAAACAAGATCATGATCGGGATGATGATGAAAATGATAATGATAATGATGGTGATGTTGAAGGTGATGGTCCGGCGGTCGGACAAGCGAATGACGAATAGCCCATAGCTCCATGGGGCTCGGAACGAATGCGAAATTTACGGAATCCGCCAAGACCCGAACCAGCAATTCCAAACAATTCCCCGCAACGACAATTAAGCACGAACAAAAGGAGAGCCACGGCGAAAAGATCGTGGTTTTAGGATCTGGTAGAGCGCCCAAGGAATTCTTTCCCCCACTACCTTCCGACTGCCAAAGTACACAGAGAGGACTATCTATGGATGTGCGAGGAGCTCTGGGCAAAAACTCCCACGGCCCACCCAGTGCTACAATTTTCACTCTTTTGCCGACACTTTCCCATAGCCATTACTCATGTTCTAAGTGCACCAGAAGAAATTACAAACCTTAAAAGTTAAGTCAAAGTTATCACAACTTTGAAAGTTAAGAAGAGGTTCGGTGGATATTGTATTATTTAGCCACATTTGCTTCAATCTCCAAATAATAATAGAGAATAAAATAGTATCCACTTCTCACGATGCAGCATGTACAAATATTTTCAAGAAATAAATTTCCTATTTGATAGGAATTTTATGTGGAACTATTTTTTGGGGTGTAAAGGACAGGCCGCACCTCCTAACTCATGCCATCGTCAGCAAACAAAGAATTGGAGGCGAAAGACAAAAGACACTCGACAGCAAACAGAGAAGGCTAGAGAAGTGACTATAAAAAAATATTCTGTAGTGAAACATTTTTATGTGCTTGTCCATCCGTCACAAATTATATAATTATCACCTGTAGATATTGGTTAGGCCGCTTATCGCCGGTGTGAATCTGACTCTGACTTGACTCAAACCGACTCTGCTCGAAATGTTCGATTAGCCACGCTTTATGTCTTCATCTGTATTTCTCTCTTGGATTTTATATTCGGTGATAGGGAGGGGGCTTCTTTTTTCGGTTTTTTGGTTTTTAGTTTTTGGTCAATGGGTGAGGTCGGGGAAAAAGGCCTTATCTTTCTTACGAAAAATGCCACCCAAAATGTAATCTTTATATGAACGGTTAGTTGTTTCGATGGCTCCTCCGTCCGTCCCTCTCACAGAGAAAGTGCCGACCGGAATGGGGGGAAAAACTTTCAATGACCGGGCTAAAAGGAAAAAGAAAAACAGGAGGAAGTGCGCCCGAGATTGTCTGGCCAAGTTGTCCTGTGGAATTTCCCAACTGGCTCACACGATTTTCCTGAGCCTGGGAATGTTTTAGGGGATTGCTGCACTTTGTGTTGACTCTTCTCATGGGAAAGTCTCTTCGCTTGAGAGGGATTAAAATTGGCTACAGGGGGTTTTCAATCAATTGAAGATCACTTAGTATTCAGGGTTTCGTTTTTGTTAGCAAAAAGGGAATGGAATTAGCTCTGAAAGATTGGCAATAGGACATCAATTCTGATTTTGGTAATGGTTTCAAGAAAGTACAAAAAAGTACTTAATATTTTAAGTAAATTTTACAAATTTAATGCATTTCGTCTTCATTTCCAAAAATAAAACATCCTTGTTATGTGACACCAAAATTTAGTTAATTTCCACAGACAGTTGGCAAACTGAAGATCCCCCAGGACCACACGACACGGCCACTTAAAATGCCAATCCGAGTGGGAAAAAACAGGGACTAAATAACCAAACAGTGGCTTAGTGAAGAGCCAAGGCAATCCGAGCCCTACTTAGAGACTTTTCGTTTTTGAATAGGAAAACATTTTGATTTTTCCGGGCAGGCGCAGGCAAAAGTCAATGCACCCTAGAAAAACAATAGGGGAAAAGTCCTTGATCAATTTAGAAACGTCACGGCACGTGTACGTGAGTAAGTCTATGATTTTCCTCCTTTCCGGGCTCATTGTGGATGCACTTAAGCGTGGTAATTTCCCAAAACCACTCAATGACGAAAAAACAGAATGGAATAACAAAGGAGACACTTGCATAAAATGTCGAAACTGATGACCAAAACTAAATATCTTTCTGGTGATGTCGCGCCGAAGTAAACCGGCAATCTGTACTATCGGAGCAAACAAAAATGTGGGGGGAAAACACCGGCGAATGTGTGAAAAACCTGAATCAAGTTAAAATAAACAAATCCCTCGAGGATTTGGCGAGACTGCAGAGAAAAATACCAAAAATAGTCGGCGGCGGCTGAGTTTCTTTTTTGTGAGTTTTGTGAGTTTTGTGCGTTTGTGTTTTGGTTTTTTGTCGGTCTTGGGTGGCTGTCATCTAATAATTAAAATGACTTAATTATTGCGTCAGACTGTGGAGATCAATGGAGAATGTTGAATCAAGTGCGGTTTGGCGCCACCGCCTTGATGTCGCTGGATTTCCTTGTTTTTTCTCGGTTTTTGTTCTAATAATTGGAATTTTCTTGTGTGTGGGGGGTTTGGCCATTAGATTATGCATTTTATGAAGTGCGAATCCAATTGAGTTGGAGGGGACTTAAAATTTCTGGCATTCTTTTTGGCGCCAAGATTGCGTCGCGACCTGGAGACGCCTCCAGCCTCCAGCTGCCCTTTGACCCAATGCCGCCGTAACCAAACCACGTACGACATCACTTCGTCTTCCATCAACAACTGAATAGATGCCATTGCAAGTCTCAACCGAAATCCCGGCCCCCATTCGCTATGGCCGAAGGATAAATTGTATATCCTCGAAATCGATTTTAAGTGGCCAGCTGGCATTCACCCTCCTCTATCGGTATCTGTATCTGAAACTGTGCGCATCCGCATTTTGTATCTTTTTCTATGTGTGACTTGTGCCGCTGCTTTAACAAAAGGTCAGCAACTCGACGGAGGCCGACAAAAGCCGTGAAAAATAATGAACCCCTAAACAACTTAATTATTTGTGTAATCTTCCTGGAAATCCTCCAAGCGATCGGTAGCCAAACAATTGTGCCAAAAAGGCCACATATTAATTTGTCATATGGGGCGAACAAAGTCTGCGTTTCCAGGAAGCGAAATAAACTGCATTTTGGGTGGTCGAAATCGGTCTACGTGAGATTCTTGAGATCGTGTGAAAGGATCACGCGTTTTGATTGCCTTTAAATTGATTTCAAATCCACTTCGTAGACTCAACTAGAACAAGGCCACTTGCTATGATAATTTAACGCCATCACCAGCCACTGATCTCCAATGATCTCGATTTCGCTATGCCACCTCCATCACAAGCACTGCTCCCCCTCCTGAAATTTTGGTGGTGCTAGTGGCTCATCAAGTTTTGTTGGCTTTTCCCACAGTTATTGACTGGCGGCAGCCGAGGCGGCTTAAAGCCATAAACAAATAGGCAAACACACTAGTTGCTGCGACAAACTCAAGCCAAGTGGCTGAGTGGCTTTTGGCCAACTTGTTTTTTTTTTTTCGTAGTTTCGGATGCTGCTGCTAAGATCACTCGGCTTTTTTGTGTCTGTATGCTTTTGGCAGACAAAACACAAAAAAGCCAAGAGAAAGAAAAAAGCGAAGCGGTAGCAACTTGTCTTCGACTTTTGTTTAAATGGCAAATAATGAAGACGAGGCGGTGGCTTGGCTACTGACGATGACGGAGACGGCGACAGCGTTGTCATTGTGCAATTAACGCCGGGAAAAATTCAAATTAATTGCCTCCAAAATGGCGCCAATAACGCTGATGTCTTAAAAAATATCCAAAGTTGACGGCTGACGGCTCTGTGACACGCCCAGAATGTGGCCATCAAACTAGTGGCTAATAAATGAGCTGGGCGTGATTGTAAGAGCTAAGTGACAGTCTTCAAGGCTTACTAAATAAATTGGTTGAATATTAACTGAAGACAAATCTACTTCAATGTGAAACTAAAAAACAAACCAGTCTTTTGTAAAGAGAAAATTATTAGCTTTTTGAAAACAAGTTTATTATTTTGTTAATTTCCATTAAAATTTTTCATTCCTCCATTTGTGATCTTGTTACCAAAATGTCAGCACTAAAATGGCTTCCTCCAACCACCAGGAGAAAGTACCACCACCAACAGGGCAACTGGCACCACTGAGTGTTTTGTTATTTTGCACATGCCACCACCATACGCTCCAGTGGTTCCTCTTTCGCCCGGCCATGTTTCCTCGATGGCTGCTCGACGGATCGCACTTCCGGGGTTTTGGGTTCTCCTCCGGAACCCCTGAGACCGCCGGCGTGGAGGATGATAATGCATTATTCAGTAGTCCAACGGCTGTTTTTTAATTGTTATTAACTCGCGATAAGCAGAACTTTAACACCTATGGTTAGAGTAGCCCAGAAAATGAGCCCAAGCATACCAAGGTATAATTTTAACATTTTATAAGCACTTAACAGCCAAAAAATAAAAATCCCCGGTTATAAACAGAGAGAGAAATTAGAACTACCAGAAATGTCATAATGCTCATTAATCATAAATGGGATTATAATGAAGTTAAGATATCCTATCTTTTCCATAAAAGAGGAAGGGTTATGATAGTTTTTCGAAGAATGGTAATATATTGGCACTTCATATATAATAAAAATATTAAAAGATTTTGATTTCTGTGTATTACCTTTTTGCCTTTCGCTGGCGGGGGAACGGGAAATATAAATTTTCGGACCCGGAGCCCGAAATTCTACACTGTCATCAAAGCGTAACTAAACGCCCATTTTTCTCAACTTTTTCGAGTTTCTTTCGGGTCGGACAACCATTTTCGGTAGTTATTAGTGGCATATTTTGGCCTAAAGTGCGTGAACCATGTCGAACACAGCCAACACGGCTAACAGACCAGGCTAACAGACGGGCCAACAAAATTTATTGTTTAGTAGTGGAGTCCGCGCCGGAGTCGGAGTCGGAGTTAACAACAAAATGGACCTCCCAGCGAAAGAGAAAGACACGCAACGGAGGGTATTGGTATGGAATGGAATGGACTTGGCCAGAAAAAATATTAACGCCTCGAGCGGCAACAACAACCAACAGTTGGTTAGTGGTAACTGTTGTTTTTGTAGAAGGTGAGAGGTGCTGTTGCTGGATGGCGAGGGCAGGGGCCGGTGGCAGTGGCAGGGGCCAGGGGCAGGGGTATTTTAAACCCAACCAAAGCCAACCTTATTGGCTGAAGTCCGGAGACCGACCACCATCATCGATGGTTGGATGCTCTCCGACAACTCCGACGATGATGATGATGGCGTTGATTATGGCTTATTTTCAAATCTCACCCATATACATTTTGCCCCACCTCCTTGCCTTTCCACTTCTTGGAAGTAGAATAAATACGAAAAAAGTACGAAGCAAGGCAAATTATGTGGAGTCATCAATGGCAGGCCAAGGCATCAGAATCGTAGCATCTTGGCATCAGAGTGGGAGTGGAAAGCACGCAAAGTCTGAGATCGAGATCGACGCTCTGGGATGTTGGCCATTGGTGGCTGTTATATGGCCAAGAGTGCTGGGTAATTTTCAGACTGCAGCTGGGTGTCTAAATTACCTATGGCTTAGATGGTCATGAACTAGTCCAGGGGGAGATTAATCTGCAAAGTTTGTATTAAACTTGTGAAGAGACTCCCAAAGGTATTGGTTGGTAGATACAATATATGAATTTTTCGCAGGTTTAGCAATTAAGGATTAAAGTAAGCAAAAAATCCTAAAATAACAAATAAAAGTGTTTCCAAAAATCGAACAATCAAGAGATCACGACCCGTTCACTCCCCAATTATCACAATAAATCGTCCATAAGAACCAAAGAAAACATTTACAACCTTTGGCAGTATCTCTCGGGTTAATCGTCCCATGTCATGGCCATTAGGAGTCGATCAATATCGGGCGCAATACCAATCATCTGGAGCGATCTGTTCAGACCAGATTTGAGCGTAAAATCGAATGCAATAAAACATGCAGAAGACACAGCAAGTGCCCGGACTGCTTTCAATCAACAGAAAGAAAGGACACGCTCGGGGAGTGTCCAGGAGAGGATGATCGCGAGCTGCTCGTCCATGATGATCGCCGAGATGATCACGGAATTTTGGTACCCAAGAACGTCGAAGCAACTAAGGACCCCGCTCGAAGCGTATCATTTTTGCACGGCACATTTGCTGTTTTGTAAAACAGGAGGACCATAAATGCCCAGCACAGTGTTGCAAATTTTTATTTGGAAGCAATTTTCACACCCTGCAAGGGACAAAAATGGGAAAATCGGGCTCGGAAAAGTCATGCGGCGATCGGTGCTGACCTATGACCCCTGGCCAGTGGCGGATAGCTGCTGCTGCTGCTGATTTTACCAATTTTGCTGACAGGACACAGCGTGCCTAATGCGACAACGCTCTACACGCCTGTTGACAACTGAACAATCCAACAAATTCATGGATTCAGAGGATGCAGTTGGGCGGAGGAAATCCTACAACTTGCAGACGCAAAGTTGCAAATGATGCCAAATGATTGCCGACCATATAAATTCCGATTGTGAGCGATTAGCAGGACCAGGTACAGGACCTCCTCCTGCTCCGCCTGCGTTTTAGTTGCGCTTCATCGCCAGGCGATTATTTGCAATTATGAGCCTAGATTTTACACTTTTAGTGAAACAACACCCACTCTTTCCCAAAAGGTGTTAGTCCGGAAAAGTTTGACTTTTCGACTTGTTTGGGAAACTCCTCAATATAACCAGCATTCACTTTTTGTGCAATAATTTGAACAACAAAAAATATATATACAATATAACCCAATAAAAGTTTGACTTCTCGACCTGTTTCCTTCCCTAACAAGCAGCTATTTTTGTAATATCCTTGAGACACCAGCTCCTTGTTGGTAGACCAGACAGTTGTCCTTGAAAATAGATGTCCAAGGACACACAATGCTTGGTTCTACCTTTCCAAGGTTAGAAACTCTCGGGGGTTTTGCGTTTTGGTTTGTTTAGAATTGTTGTGGCGTTGTTTTACGCATAGATATTATATTTTGATGGATTAGCCATATCAGATTGAAGGTCGGCACTTGGTTAGCCTCGAATTTGTTACGACTTGTTTTGTGGTGGCTAACCAATGTACAAACTCAAGACAAACAGGGCAAGGAAATGCTCAACACAGATGAAACAATTAGAGATTCGTTTTGGATGACATTAAAATTGATCTGATATAAAAAGAACTTAACTGAAAATGTTTAATTTCCTTGAACAACTTAGATGATTATTAACCATTAAGAAATCGCCACCACTGTCTCCTTCTGTTATTAGTTAATAAACACTATACACCCATCAGACTTTAGTAGGTCTGACCGATTCGGGTTGGTTTTACAACCTCCGAAAACGGGGACAGACTATCCGGGAGAGTAATGATCGGTACCTACAGCAGCGAGGCGAAGGAGTTCCGATTTTATGATTTATTTACATTCCAGCCTTCTGTTCTTACTCACCCAACTACGATGAATGTCAGAGTCTGGCAGTGCGTGTGTGTCTCATCATTTGGTTTTTCCGCAGCAATAAAATTAATAAGAACGCGCTAATTTTTTCCGGCCCCGGGGCCTAAGCAAATACATTCACAATTTCCTGCAACTCCTCCTTTACCCTTTTCCACGGCTACTAACTCTTTTTCCAGCGCCCAGACTGTGCTAATATTTGCCAAAGGATTCTTGGCCTAGAGCGACTAACGGATTGAGTTCCGTTGGCCATTTTGTTCTTCCTGTTTTTATATATTTTTTGTTTTTAATTTTATATTTCCTGTTGTATCAAATTGTTAGGAAAAAGTTAGGTAAAAGAATGAAAACATTTAAAATGGCCGAAACATGAAAAGGAAGAGGTTTCCATGGGGGAAATGGGGAAAAGCAGAAGGGGATACCTGCTTTTTTGTTAAACACACACATAACGCCGCCACTGTCCAATTAGTGGAAGCAGCTACGTTATTGTTAAGGAAAAGGTAAGACAGAAAGTCAGCTCTGAATGTAATGGCCCAAGTGTGAGTGAGTTGGCTGCATTCGAGCCAAGTACATAGGCCTGAAGACCACTCCGAAATTTACTCCGAAAGAAGGCCTAAAACTTGTTCTGGCCAAGAGTATGGTGCATACAGGCATTTTTAAGGCATTATTTCTTAATAAATTCTTAATTTAAGCATTTAAAAGTCTTAAAAATATATGTTCGTTTATTAAAATATTTAAAGTGCTTTACCAAACAAGCAAATGTCATGATTATCTTTCTATCGAATCTTTCTTCTCAAAGAAAAAACTTTAAATTATGAACTATAAAAGCTAAATATATAATTTAATATACGATATAAAAATAAATATTTAAAGGCGAAAATTCCAGGTAACAAATACAAAAGTAATTCCATAAGAAACGTTAAAAAAGCCAAAACTATAAATCAAAAACCCCCCATTATCCATCAAAATAATTAGTTTGAAACCACAAATAACGAAAACGGTAAGCATATCAAAGCAGCCATAAAAATTTAACTTATAAATGCCTCGGAAAAAAGGTTAGCCAAAAAATTGCCACAAATAAATATAATTAAATGCACTCGCCTGGCTGAGGTTGATGCTGTTACGAAAATTCATCAGATTGCGCAAATAATCGGGCAATACAATCGATTATTATACCGAAAATGCCGATCAGCTAAGTTTTTCCATTTCCGCCATTTCTTATTGGCCGATATCGTCTATATAAAACCCATACAATCGCATGGCGATATATATAGTCCGGATAGAGCGAGATGAGATATAACGAAGAGAAGACACGATCGTGTAGGAAGTATGGCTGGCAGATATAGCCGAGCTATTCTGGCGCATGGTCTACCATGGCGATCGACCGGTTGCTCCGCCCCACTCTAACTGAATGGGATATAGCGATCGCCGATCGGGTGTCAACCGAAAGACCGAAGGCTGACGAGGCTATATCGGAGCGGATCGGGCATCTCGGAAATCGGGTCGCTGCTGACAAACGCAGAGTCGTTGGAAAGAACGCACCGTGTGTTTCATTTAAGCGTTGGCACTTAACCGGGCAACAATCTTTACTCCTCCGCTCGGATCGAATCGAATCGAATCGAATTGACTCGAAAGAGGAATCGTCGCGTTAAACCCAACTCAAGACCGATCTATAACTAGTAGAGCGAGCCAAGAGGGTGTTCTACTCGACATCTAGACACATCGATTTTGGGAAAACTCGAACAACACTCACAAGTCAGTCTGTTGTGTCCCATGATTGCCGTGTGATCATCATCTCCGGTCTTCGATTTCGCAATTAATTCCACAAATATGAGCAGCAATATCGGCATACGCATGCTAACGATGATTATGCCTCATTTATAGTGCGCTAATTGAACGCGAAATTGTTCGATAAAATCAATATAACCCTAACCATTTGCAAACAAATATCAACAACTACTCAACGGATCAACGGAGAATAAAATATATATCAAATAATATATTAGCAAGTGTTAGTGAGTGTGTGTCGATTAAACACGAATTTAACAAAAATGGATATCAGCTACATCTTTGTGATCTGCCTGATGGCCCTGTTCAGCAGCGATAGCAGCATCGTTCCCGTCGAGGGCAAACAGAAGTCCGGCCGGGGCCGGGGCTCCATGTGGTGGTAAGTCTGACAAATATTTTCCATTAAATGCTCAATTGCGGGGGCCAATTAGCGGTTGCCTCAAAATAGTTTAGGCAAACAGCATAATTTAGGTGCCAGAAGCCGCAGAACAACAACAGGGCACGCGCCCAAAAAAAGTTTTCGGGAAACATTTCCCACAGCAACAAACATCCAACAACAACAAAAAATAGACGCTTCTGCGGTCACGCACTAAATGCGGAAGCCACAAAATGCACAAAATAAACTAAAGCTTCGACTTTAAAGATGTTTTTTATTTGTTCTCCGTCTGCCTCTTTCTTTGCCTCCGATGAAAGCAATTAAAAATTCTAAGCGCGCATTCAACTTTTACTTGGGATCAAGTCCAAGAGTGTGTGTCTGTGTGTGACACAGTTCAAGATATGAATGGAAGTTTTATTGGTGAATAGTAATACCAGAGATGAAAGAGGTTTTTGAATGGAAAGAACTTATTCGTTTTGTTTTTGAATCTATGCCAAAAATGCAGCTCAGTAGCGGCCGAAGAAAAATCAAGTTCGTTGCCTAAGTCTTTTGATTTTTTCCTTTCAAATGTTGGAAAATATGTTTGTTTTTAATATTTTTCAATTAGTTAGTATATATGAACTATCATTAAAATATAAAAATTTGTTTTTTAGTCAAATATTTTCTGATCTGTTAAAAACCTAAAAAAAAACTGTTATTTGTTATTGCAATTATTACCAAAAAGAAGCTCCCAGAGATTCCCCAGCTGTGATGAGTTGTTTGTTTGACTTTTATCATGTGCAAAACTTCAGCTAAGCCTTAATAACTTTTTATAACGGCATAAATTTCAGGCCACAACAATAAAAAATCAACACAAACACATTAAAACACACAAATACAGCCGGGCAAATGTGACTTCGGCTTGCCGTCGCATAAATCTCAGTTGGGGAATCTTTTTAATCCGCCTGGGAATTGAAATCGATTGGCACAATCCCCCGACCCGCGCCAGATGTTACACTTTCAATCAAGTTTTTTGTTTTAATTTCAAAACGCTTATATTAATTTTTGGTGAATTGCGCAATTGTTTCAAATGAAACACTCGTTTTTTTCCCACCGTAATCAACATTCAATTGAATTGGCAATTAATTTGCATTTCCAGAGGCCTGTCAATAAACATTTGTTTATGTTTATTTATTGTTTGTTAGGCATATAAATAAATATATGTCGGAAAACATATATATATTGATATATGAGTACTAATGAAGCGTGGAAAAAAATATTATAAAGATCAACAATTGAAACAAGAAAATAAATTATGACAGGTCAGAGAGGAGCAAAGCGTTTGCCGACAAGTGCCGGCAAATATTTGTCTATCTGAATAGTAAACGTGTATCTATGGATAATACCTGTGTGTGTGGTTTATGCTTGAGTAACGTCGGCAATTGACGTGCACCGCCCAGACAACTGACAGAAAAGCCGCAAAATGAAAAACCGAAAATATATTACACACATCGAAAAGAAAAGCAACACCGTCTCTCAAGTCAAGTGGAAAGACACACAAAACCCTGGAAAATATGACAAAAACAAAAAAAAAAAAAACAAACCCATAACCAAAGACAAAGATGTCATGGAAATATATTTCAGCTGTTGGAAAACCCTCGCTCCCCACATTCCCATTCTCATAATTAGGCGCAAAAACCAAGCCAAGCATTAAATAGTTTTGACAACCCATTTTCTAGTTTTTTTCTCTCGTCGATTGCTCTATTAACTCTCGGGTTTTCTGGTTCATTTTCTTTCAGGGGCATTGCCAAGGTCGGCGAACCAAACAACATTACACCCATTATGTACATGGACCCGGCCATTCACTCAACTTTGAGAAGAAAACAACGCCGGCTGGTCAGGGACAATCCAGGCGTACTGGGAGCTCTGGTCAAAGGCGCCAACTTGGCCATCAGCGAGTGCCAGCATCAGTTCCGGAATCGCCGCTGGAATTGCTCGACGAAAACCATTTCCAGGGGCAAGAATCTATTCGGCAAAATCGTAGATCGAGGTAAGTGGCTGGGAAATTTAAAAGGGGTGCGCAATTGTAAAGATTAAATTACAATGTGATTGTAATCTCTTGGATTCTGAAAGATCTCTAAACTTCCTGACATGCGGGTATAATTTTGTTACCAATCTGCTCAATCCTCAAATCTCAATTGGCTTTTTCAGGATCCTAACGATCCCTCCTGAGAAATATGATCTATGCAGCAACTATTGTTGTCAACGCCTTCGTTTTTGCTACTAGAAAACAAGGCAACTAAACATAAATTGCTTGCATAACCAACTGAAATCCAGTTTTTTCCCTTCGTTTTCCACCTTATTTATGTTATGAAATGTCACTCCCTGGACCTCTTACTTGGTGGCGCTTGTTTGTTATTGTAATACGATCTGAGCACTTGGTAATATGTATATTTTATACATATATATACATATATAGGTTGACTACCCTTTTGAAGAGGCCACTTTCCCCTTGGTCGAGGAACAAAGAGTGCGCATTGTTTGTTCACTGCACTTGCTCCACTTGGATTTCAGCGAGTTTATGCTAATGAGGACAAGTTGGCAGCACTACTGAACCACCAAACCAGAGGACTCTACAAAGGACAAAGAGACAGACAGATAGACAGACTGTTGTCACTCACTCAGTCAGCTAGTCAGCTAGGCAGTCAGCCATTCAAATCAATCAAACGTGCTTGTCGTCGTCTTCGGGGAGTTTTGTTCGCCTGCTGCGCCAAACAACAGAATCCCAGGAGAACTCCCAGTTGTTCTTATATAAATGTAAACAAAAGTCGCGCATGCGCAGATTTTGTCCTGGCGCGTTTTTAGCCAGAATTGCAGTCGCCTGCCGTTTTATTAGCTACCGTTTTGTCCTGCATTGCTTGAGATCCTGAAACTGAAAAAGGAAAATTGGAAACTGCTACGAAAAACTACCTGGATATAAATATGCATTTTAGGGCGTGGCCAGCGTCGCGTGGCTTCGATCCCTTGCGACTGTCAGCAGCTGACTTTTATAGCCAGGCTCTTGACCTTATCAAGTTATTTTGACTCTTCACTAACATCCTTTTTATGAGGCCCACTCTTGACATTTTATGGATTACTTAAAAACGAGAGAGGAAAAGGGAAATTATTGCCCTGGTGACAGCTTTTTATCACAGCACTTTCATCGCTTTCCACAATCAAATTTTTAATGCTTCTTTTTCTGTGCCCTTGGCCCTAATTAACACCTATAGAGAGCACCATTAACACTTGGGGTTCGAATGGTAACTGAATGGCAACCAAACGGAACCAGTGGCTCTAAAACTACAAAAATTTCAGAAAGAAGCGATCCCTGCCAGCGGGGCACACCAGATTCCAGGACATAATTCATATAGCCTCTCGCCGAGGGGGACTCTTTATGTCTCTTATGTCTTTTTTCGGGTTGGGCTCAGGCTTCTCTAACTTGTTTTCTAATTGGTGACACCTTGTCAATTTGCCACGCCACACGCTTTAACAGGCTGTCTCTATTAGTGATTTCTCGTCGGGGGTAGAGATTTCCTTCTCCTTTTTGGCAATCATCGGTTCGTGACGAAGCCACCCCGGGTGTCCTTGCTGTATTCCTGTGGGTTTTATATCAAGAGGTCTCTTAACTATTCCGGGAACTGCTGTCACTAAGCAGCTTAGCCCGGCGATGAGCTCTAGTCCCTCATGCTTTATTTCATTTTTTTGGTTTTGCAGTTTGGCAGTTGCTCAGCTCGGAGATTAGCAGGCCAAATCCTGCTCCTGATTTCCCTCCTTTTCAGCTACTCTAGCTGCTCTCAATTTCAATCAGTTTGCGACACGCCCACTCACAGCGGAAATCCGTTTTGGCAATTATACAAGAAATAAAAAATAAAACCATATCACATTTCACATACGGAAATTTTATTTTTGGTTGCTCCATTTTGGCCACACCCCGCTCGTTTGGCATTTCTTTGGTTAATTGCTCAGGGTACTCCAACCCCAGATATTTTTTCTTCAATTTATTATCTTTTGTTCGCTATTTACACAAGAAACCACGAAAGGAGAGTATGAAATGCAAACACCAAATAAAAAACACAAAAATTGAAATTACCTTTCTCGTTCTGTTTCGCTTCCAAAAGGTAACGCGAATTCTTGCTAAGCTAATCACCAGAAAACAAAGTCACCAATGACTGTGTCACGCCTCTGTACGGTACGACCCCTCCCCCCTTTTGTTGTGAGTTCACAGGGGAAAACCCCCTGCCACCCACGCCCCTGCGAACGCCTGGATTCTCAAGCCAAAACGTTTGCGCATGCGCCGCTTTCTTATCGCGGGCCAAACATCTTGCACATATTTACACACAATTTACCTGTGTGCGCCTTAAATTTTGTTACAAACGTGAAATTATTTAAGGAAAAACGAAACCACCAACAACAAACAAACAAACATTAACCGGGAATTGAAAATAAAAAAAAATAAAAAAAAAACGAGAGAAACAAATCATTTCTTTTCGGTTTCGTTCGTGGTCGAATTCCAGGAAATCGAAATCAAAGCGGCGAAATTTTTTTTTAACACCAAGCGGAAGTTGTTTGGTTGATACAGAGAGCATGGGTATGCGTCAATCGTCAAGTGTAAACTAGTCAATCATAGATACATCAATCAGCGCTTTACGAAAAAATAGAAGCGGCTGGAGTAGTTTAGAGAATACCCGAAAAGAAAGGCAAGTGAGCAATGCATTTAGTTTTTAGTCATAGCGAAAATATTAATAATTATAAATCTTAAATGTTCAAGTACTTGACACTCTACAAAATTCATTTGTATAATTCATAAAGACAGTTGACAGTCCATTCGCTTACTCATACGTTCTACCCGAGAAGAAGAATTTCCAGCTACCTGAACGGAGAAGAGACAAGACCAAACCCTATAAATATATATCATATCTTGAGCTATGAACTGAGGCGAAACCACTTGAAAAATTATCTGCAACATGTAAATTCAATTTTCATTGTTCTTTATCTGTGATGGTCTCTCGGACTCTCAGGCCAGACCCCTTAACAGAAACTGAAACAGAAACAGAAACAGAAGCGAGGGTCCAAACCCAAACAGAGGCAGTTACTAAAAATAAAAAATATATAGCAGTAAAAAACACAAGAGGGGGAAACTGTCCACTCGAATGGATTGTGCTGCGATGGACCGAAAGTGTTAAGTTGGAATTTATAGTTGAGCGTTTAATCTGTGTCAGGTTTTGGTGGGCCCATCTCTCTTTTCCACTGTGCCACCGTGGCATTGATAACTTGAAGTGTCATAATTGACCAGACTTTGGAAGACAAGTGTCATTATTCATAACGAAAATTTTCATAACGAAACCCTTGGCCACGACCACAACGACGACGAGGAGGACTTGACTTGACTTGACTGAGATTGAGATCTTGTCTTGGGGGATTGTGTGCTGGAACTGGAGTCCGAGTGCCAAGTGGAACACCCAGAAGGCAAAGGAAATAATGATGGCATTGAAGAAGAAACAATAATTCAGATGAAACATTAATTGAAATTTGAATATTGATCCAAAAATGTATTTTGTTTTTTGCAGGCTGCCGCGAAACCAGCTTCATTTACGCCATCACCAGTGCGGCGGTGACCCACTCCATTGCCAGGGCCTGCAGCGAGGGAACTATCGAGTCCTGCACCTGCGACTATAGCCACCAGTCTCGATCCCCCCAGGCCAACCACCAGGCGGGCAGTGTGGCCGGAGTCAGGGATTGGGAATGGGGTGGCTGCTCCGACAACATTGGATTCGGCTTCAAGTTCTCCCGGGAGTTCGTGGACACTGGCGAGCGTGGCCGCAATCTGCGCGAGAAAATGAATCTCCACAACAACGAGGCAGGACGAGCGGTAAGTTGAACTTTTCTCTCCTTTTTTTTAGTAATAAGTAGTCCTAATGTTAAACATAAGCCTGGCTGGGGCTGCCCTGGTAGGATTTACGACTGGAGCGCTAATAAAAACCAGCGACAACAATTTCCGTCCCCGCAATTAATTGGAGCCGAACGCCAATTGTCCTAACTGCCAAGGAGTAGGCTGTCGCCCTATCTCTTTCGCTGCCACATTGTCTGTCTCTTTCGCCATCGAACAAGTATATGTGGGGGGATATCTGCACTCGTTTGCGCTTGTGTCGCTCGTATATTAACTCGTTGACAGCTTCCAGTTCCCCTCCACATGCAAAAAGATAGTAGGACTTTGGCTTATTTTAGGGGGCCACTGGCACAGTGGTTAATATATTGGTAATTTATAGTATTTACATCAAAAAAGCTAAAGAAAGTTGTGAATATCAAATGGGATATCATAATCCTCTACTATCAATTACCGAAACTCCCAAAAGGTGTTCTCTAAGCCCACTGTGCAGCGCCGCTCCTGCTGTCCATTTTAGTGGGGCGTAGAAAGTAGCTCACTGCGCCAACATCCAGCATCCAAGATCCAGCATTTAAGATGCAGCTTTTGGCTAGAGACGTTCGGTGGTATCAATTCTACCGGATCCGGGTCTAGTCCTCTGGCCTCCTTGCACCACTTGGGACCCATTTTAGAGTGCAGGGCCCACCATCTGTGTTATTATTTTATTACTTGTTATGGGCCGCAGCTCCATAATCATTGCGATCGGCACGATGATGATCGTGGGGCTGCTGCTTTGGCCCCCAACTGCGTTGATTTCTTACTTTTGGTCTGCGCAGCAGAGCGGCAGCAACAACAATTACAACATGCAACAACGCAGCTCAGCCAGTTGCAACAACATTTATTGATTTTTAATAACTGCAACAACGTGGCAGGCGGGCCGCCAATCTCCCCGCCAGTCAGCCAGCCAGCCAGAAAAAACAGCAAAATAATTAAGTGAAAAACATATTGCGAGTCGAATCGCAAGGAGCCTAATAAAGTCATACTAATGAACGATTTCTCATGATTTTTTATTTTGTTTCATCTGCAGCACGTTCAGGCGGAGATGCGACAGGAGTGCAAATGCCACGGCATGTCCGGTTCTTGTACAGTGAAGACCTGCTGGATGCGATTGGCCAACTTCCGTGTGGTCGGTGATAATCTGAAGGCCCGATTTGATGGTGCCACCCGCGTCCAGGTCCACAATCACCGCAGCCAGAACTCCATTCCCGTAATCAGTCCGAATGCTGTGGGTGCCAATACGGCGGGACCGAACGCCCTGATGCCCCAATCGGTGGTCTACGGCGAGGAGGAGGAGCGCATGCTGAACGATCATATGCCGGACAGTCTCCTGCTGGACAACAGCCATCCTAGCAAGTCCAACAGCTTGCCTCAAGCTGGTCAACCCAACAGGAATGGGCATCGTCGGGGTCGCAAGCACAATAGGTAAGGATCATTTTGCTATTTCCTGGTTATACATTTTCAATTCAGCTCAGATTTTTGAAGAGTTCCCAACCAGAGTTTTTAAAATACTAATTTCTGTTTATTTTTGTTTCTCTCCTGCAGATACTCCTTCCAACTGAACCCCCACAATCCAGAGCACAAACCCCCAGGCTCGAAGGACCTCGTCTACCTGGAGCCCTCGCCCAGCTTCTGCGAGAAGAACCTGCGGCACGGAATCCTGGGCACCCATGGGCGGCAGTGCAACGAGACCTCGCTAGGCGTCGACGGCTGTGGCCTGATGTGCTGTGGCCGTGGCTACCGGAGGGACGAGGTGGTAGTGGTGGAGCGGTGCGCCTGCACCTTCCACTGGTGCTGCGAGGTCAAGTGCAAGCTGTGTCGAACGAAGAAGGTCATCTACACGTGTCTGTAATGGGGGGATTGCCCCATCCACCCCCCTCTATCTATATCTTTTCCCGCTCCGCCTCTCTTTGTATGTGTTATGTATTTTGTCTACGCTTAGCCTTTGTTATTAGCACTTTAAGAGCCTAGACTATAGCTTAGTTAAAGATGCAGCTAACCCACCCGGAACAGAAAAAAGGAAACCCTTAACCTCTTAACCCTTTATGTCACTCACTTTTTTTATAGCAGTATTACACAGGAGGAAAATGAATGAATGATTTCGAAAAAAAAGTGAAAAGTATATAAGCCAGAACATGTGTTTGCCCAGTTTTTAGTCATGTAAGCGACGATATAAATAATCCCAGCAAGAAGAAAATATTTTGTAAATTACAAAGCCCCTCGATTATTTGCCCATTAGAATTATAACCTAATTTAAATTTAGTTTAGAGTTTTCTTTCCCAGCGCGTTCCCCGTCCCTCTTCTTCGCCTCTGTCGTTTTAAATCGTTTTTATTGAAAACAAGACTGAAAATTTTTTAAATAACGCGCATCTCTCTTTTTCTCTGTCTTAATCCTGCGATCACTGCTTGAACTACTTGCATACTGCTTTGGCCAGGACCAAAATGTATGCAAAGTAGGCAGGAGACAGGATAGGTCCTTCGAAAAAGAAAAAAAACAAAAGCCAGGGCTGGAACATTTTAATGGAATAAATTACGAGAAACTCCATTGCCTGATCATACAAAAATCTATTGTGTAAATAATTAAGTTTAAAATTACTTTTAGTTTTTAGTCTAAAAAATTCAAACCACCCACAAAATATTAATAACTGAGAAAGATTTTTGTTGCTTGGAATTTATGAAATTTTGCACATAAGAGAAAAATTATATGAAATATTATTTTTTTTATAAAAACGCATTCTAATTTATAGACCCCGCCTATTTCGGTTGTGCGTTCTACCCGCCCATCGCCCATCGCCCCACACACCACCCCCATATAGGTATTACTAATTAATTAAATTCATTTAGCTGGCTAGTTAAACTATACATATAAATTAAGTGCATAATTAGTTTGATACGATTATAATATTTAATTAATTTATACTAGCTCATAGACATTCAATTTTGTAAAGTATTAATGCGAAGGAAAAAAAGAAACAATGCGAGAAAAAAGCGAGAGCAGAAAAATGCGAATGCAATCGAAATAAAAAACCGAAAATGAAAACCGACGAATGAGTAAAAACAATTACAAAAAATAAAATCAAAGTGGAATTTATTTGTGATTTTGTGCAATTATTTGCGGGGCAATTAGCCTGCGAGAGGTCAGGGTTGTCCCGGATCCGCTGATCTGGTATGGCATTTCAATATTTAAGTTAAGGCTAGTGAATACGTTTCCCAAGATCGTTTTTTTTTTTTGTATATTTTTTGTGTTGTGCTGACCGCTGACCATTGGAACTGTCAGGGCAAGAGGTACTCTCGTAATCGAGGTACCTTAACAAAGTACAGAAAGGCGAACAAGCAGCGACAGTTGCATCTTTTGTATATCGTCGGCAAAGCAAAAGTCGCCATTCCAGCTGACAATGCGAACGACAATTCCGCGCTGTCAGCGGCGAGCCATCGAATGTGGCTTTCAAGTTTTAGCGACCAGAAGGATTGAGGCTTGAGGATTGAGGATTGTGGATTGAGGTCTGTGATCTGGGGTCCAGAGATCTTCGCCTTGCCTTGGACGACATGCAATTGCCGGCCCAACTATGCAACCTGACATCCGACAGATCTAGACGAGAGCATGGGGCTGAGATAAACCTAAGCCTGGATGAACGCTTGCATTGATCCTGATTTCAGCTACTGATCTGCAGATGAAGATGGAGCTAACTAAATACACACTTCTCACAATAAAACAAAACTGAAAAAATAAAAAGTGATTGTGGTACATGTGTCCAGCTCGGCTTGACAGTTTTGTTTCGACCAATGGGTGGGAAAATTATTTTACGCTCAAGGAAACGTGATTCCAAAGAGATGTTTGATTATTTAAAGGGCCTTGAACTTTGCAACAGGTTGCATTTTCAACTCAGTAATACATTTAATTCTTTGGTTAAAATATTGGAACTTTGGCTCTTAAACTTTATCACAGTTAATCATTTGCTTTATCATGGACAAAGCAAACCCATCCAGCTGTTAATAAGTTATAATGAAAGACAAGATCACCTCAGAGAAATCGGCCTACTTCAGTCCCTTTATCTGTGGACTTACATGCACGTAAACCTTATCCTGGTTTCTCCATTATGTCACTTGTAATTAGAGAAATGATTTCAAATGCCTGGCAAATGATTCACGATCTGTTGGCTTCAACGCCTCAACTCACAATCTTTCAGAGAAAAATAACCGCAAAAATCAATACACAGTAAATAAAAAAGGGTATGAAATTAATACAATAACTAGTTCCGTCCTCAATTTTCTTGCTATTAACCTACAGAAGAGGGTTTATAAATTTAGTTAAACACCAAGACAACCTTGATAGATTTTCTTATTTTAAACCCTATTTTTTTGTCATATATTCTTCAAGTGATTGTCCAGGTTAGAGCCTGGTCTCCTGGCAACCCATGTTGCCATGCTTATTGGCATTATTGGCCATCTTATAACCCCACGGGGCACATAGTACGCCTAGTTAGAGATTGACGTGCCATTGTTGTTATTTAGTTGGCACGCCGAGGCGACAATTGTCGTCTCCAATGAGTCGTTGTCGCATCTTTGGACTCTTGTCGCTGTCTGGCCCCAAAGAGACATTGCTCCTAATCAATAAAACTAACGAGCGGATTAAGATTATGTTGCCGTGGCAGTTACAGTTTTAGTTATTGTGGCCCCAGTTGCAGCCTCCGCCACTTGTAGCATCCACAGAAGCGAGACACCAAAAGCGGCGCACGTTCATCCCAAAAATGGTCAGGCGGCCTAATGAATTGCAAGTCGCCAGCGTTGTCCGTTCGGCGAGTGCGGCCTGTACAGCATACGAAATGGTAGAAAAAAGGCCTATAATAATAAAAAGTGTAAAAAGAATTTGGCTTAAGAGTCGATTTGTGAAGCACTCTTGTTTAGTTAACATAAAAAATATGTAAGCTACTTTTTTGGGTCTAATTTGTAGAAAAGACTAGAGAAAGACTTAAATTCAGAAACTCTTTATGCTTTTAACCTTAAAAAAGAAAAAACTCCCTTTATTCCCTTTCAAAGAATCCACAATACCCTTGGTTAGGATACAATTTATCGAAATAAAAAAGGCTGACAATAAAGCGAATCGGGAACCCCAGGTTGGTCATCTTCCGCCGGATCGATGGATCGATCGATGTTGCGCATGAGCGTTCAATGGCTGAGCTCTGGTGATGTGGATGTGACAATGACAGTTGTTGTTCGTCATGTTTGGAGCATGTATTGCCTTCATGCCCCGGCTGCACCACCACCACTACCGACTGCACCACTCTTCGTCATGCCCCTTGATCGACTTGCCACTGATCCTCGCTTTTGTGTTGTAATTGCAGACGCCACACGTTTCGCGCTCTGTTTGATTTGGAAATTGCAACAGATCGGCTCGGAATGGGCAATATATTGCGATGGGGGCATCTCATTGACTTGGCATTCCCGGCACGCGCACTTCTTGGCATGACAAGACTTTCGAGCTTCCCTCTCTCCAGCGGTCCCCTTGCCCACCGGCAGCTCTTTTGGCCAAAAGGGCCACAATGAAAATTTTTGACACAGGTCTCGTCGGCGAGTCGAGTGCGTTGTGTTAATTAAGTGGCAATTGTTGCGAGGCGTGAGAATTTGTCGGATTTGGTAAGGAAATACACAATATGTTGACTCAGATCAGGGATTAAAAGTTTTTCACTTCCGGATGGAGGCAGATGCAATCTTGGATTATCTTTTGGTATCTTATATTCATCTTATATTTGCAGAGCCCATAAGGTTTCAAGAAAAACACAAAATTCCTAATAAAACTTAACCTTTCAACCTAAAAAGCAACGAAAACATTTGGAAGCTTTTGGAAAGAAAACTAAACCGCTTTACAACCATTTTTCGTACCTCAATCAAACAAAAAGTCGGTTGGCCTAGTGCCTTTGGCTATCAATCATCGGACGTGGCCCTGTTAACATGGGCGACAAGTTCTGCGATTGAGGACGCTACCAGGAAGCAATGACCAAGCACGGACCACCAGAGGAGCAACTGGTAATGCCCTCGGAGACCGACTAGACCGAAGTCTTTGGACATTGGAGACCGCAGACTCCCGACCATGTAATTAACAGCACGCAAAAAGTGTTTGCGAAGCGTTTATGGAATGGGACTCAGCTATTGGATATGGGTGTCCCATTGGCGATGGAGATGGCGATGGCAATGGGTATGGGATGGAGGCGACACGCATGTAAACATTACCATTTTTGGCTAAAGACGCGACAGCTGCTTGGACATCAGGACTTCAGGCTACAGGCCAAGTCACTCAGCAAAAAATTGTAAACTTAATTATTAAGAAAGGATACTTTCCATTTCAATAAAATGTTCAAATGATTATAAATTAATGTATTCCTCGCATAAAGTTTTAATTTTCATTTAATAAAAGCTTTTTATTTTTTGAATTTCTAGGCATTTTTTCTCTGTACATTTTCCATTCTCTTCCTAGCTGGGTGGCCAGCCTGACATCAACCAACTGATGATCGTAATTGAGTTACAAAAAGGTCAATCGATGCTGGAGTGTCAGTGCTCGACTTTAATTTATTTTATAATTACACGCACTTTATGCCTAATTAGTTTTGTATTTTTTTGTGCTGCCATCCCCGGTGTGCCCCCCTTTTTGCGCTTCCTTTCGATCGTTTCCTCTCCGCAAAAGTTGCCCGTCTGCCGGATCGGTGCCACAAAAAAGTTTCCCATCATTTGGCTTCCATTATGCAGCGTTCGCGGCCACCGAATTCCAGAGGTGCGCGAGTTACCGACCCATCGGTACAATACACCACCCCTCCTTCTAACCCCCAGGTCTTCACAAGTGAAGACATCGAACCGGGAAACGTTGCGATACAAAGTCGCAACATAAACATCAACGACGAGTCAGCCGCCGATATTCACCGTTAGCAACACGGCATTCCCTTCACACAGACAACGCAGCGCATACAATCCCACATACACTCTTGTAAACATACTCTCTGTTGCATCAGACTCTCTATTTCTAAGAACTCCATTCGTTATACACATATACATATTCACTATAAGCTTATTTTAAGACCAAAAAATAAAGACGACCGATTAGTGGAGTTTTAGCAGCAACCACTTGCAGACGTATCCAATTCGATCGAATTCCCTAACAGCCGTAGCTACTTCCAAGGCCAGCTCCTCTCTTCTCTGAATTTAAAATACCCCGCGAAGCTCCCCGGAGGTAACTGGCGCAGCCGGAAACTGGAATGGAAAATATTCTATTAAACCTTCTATTAGTTCTACTGTAAGTAGGTGTAGAAAAAGAGTGAGAATGAAGTGCAGTAATGTCTAAAAGTGAATACAACAAAAGTCCTACTACAATACATAAACCGCCTTAATTAACATGCAAAACACCCAGATATAATTTCAAAAGAAAAAAAAAAGAAGAAGATGTAGTGTACCTACGTGGCATCAATCGCTGATAAACCACTGCCGAAACATTAAAGGCCCAGTACTACATCACAAAATACTTATATATACATCGAAAATATACACAACAAAACCATATATACAAATGTGTAAGAGTGACGTATAATGTACTTGTGTGAAATCAATCGCTGATAATCACTGCCGAAACTTAATAAGGCCAAGTACCACATCACTACTTTCATGTGTACATATATATGCAAAACAATTAAAACAATTCACACACACAAATATTTCAAATGCAATAAGAAAAAAAAGAAGATGTAGTGTACCTACGTGGCATCAATCGCTGATAAACCACTGCCGAAACATTAAAGGCCCAGTACTACACCACAAAATACTTATATATACATCGAAAATATACACAACAAAACCATATATACAAATGTGTAAGAGTGATGTATAATGTACTTGTGTGAAATCAATCGCTGATAATCACCGCCGAAGCTTAGTAAGGCCAAGTACCGCATCAGTACTCTCATGTGCACATATATATATGCAAATACGAATTTATATGAACGGTGAAGAGTATGTTTTCTAAGACTGGGCACAGAACCACAAAATCACATATAAACTGCACACCTTAATAAAAAGGAAAATCTTTGAAACATGCATCCATATTCTCACTCTTTCAACACAAATGAAGTATTCAAATATTACATACATACATTAATACCACTATATTACAGGAATTAACGCACAAAAAAAAAAAAAAAACACCATTCAACTATAAACAAATAATTAAGAACCACTAAGTACATTATAAATTGTATACTCCCTTTCTCTCTTAAATGTCAAAGAAATTAACACAAACTATAAAACAAACAACTCGTTCCGTATTAGGATCACACACACTTCCAAAAAGAGTCACACGTTCAGTTACTAAAACAAACACCCTCCCCGTAATTAGAGAAAATACCCTCTCACCGCCCCTTCAACCTATAAATATGGATTCAGACAACGCCTCCGTAGGTAATTCCGCCCCCTTAACACCTACCGTCAGTGGCTCCAGCAGTATTGCTACGACACTTAGTGCCACCGATATTTTAGCCTTCGTTAAAGAACTTCCGACTTTCGATGGTACTCCAAGCCAACTCGACAAATATATAACTAGCGTTGAAGAAATAATCATGCTCATTAGGGGTACCGACCAAACACCGTACGGGCTTCTAACACTTAGGGCAATTAGGAACAAAATAGTTGGAAGAGCAGATGAAGCCCTAAACCTAGCTAACACCAAACTTATATGGGACGATATCAAAAGCAACCTACTACGTCTATATTCTAGCAAGAAAAGCGAAGCTACCCTCCTAGGCGAGCTCCAATCTCTCCCGGACAACCTAACCCTAGGGCAATTGTTCTTCGGCTTATCGAGGATTAGGAGCCAACTTATATCCATTACTTCCAATAGTGGACAGTCGGCCACAATCATCGAAGCCAAGAAAACACTATATGATGAAGTCTGTCTAAATGCCTTCATTTCAAGAATCAGAGAACCACTTAAAACAGTCATCAGATTGAAAGACCCCAAGACTATCGAAACAGCTTACGAGCTATGTCAAAGAGAAAGAGCTCGTTACCAGAACAGAAACCCATACCCCCCAACACCAAACAATACCGTACGACGAACTAACAATTACAATAACAATAACAGCAACAATCACAGAGACGACAACAACCGCAACAACCGTAATTCACCTTACTTCCAAAACCACTCATACCATTATTCAAACCCCAACTCCCAATATCGTCAATCAAACAATGGCAACAGAAATAGTAACCCGTTTAAAGACAATAAAACACCAAATTATGGGCTACACAACATAGAAGAAGAAAAACTCACCCAACACTGCCCTACCGACCTAAATTTTCAGGCACCCGCCTCAAGAACCCGACCGGATACATAAACCCCACCACACATGCAACATCCCTTCCATACATAACCCTAAACCTACAACAAAAATTCCCCTTGTCATTTCTTATCGATACAGGATCCAATAATTCCTTCATCGACCCAGAATCTGCAAACCAACTAGAGTGCACAACTCTACCAACATCCACTTCAATTACAACAGCATTAAATAGTTTCAAAATTGAGGAAAAAGCAATATTCCCAATGCCACCCGAGTTCAAAACCGAAGGTCAAATTACCCTACTTAAATTCAAATTTCACTCTCATTTTAACGGCCTCATAGGAATGGACCTATTATCACACCTAGAAGCAAAAATAGACCTAGTAAACTTACAACTAGTAACCTCAAAGTCTACACTCCCAATATCCTTGTACACTAACCAAGCTTCAAAAATTTTTAACATCCCCGCCTACAGTAAAGTTATCTTACCACTACCGGTAAAGACTAATCATGGCGAATTCTATTGTTGCGCTACACAGCTGAATAATGAGTTAACCTTGTCAGAAGGACTATATAAAGCAAACAATAATATTGCCAATGTCGAAATCTCTAACAAATCCAACTCGGATAAACTACTATACCTAGAATACCCCCTAGAAACCACCCTCTACAACAAAAACGATTATATCGAATTCTTTAACATATCAGCTACACCCCTTAATAACGATAACCTCCAAGCCCCATTACAAATCCCAACAGAACATCTCAATCCAGAAGAAAAAGCAGCCTTAATAACCCTATGTAAACAATTTCGCGACATATTCTACAACCCAGAAACACCATTAACTTTCACCAACAAAATCACACACTCCATCCCCACCATAGACAACACTCCTACCCACGCAAAATCCTACAGATACCCTTTTGTCCATAAAACAGAAGTCAAAAAACAAATTGATTCCATGTTAAATCAACAAATTATTAGATCTAGCCACTCCCCTTGGAGCGCCCCGGTATGGGTGGTCCCAAAAAAACTAGACGGTACAGGGAACAGGAAATGGCGGCTTGTAATAGACTACCGGAAACTCAACGACAAAACCATTTCGGACAGATACCCCATCCCAAACATGAACGACATATTAGATAGCATAGGCAAAGCAAAATATTTTTCAACACTCGACCTAACTAGCGGTTTCCATCAAATTGAGATGGAACCAAAAGATATCGCCAAAACAGCTTTTACAGTCGAAGGGGGCCATTACGAATTCATACGGATGCCCTTCGGCTTAAAAAACGCACCGGCTACCTTTCAACGGGTTATGGACAACGTCCTCGGCGACCTTAACGGCACCATTTGCTTAGTCTATCTCGACGATATTATCATTTTCTCGCCTTCCTTACAAAAACACCTAGCGGACATAAAAATGGTATTCGAAAAACTTAGAGCGGCAAACTTTAAACTACAACCCTCGAAATCAGAATTCCTGAGAAAAGAGATAGAATTCCTAGGCCACATAGTCACACAAGACGGAATAAAACCAAACCCGAACAAGATAAGTGCGATCAAAGAATTTCCTTGCCCCACCAACAGAAAAACTATCAAATCTTTTCTCGGTTTACTGGGGTATTATAGGAAGTTTATAAGAGACTTCGCTCGAATAACGAAACCCATGACTAAACAACTGAAAGGAAAAAGACAAGTTACTATAGATAAAGATTTTGTAGACGCATTCGAACAGTGCAAAACTCTTCTTTCCAATGACCCGATACTCATACACCCAGACTTCAAAAAACCATTCATCGTTACTACGGATGCTAGTAACTTCGCGTTAGGGGCCGTACTATCCCAAGGCTCCTTACAGAACGATAGACCTGTATGCTTTGCCAGCAGGACCCTTTCTGACACCGAAGTCAACTATTCAACCATAGAAAAAGAAATGTTGGCAATAATATGGGCAGTAAAGTACTTCAGACCATATATTTATGGCGTAAAATTTACTATTGTTACAGATCACAAGCCACTAATATGGCTTATGAATTTCAAAGAACCCAATTCGAAAATAATTCGTTGGAGACTCCAACTCATGGAATACAATTTCGAAATAATTCACAAAAAAGGTTCACAAAATGTAATCGCAGACGCCCTAAGTAGAGCAGACCCAAATTTAAACCACAGCGAAACACTGACTGTTAAGCCTTGTCCCACATCCGAAAAACCTATTAACGAATTTAACACGCAACTCATACTAGAAATAGATACAAATACGTCTTGCCAAACTACAACACCATTCAAACAAAAACTTAGGAAAAAATATTCACAGCCCTCTTTCGATTTCGATAATATTGCTAAAATCTTGAAAGGAACCCTAAAACCTAACAGGATTTGCGCATTCTTGGCAGACGATAATAATTCCGCATTAATCGAAAAAGCATTCTTAACGTACTTTGCACACAAAAAACACTTTAAAATTATCAGATGCAAATCACTTCTCCACGAAATTGTAGGAAACCCCGAACAAAACAAATTCATTCAGGAATATCACACTAATAACAATCACAGAGGCATCGATGAAACATTCCTTCACCTCAAACGAGAAACCTACTTCCCCAATATGAAAAGCAAAATCTCTGAACTAATTAGGAATTGCGAAACATGTCTAAAACTCAAATACGACAGACAGCCACAAAACATTGTATTTGAAATTCCAGAAACCCCAACGAAACCCCTCGATATAATACACATAGACATCTACACCATTAACAATAATTTTAACCTGACAATCATAGACAAGTTCTCAAAATTCGCAGCTGTCTACCCCATTCCAAATAGAAACGGTATCAATTGCACCAAAGCAATCAAAAACTTTTTCAGTCAATTCGGACTACCCAAAAAACTAATACACGACCAAGGAGTAGAATTCTGCAACGACATATTCCGCAAGTTTTGCTCTCAATATAATATACTTCTCCATGTCACATCCTTCCAGCAATCTTCAAGTAACTCTCCAGTAGAACGCTTACACTCCTCTTTGACAGAGATTTACAGAATAATACTAGACACACGGAAAAAACACAAACTACCTACAGACCACGAAGAAATAATGTCAGAAACTGTAATAACCTATAATAACGCAATCCACTCCACCACTAAACACACCCCTTTTGAACTTTTTAATGGTAGGACCCATTTATTTGACAAAACAATAATACCCAATAATGAGCATGACTATTTAAATAAACTAAATATATTCCAAGATAAACTCTACTCCGAAATAAAGGAAAAATTGTCCACAAACGCCCAACAAAGAACAGAAAAGCTAAACACAAGCAGAGTAGAACCAACAACACTACAACCTAACAGCACAATTTTCAGAAAAGAAAACAGGAGGAATAAACTAACACCACGGTTCTCCTTACACAGGACAGCAAAAGATAAAGGAAAAACCTTAGTAACCACAAAAAATCAAAAAATCCACAAATCAAAAGTTAGGAAAACATTCAAACCACCAAATGACTTAAGCCTTTCAACCTGCACTCCAGATCTTGCCATGGGGCATACCAATCTATCTTCATCCACAACTTCAATAGCACCAACCTCTTAGCAAAAGTGCCGCTAGGGAAAACACTCGTGATAGGCTTAACTATAATATAGACTTATTACTTAGTCACCTAAGCGACATTATAGAAAGTACACTGCTTGCCAAAATTAATGTTATCCCAAAACTCATTTTAGATAAGACAGAAATAAACAAAATCAAACAAATTTTTGAAACCCAAAACTACACAATAAAATCCGAGCAACACATTTATAATCTGTTAAAAATGAACACACTCAATTACCAAGACAAAATAATTTTCAGTGTCAAAATTCCTATTTTTCTAAATCCTAACTACGAAATGGCAAGATTAATTCCACTCCCAATAAATTCCACACAATTTGTAATAGCACCTAAGTACTTAATATATAATAACAAAAATAATAGTATGTTTTCAACTATGTATAAATGCCCTGTAATAGAAGAAAAATTCGTCTGTGAAATCGATCCTATCAATAACCTCAAAAATAATACTTGCCTGGGACACCTTATCCAGAATAAAACCAGCTACTGCAACATAAAGGAAACGGGACTCACGACCGATGTGTTCGAGCCGGAAAAAGGCTTCATATTTGTATCTAACGGGAACAACCTCCCAATCACATCTTCCATACCGGGTCCGAACACATTCTTCCAATCGTCGCTCCACCAATTCCTCCGCTATGGCCGTCGCTCCAAACTGGGGGGGAGGAGTTACCGACCCATCGGTACAATACACCACCCCTCCTTCTAACCCCCAGGTCTTCACAAGTGAAGACATCGAACCGGGAAACGTTGCGATACAAAGTCGCAACATAAACATCAACGACGAGTCAGCCGCCGATATTCACCGTTAGCAACACGGCATTCCCTTCACACAGACAACGCAGCGCATACAATCCCACATACACTCTTGTAAACATACTCTCTGTTGCATCAGACTCTCTATTTCTAAGAACTCCATTCGTTATACACATATACATATTCACTATAAGCTTATTTTAAGACCAAAAAATAAAGACGACCGATTAGTGGAGTTTTAGCAGCAACCACTTGCAGACGTATCCAATTCGATCGAATTCCCTAACAGCCGTAGCTACTTCCAAGGCCAGCTCCTCTCTTCTCTGAATTTAAAATACCCCGCGAAGCTCCCCGGAGGTAACTCGCGCGAATGGGCGTCAGGTTTGTGCACACACAGCCACACACATGTGAGTAGAAGAAAATAAAGGGCGAACAAAGGCGTAGAGCCAGGTGTTGTAGAAGGGGCTGAGTACTGCTACTTTGGCGATAGGAGGGACGGTGCGCCTGGGTGCCGGCTACAGTTCGCAGACCTTTTAAACTACACTGACGAAAACTACTTACATTTCCTCCTTTTCTGGGGCTAAGGCTTTGTTAACTTCCAGGTGAAAACTTTGAAAACCCGATATGAAAGTGTAAATTTAGTGTCTCAGTATGAAAAGAATCACCGACTGAAGCAATCATCGCATCGGGCGCTTTTGCGGCGGTCTCCAGTCTCCAGGCTTCGGTCTTCAGTCTTCATCGACATCAACGCACTCCTTTGTTTGCCCGAACCCTTTGGCCTGACCCTTCTTTCTATGGGCGCGATTCCAATCCAGCTCTCCTCTGCCGTCCGCCGCCCAATCCAAGCCGATCCAAGATCCCAGATCCGAGATCCGAAGGGAGAGTGAGTTGGTGCGCCAACTTTGTTTAACTTTGCCTTGGCTTATTGTTTGTTGGTTTTTTTTTTTTTTGTTTTACCCCTTTTAAGTTTTTGTGTATTTTTTGTTGTTCCTGTTTGTTTTGGAGGATGCCCTTGCCGAAAAAATTAAACAAGGAAGGAAGTCCTGGGGGATTTTGAAAGCTTCTGAATTGCCAAAAAAATATAGGTAACTTTAAAGATGCACGAAATAGAATTTTATACCTAATTGTTTTGGAAACCTTTTTAGATTGAATGAATCATAAAAATCGAAGGGTATCCAAAGGTTGGATCTCTACAATTCAAACTCCACACCAGTGGGTGCGATTTGATAATACTTATAAAGCGCAGGGCTGGACATCCTTACCACCAATTATCCCAAGATGAAAGGAACTCTTTTACGCCGGAGACACACCCTCTCCATCTCAATGGATCCCACAACGAAATCTTGACTACAGGAAGTTTCACATATCTTCCAGCAACAAAAGATCTTGGCTTGACCAAAACCATATCGAAATTTATAAAGAAATATATGTATATGTTTGTATATATATATCTATATATAATACGATCCATTGCACGCCACTTCCTTTGGCCGCACAGCACTTGAGACAGTTTTTTTGTTGCACTTGTTGTTTTCGCGAAGACATTGAAACTTGGCGGCATCTTCCCAGTGTGCACCTTGATTGTGAGAAAGATAGCAGAGACAGACGAGGAGGAGGAGAAAATACACAGAAAACAATATAAGATTCAAACAAATTATACAAATCTCCATATAACTTAAGTATGATAATTAAGTTTTCAAATAAAATTCCGAACATTTACATTCAAACAGTTCTCCCGTTGGCTTTGAATTAATAGCAAAAGGATAGCTGAATGTGTCGCTTCCCAGTGCATAAAACAAACAATGAGAAGGCCGCAGGAATTCCTTGGCAGAGATTAAGACCGGGGGAAAGGCGAGGGACGGACCACGAACAGGTGCTGAGCCAATGGCAAACTATGCCACAAGGTATTGAGGCAATTAGTGCTCAACTAATTGATTTAAGGCATTTCCTCTCTGTCTCCATGGAAAAGTGAGGAGTGCGGCGTCCGGAGGACCTGGATGGGAGAGATTCACAACATCCACAGCCGCATCCCGCCCCATCTGAAAGAAACGATTTCCGCATGAGGCAAAAGTCGTCTTCTTGTCTCCGGTGGAACGTCTTCGGGAGGAATCTTTGGCATTTTGGACATCGCTTTATCGCTATCCTCGCTAGCCATCTGTGCCTCTCTTTTCCTCTAGCATACAGCCATCTCTTTCTCTGGGGAGGCAATTAAAAGCTGCACTCCTCACCGATCGCAACAATTTCTGGTTAAATAAATGGAACGAACAGCCTTCGACAAGAAGCATATCTCTAAGCTAGAGAGCTTCTGCTGGACCCGTACCCGTCGCCTGAATCTCCTGAATCAGAATCTGAATCTGAAGCCGAAGTTGAAGTTGATTCTCAAGCTGGAACCGAATCTGGATCTCATCCTGCGCCTCCATCTCCATTTCCATGGCCTCGCACTGAAAGTATTTAGTTTCAATTTGTTGCTTTGTTAGTGCGTGTTCTGAGATTTTTCATCTCGGTTGGATTCTTTTTTTCGATTTTGTGATATAGATGACAGCGTGACTAGTTGATTTTTTAGAAAATTGGTTAACAGGTTACAAGATTTTCAAAGGATTGCAAGGAAAATTCTAATCTAAAAAAGCACAATCTTTGAAGATTGCCTGAATTAGGAAACAAAAACTATAGAACATTTTTAGAAGAAGGTTAATTACACACTAGTATATATTTAGCTTAGTTGAATCTCGTGTCACGCTTTCTTCTTTTGACCAAGAGAAGAACCTGCTCCCAAGCTTCTTGCGTCTCCTTGCTTCTTTGGCAACCCACAATACTGATTAATTTTTGCGCTATTTACACGCTTGTTGGCCTGTTGTGCCTCGGAGAGTGCTGCAGTTGTTGCAACTCAAAGCAAAAACTACAGCAACTACAGTCACTGCTGCAACGCTGCAGCTTTAATTTTGCGAAATTAGTCACGCGATTTTTATGTACTAACCGAACGGGAGGAGCAGAGATATCGGAGGAGGCACTGGAGGAGGCAGGAGGCACTCGGGCTAACTAGTCGAGCTCCAGTCAGATGACAAATGATTTTATTAGCTTAGTTGAGTTAATCAATGTTGATGGTATTTATTAATTATGTTGTGGGCCTGTGTTGGCCGCACCGACTCTCCCGGCTCGGGTTATTCGATCTCGATCTCACATGACGACCGATGGGAGGAAGTGGAAGTGGCCGACGACATGCAGCTATGCGTTGGTTGTTCAGTCTTCGATCTGGTTTTGGTTTTTCTAGGGACGGAGGACGATGCCTGGACGATGCCTCCACATCTTGGGGCTTGGCCTCTGCAAATATTGGAGGCGCAACGAATCCGTATGCCAAATTCAAGGCGAAGTCAAATTACACGCGCCGGCCAAATTGAGTTCAATAATAAGCATGAAGACCAGGTACAAAGACTGGACCTCAGTCATCGTCACGAAACGTCTTCATTCGCCTTGGTTGGGTGAAAAGGGATGGATAGAGAGGAGGTTCACTGAGGGAAAACATTTACGAAAGTGGTAAGGAAATGTCTAGGCGAAACCAAAGAATTGGTTGTTAATAAATCTGAATTTAAGACATCAGCAGATAACCCCTATTTCAAATGAGCTCAAAACGATCTTACCCCTGGTGTTTTCATTCAAATAGTAAGATTTGCTATTTCTATATTACTTTCAGTGCATAAAAAAGACCTCCGGATGCGCCTGGCACTCTCCTTATAGCTTAAGCGACTGCACCCGATAGTAGTCATCAAAATACTCAGACAGACACTCCAAGCAGCAGATATCCAAGCAAAGTGCCCTGAGGCCAAAAGGGAAGGCTTTCCGAATCAGAATCCCTGGATCGAGGTGGCTTTCGGACTGGACTGGACTATAGCAGACTTGGCTTGAACTGGACTTGACTGGACGAATTTAACTCCCAGGTAGCCGGGGCCAGTCACGGGTGGGCGCATATGCAAAAGAAAAAAAGTTCAGCGCCTCGGATTTTTGTGATCCTCCGATCCGGGGATGCCAGGCCATGGCAATTTAACACACTTTGGCGCGTGAATTAAGGCCAATTTGGGAATTAAGTAATCTGGCTTGGACTCTGCTGGCCCTCAGCTTGCGTTGCGTGACGAGATGGCCCGAAAGTTTATTAGTGACACTTTGCAGATTGCGAATTTATACTTGCCATATGCCGGGGCTTAAATCGATTAATGAATTAGGTCTCTGCCATGGACAAGAGATTCCTTAAGTTAATCTGTATTAAAAGTTTAAGGTTTTGGTAACTCTTAGAACAGAATACGGACCCTGTCAACAACTTCCTGTTACCAATTCCATAACAACCAAGACTCCCATGTCAAGGTCAGAACGCAAATACAAATGACTTCATCCTCCAAAGGCGATTGACAAAATGCAACAAGAGCGAGTCGATGATGGCCGAAAAAAAACGTTAAGATTCTGTTAATGAGAAATGTCGGTTGTCGGTTTTGGTTGCAACTTCAAGAAGTCGGACCTGATGGCTGTCAGGCTAAAGCTCATTTCGCTAATCGCATCAATAAAGCTTATCAAGCTCACCAGAAGGCAGAGCAGGCCCGATCAGAACCGAGCAGGAAAATTAAATGCCCTCAAATCTGGCGACGTCGTCGCAAAATGCGCTTAAGCGTGTTGATCGATAAATTGGCACAGATCGTTGCGGATCGAGGAGACCCCGATCTTCGATCAACAAGCCCCAAACCCCACCTATGCGGTCCGAGACCCGTGAATATTTCCAGACAAAACGCACACAAAACACGAATGAAGTCATCTCGCTAAAGTCGCTTTGTCAACCGATTTCGCGTGTAGTTCGAGGTCTAAGCCGACAGTGGATCGCCCTAGCCGTTCCGGAGGAGACCCAGTTTCAGTTCCCTCCTCTCGTCTCCTCGTATCCTATCCAATGTTCAGGGTTCCAGGGTCCAGGTCCAAGTCCGAGCCCTTTATTTTCTGTCGCTCACACCGCCGCGGACAGCTGAGCGACACTAATGCCTCCTGGCAGTCGCCCTGCACAAATTAGCAAAAATGTCGAACTGCCGGTTTGGTTTTTTGAACTTTGTTTAAATACTCTTTATGAGGACATATAATTTCTTTACTAGGTTTGTGGATTGGCTGTACCTACAAGTATGATAACAGAAAAAAAAATATTCAATAAAATAAACAAAGAAAAGCTTTAAAAACATTTTTAAAATATTATGTGGAGCTTAAATGGATTTTTATTATATGATATCCTATAGAGTCCTTAATAGACACTCTGAAGCATAGAGTAGAGCACTAATTCTATCGGTCTCCTCATCAATCCTTTCCTACCTAGTCATTTTTTTCTAAGTTTCATTTCTGTGAACATTGGTGGGCTATCTCTGGCCGATCGCTTATGATCGCGCTTATATTTCTATGATTCAGCAGCCGGACTGGTAGCCATCCATCCATCCATCCATCTATCTATCTACCCAATCTACCCAATCTAAGTATTCAAGCATTCAGAGTTTTGCTTTATTTTCCATCAGGCACTCAAACATCGCTTTTTGCCTTTTGTCTGCGGTTTTATTTTTGTTTTGTTTGCGGCTTGGTTTTGGTTTGGCCGCATCATAATATTTTTGCGCATGGCAGATCTAATCTTTGTCCAAAAAAAGTTAAGGGTTCCGGCGTGCGCATATTTCGACATTTTTATGGGGAAATTAATGTAACCCAATCTGGTTTGGGCGCACCACAGAAACCTCTCATTGCATTTTGTCCTAACGTTGACATTTTGTGGTCAGCATTGCTCTCGATATCTCCTCTTCCATCACTCCAAATTGGCACTGACAAATGCATTGGCATATGGATCGCAAATTGTTATAAGGTATTGAGACAGCACGATTTAAAGGTATATTCGATTCTTAAACAAGAAAAAAAGAATAAATTGAGGAGAGAATTTAACGATTAAGTTTAGTTGAATTGAATAATTTGCTTTGCTACCTTTTTGGATTAGAAAGTTGGTAAGAAGTTAAAGGATTTAGTGTTATTTATATTTCTTTTAAATATCTCCCATCATTTAACCAACTTATGTTTTTCTTATCATAGGAATAGTTGAAAAATGTTCTAATTATCATTTAAAATTGAGACAAGATCTCTATCTAATTTTAGTTTCTGTTTCATTGACAACATATTTCCTATCTTATCAATCTATTAGTGGCCGCATCTTCCCTTCCTTCGATGCGTCACAGAATCAATTTTTGATGACTCATCTGGATTCGATTTCCAGAATTCGTGAAATTCGGTTTTTAGTCGCAGAAACCCTCCACGTGCCCTTGGATATTTCAGAGTCTGACTAATACTTCCTTCCGTTGGGCCACCTCACAGCTGTAACTAATTGAAGAGGTGACCATGAGGTGGGGCAGCTATACCCAAATATACTTATAAACATTTTTTTGTTTTGTTTTTTTTTTCGGGTAATATAGAGCGGCAAGCACACGCTTCCAAAGCGGCATTCAAAGAGGCCGCAAACACATGTAAAACTCAAATGGCAACATGCCACACGCACCAAGCGATGGAGTCGGACTTGGGTCCGGACTCCGGAATGAGGAGCTTTGGAGCTCCGGTGGATCTGCTGGGGGAAACGTTGACCAAAAAAGGCAAAAGACCGACAAACGATGATCTGAACTCAGACCGCAAAGCCGCAACAGAAGCTCGAACAAATATATATATTCTCATGTTTTTTTTATTTGCCTTTATTTTTATTTTTTTTTTGGTAATAGCTTGTTTCACCGGGTTTCTGCTATTGTTGCCGTGCTGACGTTTAGTCATAAAATATTCCATTTTATTTATATCTTATAGCTGTATCTTTTTGTTGTTCTTCGCGGTTTTGCCGGATTGTATGTGAAACAATTTTTCACACAACCTTCAATTCGAAACTCCAAAGGGGCATGGATATTTTGTTTCCGGAGCACACCTTGCGTGTGGTCTCTTAATTTGCCTGATGCCTCATGCCTGATGCCCGATAGCCAAAGCCCAATGGCCCAGCAGCGATTGAATCCCAAAGAGCCGGCGGATCGCCGAATCGTTGAATCAAATGAAACTCAATTAAGCCGCCTCCGTTAGACAAAACGCCGCGTGTCAAAACAAAAGTTTTTGCTTTATTTTTACTTTTTTTCTGGGAGCAAATAAATTAAAAATTAATTTCGATTATTTTTCATCGGATTTAGCCGCGGATCAACTTTATATTAAATATAATATGTAAAATGTCATTATAATTCGCAACCAGTTCAGGCTCGGTTTAGTATAAATAGAAGTGTGCTGCACTGAAAATGGTTTTACAAATTCCATAATATCTCAGTTAATTATGAACCGATTTGGACGGGAGTTGCTTTAAGCAATTTGTAAGGACCAGGCGCAGCGATTAAAGTAAAAAAAATTCGAGATTTCATTAAAAAACAATCAAAATTAACAAGGTCTTGGCCCTTTGTAGAGAATCGCTCGTTTCCCGGACTTGTAATTTGCAACCAGTTCAAGCTCGGGATTTGTATAAATAGAAGCTTGCTGCACCGAAATTGCTTTCACAAATTCCATAATATCTTAGCCAATTACCGTTCGATTGCGACGGGAGTGGTGTTAAGCAATTCCCAAATTTTAAATTTAATACATTTTTAAAATACTTTCTTATGTATTCTTTAGTAACTTTTTAGAAGCAAATAAATATAAGATTGAAGCTATAGCCCATTATTTATTTTTTTTCTAGGTCCTTTCTAGGTTCTATTTTCATTTCCATTTCGTTTTCGATTTCAGTTCGAGTAGAGAGAGGAGCCAGTCAGTATAGTAACTCCGACTGGCTGTGGGGCCTTTGATGTCATAATTCATGTATATTAACTCATAAATAAACGAATGCAACTTTATGCCACAGTTCACCCCGAACTCTGGTTGAAACTTCAACTCCTTCAGCCCGATGTCCAGCCGTTTGTCTGCAACTCTGTCTGGGGTTTCTGTATCTCTGTTTCTGTTGTTTTTTTGTGTGTTTGTGGTTCAGATCGTTTTCGATCGGCGGGAGTCTTCTAGCCGGAGCTTTTGGTATTTAGTGCACTTAATCTACGCCAGAGAGTACCAACTAAGCGAGATAAATAGCTGCAAAATAAACTAAGTCAGTGCAATGGAGCGCCATTCTGGCAGCTTAGGGATGGGTTTCGTTTTAGACATTGGGAATGATGGCCTTTGGGGAATGGGTTTTTGCTTTGGATTGTGGATTGGTGGATTGGGAGATTCCTGTGTCCCAGGGTACAGTGAAAATGGCTATAAAATCGGCACGACTTTTCAATAAATGTTGACAACACAGCGGAGCCCCAACGCAATGCGCCAAGTTTTATGATATCCTGAAGGAAGTGAAATATGATATTATGAATCGCCCGCTCAGACAGTTGGGACAGTTTGTTTTTTCTGTTTTTTTTCTGGTCTTTTCCAGTTCATATTCAGTGGAGGAGTTTGTGTAGTTGAAGCTACTTGAACCCCCTTTTATCTTGTGGTTGTGGAAACCTGTTGCCATCGCGGCTTTGCTCTGTTTTTGTTACTGTTGTCGTCGATGTTGTGTATTATGAGTTTGCGGTTTGTCATGTTAAAGTTAAATGCATGCAGCACATGCCCTGCATTCAGCTCTGAGTGCCATTGACAGCCCACAAAAACAACAACAAAAACAAAAGCAAGTACAAATATAAAAAAAAAAAAATTAAAAATAAATAAAAGCCACATCGGCGACCGGCCGCAGGCCAGTTGTTGTTTTTCTGTCGCTTCTGCTTAATCAGGTTAAAAATTGTTGAGTAATTACCGATGTAACAAAATCTCTAAAACATAGTAAAAAGGGTTGACAAGCGAAACGCGATACTTGGCGACTTGTTTCTTTTGAGTAAATAGGCAAGCCAAAGAAGATTAGGTCTTGGAAAATATTTTAAAGGCTAAAACTGAAGGAAAAATGAATTTAAATTTTTGCTAAGCAATCCGGACTGATCAAACTGATCAATTTCCCTAGAATACCAACAACATAAATTTCCCAAATTTAATTAGCAAGAAACCATCAAAAGAAAAGAGCTCTCAGTTCATCAACCGAAACCATAAAAATTTACCAAAATAATAAACGCCAGTTAATCATAAAAAAAACCTTTGTTAAACCGGACTTTCTCTTGGAATCAGCATGTTTCTCAAGAATTTGCAATTAGTTTGTGTGAATCACCGAATTCTTGTTTCATACATCCAACACTGCGTATGAGCAATATTACATCTACGTGTTCTTTTTATCGAAACGCGCGTTCACATGGCGTATACGTAATATCATTGAAAAACGCACACAAAAAACGCATTTCAATTTTATGCAATTAAGATATATACAATAAATTTGTTAACAATTACGGAGGAGAGAAAATTTCTATAAATTCTACATACACATTTTGTTGGTTTGTTGTTTGAAATCATCCATTGAAATTGAATTGGCCGATTGGCCATGCAACAAGACCACGAGCCATAATAAATTCCAATTTTAATGAACTTCGGTGCATAAATATTAAAATAAATTTCGGCATTGGCCGAAACCAAACTAACAGCCAAACTAATGTTGGATAAACAAACCGTTAACAATAATTATAATTGCCCATTTTGTCGATCACAATTTGTGGCCGGATCGGGCAGGAAGAGCTCTGGATATCTGGTCGAGACCAAAGAAATTAATGGGCTGACAAAACACAAACAGAGCTGCAGCGATTGGCGCCGAATTGAAAAGTCAGGAAATACCCAGAAATTTTTCGAAAATTTTATTATGTACGAGCATTCTATATACTTGTGTTTTAGGTTGGCTTAAAAATTTCCACTCCATTCCTCATAGGTAAAATAAAATCCTTTAGGACGCTTTTTAACTATCTTCCTTTCCGTGACAGGTAAATTTTTATTAATTTTATGCTCATCGTCGCCGTGGTGGGTGCAAAAACGTAATTTGTTTTAATTTGTTTAATCGCTTAATCCGCAACGGACAGGCGGCCAACTCGAAAACCTGTTTCGGAAATTATGCAGCTTGGGATTGGAGGAGATGCCCGGTGGTCCTTCGGCGAGGTTTCTCTTTGTTTTTGATCGAACCGCTTCGGCATCAGCCCAACACTAAGACCAATTTATGATGAGCCCGAAAACCGAAACAGAAACAGAAACTCTCTGGATGTGGCTTAATTAAGCTTTGGCACTTACTTTTTTCCAACTTTTGGTAGTGGATAGTGGGCTAATTTATGTCGGTCAGTAAAAATCATGTCGAAATCCATTTTCATAGAGTTTGAACTTGGAAACATTTGGTTGGGAGGCGGCTGAGAGGTGAACGGAATCCAGAATGTGAGTGAGCAGCTGACAAAATGGGCATAAATCTCTTTTAGTACTCGGCCGCTTCTGATGCTGACTGTCCATTTCAACACGCCTGTCAACACACACACAAACAAAGCCAACGCACACTCACAAATACTCGAATATCCGAAAGATACTCAGATACTTCTTCTTCGGGGGCTGGATAGTAAATCAAGTGAATCGCTCGTAAAAAAAACCAAGCAGTTGACTTGAAATATATTATTTTTTTGGGTTTTTTTTTCGTTTTGCCTGTGTGTATTTTTTTAATTGTTTAAGCAACAATGGGTGGTAAAAATGGTAAATAAATAATAATAAAAGCCCGAAATAATTTATAAACTAAATCTTTTTTTCGGTTGCTTCTTTTGCTTTTGGACTTCTGGTGGAAGAATCATTTCCTGTAGCCGCGCACTCAGCACTTTCTACGTTAATTACGACTAAAACAAAAACACCTAAAAAAAATCCAATTAAATTAATAAAATTTTATGACCACCGCGTGTCGGCGCACACAATAAAAACAATTGAATTATGAAGAGAGCATTGCGTAAAAATGAATTCGAGGCAGAGTATTAACATTTTTCACTGTTTGTGATTGTTGTTGCTGCCGCCGATGTTGTGGAGCTACTTTGTTGTTTCGATTTTATGCGTTTTTAATTACAAGTCCAAAAACACAACCCCAGATACAATACAATCACAAAAAAAAAACACCAAAAACCAATAGTGAGATCGAGTGAAGAGCAAAGGGTAGACCGCTTTAACTTTAAATAATTATATTGAAGCTAAAAATCGAATACGCAATTAGTTTCCCCCTTTATTGATTACCATATGTTCCAATTCCAACTTCTGGATTTTGATTATTAGCATTTCAATTTCGATTTAATTCGAATTTTATTTACGCCCTTGTTTATTATTCTTTTTGCCGAACTCGCCAGTAGCCAAAGTTTCATTGTGGTGCATCAAAGAGTGCTCTAATTCCCCCAATTTCCAATACCCAATGCCCAATGCCATTTTCCAATTACGTTAATAGCTCATAACACGACGTTTTTGTTTGTTGTTCTTCTTCGCTTTGGGCTCTTTAAAGCCAAAAGGCTTTTCGGATTCAGTTTGAAGAGCATCGCCGCATCAGAGAAGAGCTTGCTTTTGTGGCACAATGCGGGAATTGTTTCCCCGAATCGGTCATTCGGTCGAACAATACCAAACAATTGAAGAGTGTAGCGCCCTCCTCCCCCACAGCCCAGTATAAGAATATACAAATTTGATGTTTGTAGATCCCTGTGCTATATATACGCTATATAGTGGCATATTTTTCAGCTGACTTTGGGCTTCACAAGAATAACGATCGGAGGGCACTTAAAAGAATTGTTACTACTGCTGAGGCAGCTTCTGTGTGAGTTGTTTTCTTATATATCTCGTTTTTTTTTAGGTTTCTGAGGGGTCATAAAGTTTTTATGATCTCACATTGATAGTGCGAGCTATTTCTGCGGGGGCCAAGCGCCCTCTCCTCCATTTTCCATTTTCCAGCCTCCCACTTTTTAACGCTTTCATTTTCCAGGTAAATCAGATGAAAATCAGATATTTGACAGTTGATCGATGATCGAAGACAAATGCAGTTTTGCCATGAGTAACACCTTTGTCTCAGAAACTCTGCCTTTCCGTTTCGATTTTGTTTATAGGATTTCGAAAGTGTTTGGCATCCATTAATCATTGCCCTGGAAGTACGTCGGACCTTTGCTCTGGTTCCGCATTTTATTGTTTTTTAAGCAACTGAGACCCAGAGGAGCTTTTCGTCAATGTCTATTTCATTTAATAGACATATTCGAGCCACAATGACACTAACAAAAATGATGCTGAAATATATAAAATTAAAACAAAAACAATCTTCGACAAGCTGCATTATTATTTGACTTCCTACCTTGTTAAATTGATTTCAATATAAATATAATTATTATCTTAGGTATGCTAGTTTTTTCCCAGTGTTCTTTTCGCCTTTTGTTTATTTGGTGAATCAGCCCCGTCAAAAGCTGAAAAAAATACATCTCCAACTGCACGTCAAAGTTGGTAGAATGTGTTAACACAGCCTGATAAGTCCAGGCCACTAAATGCTCCAGGTCTGAGACTTAAGCGCAAACATTTTGACAACTTGTGAACTTTAGACTGACAACTCGCCCCACTGCCCTCGTAAGGCCAGTCTCTCCATCTCACCGAGCACAGTGGCATCATAAACCATAAACCACAGAAGCTCCCCCCACACAACAATTAAGGAACAATCACAAAATGCTGCCGAAATCTTCGAGATGTTGAGGGAAAAAATACAACTTTGAGGTATATAAACAAACAAGAAAGCGCCAAACAGCTGAAGCATCATCTTGGGAAGTAAATGCCACAATAATACCACAACGATTAGCCCATATTTGAGCAAAGATCTTTAACTTTCCGAAAGAATCGAGAAGGTCTAGTCAAAATTAAAAAAGAGGGAAGTTTGGGAAAGTTTCTAGATAATAAGTTGTAATACATTAATCATTCTTCTCAAACTTAGACAAACAGGAACCAACTCCCTGACACGACGATAAAACATAATAAATATTAAGAATCAAAACGAGGATGTGGGATACGTGAATTTAAACATGAAAACAAAATATAAATATATCAAAATACATGAATAAGCTTGTAAATAAACAAAAGAAAGCTAACAAACTAAGACCAGATAAAAATCAAAATTATTGTATATTTCAGCAAATTAAAATTATCCAACTTCCAAGATCAAATATAGGACAGTGGGGTCTTTTGGAATGAATTTATCTCTTGGAAGCACAGCAGCACGAGATTAGCACGACATATTGCCAAGATTATTTGATCGCTCTTGACTGGCTCTAAGCTTTTGGTAGCAGCTACTGCTGCCTCTCTTGGCCATGTTAGATCAGCTTTTATGGTATTTGAAAATGATTAGCCACTTAGATACCAACAAGTGTCTGGAGATGAACACGAAGTGTTTGCAAACTCTGACACTTGGACAGTGGAGCACAAAAAATCCACAATTTGTATAAACTCTGAATTAATTTTTTTTTAAATTTTAGTTTCCTTTTTTTGTAGTTGAAATTCTCGTCATCTGTTAGCTTGAATTTTGTTTGTTGTTACCTGAGCTCGTGGCCTAGCCCAACAACAGGAAAGCCACAGGCCAAAGACAAAGTCGCTAACCTTTATGTTTTTTTTTTAGTTTTTTGTTATCATCGTGGTTGATACACGAAAAAAAGATGACAAGTTTGTCGCATGTAAACAATTTGTGGCGACCAAAAAACAGAGTGCGGGTGGAGGAACACACTGGGGAGAGTTTTGGGAGGCGTGGTGCGGATCGGATCGGAGAGTAATGTCACTGGAACGGAAATCAAGAGGAGCAGGTAACCGTAACAGTATGGAAGATCCCACACTGAGGGGCAAAAGACTGCGCTTGAGGTTTCTTGGGGATATAAAGTGAAAAAAGTTACAAGGAAATGTTGTGATTTCCATTCCGAAATATATTTTAAATAAAATAAAACAATATATTAACATTAAAATACATGCTTCTTAGAAGTGCGAATTCTTTATTCAAATACAAAAAGTATAGCATACTTATTGGCGTTTTGTTATCCTTTTTGAATTTTTACTTTTTTCTAAGCTTTTAAAGGTTTTTTAACTGAAAATGAATTAAAATGCAATCAACTGAAGTGTTTTAATCACTAATTAGTATTAATTTATATTTTAAATATACATTATTTTGTTCTAAAATGATTATTTCTGCTTCATATTCCAGTTTATTTCGCAAACAATTAGTGCTCACTGTGCTAGCACATATTATCCATAAAAACTGAGGCACATCCAACACAATCTTCAGATACATTAGAAAATATCTCAAAAATCAACACAAAAACTACAGACGTCGACACCGTCGTCGACAGAGGCGTCGACTGAGACTGCGACTGAAGCAGAGGCAGAGGCAGAGACTGAGGCAGAGGCAGAGGCGGAGGCGGCAACTGAGACAGCGAGGAAGCGGCGTTAGAAGATCAGAACCGAACTGAAAACACATTATTTTGAGTGGCCGAGAAACGCGCATGAGTGAAATAATTTTCACGCTTTCAAACAGAGCGGCAGGGCAGAGCAAAAGCATCAGCCAAGCAGCTGAAAAGCAGAGCAAAAGCAAAAGCGGCATCTGAGGAAGAGACTTTTCGACGGCGACGTATCACAAAATCAGAAACGATCCGACAACCGACCGACAACCCACAACACAACCGACAACCGACGTCCATTCATAGTGTGTGTTGTTGGTTGTATATATATTGTTTTGTGGTGGGGCCGGGTCGTCGAGAGATTCCCCATGCGATCCCCCACAGAAACGATCCGCAAATCAGTCGAAAGTCAGAGCCCGAGCCGTTCGAAAATCGAACACAAAATCGGTGGTGATCGTCAAGAGTTTTTCGCGAGAGTGGAAAAGGTGGAAAATCCCACACTATTATCGGTTCTCGGATCGGATTCAGATCTAAGCGAACGGTCAAAGTGAGTGCTTCGATATATATCTCCTCATCGATTCGGTATCTTCTTCCCAACATGGGAAAAACGGGTCCAAAGGATGCGCCCCAACAGCCTACTCCGCAGCCAAGAACAAAATTAACAAATATATAAAAACAAAACCAACAAAAAAAAAGGAAGAAAAAATACGATATATGAAAAAAGGAGTAGAGGAAAAAATTCAGCCAAAAGGCCAGAAAAAAGGCAAAAAATAAAGTGCAGACAAAAGGTTCAGAGAGTCGCGCGACTTCTTCGGTTTTCAGTTTTCGGTCTGGGATTCTGATTAAAGCGCGCGTTTAATTTCATTTTTTACGCTACTCCCTGGATATCCCTGTATCGCCGCCCTGTATCCCCGAATATACCCATAACCCTCCAGTATATTCCCAACTCCACCCTTGGCCAGACTTTTGATTCGCTGTTCGCTGACTTTAGTTTTTTTTTTGTGGCCCAAACCTCGACCTGGACTCGGTCTTGGACTTGGACCTGGGACTTGGGCTTGGGCTTGGGCTTGGGCTTGGGCCATTGGAACTTTTTGTTTGTTTCGCTCGCCGCCTGTTCCTGTGTGTTTCTTCTTGCGGCTTGAATCTCGAAACTTGGCCGACTGGCTGCTGACTGCTGGCCATAATATTCCTTTTTAAACGCTGCTCAGTACGCCGGCAGCTTTCTCCGTGTGCGTACGAATCTCACGCAGACTCTTCTCATCTCCACACAACAAACAAAAATCACGCACGCAAAAAAGTGAAAGAAAAACTACAAACTTTAAAGAAAAAAAGGGATCGATCGGTAATCATGTCGCCCGGGATTCCGCCCCCAACCGCCAACTTCCCCCAAAATGAAAAAAGTATATAAAAAAAAATGATCCACTCAGCCCGAGCCGCTTGATTAATTCGCACACGTCAACGGTATTCAAATAAGCATCTCGTGTACTCATCGTGGCCGCAATAAAAACAGCTTTAACTTTAACTACCTGCCAAAAAAAAACAACACAACACAAAATAAATATAAAAACAAAATAATATACACATAACACTCGGTTTGCTAAAATAAAAATAAAAAAACAGCTCAGCGGGCCAGAATTTGGTTTGTTGCCGCTGCATTTGGCGGCTTTAATCGATATGCGTTTACTTATGGTAATTGCAATTTTAATATTCGCAATGCCAATGACAGGATTCGGATGGTAAGTCATCAAAAAGAGTTAAAAAAGTATCTTGAATTTATAAAAATTTCTGGGAAACTCTATATTTAATCACCTTGTTTAGTCTTAGCCAAGTTGGCCAACAAAGTCGCTGCAGTCCCGCAGTTCTGTTTTTAAATTTATGTTCTGATTTCAATGCCAAAAAACCCATTACCACCCGCTCGGAGGCCTTTGCCGTGCTTAGCATCTGTGTTCATGTCAAATCGCATCAATTTACGAGATAGAGATTGGCATAACAGCTTCCGGAACAGTGGACCAGAAAGATCAGACCAGACCGAAAATAAAAAAGTGCAAGCCCCCAAAAATAAATGCAAGCGACGATCTAAATGGTCAAAATGCAAATGCAAAACCAAATCTGAGCCAATCGAGCGTGGCCAGCAAAGGGGGGACCTTCAAAATGTGACGTTTGATTTAGATTTAATTACATGGCAACTTTTCGACTCTCCTGCTATTTTTTTTTCTATTTGCTGGGTTGGTGGGTTTGCCAAAAAAAATTGTGGCCAAAATAAATAGCCAAGAAGGAGCCAAAAACCAAATGACACTTGGAGCAATTTATGCGCGAAATTACAGGCGAAAAGGCGTCCCCCGAGATGAATAAATAAATAAACAAACCGAGGAGGACAAACATCAAATAGAAGGAAAAGTTCTGGGGGTTGGGACAGGGAGACATTTTCTTACACATAAGTTATGCACTTTGCCAAAATATTTGCCAGCAAAGTGGCATCAATGAATTCGCCCCAAAGAGGATGCAGATTCTCTTATTTATTTGCCAAAAGGTAGAAATATTGTGGCTGTCAACGGCAACGAAAGAAGAAATTTTTACAGGGCACCTGGGATGGGGATGGTGCTGGGATGAGGAGGTCAAAGAAGGGGCGCAGTGGGTGTGGGCGTCGCGTGGCGTAGACTGCATGACGATTTTGTGGGTGCAATTTTTTTAAATGTTATTTTTATTTTATTATTTATTTTTGCATTCACATCAATTTAATTTGAATTCTGTGCAACTGGGCGCGTCAGCAAAAACCGAAGGTGGACACCTGCAAAATGAAAGGGGATGGACAGCTCTCCATGCCGCAGTCGTTGCACTGCCAATTCAATTGCCACTTTTTCACAATAAATTAATTAAATAATTAAAGCTCAAGTTCAGAGCTCTTTTGATGTCGAACGTCGAACGACGAAAGTCGAACATAGAACGTAGAACGAACTGCGGATATATAATAAATAGATTTGTCGAATGTGCGTGCACGGCAAGAAAAAAGATGATGTGCCATTTTCTACGCTTCATCTGTGGCATCCAAGGGCGGCTGGGGCACAAAGAAGATGCCACAAATAATGGCTGAATAAAAGACCAAATTGATGACAACCAGCAGGCCATGAAGGATGACAGACGAACGAGGTAATCGAAAGGCGTTAAAACAGCAAATCAGGTCTAAATTTTGAAAAAAAAGCTACTTAACATATACAAAGAATTATGAATATTAGCAAAATGCTCTTATTTTAAATGATCCAAAAAATATAAATCGAACCGATAAGTTTACAATAAATCCATTTTATTAGTCAACGTCTGCGGATCTGCTCAATTTGCATTTTACAATGGGTTTGGAATTCGTTCGGATATATATTATATAGTAGTCGTATATCCAAAATCCAGACCGGAGGTTTACAGCCAGTATTTGTTTGGGGGATTTTGCAAAATTCGCTGGCAAAGTGCACTAAATCAAATGGTCGTTCTCTGAGCGATTGAGATCATAATCAATGGGCGATGGGCCTGGTCAGGCCGGAGATGAGTAGATGAGTAGAATTGTGGGTAGATGTTCCGTTAAATGAATGAAAATTCCAGAGGGGATCGGGAATTGGGGTCTACTCAATTACAGAGAAACTTACAACAAATTGACGTCGATCGAGCTAAAATTTAGTGCTGATGTGTCTGGAATTTAATTAAAAACATTCGATGAAGATCTCGCAATTTATGAGTAGATCCCTTGATTCGTCATTAACCCTATGAAATGAGCTCATTTCCGTTGGCAGAAAATCATTTGACATTCGCAGGCGACTTCCTGCTTTTCGGCTTTAATTCGATTTGGCATTTGCATTTTACATTTTAATTTCATTCATTCATTGAAAATCGGTTCATTCAGTTGCGCTTGATTTTACGTTTTTGGCACTCTCAGCATGTGAAATGGTAATTAATGCCAGGCTGGGGCATTAATGGGTTAAGGCGATCCGGAGGGGGAATGTGTAATAGAGGAGGATGTGTGTGCGTTGCGGTGGCCAAGTGGCCACTTTGTCTCAAGCTGTGCTGGCTCCACAGTCGGTGGTTGCATCAACACAACATTGCTCATACGCCCCGTGCAACCGTAACACATCGTGATTATCTTTTGCACAAAATTTGGCACACTTTATGAGTAGATGAGTCCGAACGAGGCAGTAGCAACAAACACCCCCAACTGCCACTACCAGTAAAAGCAAAAGCAACTTAATAATTATGTTCAACTAACGAGCAGACAAAACTCGGCCAATTGCCAAAAGCCAATGCAGATGAGTTGATTATGGCCAAAAGAACAAATAAAACACAAAAGTCAGAGTCTCTGACACAATTCACTCGACATTAACGAGATTCTCGGTGTCCGTGTGTCTCTAGAGAAAGTTCACCTTGTTTCGCTTAGATTTGTGGTTCACGTTCAAGTTTCCCCCAAAGTAGCTAGTTGTGCCTGCAAATCTTTTAATTAAAAGTCATGCCATTTGTTTATTTTGTTAATTTGTCGCTTTCCCCCTCTTGTCACATTGACGAATGTCTTCAGTCTTCACTCTTTAGTCTCTAGACTGTTGGCTGCATCATTATTAAATCGGATGACGAAACAAAAGAACGAGAACGGGCCAAAAGACATGGGTCAAGTTGGAGGACAGTTGAACAGGTAGAGCAGGGCCAGACCATGATGTCTGTCAAAAAATTGTCGAGCAGGAGCCGCACCAGGAATATATTGTTGTCATCTTGTGTTTCGTAAGGAAAATAGGCTGATGAGGTGGACCAAGATTTGAAAAAATACGGAAATCATTTCAAACTGAAGTCTGTCTATAGGAGTCTCTATACAATTATTACCTCATATCGAAATATTTCTCCAGCCATTAAATGCCGCTAAAGTGCAAAGCCCAAAGGAATCCTTTGCCAACTGCCTGTTCAATTCCCTCTCCTCACAACCTCGATTCACCGTGATTAAGCACAGTTTAGCCATCCTGACATGAACATGACCATGTCCGTGGAAAGGTGATCATTCCCTAAGCCCGGCTACGCCTATTTGAGCCATAATTAAGTTAAACGTTGTCGCAATTTGCGCACCTCTTGGCTGGGAGATTGATGTCGCCTTTGTTGGTTGGCGTTTGGTTTAGAGAAGTCACAGGCACTTAAGGCTAAAGTTGAAGTCGTGCCCTGCCCACTGGCACCGAGGGAGGCGGAGGCTTGTTAACGGAATGACAAAGCCAGGCTAGCAAAACGCTCGTAGTAAATATGCCTGAATTATTAGTCGACGTTTTTGTCGCGCCAATTGGACATGGACATGCCTGGGAAACTGCTCAAAAAAAGTTCAGTCTTTAGGCCTCTGGAAAGGCTTGAACAAAAGGAACTTTTTGAATAATTCCGGTCAATGCGTATTACCTGAGAACCGCATACAATATATATCAAATTAGTTAAGTCTTTTGATGATAGTTGGGGTATAGATTATTATTGGCCAGGAAATACCCATCGCAGTGGGACATTTTGTTCTTTCAATGAATTCTTGAAAATTGTGCAAGTGGATCCCCCACACAATTTGATAAAATATTAGAAAAATTATGTAGGCTAAGGTTTAGGTTCAAATTAATAGAGGACCAATAAGAATCTGATAAAAAATCGGATAATTATCAAATGCTTCTCAGGGGATTAATTTATTTAAATTGCAGAAGCATTTTGAGGATATGCCGAATACCAAAGTGTGGCGCCTGAGCGTGGCCAACACGCTAATATGTTAATTGTCAAATGACAAACACTCCGCCTCCGTTCGTGCCCCAAAAAAGGTGCCAAAAAGCAGCAGGCGACGCCCCCACACGAAGCCGCACCCAGCAGATCAGTTCCAAACTTCTCGTCATGTCAACACCTTTTCGGTGTTTCTTATTTGTTTATTTGCTGGTGTGTTTCTGTATTATTATTTAAATTTTTTTCTCTGCTGCCAGTAGCTGTGGCCGTGGCTGTGGCTGTGGCTGGGGGAACCTAATCGATTGTCAATGCTGCCGCCCACATCAAACGGCGAGATCGTCTCTTTCGAAAAATTCGTGTGCACAAGAGATCAGCACTTGCGCTGAGGCATTCTGTGGACAAATATTTGAACGCGTAAATGAAACTGACCAGCCACAACAGCACTTGACTTGGCCCAGTCGAAAACCAGCGGGCCAGCTCAGAAAAATAACAGAAAAAAAAACACAGAAAAAGCAGAGAGGCAGTTTCAGTCTGGCAGCCTGGCAGCCTGGCGACCAATCCAATGGCCATTCATTCACTTGTCAACGCTTTGTTTAAATACTTTGCAACTCGCTTGTTGACAAGTGGTTTAAGTCGTTGATTTGTTTGCACTGACCACACGGAGGAGGGGCAGGTGGCAAGTGGCAGGTGGCAGCTGGCAGGAGTATGTGCAACCTGAACAGGCAACTCACAAAAATAAGTCCATCAAATGAAAATTCACATTTGCATACAAAAGCCTGATGAAGGGAAAACAAAACAGTCAAAGGTGAATGTTTAATAAAAATAGTTTGAACTAAGTTTATCAATGAAAAGCATTTGTTTCATTAAAAAATTATTTGTATTATATATAGAAATAATTTCTAAACGCTTTCCAACTTTCACAGTTTATTTCTGGCATTAATTTCGCTAATAAGATATAAACTATACTTTCTTTAGTATCCATCAGGTTTTTTGGGGCTCCGAAAGGAAACAAATAAGAACATTTAAATATATTACAGATCTTTTAATCAGGATGTTTGGTATGGGCTGGTATGGGAAAGTTATAACACTTGTCCTTTTTTTGGAGGCTACCAAAGAATAAACCCAAAACGGACACTTTGATCAATGCCAAAGTACCGGAGAAAGAGAAAGATACATTTGGGGTGATAGAGAGGGAAAGCAGTCACTGAAAATCCATTGAGGCCTATAACGACACCCATACCAGAGCAAACAAAAAAACGAAAACACACAGATACTGGGAGTTGGTTGTGTGAAAGCAAAATAAAGATACGTTGGCAAGTGTGGCCTCAAACTGGATGGATGCACTGTGAAAAAATTGGTTCAATCAATCATAAATAATAGTTAAGCTATTTTAAAAGTCAAGACAAAATATCAATATATTAAATATAATAAAATCGGAAATATTATTTTAAATTAGACAATAATTTTTTCAAGTATTCAAACACTTCTAATATTTGCCAACTTCTCCAAACATTTTGTGAACGAAAATAGACTTCAAAGCATTGTATATATTTCCTTTCGGTGTATTTTGGGAATGGGATGGGATGGGTTGAGGGATCTGCGAGACCTGAAGTTGCTGGCTGCCTCCTTGTTTGAAGTTTGCCGACAATCTCGCTGCCAACGTTGCCGCTTGCGTCGCTGCCGCAGCCGCTGTCGCTGCCAAGCAAACTTCAGTTCAACTTCAAAAACCAAAAAGTGTCGAACGATCGGTTGCTCCACTCTCTGTGCGGCTATTTTCCGCTTAACAAAAATCTCCTTATTTTTTGTGTGATCTTCTGGCTTGTTGCTTGTTGCTATTTGTGTTTGTTGTTGTGGTGGCAACTTGTGCGGTTGAAAGGTGTTTGAGTTCTTTAGATCTCTCCAGTCATCAACGCAACGCAGCCCAGACGTCATCATCATCAAAGCAGCAGCACACCAAGAGGAACCAAGAGCAACATCTAGGGTAACAGCAGCAACATCCACAGAGGATAGCAATAAAGATCGCTCGAAGATCGCCGATGAAGATGATCATTTTGATTTGAACTTCAATTGTTTTCACTTTGTCTATCATTCCAAAGTTTTGTGTTTGGCGGCCTTTGGAGTTAATATTTTTGTTAAGCACTTGTGCGTGCCTGTGTTTGGCTCTATTTGTTATTTAGGTTTTTCATTTTGTAGCTATTAAGTTGTCATAATCTCGTTGAGTTCCCAAGAGTGTGTGCATTGTATATTTATATATACTTGTATATGTTTTGGGCACCGCCAGGTGGCAAGGCAACCCAGGTGGGCATCGATAATGGGAATCTGAAGCGATTCAAGTGCTTTATCTACTGCGGCTGGAAAGTGGGACTTTTGAGAAATTTGGGCCACTGGATTGGGTTATATGAATTGGGTTAAATACGAGGGGAGAGTCCAGGAATTCAGGATTAAGATGTGGTGGTTGATGTTCCAATTTCAGAGAAACAAACCCATTCATAATCTGACAAAATCAAATGGGAAACAACATTCTCAATCATAGGTTTCCCACAGTTTTGCCCCAAAGGCCTCTTTCATCTATTGCTGAAATTACGAAAAACCTACTAAATTCTAAATTCTATATCTGAGACAACAAATCGAAACCACATATCATCGCAGTTATTAGCATATTTGTCGGCTTAACTTCCACTTATGAGTGGATGGCGCCATCGATGGCGTAAATCATTTTACGCACAAGTTCATTTAAAATTGGTCTTATTTATTTATTTATTTATGCTGCTTAGCTGAGAACTGTCTGCGTTTATTTGCCTAGAATGCCAAAAGTGCAGAAAACCAGAATGAAAACAACAACATCCAAAATTTGAACTCAATTTTTTGTGCAATTTTTTGTGTGTTTTCGACTGCGAGCTCGTTTTTTGCCAATGCGGCGTATACGTAATGTCGACGTTGAAGAGGTCCTCATCCACCGTTTATTGTTTCAGTATCGAGGCAAAAAAAAAAAAGAAGGAAAAGAAAAAATGATCAATAAAATTTCACTCATACACACCCAGATTTTGCAATTTTCCCAATCGATGCAATTTTCATTTTCATTTTGAATGCCATTTGCCGGCTGCTGTTGCAGCGTTAAAATTTAATTTAGGTGGAAAATTAATAATTACCCAACAATGTGGGTGCAGTTGAGCATACATATATCCGTGTGTATACCAATATATACTATAGTATGTATATATTCCAATACGGATATTGGTATCTCGGCTCTCGGCGTATGTGTCAGCATTCGGCCACTGGAAATTATTTCTGAGGGTAGTGCTGCTGCCTGCCTTTTTGCCTTTGGCGCTGATTTATGTTTTTCCATTTCAGATTTATGACTTTTTAATAGCTCAATTGTTGTTGCTGTTGCGCTAGGTTTTTTCACATTGCACATTCGCGTGAAATTTACTTTGGCTGTTCGTGAACTTTGCGCCGATTTTCAGTTGTGTGTGGAAAGTGTTTCTCGTATGGTTTATGCTCGAGATCAGGGTAAATAACGCATTTAATAGGGCCTGCTGTTGCTTTACTCTCTCAAGCACTGATTGATCGATTTGTCCATCATCTATAGCTTCCAAACGAATAGCGATTGGTATTTCTATTTTGCAGAAATCCATAAAAAGTGAGTGGAGCTCTCCGTTGAGTCAGTCTAAAAATAAAAGTATTCATGGCCAAACTTCAGGGCACTTCAAAAATTATTCATCGATGACACAGTGAGCTGATATTTGCGAAATGCCTTTGGGGTCTTCAAGACAAACCCTTACAGGAAAACAAAAAGTTGGTCATCGATACTCGAAAATGGTTGTGACGCTTTCGGTAAAACCATGACTATAGCCTCTAGGTGTGTCTACTTGGCTAAATATATTAGTAATACCTTTTTCAAAATCATTACAATATGAACAAACTCAAAATTTCCTATTTGACTAAATATGTTTTTGTAACTGCAGGGCCGAGGGCACCAACATCCTTCTCGATCCCAATCTAATGTGCAAAAAGACACGTCGCCTGCGCGGCAAGTTGGCCGAAATCTGCCGCCAAGACTCGGCCCTCTTGAAAGAGATCATCATAAATGGCATCAACCTGGGCTTCCGCGAATGCGAATTTCAATTCCGCAACCGCCGCTGGAACTGCACTGTTCTACGCAAGAGTATGAGGAAAATTTTAATGCGAGGTAAGTAGGTTTTTCTATACCGAAAGCTAGTGGGTTTTGCGATCTCTTTATTATGCAGGCTCAGCCCCTGTCGACAATTTCTGAGTCACAATGGACGGGGGGAAACCAGAAAACTGAAGATGGTATCGCGTTTTAGCTGCCTAATTACAACTCATCGTTGCACGCCCCTTTACTTTATTTTTTTGGCTGTCATGGACAAGGCTTTACAGACCGCACCATCCATCAAGTTGCATAATAAAAATGCAGCGACCCGCGCTGATGAATAGCGCCTGAAATGAGCCTACAAAGCTGTCAATTTTAATAAATTATTGCACAGGAAAACGGGCTGACTGGCTGGTTGGCAGTTGGTATCTCCTTGATCCTCGATCTCAGCACTTAATGACAACAATGCGCAAACAAAACACATACCAAATTGTGTGTGTGCCATAAATTCCACGGGCGTAACCACCGAAATTCTTCCTTGGCCGGATTAAAGGCTCGCCCTGTCAACCTGTCAGCGAAAATAAAATAAGTCCGCCGAAGAAGAAGTCCCTCTCTTGTAACACTACACATTTTGGGGTGGCTCAAGACATATCACCTGTCGCTCTGAAAAGAATAACTAAGGCTATATGACCGATCCGAGCTGCTTATGTATGCAAATTAAGACCCTGGCGATTACAATTGCGATTCGGATTTTGATTTCGCTTTCATTAAACGTGACTGGGTGTTGGGTTTTCTGATTTGCATAGACTGTTGTGGCGATCGTCGTCGATTGGTGTGATCGCTAATCGAACAAGCTATAAATCATTTTGTCGCCGGCTCTGACAAATTAAAATCAATCAGGCGACGCGTGCTGACAGGGCTAATGATTGAAGATTGATTGAGGGGGTAATTGGTTAGTTATTAATAAATTAGTTAGAGACTCTGTAAAAAGTTAGATAAGAAAATCATAGGAACTATATCTTCCTTTTTCCTGACTTCTAGACTCCCGGGAAACGGGTTTCGTTAACGCCGTAACAGCTGCCGGAGTGACCTACGCTGTGACCAAGGCCTGTACCATGGGTACGTTGGTGGAATGCTCCTGTGACAAGGCTCACATGCGGCGCAACGGTGGACAGTTCCAGATGGTCACCGCGGAAACAGCAGGAGCAGCCCTGGACCGCCAACAACAGGCCTCTATGTTGCGTCAACAGCTGCCCTTGTCCTTGAATCGCGAAAACAGTAACAGTAGCAACACCAGCATAACGGAAGTAGGTCCTTTGGCAGGACGACGCAACAATGGACGGAATGGAAGGAGGCCGGGAGGAAGGAAAGGCCGTCGCAAATTTTGGGACAACATCAAGTTTCCGGAGGGGGAGTGGGAGTGGGGTGGATGCAGTGACAATGTTAACTTTGGCCTCCGGCACTCCAGAGTGTTTCTTGATGCCAAACAAAGGCAAAGGCGCAGCGACTTGGGAACGCTGGTCAAGTTGCACAATAATAATGCAGGCAGATTGGTGAGTAAAAATAATAATAGCCAGTAATAATCGAAGAGAAATATGTTAGCCCCTAACATCCGTAACAACAAAATATCTTCGAATATCCTTGCAGGCCATTCGGGATGCCATGCGACTGGAGTGCAAGTGCCACGGCCTCTCCGGCTCCTGCACCGTGAAAACCTGCTGGCTGAAGATGCCTCCCTTCCGGGAGGTGGCCGCCCGTCTGCGGGATCGCTACGACAGTGCCCGGAAGGTGACGCTACGGAACGATGGCGACAGTTTTATGCCGGAAAACCCACACGCGAGGCCGCCGAACAAGTACCAGCTGGTGTATGCCGACGAATCGCCCGACTTTTGCGCACCCAATTCCAAGACCGGAGCCCTTGGCACCCAGGATCGGGAGTGCAACGCCACCAGCACCGGATCCGATAGCTGTGACCGCCTGTGCTGCAATCGGGGGCACCGCCATCGGACCGTCGAGGAGCAGACCAACTGCAAATGCGTCTTCAAGTGGTGTTGCGAGGTGACGTGCGAGAAGTGTCTGGAGCATCGGGAGGTCAACACCTGCCTGTGAACCCTCGCCCATTTGCCATTATCATTTGTATTATTATTTTTTTTATTTAATTCGGTTTAGTCAGGAACAGAATTTTGAAAGCTTTCCATTTCGCGTGATAGAAAAACATACACAAACACACACCCATATACAGAAAACATTTGGCTGCTTAAGTATTATTATTTTAATTATAACTAACAGTATCTCTAATAATTTAGTTAGTTGTAAATAAAAATAAACTTTAATCCGTGTAAGCTTTGTAAATAGTTGTAATAAAAACTAAATTAAAAACGATATAAAGACTATAAGATACCGGATATTAGGTACTCTTCGAAAGTAAGCAAGCAAGTAAGTATTGATTCAACTTTAGCAATTTTCAGCCAACAAATTGAATTTTAAACAACAAAGATTATCTAAAAAAATTCAATACTGAACGGAAATGTATTTCAAATCGATTCGCCCATTGATTGAAATCTGCATAAATGATTAAACGTAAATTAATGAAGACAACAAGACAGCAGTCTGGTAGAAACAAGTTTCCCAGTTTCATTCAAGTGTATCCATCTATTATTTTGGACATAGTCATTCCGTTGACTTTCCCATAAATTAAGACAATTTTATTGTTGTCGACACGAGATAGAAATCAATAGAAATTTGCCTAAACAGCAAAAACTAAACAATAGATAAATGCAAAACGCATTTTGAACAGAATGAAAATTGATTTGCCCATTGTGCATAAATAACGATCGATCTTGGGATGAATAAATTAAGAAATCAAAACGATATATCACTAAATGCATGTAATTAAATGAATATCATATAGTTTTGAATTTTTTGATGTTAGTTCGTGAGCAACGGAAGCAAAATATATCCATTATAATGACCAGATATCAGCATATTTAAATCAAAAAAGAAAGAAAAGAGTATCAAAAAAGGTGTTACCAGGTGATGGACAAGTTGAATTTTGAAGGAAAGTTTTTGTTCCTATGCCTTGACTTTTGTTAACATTTATAGAAACGCATGAAACCCAAAAGTCTTATCCACCTTTAAGACCAAATTCCAAACCATTTGCCTACTTGGCTCTGATTGGAGATTCTCTTATTTGGTTTATTATTTTGGGGCTGCCGAGAAGACAAGCCCATCCCGGCGATAAGATACTTCTTTTGAAGCCACAGCAGCTCTCCAACAGCAACAACTAATTAACAATCGCATTCATTTTATTTATCGTACAAATGCAAACCGCTTGACTTCCAAAAAAAACCAAAAACTGTATCTGCATGCATTTATAAAGCCTCTGATGTGGATACGGGATTGGGGATTGGGAACTGGGGATTGGGCTCAAGATCGGGATTCGGATTGGAATCTTCTTCGCGGCTGCTGCTGCTTCGGCTGCTGCTTCTTTGGTTCACTTGACTGAACAAAATGTATGGCCAGGCGAGATATATGTGCCCTGGGATATCATCGCTTCTTCGTCGTTGTTTTTCCAGATTCCAGTGGCTTTATCTTGGGCGCGTTAATGAGATTTGCTTGTATCTGAAGCCATTCGGTAGATGCGTATCAGTGGATTTCAATTAATTGTGGCGACGCTTATTAGTCATCCATCTAACAAACTAAACACGCGGCTGGCCTGGCGCTACCTTCAACCTGGCTATATCCTCCTCCTCCAACTCCACCAACTCCTCCCGCTCCTCCTCCTATTTTTTCTAGAGTGCCATTGACCTCGGCCTGACCTTGGCTTATGTGCGTTTGGTGGAAGATATTCCAAGGGGGAACCCTCCTTATTTGCTTTTCTTCTTTCTGGTGCGAGTATGTTAATAAAAATGCATTTTTATGCTGCCCATACACGGGAAAAAACTAGTAGAAGCATTTTTTTATTTAATAAGAAACCATAAGGCTTCTAATTAATATCTTTTCTAAGCTTACAAAAATGTTTTGATTAAGCCTTTGATTGTGGCCTTAAAAACATGTCCTTTCAAAGCCCCATAACTTTTTCCCGCCGTGTATTTAGTTTTCCCTAGAAAGCGGCTTAGTTCCTTTCAAGTGGCGCTTAAAATGGCGCCCTCATATCAATCTGATATATAAGCAATACCCCATATTCATATACATACATATAAATTCTCGTATATAGACACCAACTAATGGCTTAATTTGGAGGTGTACATATCAATGATCAACAGCGGGAATCATTTTAGCCAAATTGCAGTTCTTGGCCAGTTTTTCTCAAAAAGAGAACCACCAGCAGCAGTGGCAGTGGCTGGAGGAAGAACAACAAAAATCGACAGACGGGGCGCTACAACAACAATAAAGAAGAACAACTATTAAGACCGCTTGAACGCCTGTCCGGGATCCAAAACGACAGCAACAACAACAAACAGCAACGAAAAACTACAGAAACAAAACCTGAAACATGAAATTCCTGCGTAATTTGTAAGGAAAGGCGTGAAGAACACCAACGAAGGCAACACCTTAATTAATGTTATTAAAATGGAACGAACGACCGACCGACCGACCCATTGGACCTGCAACCTGGAACCTGCAGCCTGGAACCTGGAACCTGGAGAACCCTGGACCTCTCGAAAACCCTGAGAAGGCTCAAAATCACACACACATTCACAAAAAACGACAACCCGAAGAATTGGAAACGGAGAAGGCAAAGCGTAAAAGAATGTGGCAAAAAACCGTAGAAGGCAAGGAAGGGAAAAGCAAAAGGCTCAGATGGTCCAAAACCCTTTCCTCCTTGAGGTTCTTTGGTCAATTTCTCTTGGCCATGGTTTTGGGATCGAAATGTGGTTAATATTTTAGTTTTTGGTTTTAAATATAATCAAGTATAGTCATTCAATAATATAAAATAACTTCAAATGCTATTTCTTAATACCTTAAATATTTGTAATTAGTACTACAACAATATTTTAAACGTCTTTTTTATAGAGATCCGAACATTATTGCAAGAAAGTGGCTTTTTTTATTGGAAATATAATCAGAAAATGGAAAAGTATGAACTAAAGAATATTTTGTTTACCTTATTAAGCAATTAGTTTAAATAATTTGGGTTCAATTGAAATAATTGATTCGATTGGAATATTCTCAAAAAAGTAACTTTTTTAAAATAAGGAATAATTTCTATATAAGACCCAATGGTAACTAAAAATCCTGCATAACCCTACACAGTTTTGCAAAGACCTCTCAAGAAAAGTTCCCAGACGCCAAGATAGAATTCATTTCCACCATCTGCTGATCGGACACGCTCCATAACCAAGCCGTAGGACGCCTCCAGAGTCCGAGAGCTGATGGTGTCAATTGTGGTTGGGTTCCCAGCCCTCTAAGACGTTAAAGCAGATTTATCATTGGACACTCTAGAGCGCTGACTACTTGACATATTCATTAAATTTGCCACATTGTTGCCGGCAAAAGAACGCCAGACAAAGGAGACGGTGGTGCTCATCATTTTGACACCTTAATGCGGTAATTAGGGTTTTTTTTCTGTTGGTTGGTTGTTGTTTGGTTGCCTTTTGCGAAGTCAGCGGAAGATCCTTAAAAGCCGATGATCGTGAGCAAATATTAACACAGATCGGATCGGGATCGTCTTTGGGCAGATGGATGGGCAACGCCCTGAACTCCTCCAACCTTTAACGGTTTACGGCGAATTGGCTTAAATTATTTAAAGATTACAGCCTCCAAGCGGGAGGCTGCATAAGCCACAACAACAAAAAATTAAAACGAAGACCAGGCCAAAAAGATCATCACTCCGAACATTCGTGAATCCTTTTTTCGGGTGTGAAGATTATGACACAGCAGAAAAAAGACAGGCTGCTGGGAAACGAAAGTCCCTACCAGCAATTAATTTCAAATTTTTTTCCATCAGGGCAGCTGGTTCCCGAGGTGATCCAAGGAAATTGCAGACAAATTAAGATAAATGAATTGTTTAATTGTTGCATGTGGCGCAGGACTTTGTGGATCTTCATCCAGCTAATTTGACTTGTAATGCGAACGATGAGTGAAGGAATTAACCTCGAGCCTCGAGGTGATGCTATAAAGTCAAGAAAGAAAATGTAAAGGGTTTACGGTTTTGGTGGAATTATGAAATACAAAATTTTGGACAAATTGATATACGTTTTTGATTAAATTTATGAACTCTCAAATGAAATATTGTTTTCTAAATAGATTTGGAACAGGCTCGATTGTGGCTCGATAAGTTGTTAAAATATTGATTTTGTTAAGGTTTTACAATAAAAAAAAATCCATATTTTTTTAGTATTCTCTGACCAAAGTATCCGTTAAAAAAAATTCAATCAATTTTGAGTATTTTACGAGTCCCTTGAATGTCATTAGTTAGGCATTAACACCCGGTTCATATAACTCGAAAGGCAAAAGAATCATCAATCAAAGTCCTGATGTCTAAATAATGCAACACAAAAACGTTGCGCCTTTTGTGGTGGATTATTGTGGCTGGACTTTTAGCTCCGGTCACAAAGGACTACCGCACTAATTAATACCAGCCCATCAGCCAGATTCCGATCCGTTCGTGCCCCAAACGCCCCAGAGTTTGAGCCACACACAAGGCTCACGATCGCCATCTTCATCACCGAACTCCAACTCCAGCTCCAGCTCGAGCTCCATCTCCAACTCAATCTCCATCTAAGCTAAATAAAGTTATTAAGCCTTGAAGCCAACAGGGAAATGTTGCAGTGCCAAAAAATAAAAAAAAGGACAAGTTTTTAAATACACAAAAAAAAGAGTGGAAACAAAAGGAAGACCAAGTGACTGGACTGAGAAAGGAAAGGCCCAAAACGCAGCATGTGTTAAAATTATATAGAGAGTGCGTGTGCGGACCGTACGAGTGGACCCCCCTAATGGCGACTTCTTCGACTTGGACTGAATCTTAAATTTAGTTCCCCCCTTCTGCCATCGCAGAGTTAATAAAAAACACATAATTGCGTATGTTTTGGGGGTCTCTTCCTTTTGGTTTCCCTCCACGTATAACCATATAGTCGTATATATATGAGTCCCCCGCCATATCCTCATCGGCCGATCAAGTGCGAAGTTCTGCGCAAACTCCAAGCGCCTGTGAAAATATGATTTTTGTTGCCATTTCGTGTTTTGCCACTTTGGAGGTCTTCATCATTTTTTCATCGTTGCTCTCGGTTATTGTTGTTGCTGCTGCATGTTGTATGTTGCTGGTTGCTGGTTGCCGTGTTTGTGTTGATCTTGGTTTTTTGTGTTTCCATAAAACTGACCCCATGGGCAGTGAAATTAAGTTGATTTTTAATGCAGTCATGGTGGGTAGTCAAGCCAGGTGGGACTCTCTTTCGATCCTTGTTTTTTCCTTAGTTCCTATCTCTTTTTTTTGATTTACATTAATGCAATCGCTAAGTTATGTCCAGAGCAATATATTTTTTGTTTTCAAAAATAATTCCTTGAAATTTTCATACATCTTATAAAAGCTTTTCATTCCAAAAAATGTGTATTTCATAAAGACATCACTCATTACAAAAACACATAATAAAATTAATTGCCCTTCCTTTTAGCCAATCACTAAGCCCCAAACTACTTCCGTCCGAACTCCTCCTTGTCCATTACTCTAATTTTTTTTAATGGACTCCCCGGTACACGTAGTGCCCCTTCTATAACGTCGCCATAATAAATTTAAACTTGTCTACACCTATTTTTACAAACATTTAAAAATTATTACACAGTCTTTTTCATGATGGCCGGGATGTGGGGACCCCATGATGTGGCCTGCCCATTGCCTGGGCCTGATGACCTTAAATTAAATGTGCAGCACATGAATTATGTAAGCTGTTTAATAAAGTGATTCCATTTGCATGCAAGAGCCCCGCACGCATGCGCAGCGGGAAGTCCGGACTCCGGACCCGACAGTCCCGATCTGGAACCAGAGGCTTAAGCTGGACCCTGGTCTTCAACAACTTACTCAGTATACAGCAAGAAACATGATATAAGTATATATTTTTGGATTTTTTAAAAATATAATGAAACCTTAGCTTAAACAGAAATTAATTAAAGTTACTAAACAAACGATATTTGATTGATAGTATTCCCCTTGTTACTAGCCTTTTTTCTCAGTGCTAACTGGACCCTGTAGCATTAAGTTTGAAGGCAGTGGAGCTTGGGAGATCTGGAGAATTGGAGAATCGGAGTTGGGGAATTCACTGAGCTGGACTTCGCGCAGCGCGCGCTGATTGTCGCTTAATAAAAATGGTTATTGTCTTTTACTGGGTTTTATTTTTTTATTCTCATTCTTCTCGCAGATGGAGCGGAAAGAGGAGTCTACAGGATGGGGCAGGAGAATCTCTGTAGATTGGCCAGTCGGCTATTTATGTGTGGCTTTTGTAAGAATTATTAATGTAAATCTTTCATAATTTTCATAAGCAGTGCGCGTGCGCAGTTCTCAAGGAAAAAAAGGGTTAAATTAAGTTTAACATTTTGAACGGAAAATACGTGGCACACTTAATTGAATGGGGAAACTAAGTACCTTATTTTCCATTTATAGATGTTTAATTTCGCATTTTAATCGAGAATAGTCTGATTTATGATGCTATCTGGCAACATCCTTTGGGGTTAAAGCTTTAAAGCTTTTTTGGGGCAATCCCCCTTGAAAACTTTAAGCTCCCAAAGCTCTGGGGTCATTCAGAGTTCATTTTGTGTTAGGCTCCACCCACACAGGGCGTTCATTTTGTTGGGGCACCACAGACATGCGCAGTGGATTCATGGGGGTTGTATGGTCGGAATGGTTTGGATGCACCAGCCGTTCCGTTCGCCAGCCGGCAAACAAAATGAAGTTCCCAGGATGGAACTTCGTGCCATGCCCGAAAGATCGAAAGACGGAAAAATGACAGCAGCAAATCAAAGTCAGAGGCAACGAGTTTAGCCGCCATCTGGCCAAATGTTTTCCTTTTTTTTTTGTCTTTCTCTGAACCTCCAATGAGAATGCATCTGCAAATTCCTTGTATCCTCTTCGTTTTTTATTGTTTTCCTATTCAGGTTTTTGACCAACTGTTGCTGCAACTTGTTGGATGACGAATGCAGTCAGCTTTCAGCGCCACATCAACGTCATAAACAACAATGGAGATCCCGACGAGGTCTTTGCCCATTCCGAACCTTCATCTTCGGGTAGGTAGGTGCCCTCCAATATCATCCAACCATCCATCCATCCAACTCCACCAGGTCCTACTCCACTCCATTCCATTCTTTTTCATTTCGAACCACTTCTTCTGGTTGGTTGGCAGTCACTAAAGAGCCAAGATGGCCGCTGGATGGCCAGCGAGTCGAGTGCTATGCACTTGAACTTTCATTTTGATGATGATGACGATGACCACAACGATGATGTGAATGAGCTGCTCTGGCCTGCTTTGCCTGCTTTGAAAGCCAAGGTTCAAGGGCTGCACAAAACCTAAGAAGCGAAAGCCGAGTTTCAAATTTAACTCTGAATATAAAACACTTTTAATTTTAACTGAAATATGTCATATGTTATTATATTTAGATTATAGTTTAGATAATGATTAACATTATTAGAAAATGTAATGAAATGTTTTGAGCTCTACTAAATATTTTAACAATAAACTTACATCCATGATAGGATTATACGTTTAAAAAAGAGTAATTGTTTATTAGGAAAACATCTATTTGTGGTACGGAAGATTTTCCCAGCAATTTTAGAACTGTTCCATCTACACCATAATTTTTAATGTTTATTAATTAACAAACTCTAAACTTAAAAGGAAATGTTTAAGACTAAATAAAGAATATATTCGAATCCATCCCTGGACAATCTTAGGACTCTTTCTCGTTGGGAAGTTGTGTGCGTGCTGCGGTTTGTAAACCACTTGAAACAATTTTTAATTGTAATTTGCGCAAAGCAACGCCTTCCCGCTTACCGCCCCCTTTTTGGCTCCTTGGTTGCTAAACTTGACATGAGGCAGGGGCGGCACACAGCCCTCTCCGTAGAAATGGGGGGCGGCCCAAGGAACAGACTTCGGAAGCTTCGGTTGCATAGTTGAGAGCCAAAACATTGCTGGGATGCCAGTCGCGGCTACGACGACGAGATGCTGCCAGGAATTTTCATAGAAAGGCGCTCCCGGTATGCAGACGCGAACTAAGCTAACTTTGTGTGAGTCCTCCCCCTTCCTTGGAAACAGGGACACCCCTCTTTTGGCTGGGCGGGATTTTGTAGGTGGGCCGGCGCACCACGATGGGATATCGACTGTTTAAATTTTGGGACGACAACGCACAACGTGCAATTAAAATTGAAAAATTTTCCCACACATCTGCACCCAAAAAAAAAATAAAAATGGTAAATAAAAAAAAAAAGGAGGAAGAAGAAAAGAGGGGACAGGTGGAGGTGAAGCCCTGCACTGATTTCTTTTTCATGTCAGGGCAATGCAAACTGTGTGTGCACTGATTGGAGGCCAGCGGAATTTTTCCCATACGATCAAGAGACGAGACCCCAAAAACCCGGGAACCCAATAAGCCCCAAACCCAAGCTCGAACCCGAACCCAAACCCTCTTTACCTTGTGCCACTTTGGCCCCAAGAATTCCGCAAGTTATGTTCGCAATGTCGCCCGATTTTGCCAAAAGGGTGGAGAGAGGTTGCTGTATCCAAAAAAAAAACCCAGATGCAGAAGCAGAAGCTCCTCTTGAAATTACTTCGATTAATTTTCACTTAATTTTTATTTTTATTTCTTACTTCCACCGAAAGAGATATTTCTTCGATGCGAAAATTTGCGTCATTTTGTCAGATGTTTGTCAGGATTTATGAACGCGCCATCATTTCAAGTTAATTAAAATCAACCAATCGAGGTGCAGCTCGAAAAAACCAACAAAACCCAACCGAAAATTAACTAAATTATGGCTGGTCTTTGGACCGGGGTTTGGGTAACCCTGGGCAACATCATTATGATGAATTTTTCGATGGATTTTTTCCATTTTAATGAGCGAAAATTGTTTTGAACTTTGGCGAGGGCTCACCTGCAGCCAAATATTTCCAATCAAAGAAAATTTGGGGAAACTTTCAAGGGAAAGTAATTTTAGATTGGGACTAGTATTTAACTAAATTCAATTCAATTCAATTCAATTCCCACCGAATTAGCATTTTTATCTGGTCTTATCATAACGCTACAAACTCATTACGAAAATATTTCCCTACAACTCTTTTTGTTTCGAAAATTTAATAAGAAAGCCACCCCTTGCTGACATTGGTATTCCATCAACACTTGCCCAGCATGTTAATATCTGTGAAATTGATCTGATTGTAATTTAAACATAATGCTTATGTCCTAACCCCTCTAACTCTGCTCGTTGTTCTGCTGGAATCCCTTACAGTTCACCGAGCATTGCCAAAAACAATGATTCTACCCTCCTTTCTCTTGAAGGGCTCTGTGTCCTGTCTGGTTGGATGTTAATCCTTTCGGTAATTTATGCGCCCCTCTAACCAAAAAAAAAAAAGGAAGAGAAATAGCTGCCACTTACCAAACTAATCATCAGGCTGATTCCAGCCTTGCTCCTGTTTTCCGAATCCCATCCTGATCACGTCACGTGTCCTCTTCGCTGTCGTTATTGTCGTCGTGGTTGTATTGTTTATTGTGACAATTCTTGTCAGCGCTCCAAGCAAATGTCAACGGCACATTGATGGATGTTCCTCCTCTGCCGGAGGCGAAGCCACTGCCCAGACCAGAACCAGAACCACATCCAGAGCTACTGATCCCATCCGATCCGTTCCGTTTCATTCCATTCAGCCAGGTGATGGTGATTCATGGCAGTTGTATGCGGCAGAGGTACATTTGACCATCAAATCCCTTGTTGTTTTTGTGGCTTTTTTGGTTTTGTGGTTTCGGTTTTGAGTGCCTGCTAAAATGGCAGGAGTTGGGAGTTGGCTTCAAATGAGATGCAATCCATGAGGCTGTTACCGGATAATTTTTAATGAGCTTTAACATTAACATTGTTTCCAATCATGTCGGAAAGGAATTTTCATTCAAAAGCTGCAACGAGTTACTTTATATATTTAAATTGATTTAAAATAGAAATAAACATTAATAACGCAACAATTTATTAAACAAAAGCTTTAAGATAGACAAACACGTATTGCTTTAATTGCCATAATTAAATTGAATTTGACGAGCAATTTGTGATGGTCAAGATCAATCAATTATTATCTGTCAGTTATTGAAAATGGCCTTAAAACAAAATAGCCAATGAGCTTTAATTACTTTAAACTCTAGAGACTTCCTCCACATTGGCATAACATATTCCACTGAAAAGCAGCTGGCAACAAGTGTCCCTGGGCCTGCCTCGTAGAAAATCCCTTTGAAGGGTAACAAGTAGCGAGTGAAAAGTCAAAGAGGGTTAAGTTCACACACACACATGCCCATATTAATGCTTAAAATGAAAATAAAAGAAAAGCCGCCAGTCTAAACGACCCATATTTTGCCCCCAAAAACCCCTTGAACTAACTAAGGAAGCAGACGCGAATCAATTGCCTGAGCCTTTGTTTTTTACCGCCTCGAGTACATAAATTAGCATATTTCAAAGGCAAACAACAACAGCAACAAAGGAACGAAATTGCAATAATTGGAGTCCTTGACAGGACAACAATGAGAAGAGAAAAGATGGTGGGGCAGAAGCCGACACTGCACCAGTTTCACTTTTGTTGTTAACCCTTTGATGTTCAGCAGAAGTGGCACTCGGTCGTGTGTCCTTGCCACAACAACAAAAACACCCAGTCTGGCTGTTTAATAAGTCTTTAAAGACCAGACTGTCTGTCAGTCAGGTGTTAAAAATCTTAAATCAATAGTAACACTCTTTTAATATGAAAAAAAACTAAACATATAAATGAATTAATCCATTTAGAATGCCTATCCCAATGTGTTAATTGGTCCGCAAATCAAGGATAGCACAAGGACATACTCTCGCATGCGATAAATGCAACCAGAATGAGCAGCCCTGCCTCAATATACATCCTGCATCCTTTGATGTATTTGCTTACTTTCGCCAGCCAGTCGCTGCTGAGCCAGAAATCAGGATTCACCCTCTAACAGAAAGGCACGCGCACATTCCACATCCCTTTCCCTATTCGAAGTCCACTCTTCCCATGAATACGTAATTCCCAGGATAACACGCACAGGACACGGCCAGGACGAAGACGACAACGGCGACGAGCCCAACCGACGATGTCGATGCCGATAACAACGAAGCCATCCATCCAGCCAGCCTCCGTTTCAAATATTTCAATTTTAATTTGCATTTAGAGGCTGACGAGCTCGGCTCTCGTCTCATAGTCGCTCTACTCGCTCCGCTGGCAGGACGTTCGTGTCCTGTGTCTTCCGTGCAATAAAGTCAAAGGATACAAAACATAGTTTACATTTTTGGTACACAATTATCCAAATATAATCTTGTATAAAAAAATAAAAAACTAAATTAATAAAAAGAGAAAAACAAGACTAAAAAACTTTAAAAGTTTTTAAATTATCAATGTGGGAATAATTTATAGAGCAAAATCCAACAAATAAAAAAACCAAAGATTTAATACGAAAAACAGAAAGTCAAATATCAGAAGATATGCAAAACAGCTCTTAAATAGAATAACCTTTCATCCATTAAATAAGCAAAAATTAGGTTTGGACAACAAAAGTCCAATAAAATTCAATTATCTTAAACATTAAAAAAAACCCTTAAAAACAAACTATAATCGCCATTACGAACTGGATTGCCACACACAAAGCCATTAACCTCCTAACAAAAACCGCAAATCGAATCAAAGTACGAAAAGCCACCCAGGAACAGAAGCAAGATGGAAAAAACGAGGAAAGCACTCAAGCAAAACCTAAAAGAATCCAAAACTTGTATTACAGACCAATCGGACAAGCCCAGTCTCCTCTCGGTACCAAGCCAAAAGCGATTGTAATAGAAAAATAACAAGAAATACAAAAACCTACGAATATAACGACAAACATCGCGAGAAAATGAATTTCGCTGGCCAGTAGCCGGAGAGTCGGGCTCAAAGTTAAAAGTCAAAGACAAAGCCGATCGTGTAAAGGCAATGGCCTGTTGAAAAATTAAATCGAATCTGGAAAAATATAATTGATAAATTCATTAAAGGGACTATGTGAAAAACTATTTAATTGATTTCTATAATTGTGATGAAAAAGTGAAAAAGCATTAAACTAAATAGTATTCTGTAGAGAAAGTTTACAAAAATTTTATAGACACTTAAAAATCCCGGATTTTACTTCGTTTTTCAAAAAAAACTTATATAAACCTAAAGCCAACGTTTTACAATTGCATAAAAGTTAAAATATTAAAAATTTTTATGGTTCATGAATAATTGAATTAAATTTTATCTTCTCTTCCCTTGTTAACCTTTTTCCAAATCAATCTTATTATTATTGATATTGATGATTACATTGATATCAATGAAATTATTTAAAAATCCCATAGAATAAATTTACTTTATCGGTGTTTTATTTTATTATTAAGAGAAGAAATCCATAAAGAAACAAAATTATAAGTAATGACAGTCGGGAATCAATAATTCAAAATTTTCCATCAAAAATATAGCCAATTGAATAAAATGAAAACTTAAGAAACCCTTTGAGAAGGCCAAAGAAAAACCAGTCAAGATAATTCAAATGTGCCCTACAAAATGTTTCGCGATGCTTGGCCTCAGCAAACGAATGAAACCGCAACCAAAACGACAAGAGTGCCAAGTGATAAATTGATTAACGAAAATGCTTTACAATTAAACACTGGGCTCCAATTGTATGAAAATTTATGCAAATCAAAGCCGAGCGATGACTGCGTGGCAAGCAACAGCAACAGAAACATCAAAAGGCCACAAGCAGCAGCAACACCAAAAGCAAAAAGGAACAGGAAGCAGCCACATCAACAACACACCAGCAACATCGCACCATTGCAATTTGCATTTAATTGTTGTAATTATCTTGGCCTGTTGCACACGTTGGTAGGTATTTCTCCCCTTTTTACCATTTCTATCCGCAGGAATAAGACAAAATCCATCAGCAAATGCTTTTGGGGAGCAAAACTCTCAACTGGAAATGGCTTGTCAACAAATTAACTTCCAGCTACGAGCTCATTACGCCGTGTTATATGACTGTTGTTGCTGTTGGCGAGTTAATTAATTAAACGACAAGCAGCAACAACTGCCGGGTTAATGTTGCTGCTGTTCTGTCGCAGCAACAACAGATTAATCAATTCTCCCCCTTAAGAGGGCGAGAGAAACTGCTGTCAGGCGGAGGTGTTGGCATAATTAATATTGATCTAGTGATAGCATTTTGGGAATTAAGCTAACCTAATTGTGTCTGATTAACATAAGATTGCTGCGGTTGTGGGAAGTACTTAAATATATTTAAATTTTGTTGAATATTTATGATCAGAACTTTGTTGAATACTTTCTGAATGATCTCAACAATTTGCACAATCTAATCTTATAAAAAATAAACTCAAAAAAGTAAGAACTCCCAACAAAAGAAAAACGTACAGCTCTGCAAATAATTTTTGCAAACAAAAATGGCAACTTACATGTTAGCCACAGACCATGCCGCAAACGCCATTTTTTCTTGCCACAAATAAAATTGCGAACAGCTTCCGTGGCCGCCCCCCATTCTCAGTGGATGGTTGGACATGGATGTGGATCTCCATCTGATCGGAATCGGATCCCCAAGTCGCTGAACCATGGAGCCTACACACAATTGAGCCGATTTCAATTGCAGGGTGGTCTCTGGTACTCAAGTTTTATAATGCGCCTGGGTCGCTTGTCAATCCAAGTCTCCTGGTTAGGCTCTACATTTTCCTCAGTACTCGGTGTAATGGAAAGGTGGAGCAGGGTGCTGGAAGCTGGGTCCGGAGATCTGGGAGCTGGGTTGGCTGCATTACCTCGCCTGGTCTGACTGGTTGCCTCGCCTAGTAGTTGCAGCTTGTTAATCTTGTTGTCATACCCTGGAAGAAGGTCCTTTAAGTTTACAACCGAATTTGTACCTGTAAAAAGATCAAATTAAAAATTTTTAGTTTGACTTGATTTTGTGAAAAAGGAAGGAAAGGAATGGAACTTCCTGCTAACGCACATAAGAACTTCATTGTATTGTACATCATTTAAAATGTAATCTTGGCACAATAAATGACCCTTAATTCAGGGTATTCCATTGGTCGAATCGCAGAGATACAGCTCCATTTTTTGTGCCGTTCCATGGGGTTGTCAACATACTTTTTGCTCTGCTTGTTGAGACTGCAGCGGTGCAACGACAATGTTGCAACTTGCTGCCTGAAGTGCAGCCTGCAATTCGCTGGCGTTCTCGTTCTCCTTCTCGTGGCTGTTATTCTAGTAACTGTTGTTGTTGTTGCTGTTGCCATCCTTGTAGTTGCAACATCATAATTGCAACGCATAATGAGGCACACATACACACACACATGCACAGGCTATGTGCGCCACAATTGGCGACGTTTGAAATGCAAATGAATTGTCAAGCTGCCACGCCTCTGGCTCGAAAATTCTACAGTTAGCAGCTTAATTGGGTACAACACCCACACGGACTCACACACGCACCTGTACGGGAGAGTCTCCGTTGATGCACCAGCATTCGCCAGGATTTCACACGTTCAAGTGTCCTTCAGTAGCCTGGTGGAGCACCTGAAGGTAAAAAATGTATGAGCCAAAAAGCTGCCACTTTGCAGTCGCTTCCGCCAGCTAGCATAATTCCATTTCAAGTTAATCAATGCTCAGTATACTTATTCTTCTAAGTTTATTGCATTAAATTGTTGAATTGCACAAAGTTTTAACTTTCACGAGTCAAAAACTAGACGATATGGACGAAATAAAAATAGAAATGAATGAAGTTGGTTGCGATTAGCCTTTAAAAGAACCTTACATCACTATTTATCGTTCAACTGTCACAAAGGTCTAGAAATAATCGACATTCGGAATGTCCCTTTAAAAAGAGAATCTTTAAACCAATAACCAATTTTTTTGGTATTTTATTTTTTATTTGTTTATTGAAATATTTGAAACATTTTCTTTCAAATCATATTGTGTCGCATTTATTAAAATTTCAAAACTCCTATTTAAAACGCCGCATAAAAAACTCTTTCTATTTTGGTTTTGCAAGCGTTTAAATATTCCAAATATATGCGATAATTAAATTTAATTGCCTTTAAATCGCTGAAGGGGTATGGAAATGAAATACTTCAGACTTAAAGCCTGGCACTGACAATGACTGGATCACCCTGTACGGACGACGGATTGGATCAAAGGCATTCCTAGCTGTTGCTGTGGTCTCCCAAACTCACGGGCCCCCTTCCCATGGAGAAGGAAACTGTTCAGGAATGTCTCCCCGGCTGAAATGCTTCAATCTTTGGCTATCCGGCAATCCGTCTGTTTCTGTATCTGCATCTGTATGTGGGAAACATTGTTTTGGCCTAACTGGCTTAGCTTAGCTGGCTAGCTGAATAACAAAGATTGCGAATTTATATTGTAGTAGTTCGGTGAAGGCAAAAATCCTTGATTTATGCATGGGCTACTGTTTGACAGACCAGACAAAAAACCAAAAAAAATTATAAACAAAAATAAAGCAAGGGAAAAAATAACTAAGACTACCGCGGGCGGCGCCTATTAAAGCCTCAATCTTTTTATGGCATTTCAATAGAACTCGAGGTCCGAACGGCAAAAAGCGTGAGAAAGGACTGCAGTTATGAAAATCAAAATCGAAATTAAATTTAGAGCTGGCTTTTGCCGGCTTTTATCTTGGGCCCAACACTTCGTTTTATTTTTGTATCTGAGCCTGATAAGCAAACGTCTTGGCTCCTTTGGCAAAGGAACAGAGATCGATAAATTTTATAAGCGAATCAATTGCAGTGCTATCGCATCGCGTGAAATACGCAAACGAGGAATCTTGGGAACGTATTCGAAATCATGACTCAGCGTCCCGGGCAGTTTTTTGGGCACTGAAAAATAATTCAGCGATTTCTGAGGAAATTTTACAAACACCTATGAAGATTGAAATAAGATAATGGCTAACAATAATTTAGAGAATAATGCCAACTTTATCCAAAGAAATAATTTAAATGATCTCTTTATTTATATTAAATCTTTTTTTTCCCAAGTGTATCGATCTTTCTCTCTTCGCGTTTTCTTATCAGTTTTATTGAAGTCGGCAAATGGCATCGGCAATGGTAACTAAAAGCCATATGCTTTATAAAGCTGTTAACAAAATGTGCATCAGTTTAAATTCTTTATCTGGCGAGATGTCTGGACCGCATTGCATATTCGCATTCGTATCGCAGAAACGTCAGCCAATTAAAATGCATTTTGCCCAAGAAGATATTCGAGTTCTTTTCAAGGCTCTTCACCTTTGTTATTTAGCCTCTTGTTTGATTTTTGTATTTACCTTCACGGATATTCAGTTTTGTCTTGCTTTGATTGGTAAATTATGATAAGTATGCAATAAATAAAGAATAGAAATAAATAAATAACCAATTACGAAAGTATATTATTAGTAAATTAACCCCATGACCATCATCATTTCCTCAGAACATTCGTATCTCGTATTTTTGTTGCAAATTCAACATTTAAAGCTGCAAATTTTTGTAAATTATACGAACCTGCTGTGCGAATCTGCCATCTGGCCAAGATCTGGTTGGCCAAATCAACGGCTGCAGTTACGCCGGAACGCGAGTGGCATACAAATGATGCGCAATACCGATCAGGATCTCTAAATCTTCACTTTGCAGCCAGAGGACGTGTGTGAAAATGGCACGTTTCTACATTTGTGGTAGATACTGCTGCTTTTTTCCATTCGTTTTTCTTACACGCGACGTGCCACAATTAACCCCAACCGACGCATCGGGGGCTAAGTCATAAGGGGGTCTGAGCATTAAGAAAATATATATTTACCAACAAACTGAGAGCAGCAGACGCCAGCAGACGGCAGACAGCAGACAGCAGGGCATCACGTATACGCCCGGTATTCCTCACTGCGTGTCGTAGATCAACGCGATTTCGTCGCGATTCCAAAGCGATGCAATGTCCGATGTGGCAACAACTTCAGTTTAAAGCAAAAGCTTCGTCAGATGAAGTTGTTCAACGTCAACTGACACTCACTCTTACATACAAAAATCAAAATAAAAATAAAAACTGAAAACTGAAAACCACAAGACAAAAAAAAAACTTGTATCTGTATCTGGGACTGAAGATCTGAACACCTCGGCTCAACTTAATTCAACTTAGCTGACCTTGAATACCACGGCCTGATCTTAAATGGGTTCAATCGGGAGCGCAATGTTAACCTGCTTTATACAAAAATTATTTCTATTTTATAATTTCCGTATTTATAAGCTAATGATAGCAAATCTCATAAAAATCTCCTCTAAAAGTTATAAAAATCAAAATACTAATAAAAATCTCATCTAAAAGTTATAAAAATCAAAATACTCAAAGGTTTAACTAGCGCCAAATCTAAAACAGAATATCTTTTGGACTTCGCCAAAAACCCAATGATTCATCGCACAAAAATCCAGCCACCAAGATTTATGTCAATCTAAGTAAAAAAAAATTATATTTAGCTACCGTCTGAGCCAACTTCGCAGCGGGTATCTAGATTAAATCTCAGCTCAAATAAAAGCTAATTTAATTTCACATCTGGGGAAACGAAAACAAAATGAAATTTAATTAGATTTACTCTTGTTTTTTAGGTTTCGCCTGCGGTTTTGTTTCAGCAACTCAAGGTTAATTACGGTTTTTGGATTGTTAAAGATTTTAATGCTTGCCGTAATAAAAGCTCCACTTTATTTGAATTTAAGTTCTCAGAGTCTAGATAAATGATTACCATCGAAAAATGTTCCCCTTGCTTTTAGATAACATTAACCCATATATATTAAATTTTTGGTGTTATTTTTTAGTCTCCATGGCTTGCCGGATGGCCGTGCCACTTGCCGTTCAGTGCCAGGTCTGACAAAGGACCAAGTGGAGCTCTGCTACAAGGCCAGTGATGTGACGGCAGCAGCTCTCGAAGGACTCGACATGGCCATACGTGAATGTCAAATACAGGTTAGTTAATTTTTTTCACATCAAATAGAAAGTAATAGTGTTTAGTACCATACCAACCTGTGAGACCATTAAAATTCCCCCATTTTCCACCAATTTCCATCAACAGTTTCAATGGCACCGCTGGAACTGTTCATCGCTGAGCACAAAGAGCCGGAATCCGCATGCCTCCAGTCTGCTGAAGAAAGGTGAGTTGCCTCTTTCCCAGAGACAGAGAGAGATTCCCTGGCCCCTGGCAGGGGTTCAGGTTGCCGAACAGAAGATCAGAGGTAGCTGCAGTCGTGGCCCAAAGCCATTAAGCTGACACTAAAATGTGCAGTAAGCGTGGCTCAGCTTTCACGCAAACAAAATCGCTTTATGACCGGCTCCAGTCGCCAACTGTCAACGAGTTTTGCGGTTCACAAAGGCAGGAGGTTGGGGTTTCCACAGGAAGGGGGCTGGGGCTAGGGGGTCTAGGGGGCAGAACATTGCCGGCCCACACGCAAACCGCTAGCCATAGAGTCTAATTAAAATTGTCCAGAGAGGAGACGTTTGGTCAAGCAGACAATGTCCGAGGCTATTAACCGTCGCATTATTAGACGCGACATGGCAAAAAAAAGCCACAGCAGCAAGACAAGCCCAGCTTCTAATGTCTTAGACACTACAGAAAATTACGTGGCATTGGTAATATTTATCATTCAAAATAAATAAAATACCATATCTTAGAGCACTGTCAAAACAGGACGGTAATGGCCAAGTGTGAAAAGTATTTTATACATTTAAAAAATGATGAAAAAATTACTGGTTTAATGTTAAATATTTTTTCCAAGTGCAACTCAACGATACTGAACTAGATCAAATTTCCGTATCTCCAGCTAAGAGTGTCGATGGGACCTTGTTCTGAGAGATGTGGGACCCACCGTTTTGTCACAGCTCGGTGCATCTAAAAAACTAAACAGCAAATTAAATAAAAACTGGCGGCTAGACGAACTTTGACTTTGATATCCTAATCTGTGTGTGGGGCATTGTATTACCCATGCGGCGTGTGCCTCTCTCGTATTAGATGGATGGATAGATCGCACACAGTCCCCCGGATCCGCAGGTCCACACCCGGTAAAATGATGAAAGGCGTACCGCATTCTAAGCCGCTTTTGTTTGCTGGCCAACAAGTAGCGGTAACTCTGATCACAGGCGCCGATATTTCTGCAAAAAGTGGAAAGCTTCTTATTTTCCCGCCGACTACTGTTATGAGTCATGTTAGTAATCGGATTCAGATAAAATTATTGGGGCGGTAAATTCAAATTTCGCCCTAACTATAGCCCTCGGAACTTTCAAAATTAGCGGTTCCAAATCATTGACATTTAGTGTTGTGGTATTTCCAATTTCTGTAACCCAGCAGGCCCTGTGCGTTCTGTTAAAAAGTGGGGTCCGATTAGTATAAAAGGCGAGCGATTCCTCAGAGTTATTTAGTTTCGTTTCAAGCCTCGAGTTGGAGGTCCTCATATAAATTAAATTTTTTCATTTAAAGTTTTTGAAATATTTTTTATTTTTGCAATCGTTCTCGTGCACATCTACACATTGTGGTCTTATTTTCTTTTTTTTATTTTATTATTTAATTTTGTCACTGCCAATCAATGGACCTTCAGCTGGAGATAGATTCCTAGCCCCGGAATTTTATTTATTTTATATTCGGTTCTAAGATTGTTCTTGCCTCTCCTTTTCTATTATAATTATTTTCATTCATTTTTTCATTTACAAATTTTACTTGAGAATTAAACCATGGCCCCTATTCTGGACCTGTGCATATCCTTCAGCCTGTTTGGATTTTTTTTATTAATTATTATCATTTTTATATTGATTTTAATAACGTAAATCTCCATGGAACCTATTCTGGACCTGTTCTTGTCCTACCCCTCTCAAATTCATTAACCTTTCATGACTACAAAGTTACAACAGCTTTCCTTCATGCTCTTCGCAGTCAGTGGTTTTTATTTTATTTTTTTCTATTAATTATTTAATTTTGTTAGTGCCAGTCAAAGAACCTTGGAAGAGCTTGGAATAAGATTTTATTTTTAATTCCCAATTGCATTTTCTCATTCTCGTACATATCCACGTATACACATTGTGGTCTTATTTTCTTTATTTCTTTTCATTTAATTATTTAATTTTGTCAGTGCCAATCAATGGACCTTCAGCTGGAGATAGATTCCTAGCCCCGAAACTTTATTTATTTTTTTTGGATCAAACTACATACACATTGTGGTCTTATTTTCTTAATTTTTTTCATTTAATTATTTAACTATTTAATTTTGTCAGTGCCAATCAATGGACCTTCAGCTGGAGATAGATTCCTAGCCCCGGAATTTTATTTATTTTATATTCGGTTCTAAGATTGTTCTTGCCTCTCCTTTTCTATTATAATTATTTTCATTAATTTTTTTATTTATAAATTTTACTTGAGAATTAAACCATGGCCCCTATTCTGGACCTGTGCATATCCTGCAGCCTGTTTGGATTTTTTTTTTTATTTATTATCATTTTTATATTGATTTTATTAATGTAAACATCCATGGGACCTATTCTGGACTTTTTCTTCTCCAACCCCTCTCAAATTCATTAATCTTTCATGACTACAAAGTTACTCCAGCTTTCGTTGATGCTCTTCGCAGGCAGTGGTTTTTATTTTATTTTTATTTTTCTATTAATTATTTAATTTTGTCACTGCCAATCAAAGAACCTTGGAAGAGCTTGGAATAAGATTTTATTTTTATTTCCCGATGACCTGTTCTTGTCTTACCCCTCTCAGATTGTGGTCTTATTTTCTTTATTTCTTTTCATTTAATTATTTAATTTTGTCAGTGCCAATCAATGGACCTTCAGCTGGAGATAGATTCCTAGCCCCGAAATTTTTATTTATTTTTTGCATTAAATTACATACACTTTGTGATCTTATTTTCTTTTAATTATTTAATTTTGTCAGTGCCAATCAATGGACCTTCAGCTGGAGATAGATTCCTAGCCCCGAAACTTTATTTATTTTTTTTGGATCAAATTGCATACACATTGTGGTCTTATTTTCTTAATTTGTTTCATTTAATTATATAACTATTTAATTTTGTCAGTGCCAATCAATGGACCTTCAGCTGGAGATAGATTCCTAGCCCCGAAATTTTATTTATTTTATATTCGGTTCTAAGATTGTTCTTGCCTCTCCTTTTCTATTATAATTATTTTCATTAATTTTTTTATTTATAAATTTTACTTGAGAATTAAACCATGGCCCCTATTCTGGACCTGTGCATATCCTGCAGCCTGTTTGGATTTTTTTTTTTATTTATTATCATTTTTATATTGATTTTATTAACGTAAACATCCATGGGACCTATTCTGGACTTTTTCTTCTCCTACCCCTCTCAAATTCATTAATCTTTCATGACTACAAAGTTACTCCAGCTTTCGTTGATGCTCTTCGCAGGCAGTGGTTTTTATTTTATTTTTATTTTTCTATTAATTATTTAATTTTGTCACTGCCAATCAAAGAACCTTGGAAGAGCTTGGAATAAGATTTTATTTTTAATTCCCGATGACCTGTTCTTGTCTTACCCCTCTCAGATTGTGGTCTTATTTTCTTTATTTCTTTTCATTTAATTATTTAATTTTGTCAGTGCCAATCAATGGACCTTCAGCTAGAGATAGATTCCTAGCCCCGAAATTTTTATTTATTTTTTGCATTAAATTACATACACTTTGTGATCTTATTTTCTTTTAATTATTTAATTTTGTCAGTGCCAATCAATGGACCTTCAGCTGGAGATAGGTTCCGAGCCCCGGAATTTTATTTATTTTATATTCGGTTCTAAGATTGTTCTTGCCTCTCCTTTTCTATTATAATTATTTTCATTAATTTTTTCATTTACAAATTTTACTTGAAAATTAAACCATGGCCCCTATTCTGGACCTGTGCATATCCTTCAGCGTGTTTGGATTTTTTTTTTTTTTATTAATTATCATATTTATATTAATATTATATTGATTTTATTAACGTAAACCTCCATGGAACCTATTCTGGACCTGTTCTTGTCCTCCCCCTTTCAGATTCAGTAATCTTTCATAACTACAAAATTATCCTTAACCCACGACTTGAAAACCCTCATTTTTCTTTCCTATTTTCATTTTTATTTTCATTAATAATTATTTTTTATTTAGTCCTGTTCTTGCCCATAATTTCCTTAATCTTCAACGATTTGCTGGAAAAGGCCGAAAATTAAACAATGGATATTCACACAAAATGGCGACCTGGTGACATGGCGGCATGCAAACGATATAAAGCGAAAGATATTGGAAAGATTTCTCACAAATTCCAATGCGACAAGAAACGACAGCAACAATACAGTAGCTCTTGACTAAAATGGAAGGCAATGGGCTTATTCCAGGCTTTAGTCTGGCCCTCGTCTTTCGAACGACGTAATTTATTTGCATTCGTCGTATAAATTATATTGTAAGCAAACCACTTCATTCAATTTCAATTTAAAAAATTGTTATCTCCGGTGACGGATGCTGCCGCATCCACTGACATCGAACAGCCAAGACAAACGAATACCTTTTGGTGAGGAGACGACAGGACAGGACAGGACAGGACAGGAAAGGAAAGAAGCTGGCAGTCCTGGGAATGGACCCTGGATTTCGACATGCATGTGGATGTGGAGCTGGACAGAGTCCCTACACTGTCAATTTTGTCAATGCCTGATGTGATTATCTGCATAGTTCTTATTTTTGATTCCATCAAATTGTTTTAAATTTTCCGTTTATTTACTGCAAGTTTTTATGTAAAAAGTAGCTGAATTTGATTTTAACATAAATTCTTAAAAAAATGTATTTTCTATTTTTTTTTAGGGAATCTAGAAATTGAGTATTTGGAATTCAAAACAAAAATTGCAAATGGAAAAAGGCGAAAATAAAAATGAGAACACTCTTCCCAAACCAAATCATTCCATTACAGCAATTTTTGTGCATATTATTTGCATTCGGTGGTACGAAAGCGGATCGAGGCAAATGCCAAAATGGCATTAAAACGGTCTAAAGTTAACAACATTGCCGAAAAGACAATGCCGAACCATAAATCTCCAAATGCATGCCACACCAGAGCGGTGCAGCAGCAGCAGCAACATTAAGCAGCACTTCCAAGTAACTCTCGACTAGCCTTCAGCCAATATGGTAAACCCAAGCTTATGTCACTGACATGTCTGAGGATCGTACGTCTGTCCGTCTGTCCGCCTCTACATTTGTCCGTTAGTCCCTCTGTCCGTTTGTCAACCCGGGCCCGTTCGTGCGTCCATTAAATAAGGAAGGAACTGCACATAACGAGAGTCAATATTGACAGGCCAACAGCAAAGCGAAGACGACTTATAAGGGCAGAAAGGCAGCCACAGAGTCAGGGATCCGATCGGATCGGATCGGATCCGATCGATTCGATGAACGGACAAGTGGACAAATGGACACCGGACACTGGACACTGGCCCTCTCAAGCGATCCAAGCGAAACGAAACAAATCAAGTTGCCCGATCGCCCAGCCTTTTCCACTCCGCACAATGACTGACAATCGAAACGAAACTAAACGAATCGACGCATGGACAGGTCAACTATTTTGCATACATCTACTATAACTTATGGAACTCGTCGATCGTTGATCGTTGATCGTTGCAGATCGCTGATATTGGATTGGGTTTGCTTGCCACTGCCACTGCCACTGCTGCTTTTGCTTTTGCTGCTACCATGCATTATTGTCAATCAAGTGGAGCGAGAGAGGAGGCTCCAAAGGCTCCAATCATAAAAGTAGTAAAAGGATTAACTACACTAAAAAATTAACTATAAATAAAATGTTTTTTTAACCATTTTATCTATTTTGTTACGTCCTTTCGACTTCCTTTTCTTGATTGACATAGTTTTAAACGTAGATCTGAGAAAATAGAAAGGTCAGCCTCCATGTCAAGAACTGTTTCGAAAGTTGTTACCATAATTTTGGAAATAGGATTTTTTGAGTGTGTCCTAGCGGATGGACCTTCATCTCTGGGATTCGTTTTTCGATGCTCTTCTCCCATAATTCTCCTTTTTTTCTCTCCGTTCATGTGACAACAAGCGAGCGACGTATGTCGCAAACAATTACTTGGGATTGCAACACACGAGAAAAGAGACAGGAGACAGGGGCTTGGAGTTGGGAGTTTTTGGGAAGCTGTGTAGATTGGGTATTCAGACCAAAGCCGCGATCGAGACAGGTCGCCAGTGCAGCAGGCACCACTTTGTGGCCAATTTATGCAAGAGAAATCGGGAGATCAAGCGGCCCCAAGGCATTGTCAAATGTAACTGTTGCCAATGATGTGATTTGGATTTGCAAATGGCCTGGGACGAAGCAAACAAAGCGTGCATAAATCAAGTCCGCGATCGCCGCTCACCGATCAGCGATCACCGATCGCTTCCAAGGGGGAGTGGCAGCTGGAATTTAAGTCGATATCGGAGTGTGGGGGCTACTGTTCGCTGATGCCTTGATTGATGGCGTCTTAATCGTCAATCAAATGCGCGCTACACACACAATTTCCCATTGCACTTGCAATGCAATCGATCGATGGAAGGATGGACGAATGGACGGATGGATGACCGATCTGTACGACAACTTGTCACAACATTGACATTTGCATTCGTGCGCATCCTGAGTGACGGACTGGCCTTCTTGACTGACTGATTGCTTGACAGCAACCCGAATTGAATTGAAATCGAATTGGAGAGGAGTAGCCAATACCAAAAGGCTAACCCGGAATGATGCAAGCCTGTCACATTGACATATGTACTGTCGCCCGATTTGGTTTTTTTTTTGTATGCAAAGTGGCGCTGACCATTTGCATGTCAATCGCTGACAAATGTTGCCAACTTTGGGCCACTCACGGCCATGTCGGCCATGATTAACGTCAACATTTTTGACAGCCATTTGACAGCTGCCAGCGCTCCAAAAGGCATTTCAAATAATACACTTTGGTGCTTACATTTTTATAATTTTAGTGAGAACGTTCTCACGATTTGAGCTACATTACAGCTCCAATTTACTGTTAATATATAAGATTATTTAAAGTTAAGTTTTTATCCACCTTCCTAATATTGAAAGCACTTGGATTTTTATATTTTTTCAAGTGCAAGCTTGGGTGGGTGTTAACCAGGATCATTAAACTTGCTTTTGTATCAATACTCTGGCTACTTTGGCGATCTTGTCAAAGCTGAAAAGCCGCACAAATGGAATTCCCAGGGCGCTTGCTGCTTTTTCGAATGCAGCGTTAAAAATAACACCGCATAAATTGCAATAGTGGCCAATGATTCCCAGAGGGGCGAGCTCTGGCCTGTTCTTTGCCATTCCAATACATCCAATATTTATTTATTTATTTACCTTTTGCTTTTGCCATTTTAGGGTATCGGGAGAGCGCATTCGCTTTTGCCATTTCGGCCGCCGGGGTGGCACACAGTGTGGCCCGGGCTTGCAGCCAAGGCCGTTTGATGTCCTGCGGCTGCGACCCGACAATCAATCGGAAAACCCTCAACAAGAACCTTCGCCAGTCGCTGGACAAGGAGAAGAAACAGTTTCTCCAGTACTTGGAGACAAACCAGATTCTCACGCCGGAGGAGGAGAAGAAATACGAGCGCTCCAAAATCGCCAGCCGTTGGAAGTGGGGTGGCTGTTCCCACAACATGGACTTTGGTGTGGAATACTCCAAGCTCTTCCTCGATTGTCGCGAGAAAGCGGGTGATATTCAATCCAAGATCAATCTGCACAACAATCATGCAGGCAGAATGGTGAATTCTTTAGGTTTATTGCCAATAAAATACTAAAACATAAAACTCTCATTTTAGGCCGTTTCCAACAACATGGAGTTTCGTTGCAAATGCCATGGCATGTCCGGCAGTTGCCAGCTTAAAACCTGCTGGAAATCCGCCCCCGACTTTCACATTGTGGGCAAGGTCCTGAAGCACCAATTCCGCAAGGCCATTCTGGTGGATCAATCAAATCTGGGCAATGGGGAGCCCGTCGTAGTTTTGAAACGAGCTCGCAACAAGAAATCCAATGGCGGCAGTAGCTCGGGATCCTCGTCACAAGACATGGACACAGTGGACGCCACTGGGGCACTAGATATCAGTGGATCTGTGGACTTGGAGGTGCGGCGCCACGAGGATATGGGCGGGGAGCGTGGGCCAAGGCAACCGAGTGCCGATAAAAACGCTGCCAGGATGGCCCGCAAGCTGGAGACGTCCTTGTTCTATTACCAGCGATCGCCGAACTTTTGCGAGCGGGATTTAGGAGCTGATATACAGGGTTAGTAAATCCATACTTATATAATAATTTATTTATTTTCTTTTGAAAAACTACCAACTTAGCATTATGACATTTCTTTCCTATTAAGATATTTTGTGCAACTAATTAAAAATGATTTACCGATACGATACCGCGCGATAAATACATCTCTAATAAATAAATCAAAAATGCAAATTAACAGCAGCAAAAAATAAAAACGATTTTTAAACGAGCTACCCAAACATGCCACATAATTCACGAAAAAATATGCAACCCACTGACAAGGCACAGCAGCTCGATTTTGGTTTGGATCGGATTGGATCAGCTTAAATCCAACTTGGATTGTTAAGTCCAGAGAAGGGTTCAAGAAATTCAGGAGGGGATTCTAAAAAACATCTTAATCAAATAATGCTAAGAAAAAGACAGATTTGAAAATAGGAGCGTGGTGGTACGAGACCTAAAAATAATAAAAAAATTCGAAATTTATCAAAATATTGGCAACATTTTTCCTACCAATTACCCACTGTTTTGAGGCGCCTCTGTTATTTTATATCGGCCTAAACTGAGAGGCACGTCCACAATCAACGTCGCCGTCCAACTGCCACTTGCAATTTTCGTTAGCCATTTTGCTGTTGACACATTTGCAAATTATCAAAAGCGTTGCTGATGCTGTTGCCGCTAAGCCCGGGTCCGGCAACAATTTAAAAGTGTTAATTACGACGCAAATTTATAATTAATCGTTGGCTTTGTGGAATGGATTGAACTGGCTAGCTGGCTGGTTGGCTGGCTGGCCAGCCCATCGGGCGTTTTGATTCATGTGCCCGTGTCCGGTGTCGTGTCTAGGCAAATGATGGCAATTAACGTTGGCAATTATCGCCGGCCAAACAATTATGATACTTTGTTTATGCTTTAGTTTAATAGTTTATTTATGGTCTTTTAATAGCCGACAGGCCACGCGTGTCCTCCATTGAAGGAGATTAGATGCGATTTTGGCCAAGTTTGCCTTTTATGATGGCTTCATTTTATATTCGATAATAGTTTGTGTTTTACGATTAAAAATATTTAAACTTGCTGCAGAATGAATGGGAAATACAAAATATATTATAATCTTAAAAGGGATTTATTTAGATTTACAAACAATTACATCTTTCAAATCTCTCCCTAGGCACCGTGGGTCGGAAGTGCAACCGGAACACCACGACCAGCGACGGCTGCGCCTCCCTCTGCTGTGGGCGTGGTCATAGCCAAATAATTGAAAGACGGGCAGAGCGGTGTCACTGTAAATTTCAATGGTGCTGTAGTGTGGAGTGCGAGGAGTGCCACGTGGAGGAGTGGATCAGTGTGTGCAATTGAGAAATCCCCAGGGTATCCCCCACCAGGAACCCCAAAAAATAACCAACAATGGAAAATAATGGAAAAAGCACAAGAAGCCAGAGTGAGAGAAAGCCTCAACAATGCGCATAAGAAAAGACTTCTTCAATCTAAACGAATAACAAGACAAAACTTTACACAAACGCACACAAAAATCAGTATTAAAATCGACAGAAATTCATAAAAGTGTGTAAATGCAAGGCTTAGTTTAACAATCTCCAATCATTTTTGGATATGAATATATATATATAGTGAATATATATGAATGTATGAAATATATTTTGTAAATACGAATAATAAGATGCATAATTAGTCTGTCAATCAGCTGACTTTCATTCGGGTTAGCAGTTTTCCTTTCACCAGAACGCTTTTTTTTCCACCTGTGTTATGTTTTGATCTGGCACGTGAATGTTGCCTCCGTTAATTGAATTAGCCTGGCTAAATAGTTGTCCAAGGTATATGGCCAGTACTGCTGCCCACTGAAGGGCTTCCTTCCTAGCCAGTGAAAAGCCGTCAATTGCATTTGGCCACCATTTAGTTGGCTTTCGGCAGCGGTACGAGCTGCATGCGTACGGTCGGTTCGGGAAGTTTTTAAAAAATATTTTTAAAAAGTGGATAGTTTGGTGAACAGAATAGAACCCCTTAAACACAAAGGTTCATACTCAAGGATTATAAAGTTTGTGGCTAAAGAGAAACAAAAATTTATCGCTAATTGGGCTACTACCTTTTGGACTATAATACATATCTCGTTTCTAAAACGTCCCTCAAAGCCTCGAAGGTCCTTTCCTTTTGGATTACACAACCTTATTTTAAAGTAACTTTTAAAACATTAAAATAAATATTGTTTTAAAAAATATATACCATTTAATTTAAGAGTTTTTTGTAAGAGTATCCTTTTAAAAATTACTTTCTTTACAAAGAAATAGCAAATGTTTTAAATTTCTCAGGCATTAGAAAGCCCGACTTTTTCTTCATATATTTTATGTCAACTAATAAAAACTCGATAGAAAGGACTTGCTTTACTTTCAAAATTTGTAAATCCTACAACAAACTAAAGATTATCAAATAACTTGAAACCATTAGTTGTCCCCTTTCGTAACCCAGAGAAACCCTCGTAATGCTATCACCTCTTTCTTATGTAAAAACCAAATGACTTCTAATGCGATTTGTTTAAAAGAAACGGTTAAATATCGACCGCGAATCTATTATATTTTTGAAGGAACATAGAACTGAGTCAGTATGTATTTACCGTACTCGCAATTGCCGGATCCGACGGATAAGTTCGAGATCTATGAGGAGATCGCCCAGGGTGTGAATGCCAAGGTTTTTCGGGCTAAGGAGTTGGACAATGATCGCATTGTGGCCTTGAAGATTCAGCATTATGATGAAGAACATCAGGTTTCCGTCGAGGAGGAGTATCGCACTCTGAGGGATTACTGTGATCATCCGAATCTACCGGAATTTTATGGGGTCTACAAGCTTTCGAAGCCCAACGGACCGGATGAGATATGGTTTGTCATGGAGGTGAGTTTCAGAAATAAAATCAAAGAGGTCATAAATGTCCTTTCTTAAGATAAATTTCCGAAACAAATAAAAAAATTCTTTATATTTATAATGGATTTTTTAATCCTTGATCCATCTCCTTAGTATTGTGCCGGTGGAACCGCCGTAGACATGGTCAACAAGCTCCTTAAGCTGGACCGCCGTATGCGGGAGGAGCACATTGCCTACATCATCCGGGAAACTTGCCGGGCAGCCATCGAGCTGAACCGTAATCATGTCCTGCATCGGGACATTCGAGGCGACAACATCCTCTTGACCAAAAACGGAAGAGTTAAGCTTTGCGATTTTGGACTGTCGCGTCAGGTGGATTCGACTCTGGGAAAGAGGGGAACCTGCATCGGTTCACCCTGCTGGATGGCACCGGAGGTGGTGGCCGCCATGGAGGCCCGTGAGCCGGATATCACAGTGCGGGCAGATGTCTGGGCCCTGGGCATCACCACCATTGAATTGGCTGATGGAAAGCCGCCGTTTGCCGACATGCACCCCACCAGGGCCATGTTCCAAATTGTTAGAAATCCTCCACCGACCTTGATGAGACCCACCAACTGGTCGCAGCAGATCAATGACTTCATCTCCGAGTGCCTGGAGAAGAATGCCGAGAATCGTCCCATGATGGTCGAAATGGTGGAACATCCCTTCCTTACCGAACTCATTGAAAACGAGGACGAGATGCGTTCGGACATTTCCGAGATGTTGGAGTTATCCAGGGATGTTAAATCGCTCTACAAAGAGCCAGAACTCTTTGTGGATCGCGGCTATGTGAAGAGATTTGATGAAAAACCAGAACGGATGTACCCGGAGGACTTGGCCGCCCTGGAGAATCCAGTGGATGAGACCATCATTGAATCGCTACGAAACCGCATGATGATGGGAGAATCTTACAGTTTTATTGGCGATATTCTGCTGTCCCTGAATTCGAATGATATTCGCAAGGAGTTCCCCGAGGAGGTGAGTCCAGATATGGGAATAAACTTAATTTTTTTTAACATATTGTTTGCCAATCTTTTCCAGTTCCATGCCAAGTATCGCTTTAAGTCGCGTTCCGAGAATCAGCCGCATATTTTCTCGGTGGCCGACATCGCCTACCAGGACATGTTGCATCACAAGGAACCCCAGCACATCGTGCTGTCCGGAGAAAGCTTCTCCGGAAAATCAACCAATGCCCAGCTTCTGATCAAGCACCTGTGCTACCTAGGCGATGGGAATCGCGGAGCAACCGGACGGGTCGAAAGCTCCATCAAGGCCATACTGATGATGGTAAACGCCGGCACTCCGGTGAACAACGACTCCACCAGGTGTGTGATGCAGTATTGTCTGACCTTCGGTAAAACCGGAAAGATGAGCGGAGCCGTATTCAATATGTATATGCTGGAGAAGCTCAGGGTGGCCACTACCGATGGCACCCAGCATAATTTCCACATTTTCTACTACTTCTACGACTTCATAAATAAGCAGAACCAACTCAAAGAGTACAATCTCAAGGCCGATAGGAACTATCGATATCTACGAGTTCCACCGGAAGTGCCGCCATCGAAGTTGAAATACCATCGCGATGATCCCGAGGGAAATGTCGAGCACTTCCGGGAGTTTGAGAATATCCTTCGTGATTTGGATTTTAATCACAAGCAATTGGAGACCGTTCGAAAGGTTTTATCGGCCATTTTGAATATCGGCAACATCCGTTTCCGGCAGTCCGGAAAATTTGCCGAAGTGGAAAACACGGATATCGTGTCAAGGATATCGGAGCTACTGAGGGTAGATGAAAAGAAATTTATGTGGTCTCTGACCAACTTTATTATGGTTAAAGGAGGCATAGCCGAGAGACGCCAATACACTACGGAAGAAGCCCGCGATGCCCGGGATGCAGTGGCCAGCACTATTTATTCACGATTGGTGGACTTCATCATCAACAGAATCAACATGAATATGTCCTTCCCCAGGGCTGTATTGTAAGTTTTCATTATTACCTATATTACATTTTAAAAGAGTAATTTTTTTACTGATAAATCATAATTTTAGTGGCGACACCAACGCCATTGTTATCCACGACATGTTCGGCTTCGAGTGCTTCAATAGAAATGGTCTGGAACAATTAATGATTAACACCCTGAATGAACAGATGCAGTATCATTATAATCAAAGGATCTTTATCAGTGAAATGCTGGAAATGGAGGCCGAGGATATTGATACCGTAAACTTGAATTTCTACGACAACAAAACAGCTCTCGATAATTTGCTAACCAAGCCGGATGGTCTGTTTTATATCATTGATGATGCCTCAAGATCGTGTCAGGATCAGGATTTGATAATGGGTAACAAATTTCTATAGCATGTTCCTTCTATTCTATATTGTAAGAGGTATGCTTTAGATCGCGTTGCGGAGAAACACAGCCAGTTTGTTAAGAAGCACACTGCCACTGAAATTACCGTGGCCCACTATACGGGCCGTATTATTTACGACACGCGTGCTTTTACGGACATTAACAGGGACTTCGTTCCGCCGGAAATGATCGAGACTTTCCGGTCTTCGCTAGACGAGAGTATCATGCTGATGTTCACAAATCAACTGACCAAGGCCGGGAACCTGACAATGCCTTTCGAGGCTGTCCAGCATAAGGATGAGACCGAACGCAGGTCCTACGTAAGCTATATCCTCTTAAAATGTATAAAAAATTATCTATTAACTATTTTTTGTAGGCTCTAAACACCCTGAGTGCCGGCTGCATTTCGCAGGTGAACAATCTCCGTACTTTGGCTGCCAACTTCCGGTTCACCTGCCTCACCCTGCTCAAAATGCTTAGCCAGAATCCGAGTCTCGGGGTGCACTTTGTCCGGTGCATCCGGGCTGATCTGGAGTACAGACCGAGGGCCTTCCACTCGGATGTGGTGCAGCAGCAGATGAAGGCCTTGGGTGTCCTGGACACGGTGATTGCCAGGCAGAAGGGATTCAGCTCAAGGCTGCCCTTCGATGAGTTCCTGAGGCGGTAATTTTTGAACAAATGAACTGAAGCTCAAGTTAAAAAGTTTTTTCTGTTCATTTAGTTACCAATTCCTGGCCTTTGACTTTGACGAACCTGTGGAAATGACAAAAGACAATTGCCGTCTCTTGTTTTTGCGCCTAAAAATGGAAGGATGGGCTTTGGGCAAAACCAAGGTATTTTTACGTTACTACAACGATGAATTTCTGTCACGGTGAGACATTTTATTTGAGAAGGCAAACTGAGTATAAAGAAAATTAAATTTGTATTCAGATTATACGAAATACAGGTCAAAAAGGTTATCAAAGTTCAGTCAATGATGCGAGCCTTGCTGGCACGAAAACGCGTTAAAGGCGGCAAAGTTTTCAAAAGTATGTTTCATTGTAATTGTAAAACCTTATTTAAAAGAGAAAACTAATTTTGTGTTATCCTATCATTTAGTGGGCAAAAAGGGCCAGGAGCACCATGATGTGGCAGCCTCCAAGATACAAAAAGGTAAAAAAACGCAGGTGGATAAATTGAAAGAGTTCGAAGAGGAGCACATCGACATAAGTGAGACGCCCTCGGAGGCGGAGGAGATGTTCCTTGAAGCCCGCATGGACGAGGCACTGGCGGCGGTGCGAATCTCCAAAATCGAGCAGGCCTCAACCGAGGAATAGGCCACGTACTACATAAATATATAAGCCATTTATACACACTCTATATCACTATATCGATCGATAATATTCGTACTATAAATACTACTACTACTACTACTCGTTCTACAAACCAATAAAATCCAGAAAATGAAAAGCAACTAAGTAATCAACTAGTCTTCGGTCTATGCAACCACTTAAGCCGCTTAGTGGTGTCAAATGTGGCGGCTGACACTCTTGCACCACCCATTTTCTAGTATCTTGTATCTAGTATCTGATGCAACCAATCGGCTTATAGCCCAGTCTGAGACATAACACTTAACATCGACAGCACCTGCGGAGAGAGATGAATTATAAGTGCTGCATAGAAAAGAAATGAAAATTTAATTAAATTAAGGCGACTTCCCCACCCATTCCACTCCGCCACCGCCTATTGACCGACTTGTTTTTATTTTCCGCCCTGCTTCGTTTTCTCTCATTTTCATTTTTATTTTTATTTTATATTTGCTTTCAGCCTACCGGGGATTCCGCGAACGGATCCGTCTGCCGCCGCTGGTCAACGAGAAGACCGGACAGTTGAATGAGAACACGGCGGACTTCATCCGGCCCTTCGCCAAGAAGTGGCGCGAGAAGTCCATTTTCCAGGTTCTACTGTACTACAGAGCGGCGCGTTTCCAGGACTTTGTTAATTTATCGCAACAGGTTAGATCCAAGAAGATTTGTAACTTTTATTAATAAGATGAAAACATATTTGTATCGTTTAGGTCCACATTTACAATCAACGCATGGTGGCTGGATTAAACAAGTGTACCCGGGCTGTGCCCTTCGAGAGGATCAACATGCGGGAGGTCAACTCCTCCCAGCTGGGACCCCTGCCAGTGCCCATTAAGAAGATGCCGTTCCGACTGGATCAGATTCCCTTCTATGACACCCAGTACATGGTCGATCCGGCGAACTCCATTACCCGGCAGACGTTCCCCAACCAACTGCTGATGCAACAGCTGGAGGAGGACGAGCCCTGGGATAGTCCCCTGCAGCGCAATCCTTCGATGACCTCGTGTGCCCTGACCTACAATGCCTATAAGAAGGAGCAGGCCTGCCAGACCAACTGGGACCGCATGGGCGAGAGCGACAACATTTACAATCAGGGATACTTCAGGGATCCGCAGCAGCTTAGAAGGTATTTGAAACATTTAGATCCCAGCCAGGTTCAAACTTCTCATTTTATCATTACAGGAACCAAATGCAGATGAACATGAATGCCTATAATAATGCATACAACAACTATAATAGCAACCAAAACTGGGGTGTCCATCGCTCGGGATCCAGACGCAATTCTTTGAAGGGTTATGCTGCACCTCCTCCTCCACCGCCCATGCCCTCGTCCAATTATTACAGGAACAATCCTAGCCAGCAGCAGCGAAACTATCAGCAGAGATCCTCCTATCCACCATCGGATCCGGTGAGAGAGCTCCAGAACATGGCACGCAACGAAGGAGATGTAAGAGCTAAATATTAAGATAAATGAAAATTTAATCAATATATTTTATATCTTGAAGAATTCCGAGGATCCTCCTTTCAACTTCAAGGCCATGCTGCGCAAGACCAACTATCCCAGAGGCTCCGAGACCAGTACCTATGACTTCAACAATCGTCGCGGATCGGACGCTGATCAGCACACATTCCAGGCGCCCAAACTTCGGTCTACAGGCCGTAGATTCCAAGAGGACGAAGGCTATAACTCCTCATCCGGTAACTATGGAGTGTCCAGGAACTTTGGTCAACAGCAACGGACACCAACGTTGCGACAGAATCCAACCAGTGTGGGCCGCAGTTTCGAGGACAACAATGCCAGGTCCTTCGAGGAGGCAGGATCCTATGTAGAGGAGGAAATTGCCCCGGGAGTAACACTCTCCGGCTATGCCGTGGACATCTAAAGCATAATTTTATTGATTACAAATATTAATAACTCATAATCCACTGCGTTTCGGAATTTTAATACAGTTACTAAAAAGAAACCCACCTAACTAAATATAGATAAAGTAAAGGGACTATTTCGTTTATTAAATATGTGAGAATTCAAAATTTTTAGAGATTCTATCGGATGATATTTGAAAATAACTTACCAAGTACTTAATTCCTTTAAAAAAAATTATTTTTAAGCATGAAAAAACTGTTTCATAGTTCCGAAAAGCACTTTGACATTGATCAATATTTATAACGAACCTCTTAAAATTCTCTAACAACTTTAAATGTTGCCCCCTAAATAAATTGAACCCATTTTGGTTAGTTTAAAGTCTTAGTAATAAATTAGAGTTCAGCAAATATTTTGCATTTTATTGACGCTGGATAAAAAGGGGAAAATTCGACGATTTAACATTGCTTATTATTTTTGTTTACTAGCTTCATTGTTGTAGTACATTTTTGAAATGATTTCACTTTCTGACTTTATGATCTAAAACGCAACAACAATACTCTCAGTATTACATAAACTATATCCATTATACATTGTATATATATAAACATTAATAGCTTAACAAAAACATTGATAGGAATGGATCGAACAAATACTCTTCTTTGTTCAAAGGACTTTTTCTTGAGTGTGATTTAATGGGGATCGCGAAAGGCAAAAGGAAAAATAATTGAATCATTAGCTGCACACCCAAAACGGGCATGATATCATAAATTCTTGAATATAAGAAAACCAAGTTACGGATCTAATTAGTTTTATATAATATCAATCATCCATGCCAGGTTCACGTAAACCATCCGAATGCATTTTCTTTCCAGCGATTTCGAGCATGGCACGGTCTTCCAAATTGCTATCCAGGACAGAGCGTTTCTATTGATAGTTAGATACATATTTAATAAGTACTTGTGGTTACTAATAAGTTGTATTAACGTACCTGACCATCACCTGCACCTTCTTCATCTTCATCTTTAACCGGTAAGTCACCCACGGCCCACACTTCTATGTTACGAATCTTAAACTGCTTGCGTTTACTTAAGGAGTATTTTAAATATTATAGCAAGCGCCTAGTTTTATATTCTATTTGTTAGCTTACCTTAGCTGCACATAATCTCGATATGTGGTACAGCTTTCAACGCTTTGTCCATCCCCAAACATACAATCAATCCACAGGCCCCAGAAATCAAACTGACCGCCCATGCCCTGGATTTCCAAAAGGTATAAACAATTAGCATGGCAATCAATCAATGGATTATAAACATTACTCACCAGGCCATTCGGCATCGTCTGCTGATTCAAATTCAAATACTGATAATGATCGTTATAGTCTGTGGCCGTAAAACACCGCATTGCCGGGCTTAAAGTGTAGAGCAATGAACTGTCATCGCCTCCGAATTGGGGCTTCAGCGCCCAGGACTCCGACGCGTAGCCACCGAAAATGTACTGATCCTCGTCTTCGATGAAAAACAGCGTAGGTCCTTTATCCATTATCTTACCCAGCATTGTGGAGAAGCTTTCGCCGTTGATTTTCGATGAGAACAGGAAGCGCCACTTGTGACGTAACTCGCGGGGCAATTGAGCATTAATGTAAACGACATGTGGCAGTTCGATGATTGGGCGATAGTGACTATTTTGAGGGGCATCTAAAAGAAAAGATCACAATTACTTGGTCTCGCTGAGAAAACAACTATATGTCATGGTTTTTTTACCACACAGCTCTGGTAGAATGGGAACTTCCATTTCTCTGATAATATTCCGTTTACTGCCGCCATGGCGGGAATATAACTGAATAAAAACTTCGCGCCAAATCTGCAGGAACTGCGGAGTGATGTGAAGCCATCGTTCCAGTGCCTCACTTGGCATACTGTGCTCCAGTTCCTTGCCCAGATTACGCATCAGGCCTTTGGCAAAGGTGCAGGTAGAACGTTCCGTTGTATTGAAGCCCAAATCCTGCCAGTCCTTGATGTATGAACCCTTCGAAGTGCTTTCCAAATGCACATAACTCTTGATCACCGAGTAGATGTACTAAAGGAATGTTTGAAAATTTGTTAGTTAGTTCAACAATTTCATTAAAACCTTTGTGTTAAATACAGAAACCTCATTGGTTTCCGGTTTTTTTTTTTTTATTTTCTTGAGAAACTGACAATGGCTATTGTTTATCTGTTTTTATCTGTTATTCGGTAACTTGAAGTCGCACTTCATTTGTTTTCCACCGAATGATGAAGTGGACTCACCTGCTCCAATTGCTTAATATTAAAGGTGTCGTTTCCGGATCTCTGGAGCGAGGAGAGTAGCATTTGAAGCTTCTGATCGATGGTGCCGCGCTCCATGATGTAGAAGGGCTCTCCAAATTTCCGCAGGGGAATGTTGATACATGACTGGCCCGGCTTTGTCGGTGTAAACAAAAACTGAGCCGTGCTCTCGGCCAGTGATCGTTCGATGGTTTGCGACCAAGTTTCCTGTTTTATTTCGAAACGAAAACAAAAACAATAACAAAACCAAAACGACATTATGAAGAGATTTAAATAAACAAACGGCCCACCGGATACGCAAACATTATTTTTCTGCTGGTGTCAGCGAATTCTTGTGGTTCCCTGCAAGAGCCAAGGTCTGGGAAATGCTGACACAGATTTAACCCATTAAGTTGTCCAATAATTTCGAATATGACTGAAGGGAGCAACAATTTTGTTCCTCCTCACCCTCCTTCCCTCATAAAACGGGTTAAGCATATTGTTTATTTTTAATTCAATTCGTCGGCCTGCCTGGCCCTAATTGACAGCCCCGAAGAGTCATCGAAATCACGACTAATTCGTTAGCAAGCAAATTCAACAAAGCAATAGACAAACAACGAAATGCGCCGGGCAAACAAATTAGAAACATTTGCGATGGACACGTTTGCTATCAATTCCAAACTGATAACAAAAAACGTTGCTCCGATATGGAAACCTTTGGTACCCTATTCGATTATCTTTTCATGACTCTGGGCATGGGGATTATGTAAAGTCTAAAAAAAGGTTGCATAGGTACATTATTTGGTTGTATGCAGTTTTAATTATTGAATTTTTACCACATGCGGTGATAAATTTAAATTTTCCTCAAGCCCTGTCGAAAATGTGTTGCAAGGTGCACGCCCCAAGAGGTACTTATTATTTTGATTGTATTCTCATAGCCTAAAAATAGATGATTAATTGATTTACTTAATATATGCATCTTATTGTAGAAGTAAATTTTTAATTGCTTGGGAATGAGGTATTACAGTCTAAAAGATATTAAAATGTTTCTAGACTTTGGAAAATTATTTATTATTATTTCTATTCAAATTTTTTATTGACTTTTCTTGTATATTTACGTTCAAATAGAACATAAAGTATAGTATCTAATAACTCTTAGTTATCAAAAGGGGACTTTCTATATTTAATTCGAAGGCTTTTCATGAAAATATATTTAAGAAAGAAATATTGTAGAATATGTATGTGATATAAGCAGATCGATTTTCGTGGTTTTGTTCTTATTTTCAGAGTGAAACCGGTTTCTGTTAACGACTCTTTGTAACTTGTTTTGTTCACCCTTGTCGCTTTTTGGTAACATTTTGATGGCCTGGCCAAGAGCTTGAAGAATCAATATACCCTATACAGGGTATGGGGCACCGGCAGGTGGAGCGTCATATGTCACGCTGTCGTTGAGGTAATCCCATGACTTGGGTTTCCGAGGGGGTTCCTAGCCATCTCCGAAGGAAGTTCAGACTCCGGACGGCCTTGAACTTGCGACCCTGACCAGCAGCTGGCCGCTTGCAACTTGCATTGATTTTTGCTTCTGCCTTGTGGCACCAACACTAACAACTGCCCGGCAAAAGCTTAAACTTACCACCAATCTGTCTTGGGTCAGTTTCTCCAGGGCACCGCCGGATGCATTCTTGTATGCGGATTCCAGCATGCGTAGCTCCTCCGACGTGTAGAGATTATCCGTATCCCGCTTTCCGCTCGCATTTCCCATTTCCGGGCGCCAATGAGTTTAGTTACTTCCGCGGTATGCCGATATGCGCCTTCCGTATGTAAATAATCCGCTCAGTTGCTCCTCGACGGAGATTTAATTGAATTGACGATTTAATTGAAAATGGAAAACAAACTGTGGAAACAAACAAACAACTTGGACAACAGAAGGCCTGGTATTCTGTCTTTGTGATGTAACGGCCACTTTAAATTTGAAATCAGCTGATTGAGTTGGTATTTTAAATACCAACAAGAAATACCTGGGGCCTACATCAATCTTCCTTAATAAATAGAACATTTTAATTTTTCAAGACATTAGTTTGATTTTTATTTAATTTAAATGAAATATTTGTTTAGAATTAAAATACTAAAAATATTGCTATACTTCCGGTGACCTATCGATATCCCTTGATATATCGGAGGCACTTTCAAATTTTTATTTCGTTACCCTAGCAACTCACCTTATTAAATCAATTAAGTAACCTAGAAATTCCGTCCCACACAAAAACACTCATAAATTCCGATACATAGATCAAAAGATTTGGCAAGACAACGAATAGGACTCTTCTAAACCGGAAGTATGATTGTCAATCAAGCGCAAAACCGCAAGAAGGTGCGCGAACAATGCGGATCCTGTCCGAATCGGTTCTCCAAGGACAAACGGCAGGTGGTGGCCGAGGACTCGGACACCACGGAGGTGGAGTCGTCCACGGATGAGGAGGATCGGTGGAAGGAAGTGGCCCGTGCCGCTGAAATTCCAGCCGATTATTACAACATTCAGAAACTGGTCAAGTACATAAAGGCGGGCAATCAGACGGCCACTATAGTATCGCTGTGCTGCTTGAAGGACTACGATCTGAGCACCCAGATCAACCAGTTCGCCATCTCGGACATCGGCGGCTTGGACATCCTGGTCAACATCCTGGAGTGCAGCGACACCAAGTGCTGTTTGGGCGCCCTCACCGTTCTCTCGGATATCACCCTAAACATTGATATCCGCAAGACCATTGTGGATCTGGATGGTATACCCCTCATCGTGGACATTCTCAACTCCTCCATGAAGGATCTCAAGACTATGGCGGCCGAAACTCTGGCGAATGTGTGCAAGGTCCGCTTGGCCAGGAAGTATGTAAGGACTTGTGGCGGGATTCCCAAGCTAGTGGATCTCATCGATATTAAGTTTAGGTGGGTTTTGGTTTGGAAATTATAACATTTTATTATGCACCTCTTTCCCCTTTGAAGTGTTTTGAAAACTCCTCGTGACCAACTGAACGCCGATGACCTGGAATCCCTGGACATGACCCGAGCCGGAGCACGTGCCCTTTGGACCCTCGCCGATTCCAAGCACAATATGGAACAGATGCGGAAGAGTGGAATTGTACCCTTGATGGCCCAGTTACTGAAATCCGTCCACATCGACGTGGTAATACCTATTATGGGCACCGTACGAAAATGCTCCTCAGAGCCGAAGTTCCAACTGGCCATCACCACGGAGGGCATGATTCCGGACATTGTCAGCCACTTGAGCTCGGAGAACACGGAACTGAAAATGGAGGGCAGTACGGCGATATACAAGTGTGCTTTTGATGCCAATACCAGGGAATTGGTAAGGGAAGCTAGAGGATTGGAGCCCCTGGTTACCATCATAAAGGACAAGAATCTGAGGGATAACAAGCCACTCCTGAGAGGGGCCACTGGAGCCATTTGGATGTGCGCCGTCTCGGACGCTAATGTTAAGGTTTTAGACCAACTAAGGACGGTGAATCACTTGGTGGCCTTGTTGAATGACGAATGCGATGAAGTCCTGACTAATGTCACCGGAGCTATTTCCGAGTGTGTCAGATTCCAGAACAACCGCGAGCAGCTCCACTTTGCTGGGGGACTGCCCCTTATGGTGTCTCTGCTCAATAGCTCCCATGCCCCGCTCTTGGAAAATCTGGCCAAGGGTCTTAAGGAATGCGCCGAAGATCCGGAGTGCATGAGAGTACTAGAGGACCTCGATGCTGTGCGCTTGATATGGTCACTGTTAAAGAATACTTCTACCCGAGTACAGGCCCATGCCGCCTACGCCATATGCCCTTGTGTCCGGAATGCCAACGACTCCGCCGAATTGGTTAGAAGCTTGGTGGGAGCCATGGAGCTGGTGGTGGGTCTCCTCAAGTCCAAGGACATCATGGTCTTGTCGGCTGTTTGCGCCGCCATAGCCACAATTGCGCAGGATCAAACAAACCTCGCCATCCTAACCGATTTAAGGGTCATCTATAAGCTGGCCGAACTTGTCCAGACAACTAACGACCTCCTACGGATGAATCTGGCCGCTGCCGTGGCCGCATGTGCCTGCTTCGGCAATAACACGGAGGAACTAGGACGCCTACGTACTGTTACTCCCATTGTCACCTACATGACCAGTGATAATCCGATGGTGCATCGCAGCACGGCAATGGCACTGGAGAAGCTGTCGATGGATCCGCAGAATTGCATCACCATGCACCAGGTGCTTTCCGTTTTTCTTAATTTTGTTTTGGATTATATCATTTTGAATAATTTCAGAGCGGCGTGGTTCCCTTTCTGCTGGAGTGTATTGGTTCCACCAACAAGGAGCTCCAACTGGCCGCCGCCGGATGCCTCAGGAACATCCGGGAACTGGCTTTGCGCGCCGAAGAGTATTTGCTTAAAATCGACGATGACTAGTTATGTTCTGCAATTATTGTTCAAATATATCATATTCTAAAGTGTTCGTTTTTTCCACAATTTAGTCCTGAAATCCTTTCCCATTTTTAAATAGAAACCCCTCTAAAGTCCATCGTAACATCTAGCTATATATTTGTCACAACATATTGACTAACTAAGCTCTGGGCATCCCCCAACCCCTGACTTAATCCCAATTAAAAGCCCATTAGTAGCTGGCATTGCTGCCTCTGGTGGAAATGCTCATCCTACGCTCCACCCGGTTTGTGTGGGGGAGGAGACATCCCGGCGGTGGGTATCGCCATCTGCGTGGCCTGGACAGGAGAGTACCGTCCGTGGAGGCTCGACTTCGGAAGGGGGCGTCGATATCGCTGCGCGAACTGCTCAAGCTGCTGCTGGTGATCTCATCCGTGGACTCGGTGTGATCCCCACTGCTCTCCTCCAAACAAGCACTCCCGATTACGAGGAAGGAGCGGCGGCCGGCTCCCATCGAGGACGCGTCGTAGAAGGAACATGAACCCGAGTCGGGGGTCAGGACACCATCCGCTGAGTTGGCGACATCGCTGGTGGAACGTTTGAGCTTCGGGAATTTGCTGAAGACGCGCCAGAAACGGAACACGTCACGGAAAACGTTCTGGACCTGAATAAAACCATGTTTATTAAAGTTTCTGTTAGAGATGCCTTCTCACTCACCTGGTCTACACTCTCTCTAACTGAAATCTCGTGAAAACAGGCGCATGACAACTCCCTGAAGCGACGCTGACCCTCCTCCAAGGTAACCATTCTGTCTCCAGGCTGATCCGTTTTATTCCCCACAAGAATAACAGGAATATCCAAAGTGTAGTCCTTAAAAATATTAAAATTTCGAATATAAATACGAAAAAAACCATAAATTTTTGTACCCACTTTACTGGCAGAGCCCAGCTTGCGTCTTCGTTTGTTGTAATTAATAAGGAACTTGAGGCGACTGCACTCGTCGAAGGAACACTTATCCGTAATGGAGTACATCAGTATAAAAGCATCCGCCCACCGGATATTGGACTCCAGAGTTACACCATCTAGTTCCTGATCAATGTAAGTATTTATTATAAAAATTAAGGCCTATGTAAAAGCTGAATTTTTGACAAACTTGTAAATGGCCTGTAGCATCCAGAATGTCAAACTGAATTTGCTCCTTGTCCAATGTGGTTTGGCAGGTGTATATCTTCTCCAGGTTGGGATCGTATTCGCCAATGAAGCGTCGTGTAATAAAACGCACCACCATGGCTAAGTGGGATAATCTATTAAGTTTCTGTTCTGTGGGAAAGTTGGGCTTTCACTTTCACTCACCCGTTTTTCCCACGCCACTTTGGCCCAAAACCATAACCTTGAGCGTCTTTTGTTTGTTGGTATGAAGGCCCAACTTGACCAGAGATGACTTTGGCGAGGTGGCATTCATGGCAGGACCAAGGAACAATTGTCTGCAAAATGTTATTAAATACTTTAGTTGGATGATGGCAAAGAGAATAGAATTAAGATGTACCCTACTTTGAAATGTATCTAAAAGCTTATCAAATCCTTTAGTTTCTTAATCTTTTTAGAATATATTTATTTTTTGGAGCTCAAAATATATCTTTAAAATATCAGTTAAATGCAAAATTGAAATACCCATTTAATAAACGTCATTGTAGGGTGAAAATATCAAACAAAATTGGGTTGGGGATTTTGGGTTTTAAGGGTGTCGTATTTCCGAGACAATATGGCTGCCTGGAATGACTGACACAACCTTTGTTCCCCCGGATTCCTGATGCTGTTTTTGACCGGCTTTTGCCCTCGTAACCCACATCAAAATCGGTCTACGGCCAAAGTCTGAGACTAGACCAGGTCGCATTCTTATTTTGGCCAAAGCCCTCCTACATTATTGCATATTTTGAGAGTGACAAGATGAAGGAAAAATACCACACTTGGAAAATGTATAAAAAGCTTTGAATCTGAACAGAAATTTAAAAATAAGTTTTTTATAAGTTTATGAAATATTTAAAATGTATTGTTTGGTTCATTGGCCTAAAAAGTTTCTGTATTTAATTAAATTTTTACTTGCCATAAAATTAATATAAATACCCGAAATATACTTTTGTTTTAGTGCATCGAATTGCAAAGCCCCGCACGAGCACTCAACAAAAGACGCTCAGGACCTGTGTTTTTTAGGGCCACCCATGGACGCACCCATATGTAGGATATAAGCAGAATATACTCTTACATATGTACTCTGTGGTATGGCAGTAAGTGTATTTGTACTCTTGATAAGGTCAACAATGTCAGCAGCAACCGACAACTATGAAACATTTATTGGACACTTTCTGCGTTGTCCTCCAGAAACAGCCGCAGACACCAGAAAGAAAAAAAAACGTTGAAAGGAAAAACAGGAGTCCCAGACCTTGGACACGGCCATGGTCATTATTTTAAGGCCGCACCCTGTCAGCCGATTAGCGCAGATGTCAAAGTACTTCAAAATATAGTTAGCAACAGAAAAAAAAACAACTAACAATAAACAACAGAAGGCGACAAAGCAACAAGTGACAACAATAAAACATCAATTATCACTTGTCCCAGACAGAAGGACGTTATTTCCTCCCTGCAAAATGTCCTTCGGAAACATTGATAAGTCCTCGATAATGTCCAAGAGTGTTGGGGAAAGTCCTTAACTCAGTTCAACGACACGTGCCAGTCGAATGAGTTATTTGGTCGAGAACTACCTACAGTGCGGCACCATAAAGAGGGGGAAATTATTTCAACAGAAAGTCATGAAAATAGCTGATTAATATATTGGCTGATTGAAAAGGAAAGTTATTGGCAGTGTGTTTGATTAGTTGGGTTATTCATAGCGGATTATAAATAGAATCCCCTGATGATAGATAGCTAAGATAGTGAACATTTGCATCGATCATTCCTGAAAGCTAATCGGGCTTGGAGGATTCTAGATAGTTGGGGAGTTTCTGGGAAATATAAATAAACGAATATCTTTCGAAATTTAACGAAATCTCTTTTGTATAAAGTGATTACCCCATATTAATTAAAACACAAACCTCAAACACCATTTACCTTGAAATCAAGTCGTCAAAAACTTTCTAACCGATCAATTACTTTCCCAGAAAAACGTAGACCTTGGTCATTAATTAATCAAAAATTTCTCAAGAAACTAAGTTGCTTTTAAGATTCTGCAACGCACTGTTAGAGGACATAGCCTGGCACGGCCAAAGTGAAACAAATGCGTCTCAGTAGCCACCTGGCACGGCCAGGCCACCTTTCCTCCTTTTGCGGCACAGGACTTTGTGGCTCTGCAGTTGCTGGCTCTGTTCTCTGTATCAAGTTTTGCTGCGTAGATTTTAATTAGTTGGATTTGAAACTCAAACACTTGAGCAAGCCATGACAACACGGTGCGTGCTTAATGAAGCGTTTTCCCGTTTGCTGGGCTCTGTTATTGGCGCACAACGTGGCGTATACGTAATGCCCAGCATCAAGTGGTTTTTCGGGTAGGCTTTAAGGCTGATCCAAAAAGTTTTGTTCGTAGCCAGACGATTTTAATCACCCCTAAAGGGAAAACTTTTCTCTCTTTTCCCGCTAATTTATATTTAATTATATTGTACTACATTTTCTACGTAGGAATTCTGTTCACTTTCTGTTCCAAGGAATCCGTAATTTTGTTTCCCGTAATAATCTTCCGTCACGCCCCCAAAGTGTGCAATTCAACTGTGGCTGAATTTATATTATTTATTTACTTTTTATATTGCGCAGAAATTTTTGCAAACCAGTTGGTTGGGGTAAGGTCACAGAAAATGAGATGAGATGGGAGAAAGTGCGGCTTTCGGGGTGCACTGAAGCAAGGTGAAAGTGGAAGCCTCAGTGCACACTAATGAGTTTCAAGAATTTTCACAGGAAATGGTTAAGGGTATTCGATGGCCAATTGAAGGAATCAAACAACTAATCAGATGGAAATGATTGTCAATCTATTTCCAAGGGTTTGCTTCTCATCAAATGAAAATAAATGCGGGAAAAGAATTGCAGAAACTGAATACTGGAATTTATTGATGGAGTATTAAGTGTCTGAGCCTATTGAATATATATAAATAGAAATAATACCTTGGGTAAGAATTCGTGTTATGCAATAATTTAGCTATTGGAATTTATTTTGAGCAGCTTTCCAAAAAAAAATACAATTTTTCATATTTACTTTTTCAAGAGCTAAACCAAATATCACCCAATCCCAAAATTTTACCCCAAAATTTAGTTGAGAACCCTAATTTTCCGACTGCTTATCTTTCATCATCCGTTAATCACAACACAGTGAGTATCCTTTACGTAAGCTAATGACAGGATGCTCGCATGCCTGTGCTAACAGGACATCGTCCTGGCGTCGGCCCTCGGACCTTGGCAAAGGCATTGAAAATGAAAACCTGCTTAGATGATGATGGGCTAGGGACCTGTTGGGTTGTCTGTAGTTTGGCCAATCCCGGCCCGCTCCACCCATTTCGTTTTTCGGGGCACGTGTTGGGCAGTTGTGGATGTCATTGCTGGAGTGATGATGATGATGATTACGCCGCTTGTAGTTCCACGGAAAACAAATCAAACTGCCCCCGACCAACAAGTGGTTGTTGGGGGAAACTCAGGGCTGGTGCGGCGGCGGAGCATGTGGGTTGTTATGGTGCTAGTGATTCCACTCTTCGGCTAAGGTCATGGGAAGTGAGCCACTTGCTATGAGGTTCATTGTTGCTGATTGAAGTTGACCACTCCACAAAGACTTGTTACCACTTCCATTGCCCATTTTTCCCGCGTTTTTGCTTGTCATTTCACTTCAATACAAGTATTGAGCACCGAGTTAGTAATGAAAACATTTACACTGAGGCAAATTTCATAAAATTTAATACTCTATTAAGAGAAAGAGCTACCAAAGAGCTATAGAAACTTATTATAATTTTTGTTCAGTGCTCCAATGGCCAAAGTTGCCATTGGTTTCTTTTACTTACTCACTCACTCAGTTTTGTTTTGCCATTCGGCAATGAAATTGAAAATGCGTAAATTTTGTTGGAGTTGGCGGTCAGCTTCTCCCTACTTGAGCATTCACCTTGAGAGCGATTTTAATAGGAATACGTATTCGTATATATCGAATATATAAAAATAAATGCATGAAAGGAAATTTCTTTTGGTCATTGTTAGGGAGTCTCAGACAGCGACATTGTCAAATCAGGCTCATAAATACAACTCGAGCGTCATAAATGTTGTTTTTTTAGTTAGGCTCACATGGGTGATTTTTGTTTTTTTCAAAGTACCATTTAAATAAATACAGACTTGGCCGAAAAGGGCAAAATCATGGCCAAGAAATGGGCCGACAATGAGGTAAAAGTTGAAAGGGAAACGGATTAAAGGGAAAGTTTCTTGTTTAAATAGGTTTAATGTATTTGAAATATGAGATGGCAAGAACGTTAAACGCAAAAGGCCTTGACATAAACTTTATTTTGCATCAAAAAGTTTCTATTTCCTTGTATATTTTTTATGAGAAAGCCGTCAATTATTCGGTTTCATGCGGCACCCACTGTATTTCAGTAATTATTATCAAATATTGTAAGCTCTTATCGGCCCATTTCCACTCCTCTTTCGTCCAATAAAATGTTATTTTTCTCATAAATATCATTGTAATTTATGGAGACGCACAGGCTTCTGTAGACGGTTGAAGCCACAAATTGAAAGAAATCTCCTCCAGCCTTAGCTGGAGTCAAGACTGTCTCTGGCACATTTGCCAATTGTCTGCAATGCAAAATACCAATAACTCAAAAAGCCCCATGACTGCCACCCAAAACCCCTTAACTTCACCGAGTGGCAGCTTTCTGCTTTTTATGATCCTCATTCCCATAAAGTGTCCCGGCCACTCGACATCCCTACTCATTGTGTCAGTTGTTCGGAACGACGAATTATTCACAATACCCTCAATGAAAGTGGAGTTATTTTGGCTCAAGTAAATAGGATTACAATGTTATTTGATAAAATATTATGGGTACTCACATAGTTACTATATTATTAAAGACAAACTAAGTCTATTGAGGCAATGCCTATGGGAAGGCTTAGAATGTAAAATATGATATGAACTATGATGATTTTATGGCAATTATTTAATATTAATAATTTTATTTTTATATTAAAGAAAACTTATAGTTTGATTGCCCTTCTTGACAATTTCTTCTTGAAAAATTTCTGGCATATTTTCAGGGTACAAAACATTTCGACCAACATCTTTTGGCCATTTCCGATTCAATTTTTTTGCGGCTATGGCGTTTGTCAACGTTTGCTACTGTATCTGGCAGTGTCTGCGGTCGGATGGCAATAAAACGCTTTTGTTTGTGGCTTTATAACCAGCACCGCAAAGTAAAAGCCGTCCGGATCGGGTGCTATTAGCTAGTCACTTTATGAAGGTGCCTGGGAAAGGTGGGTGTTGCAGACCCTGATTATGTGTTGTTGATACAATAAATCTTTCTTTCGGCACTGCAAACACTTCTCCACTGACCGAAAGAGGGTTAAACCAAAAAAAAAAAAAAAAATACAGATTCAAGATAACGCTTGGTGGGCATTAGAATAAATAGAAACACATACAAATCTGCATTTCACTTTTGCACAGACAAGCTGGCGGCCGACCTTGCCGCCAAATTTAAAACATATCAAACAAACAAATCAAAAACAGACTGAAAGAGATGGAGAGCCGCACCGCAATTTGTTGTATTTCAGAAACGTTTTCAAAGTCAAACAGTTTTGCACAAGATTGTTGCGGAAGTAGCCACAATCAAAGCCAATTTAAATGATTTACAAAGCAAGAAAATAAAAAATTATAGATATTTTTTAAATGCCGACGACCATCAGGTGAAAAGTTATGGTCGATTTGCCAGGCTCGAGTCAAGGTTGACTGGAGAATAAATAATAATCCAACATGGGCGCAACTAAAGGGGGGTTTTTTAATCGAAAAAATTACTAAGATGCCTGGGTTTTTTTTTTAATTACGTTTAAATACTTTATCGAATCCCCTTTGAAGCATATTCCCTTCAGGGCTTCACTGTCTTGGACAAAATTGTTTATTTCAGACAAAAAAAACTCAAACTAGCAGAAATACAAAACTTTTTGATTTAATTTATTATGTGTTTATAAAAGTTGAGCGTTCGCTTTTTGCTATATTTTTGGGAAACAAAGTTTTGCTTCCAATATAATTGCCATAAATTCGCGTCTTTATTTAGTTGTAACAAAAATCAAGTATACGCACCGTTTGAACAATAAAGATGTCTTTATTTTTCAATACAAAAATGTCTTATTTATTTACTCTTCTTTACAGATAACATTTTTTATTTGTTTATATTTTTACGATTATATTTTTGGTGTTATTTGGTGTTGTTGGTAAATATTAAGTATAGGTAACACATAAAAGAGTTTACATTTATACAAAAAATATAGTTTGTATTTAATTAATTTATTTTTTAATATATTTGTATTTGATTAATTATATATTCTTTATATTGCCTTTAAATTTTTATATTTTAAAAGTTTGTACACGTATTCCAAAAAAAAATATTAAGCATACGCCTAGTTAACAAAAGGTTACACCAAAAATGTGATATTTTTTTTAAATTTGAACTATTGTTTGGTTTATGGACACTGTTGGACACTTAATTAACTTTGGTAAGGTATACAATTAATTTGGTTTTGTTTGATTTCATTTATTTAATATTTTTTATTTAATATTTTGGCGCATTGTTGACACTTCAGGTTCCTGTTGCGCATTAAGTCGCTGGCTCATAGCAATTATGCTTTTATATATCCAACTAGTACCGCCGCCGATGCCATCGAAGTGGGTTTATTGCGACGCAGCGTCAACCGATGTGTTGCCATTGTAAAACCATAATAAAAACACATACGAAACGCGGCTTTCCACCGCCCAGCCACCCAGCCACCCAGTCACCACGCCACTACCGCAGTTTCCACGCTTTTCCACCTTTGGTTGGGGTTCTCGGGGGCGGGCAAAAAAATGTAAAATGCAAAAGAGTTCGGCAAGAAATGCACCCTAGCACACCCCTTACACACACTGCACAACAAATGGAACAATAACACGTAAACCGGGAACCCAATCTGCCACAGAATCCGCAACAACAACTCAAACGCGACGCGTCGATGCCGATGCTTGATGTTGAAATGAAATTGCAAAGGCAGCGGAAAGACAATGTTTATAAGCAAGCGGAAGGCACGCGCACATGGCCAGCAACATTGTTGCTAAGCATTTAATCGGTGAAACAAAAAGTTGAAGTTTAGTTTTTTAGTTATTTTTAGTGTTTTTTTTTTATTTATTGTTTGATTTAAGTATTTATTGCTTCCACAGGAAGTAAATTTTTTGCTTGAGTGTTAAAATTTAAGCTATTAAATAATATATGATGTATTTCTTTGAAGGGAACATCTTGCGTATACGTAATTTTTTATTTTTTTTAAGCTTCAAGTTTTTTTGTTCATAGTTTGTTCTCTAAAATATCGTAATTCTTAAAAAAAGTAGACTTCGTTTCAAACATGTTATATTGTATAAAACAAAAGCATGGAATACCAGGAATACATTTAAAACAATAGATATCGAAAAATATACAAACATGTTATTTTATTGTATTATAAAAAGCAGAGTCTGATTTTATGTTCAGTTAATTATTATATTTTTAAGATTTTTGTGAAAAAAATGACAAATTTTAGCAACATTGCCGTCTCATACCCATAGCTTGTTATTCGACGGCTCCATTACAAACCAGCTCACACCACAGGAGGCAATTGAATTTCATTTTTTTTGTGCTTTCTGCCCAACTGACCTTCACTTAACATTATACCCCAAAAACAAAACAAACACAAACCCAAAAGAAAAACATTTGGGGGCGTGGGATGGCAAAGTATGCGAACATTTTCCATGTAATTGGCAATAAGCCATGCCCTAATGCTAGACCAAACACCCACCGCCTACACACATGTTGACACGACTTTGCACGCGCGGCATATCTTCCTCTGGATATATTTATATATATATATATTTACTCGATCTCGTACCTTTATCGGTGTGCATCGCACGTAGCAAACAACAAACAGGCCGTGTGGCAACCTGTTGACATCGAAACGCCCCGTGGCACGTTCACTAATTGCTTCTGACGGTGGCAACAGGTTAGATTTTGTCAGCTGAGCTAAACATTAATTTTGGACCTGCCCCGGGATCTGGCACTGTTTGGCCCTCCCCGGCCTCTTGGTTTTCGGTTGATTTATGTCCACCTTAAGCCCTAACCCCTGCCTTTTGGCCTTTCAACCCCTTTGAAAGGTATGGCTTCACGTCATCGTCATTCTGTCACTTTGCATTCCTGTTGTTTACTCGAAAAAAGTCAAAAGGTGTGAAAAACAACACCCCCAACTACTCTTGATTTCCCTTACATTTTGCATAGGTGGGAAGTTAGAAAACTAGAGGCTGTAAAGGACTTTGACACTAATTTATGATAATTGGGACATGGAATTACTAGGTGAGAGTGATTCTTCCATATTCTTAAGTGCAATTTATTTTTCCATTACATGTGACTACGAATTATGTTCAATATCAATAATTTCCACTTCAATTTTAAGTTTTTTTGGGTGAAGTTTCGATTCTTAAATGGCATCTTGGTGCAAAATCGGATAAAAATTGGCAAAAATATCGTTAAAAACTTAAGCTATAAGTTGGGAAAAGGACATTTGCGCTTATACGTGATTTGGAATTTTGATACATTTTACCGGATTAGCCATAACTTGGTTTGTTTACCTCCAATCGGCGAAAGGTATACCTTCCCGAATTCGTATCTTCGAGTACTATCTAATTATAGTATATCTTGTATTCGTATTCCTTAAAAACCTAACTGAGGAGGCGTGAAAAGGACATATAGGCGCATAGGCGATGTTTGACACGATTTTATAAAGTTTCCACTTCGATTTAATAAATATATTTGAATATAATGGAAAGCAAATTAAGTCGCGATTCTTAAATGGTATCTTGGTGAGAAATCGGATGCAAAATGGCAAAAATATCGTTAAAAACTTAAGCTAAAGGATGGGAAAATGAGTTTTGGACAAATGTCCACTTCCTGTATTTTGAAAATATAAAATTTCGATTTTTAGAGCACTTTTATTTGAATATCTTAGCTAATTCGCAACCGATTTTAAAACGAAATGCCTCTTCTGAATCAGGGTTTTAATCTTCATTAACCTGCATCCAAAGATCCAAAAAATAAAACAAAAAATATTTTCTTGATTTTTGAAAAAATCATGATGGTACCCCTTTCAAAATTTTGAAAAATCGACAAAATTTTTTTTGTTTAGTGTTCCCTATTCTTTGATGCAGATCGAAGCAGACTGAAGCCCCGATTCATAAATGGTATTTCGTTTTGAAATCGGTTGTAAATCGAATAATATATACGCTATCAAATGATTAAAAAACTTAGCTTTTGAGAAATATCAACTTTCCGTATTTTACAATTCAAAAACAATGCAATTTATCTATCAAAAGGGCCGTAACTTGGGTTGTTCACTTCCAATCGGCAAAAGACATACGTTCCCGAATTGGTATCTTCGAGTACTATCTAATTATTATATACCTATCAAGCGTATTCCCTTAAAACCTAAGTTAGGAGGCCTTAAAAGGACATATGGGCGCATAGGCGATGTTTGGCAAGATTTTATGAAGCTTACACTTCGAATAAATATAAATCTTTGATTATGATGGAAAGCGAATGAAGTCCCGATTCTTAAATGGCATCTTGGTGCAAAATCGGATAAAAATTGGCAAAAATATCTTTAAAAACCGAAGCAAAAGGCTGAAAAATGGACGTTTGGGCATATACGTGATTTTGAATTTTAATAAATTTTACCTTATTAGCCATAACTTGGGTTGTTCACGTCCAATCACAGAAAATTATACCTTTATGAATTTGTATCTTTGAGTACTATCTAATTATTATATATCTTACAAGCGTATTCCCTTAAAACCTAAGTTAGGAGGCCTTAAAAGGACATATGGGCGCATAGGCGATGTTTGGCAAGATTTTATGAAGCTTACACTTCGAATAAATATAAATCTTTGATTATGATGGAAAGCGAATGAAGTCCCGATTCTTAAATGGCATCTTGGTGCAAAATCGGATAAAAATTGGCAAAAATATCTTTAAAAACCGAAGCAAAAGGCTGAAAAATGGACGTTTGGGCATATACGTGATTTTGAATTTTAATAAATTTTACCTTATTAGCCATAACTTGGGTTGTTCACGTCCAATCACAGAAAATTATACCTTTATGAATTTGTATCTTTGAGTACTATCTAATTATTATATATCTTACAAGCGTATTCCCTTAAAACCTAAGTTAGGAGGCCTTAAAAGGACATATGGGCGCATAGGCGATGTTTGGCAAGATTTTATAAAGCTTACACTTCGATTAAATATAAATCTTTGATTATGATGGAAAGCGAATGAAGTCCCGATTCTTAAATGGCATCTTGGTGCGAAATCGGATACAAATTGGCAAAAATATCGTTAAAAACTTAAGCTATAAGTTGGGAAAAGGACATTTGCGCTTATACGTGATTTGGAGTTTTGATAAATTTTACCGAATTAGCCATAACTTGGTTTGTTTACCTCCAATCGGCGAAAGGTATACCTTCCCGAATTTGTATCTTCGAGTACTATCTAATTATCGTATATTTATCTAGCGTATTCCTTAAAAACCTAAGTGAGGAGGCGTGAAAAGGACATATAGGCGCATAGGCGATGTTTGACTCGATTTTATAAAGTTTCCACTTCGATTTAATGGAAATCTTTGAATATAATGGAAAGCAAATTAAGTCGCGATTCTTAAATGGTATCTTGATGCGAAATCGGATGCAAAATGGCAAAAATATCGTTGAGCTAAAGGATGAGAAAATGAGTTTTGGACATTTGTCCACTTCTTGTATTTTGAAAATACTATAAAATTTTTCCAGTTTTAGAACAGTTTTATTCGAATATTTAAGCTAATTCGCAACCGATTTTAAAACGAAATACAGTTTTTGATTCAGGGCTTCAATCTTCTTTAAGCTGCATTTAAAGTTTCAAAAAAATCCTGATGGTACCCCTTTCAAAATTGTGAAAAATCGACAAAATTTTTTTTGTTTAGTTTCTCGTATTCTTTGATGCATATCAAAACAGACTGAAGCCCCGATTCATGAATGGTATTTCGTTTTGAAATCGGTTGTAAATCGAATAAAATATACGCTATGAAATGATTAGAAAAGTGAGCTTTTGAGAAATATCCGTTTTTTACAATTGAGTTGTTGTATCAAAAGGGACAATCTGCTGTAAATTAAACGCGTTAATGGATGACCCAATTTTAAAAACGAATATCCATAATCTTTTTTTCCAATAATATAATTTTCAATTTACATTAAGCCCACTGTACTTACTTTTGCCCATTTCGATTCACCGTCTCTGTGGCCAGTTGTGAAATTGAAAATTCTATTTATGGTTGGCAATAAATCTTACCCCTCCTGGTTTATATATTGGACCACTACTGAGTCAGAAAACTTGGCTAAGAGCTTACGAAAAAGCTTTTCCTGCCAAGCAAAACAAAAATTAGAAACGAAAACGTAAAACGAAAATCCAATTCACTCGATCGGTTGCGAAAATATTTACAACAAATCGCAAATCAAAGAGAATTTCTGGTTTATTTGGACTAATTGACAGTTTTCGCAGTTGACAAATTATTCGAATTAAATTCTGTGACAGGCCAATCAGTGAGATTCGTTCGAAAAGTGAGTGCAAAATATTAATAATGAAAATGTCTATTACCAATTTTTTAAGCTGATTATAAGTAGGCTAACTGGGTTGGGTCGGGGATTGGAAACCAGACAGACACTTGTTTACAGTGCAAAAATTAGTTGTCTTTTAATTAGATCGAGATTAGTATACAGACGGCTGGGTTCAATCCCATTGAAAGATTCGACCAATTTGTTTACATTCAGATATGAGCGGGACTGTCTGCTTTGATACCCTTGAATCGCGTTGCCCTGACAATATGTTAATTATACAGTCAAACTTGGCTAAAATAGCACATAATTTTTGTATTAAAAAAGAGATTGTTTTAAGATATATGCCATTAAAGACGATTTTTTCTTAAATTAGGTTATAAAATAAATGTTTTTAAATGAAAAATATCTTAACCATTCAAAACGCTTAAGAGCTAGAGTTCTACGGTATTGATATCGTGAGTAAACAGTTTGGCCTGGTCAGGTCTGGATTTGTTTTGGGTCTGGCCCGAGGCTGTTTGCGTTAAGCATGCTTTGGAAGCATGCTTTTAAAGCATGCTTTGGGGTAACCGGACTGCGTGATTCACTTTGGCAGTAAACATCAATTATTGACACCAAGTCACACAAAGTCTTAACCACCTGTTTACATAGACAACATGTTTTATTAAATAAAAGTTATTTTTGGAAGAGAAATTGTAGGGAAATAAGTTACAAGTTCATGAATTATCAGCCCTTCAAGTCCTTTAAGAGGGCCTTTTCAAGTCAACTCCTTAATCCCCATTTGGGTTTCCCCTTTCCGCCTTAAGTTTCAAAGATTTTCGCGTGTCACCCTCATGCTGTGACTATTTTTAGGCCCTCTAATCAATTCCGGTGCATGTAACAAATATTTGCGCCCCGAAATCGCATTAATGGTAAATAGTAGGGGTTGGGGGGCAACTGAGAGGATGAGATATACGCAGCAGGGTCCTTCTGGTCACCTCCTACAGGGACACGCTTATCGTCCTGTCATAGGGATTTGGCAAGGCCAGACGCGAGTACATAACCAGATTAGCTTTGTCATTGATAATTAAGGGAACACTTGGCCCAAAGTGAGGGACGATTAATGTCATAAGGCGGTGGGGTGGGTGGTAATTATAAATTTTTGTTTTTTTTTTGGTTTCCGGATTGGATTTTATGGCCCTCGGAAAGTTCATTTCATTGGGGGAGGAAAGGCAATGCACGCACCGTCCACGATGGCAGTGCATGATGCGAATGCATTGAATCACCCAAAATCTGTGGAAATAAGGATAGATAGGTATTGCCTTTGTTCGACAACAAAAACCTGGCTACAATGTTTGAGGCTTCGCCAACGAGGGGACATTATAAAACTGCAGCTGCCCGAGAAACAGAAACTCAAATCATTTCGAGAATCCATCGGGGAAAGGTGTCGATCCATCTACAGAGATACTTGAAAAAGGTGAATAGTTGATAATTAACTCAAAAGAGCGGGAGAACCTCCAGAAGAGACTTCCCACAGAGTTAAAATTCTTATCACGACGAAAACTGGGCTCTCTATCTGGCAAACTATTGCCTTAAAAGCCAGTCGCACTCACAAAATCTGAGACAGTGTCTACCGAGACTCTGAAACATCAGCACCTTGATAATCATACATAGTAATTTTCAAACCAAATACGGAAATAATCTTCTTCTAGTGAAAAGCCTCGTAATCGTATTGATTTTCCTCCTCGATCAAACAAGAAGTTATCAGGAAACTGTGAAAATGCCGGAACAGCATGTGGCACCTGTTATTGCTAACCTGGAGGATTTCGAGCAGAAATTGCCAGGGTAAGTTGGGGTTACGAGTCCACATAGAAAAGTATAACCTTGCCCTTTGTCATGTAACGAAAAATTACTGATAACGGATTAGCAAAATCTTTTAATCTCTCCGCTTACTCAAGTCTCTTAAATAATACGATGTTCCGGTCTCATCGTGTTTTTATTTTTCGTATTTCATAAACTAATAAAAGTTGTTATATTTACTTCCAGTTATTTAAGCAGCAACTCAAAGTTGGCCGTTCTTCTGGATTACGATGGAACACTGGCCCCCATTGCCGATAATCCCGCCAAAACCAAAATGCCAGTGGAACTCGAGGCGATTCTCCACAAGATTGCCAAACATCCTGAGGTCTTCCTGGCCGTCATCTCGGGACGTGGCCTCAAGGATGTGCAGAGACAAGTCAACATCGAAGGCATTACCTATGCCGGAAATCATGGCCTGGAAATCGAGTACCCCGATGGATCGCGACACGACTACGAACTTCCCGCTGAAATCCAAAGGAACTACACAAACATGGTTCAGGAGCTCAAGGATAAGGTAGAGAAGAATGGAGCTTGGGTGGAGGACAAAAGGGTGTCGCTTACCTATCACTATAGGGATACCCCCGTCGAGCTAAAGGATGGACAAAAAAACTTGGCTTCGGAGATCTGCCGCAAACATGGATTCCGCGCCAATCAGGCTCATGAAGCCATTGAGGCCAAACCTCCAGTAAACTGGAATAAAGGAGAGGCGGCTCTCTATATCCTTAAACAGAAATTTGGCGATAATTGGCCTCAGACTGTGAATGTGGTTTTTGCTGGCGATGACACCACCGATGAAGATGCTATGAAGGTAAGTTACTCTTAACTACTCAAAGAAATAATAATTTAACATTCTGATTTTAATTATAAGGTCCTGCGCGGTTTGGGAATATCCTTTAGAATAGCAGAAAATGCTCAAATCCAAACTTTTGCCGATTTCCGATTGCCCAAACAAGCCGTGATGACAGATCTACTGAAGTGGATTGCAAAGGTTTATGTTTCCTAAATTTTAAATATCAAAATCCAATATATTAGCACCCTAAGTTATAAACTCATTTTTGTATAAAGCCTCAAAATAAATATAAGCAAAGGAAAAAACATTTCTTTTGAATTTAGTTTAAGTAAAGTTTGCTTAACATACTTATCTCTAAATCGAATTAATCTCTTACAAAAGTTTGCATTAATCTTTAAACACGAACATCAGCCGTCGATCACCTTTTGAAGATCAAAAGAAAATAAATAAAACATTTATGGAAACTTTTTAATGGAGAGACTGTCTAGCAAATGAAATGATTTTCCGCTGTTTTTAATCTAATCCAAATAAAGGTCAAATGTTCTTCAAGTGTTTAAGGATTATTTAAAATTTAAAACAAAATCATCAGCAAAGTGTGTCAACTTTCAAAACACAAACGACCTCAAACAAAGGTGCATCAAAGACATCGTCACCGTATCGTCTATATAGTACACAGTCCACCGAAACAACAAAAATGAAAATATATATACAAGATATATATATATATTCCCAAAAATACATGCATAGATCCATTATAGAATGTGTTTTTTTATGCGCATATGCCTCATAAATATTGTGGGAATTACTTAGCCAACGAACGGGGCCAGAGTTGCCACCTATTTTGGGGAGAATCTCTGCCGGAGAGAGTCAGAAATTATATAGCGGATACATATAGATCACAAGCGATCTGTGGCTGCCGAGGATGCCTGGTCATTAGTATTAAATCGGTCGAGGAACGTCCAGCACGGCGCGCATTATCCGGTAGATACACATCCGTTAGATACAAATACATATACTGTTAGAAACCAAAAATGGCTGAGCAGAAGAAGGCCCCATTGCTGAAGAAGGAGGAGGACTACGTGAAGGCCCTCGAGGGGTAAGTTGTCTTTATTCCGAGGCTCTCTTGTCCTGCGGCAGGATCTAAACAAATGCCTGCCCCTTCAGATTCATCAACCCCGAAACCGATCAGGTTGCTCTGCTGCTGGACTACGATGGTACTCTGGCTCCCCTCACCGAGGAGCTGTCGGTGATGCCCAAGGACACTGAAATCAACATCAAGAAGCTGGCCGGCAACGACAAAATCTTCATGGTCGTCTTCTCCGGTCGGGAGCTGGGCGAGATCAAGAACCACCTTAAGTTCCCCAATGTCACCTACGCCGGCAACCACGGTCTGGAGGTGGAGTATCCCTCCGGCAAGAAGTTCAAGATCGAGATGCCCGAGGAACTGTTGGAGAAGCACAACAAACTGGTGGCTGAGCTCAAGGAGAAGGTGAGTTTCCTGTTTAAAATACAATTTTGCGGTCCCAGAGATCCTATTTTTTATTGGAAATTTAATATCATTTAAAGGGTTTTGAATTATATTGAAAGATTATTCATAAATTTCCTTTGAGTTTTTACTTAAAATCATATAAAAATACTTGTAGGAATTGAAATTCAATTAAGTGGAAAAAGTATTTAATTGATTTTCAAAACACTTTAAATATTTACTAGAGATGGTTCTATAAGTTTTCTTTTAAAAGGTTTTTTAAAGTTTTTTATAGAAATTTAAACATAAATATATATTTTAAGCTATATTACAAAAGGTGGAATTTCTTTGTGAAATAACAAGGAAATGATTTATTATATTGTACATGCATTCCTTAGGGATATCTAAGGTTCTTTTGAAATATTTTGTTTATTAGAATTTATATACCAAGGTCGATTTAAAATATTTCTAAGGAAATAGCTTTAAATGAAGAATTTCTTGAATCTTTTGTTGTAGGTCGTGTGCTCTGGTGCTTGGGTGGAGGACAAGAAGATCTCCGTCACCTACCACTACAAGGGTGTCACCGACAAACTGAAGACCAAGCTGATCGGCGATGCCAAGGCTCTTATCCAGGCCCATGGCTTCCAGCTGATCGAGACCCCCTACGCCCTGGAGGGCAAGCCCCGCGTCAACTGGGACAAAGGTTAGTAGACAACCATCAAAAAAAATGAAACAGAAATAAACTTTTAACGTAAGCCATCATCGTTTAACAATTTGCCAACTGTTGCCATCCGTTTAGAGAGCTGTCCCCTAAGGCATTCCTTTCAGCTTTCTTCACTTCGGCACCTGTTTGAAACAATTCGATTTTTGACTCGACGGTTCGATGATTTAATTATTGCCAAATATTCTATATATTTTTCTATACCCCAACGGAGACGGAACGTGGGCGTCTTTCTAGATTATATATTTCTGAAAATTTTCACACATATAGCGCGGAAAAGTTGACTCGCAAAAATCAGACAAAATTAAAATCGTTCAGGAATATACGAGAATATATATGAGTCGGCAGATATATATATATATATAAAATAAAGTGTCTCGGTAGACAAAACATCCCGCAACCAACTGATGTCAAAAGCGCGCCTAAAACTATATATATTCGGCAAACTATATATATATAGATAAGTCACTCGCCCGATTCCTTATGATAAATTAACAAATCTGTGTAATTTTTCATATACACAAGTTTTCGCTTTCGTTTTGAAAAATGTTTATCCCTCGTGTTTTTCGATGCTAGTCACAGTCACAATATTTGTTGGAAAGTTTTCTTCTGCACCAGAAAAACATTTGTTTTTTTACTTTGCGGAGGTGTTTTGTAATTTTAGAATATCCAAAGATGAATGAAGCCAAACTGAAGCGAAACGAATTTAATTTGATGACGTTTTCCACTAACGACGCGACGCTTCAAAGATATATGATTTTTTACTCACAGGCAGATGCTCGAATTAAAATCGAAAATGTAGGAAAAGATGCGTAGAATCTAGATTTATATATAAGTTATCTTCTTATTCATCTAAAATATCTTTAATTTCGTAAAAGCAATTTATTTCTATTCGAGTTTCCCTTCAAACCACAGAAAAATAGCCATAAATTGTTCTGCATTTTCGAAATTCTCAAAAAAATATATTCTCAGTTTGAAAATAATCTATATCCCCCTCCAGATGAGATTTATGAGACCCACTTGTCGCCTCTGTCCTCTAGAAGTCATCCAACCCATTCCTTCCCATCCAAATTGTCGTTCAGGCCAATGAGCCGTGGCGACAAAAAACATGAAAATAAAAAAAATCAAATATAAGTAGAAACATTTCATTTAGAAACAGATATATTCATGTATGAAATGCGTGAAAATCAAATATTAATTATGATTGCGAACGCCTCCAAAGGCAATAAATTCATAGGCGAGGCAGAATAAAATTATTGCAAAAAAAAAACGACAAAATGTTAAATATTTGTGAAAAATTGAAACCTGCAGAATAGGAGAAGAGGAATTGTTGGTGCCGTCTGAAAAAATGAAAGAAAACTGCAGTGGGAATACAAGATAAAAAGTCGGCTAGAATCTGACTATATAGACTGCGTCACCAATTAAACAAAAATGTGGCGTTAATCTTCGAGAGCGGAAGAGCCGAAACAACATAATTAAAATAATTTTCTATGTACTGAGTACTAGAATTTAATTTGATGTACCAAAAAGCCGCACTAAATGATTTGAATTTCATCTTTTCAAACACTCATTTACTTGGCCCAAAACCCGAAAACCGAAACAAAAACTAGAGAAGATCCATCCGCCCACGTCGAAAACTAAAAATAATACTCAGGAGGGGAGCAGAATTTGTGTTCTTTCGGTTTATTTGGGGCCTGCAGGCGTTTTATATGATCTAATATGTGTGCCGAAAACAATTCTACATATTTGAGGAAAGAAATTTGTTTGTTGTTGGCTTCGCGCTTGTTTATTGAGTGATTTTGGATGGGTTCCAGCAGTGCATATTCCATTATATATTTGGAATATGGTTTCCACATTGAATGGAAAATTCTTTCGCCACAGGTTGCAGTTTTCCAGACATGCAAACCCTATGTTTGCACACAATTCGCTGATTTTAATTCAATTTATGTATTTTAAACAAATTATAAATCAGAAGAAACCTAACGATCAATATTATACCCCAAAAGAATTACTATAAATAAATACTATTAGTTTTTATAGCACAAGTTCCCATTATTATAGCATAAATTAGCTTAATCTTATATTTATAGTATAAATTATGGGAACTTGTGCTATAATAACTAAAGGAAATATTCCATTAAAATGAACATTAAAAATGTTTGTAAAATAAAGACTTTAGTAAAATAAAGACTTTGTAATGGATCGTAAACTTTATAGTTTCAGGCTTTTAAAAATTGTATATTAGATTTTTATTTTGACAAACTTATTTTAAATGACTCATTAAATCCTCCTCCTCATTAAATTATATTTAAATATACAAATATTCTATATTTAGAAACCACATTCTTTTAGATACAAGTTTAGCATCTTTTGATTTATTTTCCAGGTGAGGGCGCCAAGATGATCCTGGAGAAGCAGTTCGATGCCGACTGGGCCAAGAACCTGAAGATCATCTACGTGGGCGATGACACCACCGATGAGGACGCCATCAAGGTTCTGCACGGCATTGGAAAGACCTTCCGTGTCTCCGAGCTGCCCACCCTGAAGACCTATGCCAACTACCAGATCAAGACCGTCGAGGAGGTTGGATATCTCCTGAAAGCCGTGCAGGCCTACTACGAGAAGAAGAAGAAGGCCTAAGCGGATCGTTTTAAAGAAAAGGATATTAAGCTTAAGCTAAATTCCACGCACACTCACAAAAATACCACACACATACGCACATAATTACACAACTCACACACAACACACTGGCGGGAAAAGGATATCTCCCACCCGTCCTTGCTCCCCCAAAAAATATGAAATATTTTCTGTGTCTTTGATTTTGCCGAATAAAACATAAATACAACATTTTACATAATTTAAATTTGTACAATATTAAAAGATAATCGGGGTTTTTAATGGTTTTGTTTTACATAAATACACGTCTCGTTTTTGCTCGTCGAAATCTCCGAAAAATGCTTACAATCCCACAATAATTTGTTCTTACAATTAAGGACCTTGTATTACGAGGCTGTTCGAGGGTTTTCCTTGAGTTTAAAGACAGAATTAGTTAGAATATACATTTTAAAGGCTCTTTAAATTACAGTTGACGTAAAAATAGTACAATAAATGTTTTTCCAACTGCTCTTTGTATAAATGGATATTTTTAGAGGGGATTAAAGCTAATTTACAATTTTTTGGTGTCTTAAGATTTATCGCCGCTCGCCTTTGAGACCACCGCGTCCTCCGCCGCCTCTGCCACCTCGCGATCCCTGCTTTACCACAGTCTGAGGCGTGATGGGTGTTGCCGAAACAGGCGGAGTGTTGGCAGGATTCTGAACAGGTGGACCTCCGGGAACGGCAGGCAAAATAGCTGGAGCAGCACCTCCCTTGGCCGGTAAACCAGGTGCTCCGGCAACAGGTGGCAATCCGGCTGGTGTTATAGGATTACTGCCCCCCGGTTGCTGCTCCGCACGCTTCGGTTCGCTCATGTTCAGTCCCTCGTTGAAGATCATGCAGAATTCGCCGATTTTGAAGACTTCTCCGTTTTTGCCGGAGTACAGGGTGAGGCAGTGCCTCCATATCGAGGCGTATCCCTTGGTCAGTCTTATGATATCGCCGGGGGTGATTAGTTTTCCCGGCTCGTCCCAAATCGAAACATTTATACTGGCTGTGGGGTCTCCAACTTTGAAGTTTCGCACCTCGCGATTCTCCTTCGTGACGGTGGCCACGCCAACTTCCAGGACAATGAAGATGACGTTAATATTCTTTAGGCCCGGCTTGATATCCTTGATGGGAATGCAGTCCACGTTATACATATCTAAAAGGCAATAAATTATTTTTAAACAGAGAGAAAATATCTTTTTGTTTTGGCGTCTTTTGTTAAAGATGGGAGACTTCGTTAGAGAACCTGTGGAACCGATAGTTGACAGTAAGGATAAAATATTTTATTTTATGGCCTAAAAAATATAAATATAAACTGGAATTCTATTTCTAATATAAATTAATATAAATTTATAATTAAATAATTATAACTTTTGTTTATCAAAATCATCCAGTGTTGGAAAATGTCTAACCAAGAAGCAACAATTTGATGGTATTTGCGCATTAATCAACATTTGGTCACACTAATCAAAATAAACAACAAAAAACTTTGTGTACGAAAATTGATAATTTTTTTGTGCGCCCAAAAAAAGAAATGCCTGTGGAATCCGGAAGTAGCAGCTCCGAATCGGGAAGCTCATCCTCCAGCGGGTCCAGCAGTTGCTCAGACACCGGCAGCAGCTCGGATACGGATTCCAGCAGTGCGACGCCGGAGGAGAAGCCATCCCAGAATCCATCCACCAAAACACAATCACAGTCGCAGCCACACACTAATCCCGGAAATGCTGCCGCCAGGCGGAAGGCTCCTCCAACCTCGATCCCAGCTTCGGAGGAGAAATCCAAGGAAAGTGAAGAAGCCTTCGAAATCCGTAACTCCCAGTTCTGTTTGGAATCCCTTCCATCATTTATGTATACCCCTTGTCCAGGAAGAAATTATTTGTTATATTTTCATTATTTTAGATATCTATTAAATTCATTTGTCCGCATGTCTTCTTTCTATTTTTATTGCTCATCCAAATAAAGATTATTTGGCGCTTTCCAGATTATTCAGTTTATCATAAAAATATTAATTGTGAATTAATATCTGCAGGTGGGATTCTCCCTTACCGACGACGATGATGAGGATGAACCTTCGGCGCCGCCCGTCAAGAAGACCTCTCGCGCCCTGGGCAGTTCCACGGTGACGGCAGCAGCTGCAGCTTCAGCGGCCAGGAGAAAGCCGCCGGCCAGCAAGGCCACTGGGAACCAGTCGAACAAAGCAAACAATCCCCAGAGGGCAGCGGGAAATATCAATCGAAATCATGCAAACGGTGAAGGAAAGAGACCTTCGCTATCATCCTCCTCGAACAGCACAGATGATTCAATGAAAATCGTGAAGAATGGTAGAAAAGTTCCGCTAAAAATGGCTAGCACTGTGCGACCCAAACAGCAGATTCGGGGAAAACTGCCGCCGGCTAAGAAGAACGGAGGACCTCCGGTGATCAGTAGTGATGGTAGCTCTGGCTCAGAAAGTGGTTCCAACTCTGGAGACGATTCCAGTTCGGTGAGCGACTCGGAGGGCAGTGATTCCACCAATTCTTACAGTTCCCAGCCAGTCAAAGGGGGTGTAAAAGGTAAAGGAGTTGAAAATGCATTAATTTTTTATATAAATAATATAATTTCTTTAACTTTCTAGGTAAAAAGCCTGGCCCTTCCAAGCTACAAAACTCAGACAGCGAGGAGGAGCGCAAAGACAAAGCCAATCCCATGAGGAAACTCACCAGATCCCTAAGCATGCGAAGATCCAAACAGCAACCCAAGCTGGAATCAGACACCGATTCCGACGGTGACCTGGACGATGACAAAGCACTAGTCTCAAAAAGTCCTGCAAAGAAACCTGCAGCCTCGAATTTAAGCAGCACCAAGAGCAAGGTGAAAAAGGAATCCATTGGGATCAGCAGCGGCGTCTTGAGTGTCATTAAGTCTCGGCCAGTGTCGCCGATAACGCAGACGGAGAAGAAGTGTCCCATCGAGGGCTGTGACTCATCGGGGCATCTGAGTGGTCATTTAGACAGACACTTTCTACCGGAAGCCTGCCCCATTTACCACAACATGTCCGCTTCCGAGTGCAAGGAGCGGGCCAACGAGCGGAAGCTGCGAAACGAGCAGCGCCTTAAGATGCCTGTGAATATTGTTACGGCGCCAGGAAACCAGCACACCAATGTCAAAACGCTTTCCCCCGAACAGCGCGAATTCCTAAACAAAATTCGCGGATCTAGAGCCAATTTCCGGCCGGCAAACAATAACTTTCTGGACTCAAAGGTTTGGTTTTTTTTTGTCAAGACTTCAACATTCCTCTTATTCTTTATCGTTTTCTTTCAGGTTAAGCTGGAAAAGGACTGTACGGATGAGGACCGCGAACCGAATCTATCGGGTCTGGTGCCCGACTATGATCTTCAATTGTTTAGGGAGGCCCAAGCCCAGGCTTCAGAGAGGATAGAGGACGAACTGAAGGATCTCCCCGTTGGAAAGGGCATCAAGTCAGTAACTCCTGAAAAGTTCAAGACATTTTCAGATTAATTTCAAAATTGTAATCCAACAGATACATCAGCATGGGCAAGTACAAGATGAAGGTATGGTACCAATCCCCCTATCCGGACGATGCTGCCCGCCTACCCAAGATGTATATCTGCGAGTTTTGCCTGCGCTATCAGAAATCCGAAACGGGCATCAAGAGGCACGCCGAGAAGTGCGTTTGGCGGCATCCGCCAGGTGATGAAATCTACCGCAAGGGCAAACTGCAAGTGTGGCAGGTGGATGGGAAGCGGTACAAGCAGTACTGTCAACATCTCTGCCTCTTGGCCAAGTTCTTTTTGGACCACAAAACCCTGTACTACGATGTGGAACCGTTCCTCTTCTACATCATGACACTGGCGGATGTGGATGGTTGTCATATCGTTGGCTATTTCAGCAAGGTGAGTGGAGAAACAAGTTTATTTTAATATTATTAAAGAATTTTAAAGATAATTATTGACTATGAACTCCATCCCCCAAAAGTACGTTTTCAGATCTCAAAGATTCCAATTGCTTATTGCCTATAATCCCGTCAGGATATTCGTGGACTTTTCATGGTTATGCTCCAACATAAAATTGAATAATAACATTTTACAGTTTTATGATTCTTTTATGTCTGGAGACAGCATAGCCAGGAGAAGGATACAGCCCTGGCTCCGGATTCCAGCCACAACCCATGTACGGTACATATGTATCTGGTTATATCCAGATCCAGACATGGCCCTGCCTTGACCATGCCCACCAAAAAAAAAACTGAAATGCCAGATGATTTTTCCCTCGTTTTTTTTTTTTTTGTCAACGTTTTCGGGTAAATAAGCAACAGACAGAGAAATGCAGACTGAGAGAGACGGAACAGCAAGCTACGGTTTCTTGACCTCCCCCTTGATGAATATACGGGTCCGGATACATTCACGGGTACGGCTGCCACCACCCCATCTCCGCCCATTTGCAGTTTTACTGCAGAAATGCAGAAAGTTTTTGGGCGCTGACAGAGACTGGGTTTGTGTTACAAATTGCGCATGTCGTTGCCTGATGCTGCAGCTTTCAGCTGCTCCTCCCATCTATCCGTCTCCTCTGTGGCCTCCTGGCAGGTCCTGGCGCCTACTGGCCTCCCACCATCCTTTGAGTCCCAGCACCTCCAAACTTTCCTGCAGCATCCCCAGTCAGTCGGAATTTCGGAGTTTCTACGCATACTACAAGTTTTTGCATATATTACGTTTATGCCAAGGCTTTCATTCATCTCGTTTGAGTCCTCGCCAGAGTCTTAATTTGCATTTTGTGTACACAAGAAATTTTAATGAATTCAACAGATTTTGGTTTTTAGAGAGAAATTATGGGATTACCAGGATATTTTATCCTTTTTTAACAGAACTAGAACAGAATAAGAAGATTATTAGTTCCAAAGTTGACTTGTTAAGTGGTTTAGCTTTTAATTTATATTAAATAACATGAAATACATAAATCTATATTTAAAATCATTAGACATTCCTTTTTAGTATTATTATTCTTGCTTTTTAGCCTTATATCCTTCACATCCAAGCAGAACTCTAGTAATTATTCCAATTAAATTAGATGTAAATCTTTAGATACTTTTTAGGAATTAGGAATTTTCTAATTAAAATATTCCAAAATCCCGCCTAAATCTTCTTTATAAATTTAGGCTGCGTGTAAACCCAGATCCCAGACCCTACTCCCCATTTCCGGCAGTGATAATTTTCGGCAATCCTTTGTCCCGCAGTTAACCTCCAGTCTCCCCGACTCCCCAGGACTGGGCCCAGACAGCAGCCAGACATCGAGGCCTGGAGCAGGGAGGTGGATTCCCAGTCAACCAGCAGGATGGCTGTCAGGACACCCTACTTCCCAGCTAGGATGCTTTTCAGTGTTGTCTGTGTGTGTGTATGCTGGGGAATCAGTCGACACGATTGAGGTCGTGTACCTCTGGGCCGGGTCCGGGTCCGGGTCCGGGATTTGGCATCTGCGTCTGCGTCTGCGCCTGCTCCACAAAAAGCGGTTGCCCGGGACAAAATACTGGGGGGGACAGTGTGGCGGCAGGGTCGGGGGATCTGACTGGGGAACAGGGACTTCTCTGTGCTATGTGGCTGCGTTCCCAGACATCAAGGCAGACAAAGGAAAAACGAACAAAATATAAAAAAAAAACAAAAACCATGAGACAGCAAAAAAGCAAACCAACTACAAAGGGAAAAATCAAAATGAAAAGCCGCAGTGTACATAAATGTATTTCGGAAATGTTTCAGAAACCGCAGAAAATGGGAAATATAAGGGCGAAAGGTTATATAATTTTTAAAGATCAAGTTCTATATTTATTTTATATTGAAAGGATGTAGCGAAGCTTAAGAAATTTCCTTTGAATTCGTTATTTTTTTTCCCGAAAAATGTCGCTCTTGGCTGATTCTTGATATAAAACAACAGACTTAAACCGATTCCCAGACTCGGACTCAGACTCCAGGGAATTGTTTTTTTGGCAATGACCATGGGCAGAAAGGGGGCGTGGCGGTTATATCCATATAAGAGTAGCCGAGTCTGACTTCTGTATATATCCCGATCCCCCAGCCAAAGGACCCCATTCTGTTCCTGCGTATGTTTATGTATTTACGCACAGCTCGTGTTCTCTCTCTCTCACTCGATTATAGCCATCTCTTTTGCCATTATATAGCTATCTCTATTGGACTGTCTCTGGTGCTCCCCAGTCTATCGATTCATTTCATTCTGCTGGTCATTGAACTGCCGAAAAAAGCCAAAAGCGACAGATGAATGTTGCCATCAGCCCCATTCACTCCTCCAAAACTCCTCCAGTTTCCCCGCTTCCTTTGTCTGGGAAAATGTCTGTCTGATCCCCCAGAACCAGGATATTCCGTTCCCCCCCCTCCGCTCTGAGTTATCCTTCTCATACCATATCCGTCTGCAATTGTCCTTAAGTATTTGTAATTGATTCAATTTTAAATAATATTTAAGCTTAACCTTGCCTGGTAAGGAGTTATTAATTAGAAATTCATTTAATGAATTAAAATCGGGTTTAATTTTTAAATTTATATTGTTTCTTCTCTTTTTCTCTTTGCAGCATATTCCGTTTCTACAGGAGAAGAATTCTTTTTATAATGTTTCATGTATTCTAACATTACCGCCATATCAGAGGAAAGGATACGGGAGACTACTCATCGATTTTAGTAAGTTTTTAGTATTTTTTTGATAAATTAAAGTCTTCTAGAAATCAAACTTCAAAGCTACATTTCCCAAAATGTATTTATAAAATACCTAAAACTGTTATTATAATATTAATTGGGGTTTTTTTTTTATAAAATCGATTTAGACGATCTCTTTATAAAATTTAGATCTTTAGAACATTTTCTACAACATTTAAACTGAACAGGAATAAACATGTCAAAATACTGGCTCTATGGATAATACAATAGTTAAAGGTCTTAGAACCTTTAAAATATAGATAGAACCTTTAAAGTAAATACATTTTTTTAAGACTTTTTAAGTATAAAATACTAAATCTTTCAAATTAGCATAGATCCTTCCTTTCTCCCCTGATCTTGTGATATTTTTTGACTTTGACTAAAAAGTAAAAGAGAATCGTAAATTCTTTGAAACTGATTTAATCAGAAACGCCAATGAAATTCAGTATAAAAAATCGTCTGTGAGGTCTTTGCTTCTTTTTTTTTTTTGCAATAAATATAGAAAAAAACCGCAAATAATATTAATTGGATGGGGAGACTGAAATTCCGACGAAATTGAGCTTAAATGGGGTTTGTTAGTAATAGTATATTGGCTTCTAAATAATGAGCCACTAAAGTTTCATCCTTTATTGATTCTTCTTTTTCTTCTTCTTCATGGCGGAGTCTTCTGACTCACAGGTGTGTCTTGGTGTGTGCATCTTGCATGTGTATGCGAAATATAATCAACGTTGCATGAGAAAAGCCAAACATGCCAGAGACTTTGGTTCAGCTTTCCAATTGCACTCCCGACTCTTTTTCTTCTTCTTGCTCAGGTGCAGAACATGCAATTTCTGCATCAATTAAACGTAGACCCCAACGAACACACACACACACACACACATACACATACCCACTACCCCCTCCATATACAGGTGCAATTCACAGATCGCATAAGTAATTTTTAGCTGCTGCAACGAAAATTGTTTAAAATTAATCCAGGCGAAAAGACAACAGACAACAATAAAACACAGACAACCCAAAAAAGTGGCTAAGAAAAAATTGCATACATATATGTACTAAAAAAGAAAGAAGGAAGAAAAAAAAAGAATTACCCTGCAGAAGGCAGCAGACGGGTGAGAAGAGTGGGCTGGGCTGGGAGGCAAAAGACACAGAGAGCCACACTTGAGTCTTGAGTCATACATCGCCTGGCTTGAATGGCGTCAGCGCCGGCAGCGAAGCCGGCAGTGGCGACTACGATGGCGGCGGCGGCAATGGTTTCTATGTAAAGTCAATACATGCAATGCGGGTGGGCGGTGATGGGGCGGCCAGCAGGCAGGTAATGAACGAACGAACGAGAGAGCAAGCGAAACGACATTGACCTTACACACACACACACACACGCACGCACAGACACTTGCATGTAAAAGCGGGTGCCGGCCGGCAAAAAGCGTGATGGTCAAACGGAAAGAGAGAGAACAGCTGGATAGGTAGGAGAGAGGTCTACTACATATTAAATAATTCAATTTATCTGTTTCAAAATATCAAGATCTCACAATAAAATAAAAATATGAATCATTTAATCAATGAAACATAAGAAATAAACTATAATTTCTAATTTCAAAGAAAAAGAAATTCTTTAGTACAATATACCGTTCAATTTCCCAATAAAATATCCCAATTTAGTCCACAGCCTAACTGTCATTTTCAACTTCACCGAAAGTACCCAAAGCTTCATTAAAACTTTGTTGGGATTACCATTTAGCTTCCTTTGTAAAATCCCAAAAATAATTAGAAAGCACAGAGAACAAGCGGCTTTCTCTTTGTGTAGAGTGCGCAGAGTGAGTCGGCGTGCAAATCATTTTCGTCATCATTACCTGGAATTGGTTATTTTGCACATGGCAGGTGGCAGGAACTCCTCCAGACAAACGGGGGTTAACTTAACCCACCGATATCGTCGTTCCAAAAACCAGCCAAACCTTGACTCACTCCCCCTCAGCATAGGTGTATGTGTGTGTGTGTGAGCAGGATGGCCATATAGCCATATAGCCATATATCGTCAATGTCCAGGTGTAATAGGTAACTGCAACACGCAAAATGCAAATGAGCGAACAAAAATTGAAAGGGGCGAAACTTTCGGAAAACTTCTTCAAAACGAAAAAGAGTTAACATGTTGCCAAAAATATTTGCTTGCAACGTGCCGCCGAAAGTTTTTCTTTTATCTTGTTCGACTTGCGGGAACGCAGACCACCCAAAAAAATGGAAAATACAGTAAAATATAAATAAAACGGATTTCAGGAGTTTCTATAAAGCTAAAATTCCCTAAAAAAAAAATAAGGATCAGTGTAAGCAGTGTAAGAAGGATAAGCAGTGCATTTTTTGTAGCATAGTTTTCGGCTTCGGAGCGGGCGATATTACGTATACGCCTACGAGTCACACTGATCATATTATTAATTTTTTAGTTTTCCGGCATTTTGACGTTAGACTGTAGCTGAAATTTCCCAGACACAACAACACCAGAATCGGCAACAACACCAACAAAAACAAGAACAACTGTTGGCGGCAGACAACAAAGGTCAGGACAGGTCACAATGAAAGGGCGTCGTCCTCTTTGCCGAGCACAAAGAGCGAGTTACGGTTAGACTCTCGCTCTCTCCCGATGGCGTGCTTTGACGCTCTCTCCCGCTGCACACTACCCACAGCTTTTCACACTCTTGTCGCCGGCTGGAAGAACAAAATAAAACATAGAAATAATAATTAGAGCCTTGCTAATTTGAGTTAAAGTCGGATAGGCCCCCATTTCGCCCCCTTATCCCGTTGCCCGGACTCATTCGCACATTTGTCGTGGATTTTCATTCTTTAACTCATTACTGTTCGTTCGCAGCGCCTGTGGCTATGCAACAATAATGTTGCTGCGTCAGCGGCAGCGTGTGCGAATGCGAATCAAAATGGATCGATAAAGTCGTCTCGACGTTGCCACTCATCCTCCTCCCCCCAGCGAGTCAGCTCGGCTCGTACGGGCTCCCCTTGCTCCTTCCGCCACGTCTCGTGGATTTATCGCGGCGAAGGCGTGGCAGGGAGACGTGTGGGGCAGCACAGAGACGAAGTGCGGCACAAAGAAAATCAAAGTGCCACCCGAATGCGTCCTCTTGCGGCCAGAAGTCGCAGATTATCAGAATGGGGGATCCCCACAAAATGCATAAAACCCCAAGCACAGTGGATCAAAAATGAAATATTAATAGAAAAAAAAATAAATTAGTGACGAAAGTTTTTCAAAAAGATAAGTCTTTCGTCACTAAAAATAATCGGAAAAACTTTGGATGCTAATATTGTAATATATCTCGAAAAGGATTCGAATTTTCGACCATTGTGGCAGCTTTTGCTGCAAACGCCGCTGCCTGTGTGCGTTCAACCCTCCGCTCGGCCAGCCATCAGGATTCTTCTACCCGCCAGTCTTCCAGCCTTCCAACCCACCTCAATCGCTCTCCTTGAGTCTCCTCAGCTGTGTCTGCCGTCTGCTGTTGAGTGTGTCCTGCTCCTCGGCCTGCTCCTCTATCTTGGTCCTTCTCGGCCGGTTCTCTTACGGTTTTTTTCCCGAGCCTGCCTCAGTGGATTTTGTGTTGTGTCCTCGCTCTCGTCCTCGTCCTCGTCCTCGTCAATTTACTTAGCTGCACTCATTGTTGCTGTTGTAACTTCGAGTCCTTTCCCTTGCCCCTTGGAGACGGGAATTGTTGCTGCCAGACGGCAGCTCTAGAATCCAGAATATCAGCTTTTGGGGTGGGTCCTTCGGGGTGACACTGTCGTTGGGTTGAATGTACGCCAGAACGTTGCTTAAATGCGAATCCTGTCTAGACACAACACTCGCACACACACTTAGCCAAGCACTCACGCACACACACAAAGCAACCGGAGGGCGGACCCAAAGTTGGTCACCATAAATAATACGCCGGAACTCAAGGAACTCGAGTTGCCTTTATCTGTAGCATACTTCTTGGGGTCTTGGGGTTTGAACGGGGACTTAAGGATGGGCGAGGATAAGTTCAATATCAAATTCTATTTCTAGGATAATAAAATAATACTTAAAAAATACTTATTAAATACTAAAAGCTTTATAAATTAGTAAGAAATATCCTTTTTTATAGGCTATTTACTGACACGCGTCGAGGGTAAAATCGGATCGCCGGAGAAGCCTTTGTCCGATCTGGGACTTATCTCGTACCGCTCCTACTGGAAAGATGTCCTTTTGGATTATCTGTGCAATCGATCGGGAAACTCACTCTGCATCAAGGATGTTTCTCAGGTGAGTTTTTGTATTTTTCGAATATTGCTTGAAGTTTTTATTCTAACCTAACTTTTTTAATAGGAAATGGCAATATACTCTTACGATATAGTCAGCACACTGCAGGCTCTCGGGATGATGAAATATTGGAAGGGAAAGCACATAGTCCTTAAGAAGCAGGTAAGTCGCTGAAAATCATAGAGATTCAACTATTCTAGAGAGGAATTACTAATATTTGTGTCCTTATCCTAGGATGTCCTTGACGAGTACGAGGAACGGGTTAAACGAAGAGGAACCTTTCCCAAGATCGACGATTCCTGCCTCAGATGGCAGCCATTTATCCCTGTCCAGCCGACAGCATCTCCATAGCACCGAGGTTGGAAGCATGCCAGGGCATGCTTTGCGGATGCCGATGACGAATCCTTGGATGTGAAGTCCTGATTTTAAACATTTTACTTTTAGCCGTAGTCCTTATGCAATCTTGGTGGTCCTTGGTGTAGCGATTTTACCTTTACTTTTACCGTTTTTATGTCCTTATTTAAAACTTCCAAAACAGCAATACTTTACTGCTACACCAAGCTCTGCAATCATAGAAAGTCTGTGTTTTGGAACTTTATGCCAATTCTTTTAATGTCCTTTTCTAGATCGTAAGCTCAATCTTAAGTAATTGTATGTGAATGTCTGTATGTCTTAGTAAATCTAGTTGTAATTATTAGTAACCTAGGTCTATAGTAAAATTCTCAAAACAGTCAAGAAAATTCATGATAATACATATACCCGGAATACGATCAAAGAACCGTGCTTTTGGTCGGGATGCTTTCATGCTTTCGTCATCTAGGTACATGAATCATTGTGGAGCTGACCAAAGGGAAAGGAGGTGAGTAAATGAGCAAAAAGTGCACACGTCTGGGGAAGGGGAGACGGTGAGACGGGCGCATTGACATTGTCGCTCTGGCTGGGGAGACAGGTAGACGGTAGTGGGGAGCCTTAGACAGGATGCGACGGGGCAGGGGTTGGCCAAAAAACGTACACAGGGATTGGGGATTGGAGCAGAGCAAGCGAGAGAGCAGCAGCCCATGGAAAGCAAGACGGAGAGAAAGCTTGGCGAAAAAGAGAGCACTGTGGATAAAATCGAGAAGTTTACAAAGAAAATTAGTCAATTTTTTTATGGTTATATGGTTTAGGTTTTTATGGTTTTTATGGTTTAGGACAAAGAAAATATCACAAAGATCTTTGACACTCCATGTATTTTAGTATAATGCAATTTTATACTTTTTCCTCCATTAAATTAATGGTGTTCCATGATTTTGCAGACAGATAACATCTATAATAATATTAAATTTTTTATTATTATGATTTTAAATAAATGGCTGATAAGTTACGGAAAAATCTTGTATAGTCTATGGGGTTTATGTTTAAGCAAGGAGTAAACCAACATATTTATTCCACTATTTTGAGCTTTTTGTTGCAGTCTGTCTGCTGGTGGTGCAGTTTTATAACAAAGGAACCCGAATAAAAACTGGCAAATGTATATACAGTGAAGATTCCTTAGTTTATTTGATTGGATTTTAATTTTTTTGAAATCTTTATTAATTAATGATAAAGAAACGATTTACCAACGGAATAGGTTATAAAATATTAAAATGAAATACGCATTCGCGACTTTGTAGCTAAATCTATTTAGACCTTTATTGGGACAAGGATATCCACTATATATATTTAATTTCGAAACATTTCGAATATTTCTAAACTTTCGTTCATGTACCATATGATACAGGTCCACGCACACAAATGGCGAATAAAAAGAATGGCTACCGTACACATACATGCATTTCACTCTGTGTGTGTGTGTGAGTGCATATGCATGTTGGTGTGGAAGAGGAAGCAGGAAACAGCGGTAGCAGCAGCAATGGCCCCCTGAACGACGGCGCCACTGTGCGACAGAAACGGCAACACACAGAGGCGAAAGGGGCGATTTCGCAGCCGACGCTGACGTCGGCAGAGACGTCTACGAATAAAATTCGCGCTTTTGGCTCTTGATTTGGCACAGACATTGAGCATTTGATCGCCAACAGCCGGCAAACGCGGACCGATTCGCTCTCTTATTCTCCACCAAAGTCGCCAAGTCGCCAAGTGTTCCTCTTTTTCTTTGCCTTTGCCTTTGCCTTCACCGACTTTGGTTTATCTCTGGCGAGGCGAGGAAAATCGGCCATAGTCATAGCCATAGCCATAGCCATAGCAAAATAAAAGCCAGACAGTTTCTGGGCTGCCGCACAGTTCATTTTGCACCAAATGGGAGACAACAACCAGGCGAAGAGAGAGCAATAATGGCCGAAGAAATTCACAAATTAACTTTACTCGCGCGTGTGTGTGTCCATGTGAGTGCAAAGGTGTGCGCGCGTGTGTGTTTTCATTTGTAAAAGCCCAAAAAATGCAACGGAAGTTGTCAAGCCATAAGCGAAGAAACGGGGAAAAACGTTAAAACGAAACCGAAACATATTGTGAAATTCAAGAGAGAGAAATGGAAATGGAAATGAAGGAGACGACATCGGCCAACGTGGTTTCTGGAACTTCTGGGTTTTTCTACCAAAAGGAATTAAAGCACTAAAAAGAAACGGCGAAAAAAAAGACGACAATCGAGCGAAGAAGAGGTTCTGGTTATTTTTAGCATTTTGATATCACAAGGCAGCACAAGCAGCAGCTTTTTTCGCTACACTACAAGAAAAAAATGACGCAAATGTGTAGCTATGGATGTGTGTGTGTTTGTGGTGGTAACCACATGATTCTACATATTTCCATATAAACCCACACAAAGGCAGACGGAACTTTTTGTCGCTCAAATATTAATTTTAGACAGTAGGTTTTTTTACCCCCAGACAAAGCTCACCAGCCACCAGGTTTTTCTCTCCGTGTGCGTGCCAGTCCGGTGATCAAACCGAAAAGTTAGCTTTATTTCATTTACTCCTCTTTGTGGCTATGGCAATGGCTATGGCTATGGCTCAGGGTTAAGGGCAGACGAGAAAATCAGCGGCTTGATCTGAAAAAAAGCATGTGCTGCATTTTTGCAACCGAGAGAGAGGCGACACCCACACACACATGCAAGCTGTCTGCAATTTGAGGTTAGGAATGCCCCACCCAAGCAATGGCTGTTCATTTCTATACTGAAAAAATACATATGGTCCCGCACACACACACACACGCACGCACTTGAAGGTACAATATATATATGAGTATGTATATCCCAGAAATTCGCAATTGTTCACAGTCGAAAGCTGTTGGCGATCGTTGGCTGTTTTATGAGGCAAAGAAAACCCGAAAACACGCCAAAAAGGCAGTTAAAAAATACTTTGCAAAAATTTTAATACACCCAGGAGGCAGAGACAAAAGAGAATTTGCCAATGTGTTGGAGGCACGTGTGTGTCTCAGCTGTGTGTGTGTCTTGGCTTTGTTATGTGTGTGTGTGAGCGATCACGCACGTAGCTTCGGTTAGTAACAGGCACAGTGTGTGTGTGTGTGTGTGCCAAGAGAGAGAGAGAGCTTAAAACGCCGGTTCTTTTTTTTTTTTTGTCGCTTTGTCTGTGCTTCTTGTCTTTTTCTTTTTACCTTTTTGCAGCTTTCATTTCCTCTGCTTGTTTCTTTACAGCGTTTCAAATTTAGAATATCAAGGGTCTGGCCAACGCAAATTTTGCACAGAACACAGAATACGGACTACAGACTACAGAATGCTGAATGAAATGTAATAATTTGTCGTCGCCGCCGCCGCCTGATGACGTCACTGCGAACCGCGAACCACTATGTGGTCATTAGCACTCCGTGTACCCAGTTTTCTGTTTTCAGTTTTCAGTTCTCTTCGCATCGCATCGCGCTCTTCATATGACTAATTTTGGCATTGTTATTGCATAAAAATATGTGTGAGGCGTCGCATGAAGTCATCGAGTACAACTACAACGGCAGCAGCCAGCCACATAACCCGCAGAGATCGTTAACCTTAAAGCTGGGACATGCTGAAAGGCACAAGGTCGTTTCGTTTCACCCTCCGCCCGTCCCCAAGGGGCACTGGTCCGTCCGCCATTTGCTGCACTTCAGTTGCCAGGCGGCGGCCGAACATCTGTCGGTCGTCTCTCCGACATCTTAAAGCCCACCTAAAAACCTGAACTGGGCTTGGCTTGGCTTTTCTATATCTACATCTTCAACTCCGGCTTTATACATGGACTCCAAAGTCTCCTACCTTGCGCGCTAATCAGTGACCGGGGCTGGTTTATTGCAACAGTCAGGTACCTGAAGTAGCGCGCGTGGTGGCAGACATATATCCCCCATATATCGAGAGTATATAATGCAAATCCTTCACAAAATCCTCGCCCACTTCAATATCTGCATTTTACAAAAATGTCTCCCATGTCTATTGTACTTCATCAGGTGCTCTGGTGTCGCCCGTAACCCGGCACATGTTGAAGTACACTCAATATGAGGCGAATGTCAAACGAAAAGCATTTCAAACTATAACTATTAATAAATAAAGTAATATATTTAATCTTTTATATGATAAATAAATAATAAAATAAATCGAATATTTAAAACGAGTATTTTTCACGTCTTTTGGGCATGGGAGGTTTACATTTTGCTAAAGATTTAATGCTAATAAAATAAGGTTTAATAAAAGTACTTTTTAAATTATTCTTTATTGAATTTTAATTCTATGCGTAAAGGCTTTCCCATTTTAATGAAGAAATTGATTAATTTTTTAGGTCATAGTTCAACAGATTTATTAGATTAATTGTTAGTCATAAATTTCGAGAAATTATTGAAGCCTAACCACCTGATCCGATTTCTAAACAGGTTGCGTTTAAAAATAGATTCCTTGGTCTGGAATAAATATAAACAAATCATTTATTTGTCAATGACTCAATGTCATTTGAGTTTTTGGCAGTTTAGATTTCAACGAGAAAGCTTAAATACTTTGTTATCATATTATTTAGTTAGTTTAATGAAATATTACTAGACAGCTGTTGAAAATAGTTCTATTGTTCTATATAAATAATTAATTTAATAGAAAGAATTTCCTGGAAACAAGCTTAGTTCTAAGCTTTTGTGCCAAGTGGAAACAATCAATAATACATATCGATAGTTATCGAAAGCTTTTACAGTGACACTTTTGGTATTAAACAGTCATTAACAATAAAGTTTAATTTTAAGCAAAATTGTATGTTGTAAAGTATCCTTTTATAAGTTTGTCGTTGAATTCCATGCAATAATAAGTAAACGTGCATGGATACGAGCTTTGAAGCCTTCTGTGGAATGCTATGGTATTTCCTCGAGTACCCGTGCTGCAGTATTTTTTGGCGTTCCGGCTGCGTTCACACTGACCTACTGGTAAGGTCGGCATAACATTTTTTTTGTATAAATTTACGACTTTTGCCGTTTTCGACTCGATCTATTTTCCAAATTCCCACGGACGCCATACACACCCATCTGCAGGATATCGACAGAGAGAGATATAGAACAACGGGATAGAGTTTGAGGAAAGGACATAGCCGATAGACGAATCTACCGAAGATGCTGCGATCTCTGGCGAATACACGAAACGAAATCGGAGCCCTGCGGTCCGTGCTCCTGCGATCGAATACCGTTGGCTGCGGTCGACGATCCGGCGGATGCGTAGGCGTCCGTGCCCTCAGCTGCCAGTTGAATTATTCCCGGAATCTCCAGAGTATCAGGTAAAAATCCTCACCCCCAATCCGTTGAGGTTAGAAATGGTTGTGTAATATTGCAAAATGCGTACACTGCACCGACATTACTCGATGCCCCCTAGAAAGGGGACGAAGGGGTCTATGATTGACAGTCCCGTGTCCCAGTACTTAGCATCAATCAGTATGTTTTCCAATTAGTCGGGTATATCTATATATATATATATATCGTGTGTATATATGCATGCGTTGTGCGTGGCTTGCTGCTGATTTGTTTTATTGCCAAGGTCGAACACACACGCTCCCACATATCGCATGATGCGTGATAGCGTTCAGTGGGCTGATAACCTGGAAAACTACTACAGTCTAGGCTGGTTTTTGGCGACTTTGTTTACATCCTGTGCGTGTGTGATTGAAAGGTGTATCGTGTCGAGGTGTGCGTGTGTGTAAACAACAACAAACCAACAGCTGATCGGGTGATTCGATTGATTAAAATTGTTGTTTTGTTTATTTAGATTACTTTTTGGGAATACTTTACCGATTTCATTCATTCTTAATAATAATCCCAGCAAATTTTCCTTCAATCGTAGGTCGAACTTAATCAACAGTCAGCCAAAGCCCCTGACAGCATGGAGCTACAACTTTGCCCGCGCCTACTCCAGCCTGCCAGAGCACATACGAGTGCCACTGCCTGCCCTTTCACCCACCATGGAGCGCGGTTCGATTGTAAGCTGGGAAAAGAAGGAAGGAGACAAACTCAACGAAGGTAAGAAACTTCCTATTCCAACAGAGAGCCAAATTAATTAAGAAAAAACAACATTTAAGGTGATTTGCTGTGCGAGATCGAGACGGACAAGGCAACCATGGGATTTGAGACACCGGAAGAGGGCTACCTGGCAAAGATTCTCATACCGGGTGGCACCAAGGATGTGGCCGTTGGAAAGCTCTTGTGTATCATCGTTCCCGATCAAGGCAGCGTAGCGGCCTTTAAGGACTTCAAGGACGATTCACCCGCCGGAGCGCCTGCCGCCGCTGCCCCACCTCCACCAGCTGCTGCGCCTGCAGCCGCTGCACCTGCTCCGGCTCCAGCTCCAGCCGCCCCTGCACCAGCCGCTGCTCCTGCCCCAGCCGCTGCACCAGCTCCAGCCGCCGCCCCAGCTGCAGGAGGTAGCCGCGTATACGCCAGTCCGATGGCCAAGAAACTAGCCGAGGCACAACAGCTGCGCTTACAAGGTTGTTCAATCCTAACTAATCTTAACCTTTATTTGAATTCCATTCTAATGCATCGCATGTACCTAATAATTTGACTATAATTCATTACAAAACACATGAGTCATGGAAAGTATAAAGGATATACATATATATTCTTATATTTAAGATAAGATGCCACCACCAAAACCCACTTTAAATCACCTTCTCCTTTGTCGCCCCCTTGTCCAATTGTTCTGTTACTAATACGCGGCTTTTGTGTGCAGGCAAGGGTACTGGAGTTCATGGCTCAATTAAATCTGGTGATCTTGCAGCCCAGAAACCGGCGGCCAAGCCTGCTGCTGCCTCCGCTCCAGCTCCTCCTAAGGCTGCAGCCGGAGCTCGCTACAAGGACATCGATGTGACCAACATGAGGGCAGTCATCGCCAAGCGCTTGCTAGAGTCCAAGACTCAACTGCCCCATTACTACGTCACCGTTCAATGTCAAGTCGATAAGGTAATTCAATGGAAAACCCTTCAAATAAAGTAAATTATTAAACAATTATTCCTAATTTATATTCCAGTTGATGAAGTTCCGTGCTCAGGTGAACAAAAAGTACGAGAAGAAGGGAGTTCGTGTCTCCGTGAACGACTTTATCATCAAGGCCACTGCCATCGCCAGTCTTAAAGTGCCCGAGGCCAACTCGTCCTGGTTGGGCAAAGTGATTCGCCAGTACGATGACGTCGATGTCTCGGTGGCTGTGTCTACAGACAAGGGTCTTATCACACCGATCGTCTTTAACGCGGATCGCAAGGGCGTTATCGAGATTTCCAAGAATGTTAAGGAGCTGGCAGGCAAGGCCCGTGACAACAAGCTGTTGCCCCACGAGTTCCAGGGGGGCACCATCTCCGTTTCCAATCTGGGAATGTTTGGTAGGACAATTTAAAAAAAAATCGAGTTTTTTCGGGCTGTAACATAAACTTTCAACTTTTATCAGGTGTTAATCAATTCGCTGCCGTTATTAATCCCCCGCAATCGTGCATCCTGGCCATTGGTACCACAACGAAACAGTTGGTTGCTGATCCCGACAGTCCCAAGGGGTAAGAATTTCATCTGTTAAGATTGTGCTTTCATCTACTGACCATTTCAATTCCCTCTGTAGTTTCAAAGAAGTGAATTTACTGACAGTCACTCTCAGTGCTGATCATCGGGTGGTGGACGGAGCAGTGGCTGCCAGGTGGCTGCAACACTTCCGCGACTACATGGAGGATCCAGCAGCCATGATACTGTAAACCTCGGCACCCGGCACGTATCAACATTTGTAGGGACTGCAACGAACACAAAATGGAGAAAAACATTAGATGCTGTGCCCCTCTCTAAGCGGGGACTTTTGGTCGACATAAACTAGATGGATGTGTGGATTCTATTCGGTGTTAATATCTATACGTTTAATATGTAAACTTTTTAAATTGGTTGTCCAACCTCATGGCAAAATTGGCACCATTTCATTTTAGCGCTTGCCTAAAAATTAAATATTTATAAATTAAATTGTGTAATATTTGATGTCGTTATTTGCTGATGGTCTGAAAACCATCGCTGCCATGATTGTAGTACACTCAAAAACAAATTAGAATGATATTCAAATTAACTCACAAACCTGTAAATTCCGATAAGCATACACAATATGATAAAGTGTAGGCTTTTTTCGAATCTATTGTAAATGATCGACTAAGGAGATCTAGGTTATTAGTTGAAAGTCCAAAGACGCGTTGAATAAACCCAAAACACACTCACATGTACTAGCCAATTCATAAAAAATTGCTTTTTATTTGGTTTTATAAATGAATACTTCCTTTTGGATTCATTGGAAGTAATTTAGACTGGAGTAGCTTTTCGAACTTGAGTAGTTTCTGGAGTGGATTGATTACAAATTACTCTGGAAATGTTGACTTTTAGATCATTGCAGTTGTCAATCGGATTAATACTCATACGCCGCGTGGTCCAGAACAAAAAAGAGTCTTCATTTTTGGCGACACTCTTTTGCAAATATTTCATACATTTTTCATCGGATTTGGAAAAGGAATACCACTTATTAATCAGGACTCCATTCCCTTTGAATCTGCATCAAAAGATTGGAAAGTTAGAACAAAAAAATTTTCATCGATTTTTGCAAAAAATCATGATGTTACCCCTTTCAAAATTTTCGAAAATTGGGTCAGATTTTAGTTTGCCAGATTTTGATTGGGATCGATAGTACTCGAAAATCTAAGATTGGGAAGGTATAACATTCTACAATTGGAAGAGTATTGGCTGCGTTATGGCTGTTTCCCTGAAAGAAATCGTGGCGTATACGTAATAAATATCAAGTATACGCACGCATGTCCTTTTTGGCTGATGTTTTTAGTGAATATTAATGTTATTTCGCATTCTTTTTTTAAACGGAGTACCAGAAAAACCTCCCTTTGGAGCCACGTTGAATCCTGATTTATAAATGGCATTCCTTTTCCAAATCGGATAAAAAATGTATAAAATTTTTGGCAAAAAATCATTAGAACTGGTGCATCTTTGTTTTAAAATCTAGAAAGTCGTTTTATTATTACTAGTAATTGCTTTTACAAATAAAAAACCTTTCCACTGTTGGTTTATAGTATTATGTAACTAGTTTATTGCCAAAATGTTACGAACTAAGCAAACACAAGTTGCAAGTATTTACAAAAAGTTAAGCTAATGTCAGTTGGAGGTGGATGGGGTTAGGATGGACAATCACCACTGGGCGGGACCCAGCTGGCTCCATTCGGCCACGTAGCCGGCCTGTTTCTCCAGGGCACCGATCCACTCCACGCCGCCGTAATCGATGGCGGGCAAAGTGCCCTTGTAGTTGGCGGGCAGGATAGAGGGATCGAGGAATTTCTGCAGGGACTTCATATCGCTGCCATGGAAGTGCATCTACAGAGAATAAAATCATTAATAAATTTATTAATTATATGCAATTCCTTCATTAAAACTTACCCTCTTGTTCAGCTTCTCCTTGACGAAAGGCTTGAAGAGCGACCAAACCATGTTGAAAATGAAAGGCTGCTTCACAAAGTGAACCTCCTTCATGCGCAGCGGCATCGCCTCCTGGATGAAGGTGAGCAGGCGCTTGGAGAAGCTCGGCGACAGGGCCTTCACCTGCTTCATGGCCAGACCATCGAAGTCCATGATGCAGACCACACCACGCACCTGGGTCTCCTCCTCCAGCTGGGCGGCAATGTGCACCATGTAGAGCATACGGAACATGTCGTCGCTGGTGACCTCGCTGGGGTCCCACAGCTTGCCGCAGTTCACGATCAAGACACGACGACCCTTCTGGTCGCAGTTCTTCAGGACATTGATGACGCTGCCCTTGACGAACTTATCCCTGACCTGTTCCACCAGCAGTCCTCGGACGAGGGTAGCATACTCCTTGCGGAAGGCAGCAGTGGTCTTCATCTGGAATTTTATTTTCGGAAAACTTGATTATTAAATTTATTGTTTTTAATAGTTTGATGGTAAAATTTATCAACCAATGACACATACGAGTACTCCCTGAGGAAGTTTGGTGGTTGTGACTTAAGATTGTTAACCTGATAAGGTTTTGACCATTGGCCAAGACAATAAAGTGGTCATAAAAGCTATGCGGCTTCCTATGATGATAAATTATAAAATGGCGAATGTTCGTTTTGAATCTACCACGTCATCTTGAAACTCTGGAGATTGTGTTTCTCCACAAATACATATATTAAGGGGTATATATATGGTAAATACATAAGTAGTCATCAGGCGAATCCGATCGGATCGAAATCAGGTCCGCTTATCGCCGGTTTCTCTGCCTGGTCAGCGGGTTCAAAAGCAAAAGTTATCAGCGCCAGGGAATTGAGAACCGTCTTGTTTTTTCATAGCTGATCGTATGTTTTCGGGTTTATAATATCCCATATATCAGCTTACCTAGACCCAATATGAGATGGCATTTCTACTTATAATAAATTCAACTTTATTGCATTTTAGTAAAAACTAAGTTATGCCTAATGAAGTTTAAATTGCTCAAATAAATAGTCTCATAAAAATAGGGTTTTCATATAATAAGAATATAAAAAAAAACTATTTATGTTTCTTTAAGTATTCTTATTTAATTGTAATCCTAGAAGACTTTAATCTAAATCCCTCTCTCTAGTATTTTCTGTATATCATTCTAATGTCTGTGTTTGAACTTAGGTTAAAGACCTCATTTTTTAATGGTTCTAATGCCCGATGTTTACTGATAGAATGGCTCTACGAGACAACGTTCCAAAACATTTGATAATCTCTCGAATTCTGAACAAAAGTATCAATTCACTTGCCGGCGTTGATAAGGGAAATTCTTTGGGTCTTGTTTCTAAGGCGGCTCGAATCAATTCCAATAGATGCAGAATTGGCTTGTGTGGGACAAAAATGGAACAGCATTGTGATTATTCCATGGGTTGCAGTCTGTATTTCTAGCACAATATGAATTATTTTATATGAGGAACAAATTAAAAGATAATTCTACTTTGGCAGGATGTAAAACATAGTAAAACTCAGTTCCAAAATGGACAAAAATAGATCGATTTTGACTCTAATTCCATTAGATTCTATGAAAAGACATGCCTTAATTGTCCAACAAATTTAAGGAAAATCATGTTTCATTTCTTTGTGAATCTAACACTTGTTAAGATTTTAAGGAGTGTTTATTTTAAAATTATCCTGTCACTACTTTAATTCCCATTTCAAAATATCGTTAAGGAAACCCAATCGCTGTTATACTGACCTTTTCCAGAGCTCCCTCCGGGTAAAAGTGGCAGGCTCGCAAGAAGACTGTGAGGAAGGCATCGTCGTCCTTGTAGTTCAGCTCCGGAGAAGCCTTGAGCAGCTCCCGCAGCTTCTTGATGGCCTCCGCCTTGACCTCCTCCGTTTCCCGGAGCTCCACTCGGGCGATTTCCACGGTTTCGGGCTTGAGATAACCCAGACGCAAGTTAAACGCCTCCTCGGCGATATCGGTGGCAGCCATTATGTCGGTCTTAAAGGTTTTTTTGTCGTTTAAGGGTAGATTAATTTTGGGCCTGCGTGTTGAGATTTGTGGAGAAATGGGTTTTGTATTAGTTTTCGAAATCACACTGATTGCCATTGAAAAATTGCGATTTAATGGCAAGCACTTTGGGTTTGTTTGTGTTTTTTTTTCATTTGTTTGTAAATGGGTTGTTTAAACAATCTTCCAGAATTAAGCCATGATTGGAGAGAGTAATTCCTTGTTTTTTATTTACCTAAGGCGATGTCTAACGATTTTCACTGTTGTGGGTGTTTTGAGAGTTCTTTTTATTCGTACTTCCTCGCGACTCGTGCGATTCGAGTCAACTGAATTTCGGTTTGCATTTGGAAACCCTTGTGAGTTAACTTCTATACTATATTTATAATATATCAGCTGAACGACAGCTCCGACGACGGCTTCGGCGACTTCGACGGCGGCATTGGCGATAAAAACAACAGCGAAGCGGCAAAGGCAGCAGAGGCGTTGGCAGAGCCGATCGCAGGCGTCTTGGCTCGACTTCCATTTCCATTCCTTATCTGCCAGAGCTACAAAACAGAACATAGTCCAACACAAAAGCCAGAAACCCCTATTCACAAAAAAAAAAGGTCATCATTTCGACTGTCAATTACCTTTTCCCTTAAACCCCAACGATCCCCAAGTTCGGCAGGCCTCAAAAACCATCAACATCAACTGTCTGGGCTCCGATTTTTGAGCCATGCCGTCATTGATCGTGATGTTTACACGCGTATCCAGTCTTGAACTTTAGCTGGAGTTACCTCTAACTTACCCTTGCTCCATCTCGCTGCTCCATCGTAGGCACGTAATAAAAAAGGCAAATTTGTCAAAAATAAATATATAAATTTCAATTAAGTGCTTAAAAAAAAGGTTAAGCCAGCCTATTGACAGCGGAAACGGTGCCACAGTTCATAAATCCACTCATAATAGTCATAAAGCTTTTAAGATAACACCAGAATGGGAAGTACCCTGTAGAAGATTTCATGTTTCAGATTTTTTGGTTTTACATAAAAAATATATGTTTTTATATTCCTTAAAACTAAGAGTAAATGATATGTATTTAGGCCTGTTTTCTTTTAAAGGATCATGGAATATTTAAAAACTCTTTTAATCTATATTGTTATATATTCTGTAATTGTTTTCTTAAATAATATTCATTTATAAAACCGTAAAGAAAATAACATTAAAATGTTTATCAAACCCTTTTTAGTTAATACAAATGTTGGGAATACTTTTTATGGGGGCGTCTGGTCTAAGTCCACGCCTCTAAATTATATACCTAATTTATGTTTATAACAACTAGACATAGACATACCATAGTTTAGTATTTAATTTTTCTTGGTAAATCCCATCAAGCCTTTTTTTATTATAATTCTTAAAGGCTATTGACAACCACTTTCGAGTAAAGTCCAACATGAAATTCTCGGGTGATAACAGCTCCCAAAAATATTCGACTTCTAGAGTTATTATCGAATTTTTCTTGTTCTCCAGCAAGTGGAGGTGTCAACAAGAACAACAATAACATTTGTGAGGAAATTCTAATCACAACTCATAATCCTTATCAGTGGAGCAGCGCTGTTAGCTTCGACGTGAGCAGAGTAGCTGGCAGCGCAGTCATCGATGACTTGAGAATTTGTTTCTTGTTTTTTGTGGGTGGTGGGTGGAAGGTGGAAGGCAGTGGGTGGTAGATGGTAGGTGGCAGGTGGCAGGCGGTGGGTGGTGAATCTTTTGGCGCATTTTCACACCTTTCCAGGGCATTGAATCGGATCGTGAATCGGCGATCGTAGTCCGTTATCATTGTTGACCACTTTTGTTGCTGCATTTCATATTGTTATTATTCGAACGTGTTCGGTTCTTTGTATTGAAATTCATGTTCCAAGCACAGAACCACTTTTTGTTGCTAAAGTCGATTTAATACGTGATCCTATTGAAATACAGTAGACTTTGGGAATAAAGAACAGAACATTGAAAAAGAATAAAACTATAAAAAACCTTTCAGACATGAGAAAGATATCAAGATATGGAAAGGTCTTGTACCTTTTAAATTTTTTACTTTAATCTTAAATATAATTATTATTTTCCTTAAATATACTACTGTAGTTTTTACAGTTTTATTCTGCAGCTATAAAGTATAGTCATAGGGCAAAGTCTGCGCCTTTTGATATGGTTTGCGGGTTTCGACGTCGTCTTAGTCGTCAACCCCATGCTTTTGTTGTTATTATTTCTTTGTTGATTGTTCAGAAATTTGTTGTTTTCGATTTTGTTCAAGTATTTGACTTGTTTTTGTTATTTTGTTTCAGTTACTTATTTAACATTTAGTTGCCGAGCGTATTAATTCATTCTTTCGCATTTTGTTGTTGATTTTGCTGTTGGTGCTGCATCAGCTGGTTTATCGAGCTTCTGTTTTTTGTCACTGTTGATGTACAATTTAAAAATGTGTGTTAAAAAGATAACACTCTAACATTATTACACTTATTTTATTAGCAGTATTAGTTGAAAATGTGTGGCGTCAATTTGAATTCAATTTGTCCACAAAAACACAAACAAAAGATTTGATCAACAAACTTATCTCTGGAACGCACAGCTGTTGGGGATTTTCGATTATCAAATTATTCAGCGACTTAAAAGATTATAAAATAAATGTTTTTTATAAAAAAAATGTTATACTTTACTATTATAAAGGATTTTAAGTAATGGTTTTTACTTCTACTCTTAAATATCACTGCCAAATCGAAGTCATATATATATTTATAGCATAGATCTTATCTTAAATTCTTCAAGTTTTTCATAATACAATTTTTACCTCCTATTGTGGCATTATCAATCGCTAAATATGGCACCTTAAAAGCTAATCTCTAGATTAGAAAATTATACATAATACTTAGATTTTATGGCTTCCGTTAAGTTTTAAATATTTCTTAAACCCCCTAGAAAGAACCATTGCAGGTTGTTCTCTTGCAATCTCATAAAAAGGTTTTTATGATGTTTTCTCTTTGTTTATCTTCAGAATATTTCCCAACAATTCATTGAGAAATCGAAGATTGTACTTTGCCAGGTAAGTATCTCTGTATAACGATAATTTTAATCAAAAGAAAACACCTGCACAAAGTGCACCATTTCAAAATTACAGAAAACCATTCACTCAACCAGACAAAGTTTACTTTGTTTTGTGAAAATCACACTGGTTCCCCAGCTCGACTTTGATCCTTTGGTAATCGCTGACGTCGGAAGTGCCGAGAATAACCATATAGAGCAAAGTCAACAAATGTGTGTCATTCATGAAGAAATATTTGCTTGGGAAATCTATGGATGATTTATCTTAAAATGGATTTTCGGAATTTTGAGCAGGGTTAGCAAACATCATTAAAAGTAGATAAAACCATAATATATACTTTTAGGTGATCGCTTGGGACTACAGGCTGCTTTCTGAGGTCATTTATAGTCATTCTACAGTTCCAAGTCTATTCTTAAAGTATGAAACAAACATTGTAAAAGTGAAATAAATAACTCACGTGTAATATTAAAACTACAATGTAATCTGTAAACTCAAAACGCATTCTCTCAGACTTTCTTAAAGTAATAAATTCTAATGTTCAAAAATAATTATGGATTACAATGCGTATACTTAATATTTTGGCAGGAAGCATCTAGACCATCATTGATTAATCTTAATATTGCAAAAAGTATTAAGAAAAGGTAGAGTAAATCCTAAATACATTCCTTACTAACTAAAAAAAGATTTTAAGAAAAACCAACATTGCGTATACGTAATATTTCACCTGCTTTTGCAAATTTCCTCACCTGTATATAAAAAGTAACAATTAAGTAATTAATCAACAGGTTATTTGGCTTCAATATTCGGTCATTATCTTTATGACAGCAAGGCGTTCTTTTCCCCCACATACTTGTACTACAATATTTTTATTGCTGCCATTATTTAGATAACTCAGCTGGTGGAAAATGTTAAAAATATCAGCCATCCAAAGCCAAGCAACGATAACGAAAATTTGTTTGAATAAAAAGAATACTGCAAGCATGACAAATACCGAAATCAAAAGAATTGGCCAAGAAGAGTACCGATGAACTTCACCCAATGGCCTTCAAAATTGGCTAAAAAGAAAGTTGCGCGAATTTCAGGGTCTCAAGTGCTGCCATCAGCAAAAAATATGAAGCGCGGTAAAAAGTGTAAAAAACTGTGGAAATTATTCTAGCGTGTCTAAAGTTCGCCCCCCAGGGCTTCTGTTCATTGCTAATTGATAGATTAACTCGGCCTGATATCTCCTAGCTGATTAAAAAACCAGTTTATTGTTTCTGTTGGCAAACATTATCGAACAGTTAATATCAAGTGGCTAATAAATAAAAGCTTTGAAAACTTTTCCAAGGGTTCGTTTCATTGATTTTTCAAGCAAAGCTTTGGGCGATCGAGCAGTGTTGGAAAATATGTTTTTAATTCAAAAAAATTTTTTGAAATATAAGCGTCGGTTTTAAATATATTTTTACTTCTTTTATCCTTATTTTTATCTTTGTCTAAGCTAAAATAGTGTTTATCTTTAGAAAGCAGAGATCGTTTAACAGAATTCATAATTAGGCAAACTAACATTGCGCATACGTAATATTTTATGAATATTTTATCTTTTAGGCAAATTATTAAAATTTGAAAAGCCTATAATCTGACTAAATAAACTATTATCATGAGTGAATATAAATAATTCGAAACTTGTATTTTATATTATATTGGAGGTTTATAGGCTTTCCCAGAATATACTTACTTATGGTGTTTAATAATAAAATATTATCTTATGGTAGCCTTGTTTAGTTAAAAGACAAAATCTTTACCCTAAAGTTGGACTTTTTTTGGATTAAATAGATTAAAGTTAAAGCTTTTATTGCAGTGCTGGGTAAGAGCTTTGGCTCAAGCTTTTGATTCTTTGCTCTCTATTTTTGTTTTCAGTTTGGGTTGGCAGTTTTTTTTTTGTCAAGCTTGAGTTGGCCAGATAATTAATAACAAGCGTTGGAGAGCGATTTACAATCTCATAGTTGTTTTGGCCGCGTTGCCATTTAGACGTCGCCGCTGTTGTCACTCACCTGCCGTTTCGAATCGCACCTGCGTTATATTGCCGCGTCCTGCCCGCAAAAAACAGATACCCAACCCCCCCTCTCGACCCGCCCACTCCTTGCCGTTTTTGGCCAATTTCGAAAAGTTGTACTTACAGTGAAACGTGAAATCTCTTATTTTAACTTTGCCGAAAAAAAGCGAAACCGAAAAGAAAATCACGAGCAAACGAGCAGAAATTTTTTGTTTTGCGGTAAGTTGCTTTAGCATTATGGTTTATAGAAAGCCATCTGGGGGTAAAGATTTTGGCCATTGTTTTCTTGGATTTGTATTTTGTTTTTTTTTTTTTGGATTTCGGTTTTTGCTTTTTGAAAATGCGCATGCGCAGCTACGTTGACACACTTTCTGCCTCCGCCAAAGTGTCTGCTGGCCTGCCCTGGCCTAGCCTGGCTTACCTGCCACAAGACGGTTATATGGCTCTCTGGCTTTTTGGCCATAAAAACAATTACCACTTACCGTTGCCGTTGCTGTTGCCGTTTGCTGTTGCCTTTTGCTGTTGCTGCTTGTTGCCGCTGACGTTAGCTGCATTTCGTCAGCGCGTGCGCTGCGATCCCAAAAACAAAACCAACCAAGCCCACAAAAATAAGTAAAAAAAAAATGCACACACTTATTCATTCATAATCTTACGAGCTCGGATATCTCATAACGGTTGCTGATAATATCGGTGTTAGGTCTTTGTTGTTCAGTTAAGTGGAAATTGCTTGTGGCAGATGCGGGCGGCAAACGATATTGCAACATTTCAAGTGTGTGAAAAAGACTGGTATTATGTCTTCAAGAGCGGAAACCCATAAAGTTTTAAAAGCCAAAGTAATTTAAAGAAATTGAGACATTTTGATCGGGCGGTGTTGATGTTTAATAAATTAATGAAATAGTTTGGCAAGCAATTTTGCTATAATAGTGTTTGGTTTATAAATTGAAACCAATATAAATGATAGGCTCTTGTAAAGAATAGATTTACACAACAGAAGTAGCTTTTAATATGTAAAGTTTCAGAATTATTCATTATATAATATAGGTCGGATACGAAAATAACAGAAAAAAAATGCTTATCGGTCTCCTGACCGATTTCAATTTCCCATGCAGTTTATAAAATCGTAGATATACAATATATGTATCCACCTTTGGAATGCACGTAAATGTAACACAATTGAAATGCAAATTGATTGACGCATAATGCAGCCTTCTCGTTTCCACTTGGGTGTATTCCAATCAATCCGTCTCTGTCCAATCTGGATTTAAAACCTTTGATTCACAAGTTCGATGGTCGCAGTTCATAAATATTTCCGACAGCAATCAAACCGATCCACTGACCATATAAACAGTTTCTCTAATGTCACCCAAACATTAGTCTGTTTTTTGGTTAAATTGTAGCCCCGCCATTAAATTTTGTGATTTCGGGCTAAAAAAAATATGAGAATTAAATAGCCGAACGACCTTGTAGTTCTCCAGTACGAAGAGCCACTGAAAAAGTAAGTGAACCCAAAACCCGTTTAACATCTTTCGTGGGGGCTTGAGATTTACTCAAATTGTTAACATTTTGTCAAGTGAAGGATGCAGAAAAGAGACTTGCAAAAAAGATACAAATAGCCGTTATTGAATCTGAAAATTTACATATTTCTGAATTCAGTAGAAGTTTTCGGTTTCGTACTTGGATCTGAAGGCGATTTTTTATGGCCGCTCGTACCGCTCGTACGATCGAGTCTGTCGATTTTGGCATTGTGAAAGAAATCGAAACCGGCTATTCCTGATTCTCTAGAATGATATCTGATTATTTATTTCCATTTTTTCTGTAGCCGGTTCAGTGGGTGAGACAAAGAATTCCTCTATTGGATGTAATTTCTTAAGATAATATTTACAAAGTACACACAAAGAATGCAATGCAATGAGTTTAAATAAGTTTTGTTTTTAATTTTTATAATAAATCAAGTAATTTTCCGTTGTTACTAGAATTTCTAGATTTTCTAAATTGTTTCTAATTTGCATTTCATGTTTTGAACCACTTTCATTGAGTACTTTATACCCGGCTAATTGCTGTCTGATCGTACATTGTCAATTAAAAAACGTCCAAATCGTCTATCTCCGTCAATATAATTAATATGCCAGTCAGGGGACATTCATTAGGTTGTCGATCCGTACTGGCATTGTACTAAATATTTATTATACATTAACTGGATTGACCCATTTAAAAGTCAGGGACATAATAGAGTTGATATTCAAGTAGATTGCAATTGAGAGCTCTATTTCTGCTCGATCATCGTCATAGAGTTTATTTGATTAGGAAGATGTTAATACCGGAGTCCTCTTACTGATAGATTAAGTTCGGCATGTTTTTCTATTTATTTAAAGTAATAATTTACACATTAAACAAAACCTCTATTAAGTATAATCATTAAATCTGTCAGCAGGTTGAAAACAAAAGCCATAAAATAGTCAAGATTGCTTCCAGAGAGTATTCGCAGGTTTGGGGTTTGCGGTTTTAAACTCGTTTTGATTTTGCTCCCCGGCAAAAACTTTGAATAGAAACAATTGCTTCGTCACCGGCAAAACAAGACAATTCATTGCAAAAAATAAGAGAAAAAACTACAATTTGCATTTAATAGCAAGATAGTTGATGGTATTGATCATTTTTTATACTACTTGTTTATTTATGCATATCATGTTGGCTCTAAAGAATTGGTTGCATTTGAAATTTTATGACTGCCTGGTTTCGGTGATTGTTTCTAATTTCAACTTGTTATTGATTGGACAACGTTTGTTGTCTGGATTAGTTCGATTGTTCACTAATCTCCTATAGTTTTTATTGTTTTGCGAGGGAGTGCCAATTCTATAAACATAACCCGATTAGACTGTCAAATAGAAGTTCTTTGTTCTTTCGCATCGGCGATACCAGTTATCAGCTCTTTTCCAGACGAATACCCAGTAACTGGCTGGCTACTGGCTTTATATTTGTATGCAGATTGAAAGTCAACTTGAAGTCAGTATCTTGGGTTCGTAATTTCCGCTTTCAGGCGGCGGAAAGCAACAAAAAAAAACTTAAGAAATCTTGGAAAATACGCCTTAATTCAGTTGGACCCAGCGAAAGGCCACAAAAGTTCACCAAAAACAAAGTGAATACAATTCCCAAATGGCATGCAATTATTATCGCGGGTACATAATATCTGATATTACGAAGAGGGATATGATATCTCTCGGGTTTTGAGGTAATTATCTGCTTACATCAGACTTTGATGAAGTTTTTCCCAATGGAAACTTCTGTATTTGCTTAAAACGTCATCCGTAAGTCGATAGTTCGTAGTATAATCTGGCGGGTTATAAAAATTAACAAGCTTATTACACTTTGATTAAAAACTGGAAAGGGAACTAACTATATGCTAGCCCCTGCAAGGGCATAAAAACTTTAATTGTTAACTGTAAAGGTAAATTATTTTTATCTGTCAGTAACTTATTGATTAGCAATCCTAAAGTAATTGCTATTTTAGATTAAAAACGTAGGAGGCTACAAAAACTCATAAATGTCTTTAGCGTTGTTAAATATCTGTGTCAAAAATTTGCATAACTTTGTATTATTATTTTTTAGGGTCCAGTAAATTTTGTTAAATTTTGCTGTCAAATTTTTATTTTCAATCAGTGGCTTAGGAAATATTTAATAAACTGAACCCATTTGTAAAAGTTCAAGTTCATAATGAAATAAAGAAAACTTCTTTCAACAAAAACCTGATATTAAAATGCTGATTCATCAAGAGTTGATTCCATTTCTACAATATTGGGACTACTCTAAGTGGTTTAATTTAAAGCGCAGATTCCCTAAAAGGCAATAAAGCCAAAAAAATTATGAAGATGTGCTTCGGAAATGAGTTCCTGGTAATTATCACCCATTTGCGATTTCTCTACAAGGTAGAACTTTGCACTCTTACAAAGTCTATTTGTTAGTTTATTTGTGATAAACAAATTAACATAAATGGAGATGAAACAAATGGTAATTGCACAAGTTTAGGGTTATTTCTGGCATGTTATAATATAAAATTAACCCTTTTTTCTAACGAAAAGTAGCTGACATTTTGCATGCGGCTAATTGGCAATTATACAGAGCTCACGGAATCGGTGTCAAGAAAAATGTCTCAAAATTACACTTATTTTTATATATGTATAGTATAGCATATAGTTTGGCATGTCACACCCAGGTCTAATGTCATTTATTTATCTTATTTAATTGGATTTACAACACCCATGAAGAGAAGATTGACCAAGAAATTAGTATGCGCATAACTTTATGGGCTGTTGAACTCCACAAGAGCTCCAAAGAGCAACTCAAACACAAAAGCCCCAAGTAAATAATGGAATAAATTGCCCAAGATTCATTGACGAAATTTCGGGAAGCCACAACGAGTCATAAATGCAAATGAAAATACTTTTGGTATTGCTGTCAGACTACAGTGAGTCCAAAGTCTTCGGCTTTGATATAAAGTATCAACCGATCTCTAGTCTTGGCCTTGACTTTTACCTTCATTTTGACCACAAAAAAAAAAAAACTTATATCAAAAACTTACTAATTGCTTTGAATCGTAAGAGCGGCAGTAAATCAGATTTAATGGTCTGCGATTTGCACTACACCGCTTTTTTTTTGGCCAACTCACTAGATTCTTTAGCTCTACGATCGAGCGGCTTGATTTTTCTGTGCCATTGTCAAGTCCTTCGTGACAGGGCTCATAGATCACTTGGCCATTTAGCCATTTAGTCATTTGGGCAGCAAGCCAGCTCACAAACTGCTACGTCATCGAATTAGATTTTATTTTTCCAATTTTGTTTTGCTAACCAAGGTGTTGCCAGGTCGTCTGCGACTTGCCCATTGGGGTGGGCACGTTTTCGGCTTGAATAGTCGAAAAAAAATCATACATTAAACATTTAAAAAGGGGAAAAAATAGTTGAATATGTTCAATATTAAATTCCCTTACTTAAGTCTTTTTAAGGCAATTTCAAGAGCCTTTTTTGGGGTTTTTTTAATCTATAAATATATAATTTGCTGGAAAGCAAACTTGACAAAATCTGCATTTATTCAGAAAGTATATAAAATGTACTCATTTAGTTTTATATAAAATTCGTCTTAAGTATGCCATTACCATAGCTAAATTATGTAGTAGAAGACCTCTAGAATCTAGAACACCAATCTTATAAGCTTAAAAATAAATATTGATTAATGATCTAAGAAGTTTGCCAAACACCCTGACCGAGTTATCATCACCTTTGACAGTTAGGGTATCCACCAATATTATTTTAGCCATTGAACGCACGTTGTGCGACCAGTTTTGGGCGCTATTGTCTAGAGTTTTATCTATATATATACGATATATTATATAGACATGGGCTCCAGCACCCGCTTGATCTATCAAATATTACCTGTTCGGCGGCCTCTTCTTCCGTTGCGGCGGCTTTTGCGGCAACTTTTGCTAATGAAGATCAGCATTGAGTCATGTGTCTTTGTGTATTTTGTCTATATCTTTATAAACATAGATAGTTCCATTGGAGCAAGGCATTGAACTGTTGCCGCTTTTGCTTTTCGCTGCGGAAGTAACCCAGTTGTGCCAATCGCTTTGAGGAAATGGTTGCCAAACCACTAAAAATGTTTAAGCCAGACCAAAACAATCTTATTCTCGTTCGCAGACTGAACCGGTGAACAGCTCCACAGCAGACCAGAGATCGCAGATCACATCACATTTCATTATATCAAAATGGGCAAGGCAGAGTGCATTAGCTATGATGACCAGAAGCTACCCTACATTGACTTGGGCACTGCCCGAATTCGCATGGATAAGGAACAGGCTCCGGAATGGGCATTGAAGAAGGCCCAGGACGAGCTCAGGGAACTGCCCGAGATCAAGGATAAAGCCATCAAGGAGCTCAGGGAACTTATTCAAAGTGAGTGCATAAAGTTTTGGGCTTAGCCTGCAGTAATATTCTTGTTTTAAAAAGATGAAAAGTATCTTAACCTGCCGCTGGATGATGAATACATGATGATGTTCCTGCGTCCTTGCCATTACTATCCAGAAAGTGCTTTAAAAAGGGTAAGTTTTTTTTAGAAAACTACAAATTATTTTTATTATACTGTATTAAACATATTTTTCAGCTCAAGAACTTCTATCACATGAAACTAAAGTACGGAGTTGCTTGCGAAAATATCATTCCCTCCCAATTGAGAAACGTTTTTGAGGCAAACATTATGAATTTGTTGCCCCAAAGAGATCAACACGGTCGTCGTCTGTTAGTGATTGAGGCTGGAAGTGAGTTGAGACCCGAAAGTATATGAAATATAGTTAATTAAAATATTATTTAACTATAGAAAAATGGAAGCCTTCTCAGGTGCCTCTGCCGGATTTGTTCCGCGGCATTCAGTTGACAGTTTTGGGTTCCATGGTGGAACCTTATTCACAAATCTGCGGTGCAGTTGTTATCATCGATATGGAAGGTAATACCATATAACTACAATATTAACTGAAAATTAGGTATATTTCTAAAATTTGATTTACAGGCTTGCCACTTAGCCATATTACGCAATTCACACCTTCGTTTGCTGCCATGTTGTTGGATTATGTACAAGAATGCATTTGCATGCGTTTAAAGGGAGTTCATATTGTGAATAACTCATATATATTCAATATGCTCTTTGCCATATTCAAACCATTCATTCGCGAAAAGTTGCGCAAGAGGGTAAGCTAACATTATAGGCTTTAAAACAATAAAATAGTTAACATTTTGCTCTTGTAGATCTTCTTCCATGGCAAGGACTACAAATCTCTGATCTCTCACATTGAGGCCAGTGCCTTGCCCCCCAAATACGGCGGAACTGCCAACTGGGAACTGCCTCCTGGCAAGCTCCTTGGGGAATTCTTTGAGTGCTATTCGAAGGACTATGAAAGTAAGATATTGTACATGTTTTTTTTACTTCAGTTCTATAATCTATATTATTTTTCAGTGGCTGACAGTTACGGATATACTGAGGGCTATAAAATGAAGAAATAAAAGTACAACAGTCTCCTGCCCTATTTGGATTCGTATTTTAGAATATTAAGTTGGGTCATTTGTGATATTGCAAATATTGTCGTAAATTAAGTCTTAGTCGTTTTGCGTTTAAATTTAAGATTCCACACAAAGATTTAAAAGTTTTCGATTAGGGTTTCCTAGGCAATAAAAATTGTATCCTTTTATGTAATTGTTATCGAGATAATGAATATGTAAACTTTTGTTTAAATAAAATTTGTATAAAATATTTATTTGACACACTCTTTTCAAAGTCAACAAAACATTTTTATTGGAAAGACACTTTCGTTATATAAGGGAATGTATAAAGAGTATTCGTAGCTTATCGAAAATCGCAATACAGTTCGACTCCGTGGTCTAACTAATCTTTGGCGTAGGCACACAGGGAATGGTTGGAATTTAGTCGGGTGTTTTTTGTTTTAAACTAAGGCCTAAGACTAAAGCACTAGGACGGCTTAACTATCTAGATGGCATGGGATGTGCTGCTCCATCCTTCAAAATTCTTAGCTCCTAATCCTGTTTATTGTCACTTAGGGCTGTGGACGCGGTGGCCACACTCTCGCCCGTTTGCGATTTGATGATGGCAGGCTTCCGGCTTTTTTCGAGGAGCGGAGAACTGTCCGGAGATCCTTTGGCGCTTTTCTCGCATACTAGTGTGGAAGCCTTCGACTTGAGCTCTTCGGCACTGGAGAATTGGGAGCGACTCTTGTACTGGCCATTCGATTTGCTTTGCGTTTTCAGGTCGTATCTGCGACTCCTGCACCAGGACATCATATTCTGAACCGGAGCCCAGCAGAGCAGAATCAAGCCAACTGCCAGACACACTCCGGCAAAGATTTGCCCGGAGAGCAGGACAATAGGCAGTACTTTTAACTGATCGGCCATTTCCGGTGTGGTCCTAACTTTCTGCTCAAACCAGATTAGCGGGAAGAATATCTTGGGAATGTCTGTATAGAGGGCAATCCCGTCGATGGGCTCCACCAGCATATTAACCTGGAATCTGGCTGCCACTTCCAGAGGAATGCCTGTGCTGGGTTCTACCACCATGTAGAACTCGTGGTCCTCTTTCCTGGGTTCCAGACCCTCTACCTGGTCCACGAAGTACTGATCGCCATTATAGAAATGGGGATAGGACATAAAGACTGGGGATCCGAAGCGGCAGGAACTGATGTTCATCACTCCGGAGGGAACACATTGTCCACCACAATAGCAAAGATTCTCAGGATATAGAGTTCCTAAAAAATAGGTTATATATATTAATAGGGTTTGTCAAATAGCACTTGTTTTAAAAGATGTTATCACATAAGAAAACGTCATTTATTTTGCAAATTATTGTCATAATAAAAAAGTAATGGGCTTCAAGATTTGAGAACCTGTTTTAAACCTTTTAATAAACTTATTTTAGAGCGTTAATAAATGATCTAATACACTTGTGTTTTAGCACTTAAAAAGTATCTTCCAACTCACCATTATCCACGGAGCGTGGTCCTCCGGAGAACTTATAGCCCTGTAATCCTTCGACATCAACTGTTTCCGCATAATCCAATGGGACAGTGCGGCACATGTCCGGCGTGAAAAGCCCGACGCTATCACCTGGTTTCAAATGTTGGGGCTGGAACTCTCCAGCAGAACCATTGGTCATCCCACAATAGGACTCGAAGAAGCCGGTGTTTTCCTTGTAGTTCCACGAGTGCATTCGGCCCAATTTGGCCAGGTCATCGACTCCCGTGAAGACATTGAAAACACCCGTGAGATCTGCACTTCCGTTTCGAGTGTAAAACCAACCAAACTTGTCGAAAGGAACCTTCACCTCATCACCGAAAATGGGCATGGCTATGGCCACGTCTATCATGGCATCTCTGTACCCTGTAAAGAGGAGTTCATCGATCGTTTTTTGGACGGACATCTCGGCGCCGTACATCTTTAGGCCCACATCGATCATGGCCTTCTTAACTCCCGGCCAGTGCTTTCCCGTGGCAGCAGCGGACTGGAATTTAAATAATAATATCATTAAATATTAATCACTTACTTTTATGAATATTTTTACTAACCAAAGCAACGGCATTTAGGGTAGTAATCTCATCATCTAGACTTCCATTGCTTCCCTCGGCATCAAAATAAAAATAACTACGCCTGCGGTAAGTCACGGAGGCATTATCCGGATGCCAGTGGATGTCCACCTTCAAATAATTAAAGAAAATGGTATTAAAAAAAAGACTATTCGAAAACAATGAACTCTACCTTATCGGGTCTTTCGTTAAAGCGATATGGTCCCACCTGTTCCAGGATGGGCTTGGTGGAGAGATTGCCAAAGTCCTCCGGATTCGTCCAGTTAAACAGGTAAATGTCCAAGTTGAGATCCAAGGGCGGCGTCTTCCAGGTCTCGAAGACTTGTGTGTCGGGTGCCAGGGCCATTTCCTGCAAAAGATTGGTGCCCCTCAATCAGAACTAATTGAAAATCTCAACAAGTTTTCCTCGATCTTTGTCTGACCCGCGTCAATTGAGGCGGCAGGCTTTTCCTTTTGGCTTTAGCCGCTAATCGAATGCAGCTGTCAGCTGGCTAACACATTCCCATCACAATTACCTTCTTCATGATCCAATTGAACAGGTCCACCCAGAACATTCCGCACAATATGCCAAATAGTCCCAGGCAGAAGCCGAAAATGCCGATAATTAATTTCCGATTACTTTTTTGGCCCCACATGGCGCGATTTGGGGCTGGCATGGCTCACGCTGGGCAATTGTGTGTGAAATGGACTCTGTAATGATATGCATGTTCTATTATTAACAAACACGAAATATGAACTACATAGAGAGTGACTAATAAATATCAATGATACAAACAATAAAAAAAATGAAAGTGATAGGTCGATAAATATAAGCCAAATTAAGGCAGATCAGAAATGTTCAACTTGATAATGCTTCAAGGATTTGTTTATGTTTTTGAAATTATAAGAAAGCTAGAAAATGCAACAGAGTAAAGTAAACAAATACTTTCCAAAACTAGTATTTATGATAATTATTCTATAATATTTTTGAATTTTATTTAGAAAGATTTTAAATATAAAGCATAAGGAACTTTTACAAGTTTTTTCGCAAATAAAGAGTTCCTAAAAAAAGGTTGCCTATTTTTCGGCTCTACCCACTAAAGACCCACGTAAAATTGTACAACTTATTTTACAATTTAAACACAATTTCCTTTATGATGATTTCGGTTATCGAGAACAAAGACATTTCCGCACAATGAATCGAATGTAAACAAATGCAAGAAGGAAATGCACTCCATATAGTGAGTGACAAATTTTAGCATAGGGTATATTTTTATCAATATAATTGAATCAATTTAAGCAAAACGTGACTTTCAATTGCTGTTTACACTCATGTACAACGGGTTCGTGATATGAGGAAAATGTATATATACAAAAAACTATATATACCCGATCGCCGTATCAGTGGTGATAATTACAAAGCTATGCCTGACACCCGGCTTAATGTTTTTTAATTACTTCGAGATCCCAGATTGTTGTAAGCCAAGGAAATTGTACTTTTAATTGCTAAAAATGCAAAATAATTGATGTCCTATGAGGGGTATCCACTGTAGGCAAAGCGATAAGCGGATTCTGAACCTCTAGGTGAAGAAACCCATGAGGAAGCCCACGATAATTGCTGGGAATTGAACTGCCATGCACTTATCGCTTGCCGAAAGCCGAAAAATATATTGAACCGATCTCACTCCCATCACTCGATGTATAAATACATCAATCGGAGGGACAGTTGTCCCGATCTGTGGGTTCCATCTCCGTGATATATCGTCATAATTGAGTCTATCAATTGACCCCGCTGGGAGCTATGGTGGTTGGGTCTTTGACACTTTCCGTTATTGCACATGAATACGACTACGAATCTGTATATATAGTATATATTATATAGTAGAGTTTTTGTGTCTGTTAAATTGATATGATTATGTCTTTTGAATGATGAATGGCTGCCGAGTATTTGTCGGCGCCTTTTTATATTGTCTATTGAAGGAATATTTTAATTGAACTGAACATGGACTTGGACATGGAACAGGTGCATCCTCTTTGTAAAGTTCATCCCACATGGAATTTGATGAATTATAATTCAATTAGATCAAGAGCAAAGAGATTCCCGAAACTTCTCTCACACAGCCTGTGACACTGAATAATTGCCTTCAATTAAGTTTAAAGTTCCCTGCTGCCCGAGATGATGTTTCATTGAATATTAAATTAAAGATGCGTGTCGTGTATTAAATTATAAGTGTATATTATTCCCTGGGATGTTGATCTTTCTTATTTGCATTTTCATGAATCCGATGCCGATGTCCGATTTATTCTTATTCTATGCAAATGCCTTTAAGAACACTGAAGTCGGTTAATGAGAACCAAAGCGAAAGTGAATTAACTTATCAATTGTGTTGTTAAGGCAAGTTGCCTACATTGCAATCTACTAAAATTTGTTGAATAATCTAGCAGAAAAGTGCAAGTAAAGTAATTAACTGAGCTGCCTCAAGGTATAGGCAAACAATTGTTGATTTCGTCACATTTTGTATCTATAGGAAATTGTAATTCAATATTTTCCTTTTCAGCAAAGTTAACACCTACCCAAAACCCCTTTAAAACCACAAAAACTGTCATGGAGCCTCAACCACAAGTCAGAGATCTGACGCAGTTTGTAAAAAGAAAATGTCTCTGACCCAATGCAATGAGATTTGTATTCTCCTATGCTAGTTCTTTGATAATGAGCTATCGAAACGTAATTAAATGCAACCTTCAATGGCAAAAATAGAAAAATAGAATAGAAAATAAGCCAAAAACTATATATATAAAGATTTTCTTTTAGGGGGCGTGCAAACTGCAAATGAATAAATAAATAAAACAGAAAATGGCTAAATGGGGTTGATATTTAAAACAAACTCAAAGTCAATCAGCCATCAACAGGTTTTTAGTTGAGTCACTTCAAATTGTTCTCGGGCCCTTTAATCAAGTTAAGTGACTTTAAAGTTGGAATTCCTTCCAAATGATGCACAAACAACTGCAATTAGCGTTTTACAATTTCAATTTCCCTCAACTTGAACTTTGAGAAAACAGGTCGTATACTTAATTTTCAGTCCAACAGCTGTTTTCATTGAGGATTAAAAGTTCTTTTTAGTCTGCAGCCTATTTTTAGTACTTATCGTTGGCATTACTCAGTGAATCAACAGGTAGAACAGGTAGAATTTGCATTTAATTTGCTTTGTGTTAATAGCCATAAAGGTAATAAATATAAAAATTTTAAGACAATTATTGCGCTTTTGAATGAATTGTGCATAAAGAAGCGTAATATATTTTATAAAGCACGCGACTGCAAAAACGCGACTTCACTTATTTAAATTCGACATGGTCAATGGGTCGTATACGTAATTTATTTTTAAACACCTTTTAAAGTGAAATATTTGCTTGCACCCTTTAGTTTTTACACGAAAGATTACTTTCTATTACAAATTAAAAAGGAAAGCTTTGTAATAAAGTTAATTTTGATTGAATTATAAGTTAATTTCATCTATTTTATCTTCTTCCCAAAAATTAAAAATTCTCCAGCATTTTGTGGTCTTGAAGCCACACGCAACTGTAATTACGGCCAATAAATTAATTTTCAATTAATCTGAACTCGTGTTTGGTCAACAGGTCGTATGCTCAATTTGATCTCAGCCACAAGAGTTATGAGTTATGCCGTTGATTACCGAGCTCCTTGTGTTTATTTAGGAAAGTAATAAGAAATGGCAATGAGAAATTAGCCTGGTGGTAGCCTTTTGTTTTACATTCCATATCTCTCTGGTTACCCGCAAACAGAATTCCCCATACAATGGAAATATAAACACAATGAGAATTAATATTGTAGAAAGGTTCGAGTGTCTGGCGACTGTTCATTCTTGTCGAGTTGATTTCTTTTAATGGTCTTTAATCTTATTGAGTCTGCCGGCGATTAAACTAAATCGAGCCCATAGGTAATACAAGCAACAAAAATGGAATTACGCGATAAATTACGAAGTTGATTGGCCATTAGAATTTCTAATATAATTTTTATGTTTTACTTCCTTGAATTTTTTTAGTTTCTTTTTTGATTTTGCAGGCCACTCACTTGGATTTTGTTTGTTAAATAGAAACAAATCACGGTTTCGGTTTCCCGATTTGTATGGTTGTATTTTGTTTTTGTTATCCTTGCCAAAGTCAATTGAAATTCGATCAGGATGTGGACAGAACGCTTACGAACGCGCAGGATATCCTATATACTTGTATATTTTATTTTTTTATGCCTAAAAAAGTAGCCGGAAACTTGGTTACGGAACGTTTCGGAAATTCCGTACAGTGGTACCGTTACGCCCGGCGGCCTGACTTCGACTGTGCGGCGGACTCTCGAGTAAAACGGACCGGCGAGTCGAGCAGGGCGGCGCGAGCGGAGCAACCGAGACAGAGGAGCGCGAGCGGTCGCCGTTTGTTCTTACGCTACTGAAGTGAATATGTGATGAATGTCAGTCAAGTGCGGCACATGGAAATTGGTCAGAGAAGAGCTTTATATATGCCACAATATATATATATTTAGATAGTCTGACTGGGTTGTGTGTGCGGGAGTGGGTGTTTGGGTTAATTTGCGCTTTAGATTTCCATACTTTTGTCATTGAATTTTGAATTAAACTAACGCGCGACGGACTCTCAAACTGTGAAGTGCATCCGCGTGCAGGAAAAATCACAAATCACAGTGTTACAGAAGCATGGGAAAAAAATGAATATTGGGAAATTTTTTAATTGCTAAAAACTTTGAAAGAAAGTTTTCCTAAAAAGGAGGGTTTACTCTATCTGGTTTACTCTATGCATTAAATCTTTATTAAATATCCTTTTCACTTGTATTATTTGTTTTAAGCTTTATTAAATCTCAAAATCTCAATATCCGCCTGGATTTTACCCTAAATGCCTATGATTTTCACCCGGCAAGGGTGGAAAGGTAAACAAATCATAAAATGTATAAACCGCAATTGATAACAAATTGTCGAAGCCTTATCAGAGCCGCTAATCGCAATGATTAGCACAGAATGAACATATGTACATGATTAATCTTCGTTCCCTTGTAATCTACGTAAATCGCCGGACGAGCGATCAAAAGTTATATTTCAAATCATGAATATTTCTCAAGTCACATTCCAAAGGAAAACGAAGAAAATTGGCATAAAAAACAGATGAGGCAACATCACAATCCGATGTCGTTGTTTTCCTTATTGGATTATTGTTTTTCCGAGTCTATCCTGTGGCGTGCAAATAGGGATTAGTATTTAGTTTAGGCCAAAGGGCAGTTACCGTCTGCGGATTATGTTGCAAGTGGAGCAACACTTAAGCGGAAAAGTGGGTCAAACACCACAAATTGGGTCTCGGCCAACCGCTTTCATTTTGAATTTTCCAACAGTGCTGAAAAAGCTCAAAAAGTTTCATGCCAAGCTGCAGTTGAGAGCTAGCACAAAGGTGACAAAGCTCTCAGTTTTTTATACGCTGTACAAATGGAATTTAAATATTTAATTAAAAATGAAATAAAAACGGGTTTTTAAATATCTTGCTATGCTTGTAGACTTCTAAAATATGTTTTATTTCTCTTTGAATTTTTGTGAAAAGGCATATTTAAATATTTTAATTATAAAGTGCCATTAAAATCTTATTTCATTATTCCGCAAGTTGACAAATAAGTTTTTGAGTAAGATTGTAGCCTATTTCCTCCATATGATGCGTGGAACGGAATTGTATAAGGATAATGAGGTAGCAAGTGGCTGCGCCAGTTATCTAAAAATAAATTTAAGAAGTTATTTATAAAGTAATTAGAGATTATCAATCTCACTGTGAAAATTAAAGTTCGATCCAAACGAAATAGTCCAGCGGCTGTGAAAAGGACCTTCCGGTGTGACAGCTGCAAGGAGAGCCGGAAGAGACGATCCCTTAGCTCAGGATCATCGGTGATATTCAGGATTTTGTGAACCGTGCCAGCCGCGTAGCTGCTGTGCAAAATAGTCCTACTACTGGCCTCTACAATCATCCCAATAATCACGATGTACCAAATCATTTGAATGAGAAAGAAGGCAAAAAACTCATCAGCTTCGAAAACATCCAATCTTTTGGGATTGAGAACAGCCTCCAGGATGTAAAAGTCGTCAAAGAGAATAAACAAAAAGGATATGGCTATGATTCCCAACAACGGATACGTGAAATACTCCTCGATTGTCTGGCAAATGTCGCAGAGCAAGTTGTGTATGTTGGAGACTTGCTTGATGGCGAATTCCGGATTGAGGCGTATTATCGAGGTGACACTGTACCGCTTCATGGGAGTGCTGATTAAATTCCGCAGGCGATGGGAGTAACGTCTTTGATTGACCACCGAATGCATGGGCGAGAGTTCCAGAACACTGTATTGCTCAATGTGTGCATCCAGAATGTCCTGGAGGATCTGGTAAGTGCGTCAAAATGGAAATTATTTTACTTAAAGAGTTAAAGAGAAACCCCCTGACACTCACTTCATTTAACATGCTAAACCGACTCCGGGCCAAGTCCGTGGTGCATAGAAACTTGAAGACCATCAGGCTAATATTGATGTGCGGCAGGGCGAATGTGGTGAAGGTCTCGAACGAGGGCGAGATGGTGGCACTAACGAGCAGCCCGTAGCTGACACACAAGTAGATGACATTGAAGAGCAGCATGCCAAGGGATACGAGAAAGCTGGAGAGCAGAATCCTGCGGTAATCCAACTTCATGCCCAGCCTCACAAATATCTCGTCCACCACAATGTTGTTCTGGATGATGCTGACCAATCGCTGGCGCTTGAACATGGCAAAGCCAAAAATCGTGGACATAGCCAGGATCCCAGTTAATCGCAAAGTGCCGTCGCCCAATCGGGTGATGTTGGTCTGGAAGAAGTAACCAATTATGGAGTCGCCTTCCATTAGAGATATTCCGAAGCACATGACAAAGAACAGATAGTGCACAATTCCGGCGATAAAGGAGTACATCGACGTTTGGACTTCCTTTCGGGGATTCAAGTTCAAGCGAAACGGAGCCAGACCCAGTAGCGAAATATAGGTCAGGGGTCTCAGGGCTTGGAAGACATTATCCGCCTGGGAAATGCGCTCCCACAGCTTGAAGGCCATTATTGTAGATTTTGAAAAATTCCTTTAGCCACAACGTCCGAACGATTCGCGTATTTTTCGCCAACTGACAGCGGAAGTCCTCGGCCACCGGTGATGATGATGATTCTTTTGTGTCAACGCATGTCCTGACCGCCGTATCATATATCAAAATCGTTAAAGGGCTGTCACACACCTTCGTAGACTTGGCCATAAGCTAATATCAATAGATGCAAATATTTAATTAAGCTTAAATGAGTTATAACGGCAAGGTTGTTGCGAACAAGTTCAACGTATTCAAGGCACTCCGTGTCGCCATGTCATTACAATTGGCAAACAATTTATGGCAGCTATTTGGTGACAACGCAAAAAACTGGCCTACAGATGAAAATTTTGGCCAGGAAGTACTTTTTATTAATTAACTGAAAAGGTAAAGGGTTCAAATGTTAATTGGATTAATACTAGTAACTATATATTTTGAGTAGTGAAAGCAAGATTTATTAGCCATCTATTTTTTTTACACAAAAATACATTTTACTTTAGAAACGACAATAATTCTGCTGGACGTATTTCTATGTATCATTTCACCCATTCCATTCCACTGCCCTCACAGGTACTGTATTCATTTTAGCCATCAAAAAACATCTAAAGGGTATTATTCGTAGTACTATTGTAATTCTCACAGCAGGAATATCCAGCTCCATAGCCGTGTTGCGGGGAATTCGAGGTGAATTGTAACAAAATAATTAGATAAGTTGTCAAGGCTCCACTAATCTGTTTTAAAAAATAATAATTAAAATTTTTTTCTTTCAAATTGAAGAGTAACCAACCGTAAAGTATAAGGTACGATCGATGTTAAACAATCCAGCTGCTGTGAAATTTATTTTCAAATGCATCAGTTGCATGGAAAACTGCTGTAACTTTTCCTTGACTTCGGCACTTTTGGTTTTGTTCATGAGTGAGTGGACGATGCCGCCGGTCTTTTCACTTTTCTTTATGGCCCGATTACTGCCCTCCACAATCGAAATAATGGCAATTAGATACAAAATCATTTGACAGGAAAAGAATGTGACAAACTCGACGGTTTTAAATTTACTTTCCCGCTTCGATTTGCCAAGGAGCGTCTCCAAGACGTAATATGCGTCAAAAACGATAATCAGAAAAGCGATAGAAATAATGGTTAGAAGTTGGTAGGTAAAATATTTGTTGGCCGTGGCAGCTGCCTCACAAATCAGATGATGTATCTCCATAGATTCCTGTATGATCTCAGCCGGGTCTTTGGTCACGATTGTGTACATGGAAAAGGAGTCCAGGCACTGCAAGGATCGCTGCTTTTGGGTAACTGCTTTCAGGTTGCGATTGTCCCACTGATGGGCAAGATTTTTAAGGACCTAAAAAGTAAGTGTAAGATAAAAATTATTATGTCTTTAACTAAAACTAACTCTATGTATTTTAACCTTATTTAAAGCACAAATGTAGATGCGTAATTTGAGAATTAAATTGCCTGTCAGAAAGCAAACTGCACACACTATAATATGGGGTGAAAAGTAACTAATAACCGAGGATATTGACAAAGTAGCAGCATCTCGAAGGAAAATAAGCACAAAACTGCAGGAAATATATGTCGCCATCGTGCCAGTCAGGAAAAAAACCAAATTATTCATTTTTCTGGCTGCTGGAACCTGATGAAATGCCACGCCCACTCGTGGAAAAGAATCTCTCTCCAAGCCATCGAATATAGCAAATATTTTCGGGATACTTCTCCGTTTCACGAATGAAAACACGAGAATGGTGAAAACTCCAATCATTCCATTGATTTTTTTCAATCCGTCGATAACATTGGCAATTTGCGTCAGGAAAAAGTGTGACATCAATGTTTCATGATCAGAAATACAGATCAAGAAGTTTCCCCAATAAATAAACATTCTGAGAATCATATTCAAGTATCCAAAGGGGGAAGCGGTCAGATTTCCTTTTCCTTCCGCAGTAGTAGTCACTGTATAGGGCATTATTCCCAGCCAGAGTGCCAGGATAATGGTAACATGATAGCAGCTATTAACGTCGCAAGGACGCGCTATTTGAACAATTCGCTTCAAAAACCACATGGCGTATGAGCAATGCAGGACTTGGCCAGGTCACAGTTTGATAGGAATCTTCCAACAATAATAAATTGAATAATTTTTTTAATATAATCTTTATGGCTCTTAATCAACTGAAGAGCCAAAGCCGGCGTATAAAAAGGTGATTAAGCTCTAAAGTGAAAGCTCTTGTAGTGGAAAAATAAAGGCAATGAAAATGTGTCTCTTTGTTGAATAAGTTGTGTTTTTAAATAAAACCCAATCATAAGACCAACCTGATTTAAGCTATCGAAGTGCTGCCAAAGGCGATGTAAACTAGCTCCGAAAAGCATCACAATACTTAGTAAAAATATCTGTGGCACATAAAAGGATATGGCTGCTGTGTAAATGGGTCTCACATCATTTCGCAGAAGCATCCAAATAGAGCTGACCAAGTAGCCCAGCTGCATGGCGGTTAGGAGGAATATTTTCGAGTGTCGCAATCTCATGATGGCCGAGTAATTAAAGCAAACACCCACATCCAGCAGACGGGTATCGATTTTTGAAATGCGATCCCAAATTCGAATCAATAACTTAACGCGGATACTGCTGCAGAGAAAGAGCGTTGACATTCCCGTCATTCCGATGAACTTCTGCAATGATTCGCCGACTTGGGAAATATCCGATTTGAAGAAATACCCGACAATACTTTGTTGTTCGATGAGGGCCGATAGAAAGCAGTAGCTGAAGAAAGTAAGCTGGAGAAAGGCATTCAGATAGCCGAGTTTACTGAGCTGGTATTTGCGATTCCCGGCCTGACCCTTTAAACGGAAAGGGGTTAGGCCCAACAAATAGGTGGACAAAAGTAAAGTCTGTTCAGCTCCAAAAGCATCACGAGGACGAAACAATTCACGGATATAATTTAATAATTTTTGTAAACCGTTTTCACTGGAGGTGTTCATAATACTAAATAAAGCACCGAAATTTAGGTTTCAGTCCTATTGATGATTTCCTTTTATAGTTTCTATTCTGTGATTATTTTTTAAAGAATTTATGAGGCACACACCTTGAACGTCATAGTTGGTTAAATGTTGTCTACTTTCCGGCGATGACAGGTCAGGTAATGGAAACCCGTCCATCATTTACTGGCAAAGTTTCTCACCTAATGACAGTTTCTGTGGTATCGTGGCGTTTATGAAATTATAAACAAGCGCCAGTCCTGGTTGGGAGTTGTTGTTTTACACTCGCCTTTGGGGTTCACGGTCAGTGTTTGTATTCGCTAATTACTCTAATTGAATTAGCGAATGGAATTTAGAAACACTTTAAGAATGCAGTTAAATATGCTGGGAAGTTTAATTTATGATACACTAGAATTCGTGTGGGAATATTTCCGTTTAAAAGGGGAATAGTGAATTAATAATGGTAGTTAGTAAGTTTGTTGGGAACTGATAGTTATTAGGTTTTTTTTTATAAATTATTTTTAAAAAGGATCATATTGTTCAAGAAATATGCTCCATTTTTATCTTAAGTTTTCATAAAATTCTTTAAAATGGTGCAAAAATGGCATCTGAAAATATTACTCATACGTTGTGTTTGTTGCCCAAAAAAGTATGCTACATAAAATGATTTGTGTAGAAAACGTCTCAATTTTTTCTTATCTTTTATATTAATATTTTATCTTAGAAGATAGTTATGGACGATTTGTTAAGGAATAAAAGGATATCATGTGGATGCGATTGAAAGCCCTATACTAGCACGACAATTTCCTAGTTCCATCTCAAAATTTTCTACAAAATCTCTTAAAACTGCCTTAATAATATCTTACCTTATTGACCATAACCAGTCGCATTTCGACCAAATACGTGAAGCAGCTGAATACACATATGGCTATAACAATAACCGAGTGTTGAATGAGAAAAGTGAAGTGCAGAGCCAAGCTTGGAGTCACTCGGGACGAGTACAAAACCGAGAAAGTGCCGCTGGTGAAGCAAATATTCACGAAAAACATGAAAAACAGAATCATATAACTATATCGCAGCACTTTGCTGTACATGATCTTAATGCCGACGGTCTGGAGTTGGACATCCATGGTGTGGAATTTTTCGAGGCATCGCTCCAATCGGTGATTGGGAATAATAGCCGTCAAATAAATCACAGTGACACCGATAAATCCGCTCACAATCTGCATCATGTCACCGAAATACGTGATCCGCGATCGAAAGAAATAGCTGGCCACCGATTCGCAATTATTATAAATAGTCAGGCTGTAGCAGACCGAGTAGAAAGTGATATGGAAAATGCCATTGAGAAAGCCAAATGCTGTTTTCTTTGGGCTTCTCATGTCGGTTTTAGAATTGCAACTGATGTAGAAGCAGGTGAGTCCCTGAATATAGGTGACATGGAAAAGTGGACGAAGGCATTCGTAAAGTTGCTTGGCTGTGAAAAATCTCCGGAATTTGCGACGCAGAGGCTGGCATAAGCCGGAACCCACTTCAATCTCCGCCTTATGCTCGGGATCAGCCGTCCTCCTGGCCCTTTCGATATCCATGACCCGATTTCCACTTTTCGCTTTTTTAAATCCTTCTATGTCCGCTCCGTTGGAGCTTCAGCCGGCGACTGACGCCAGAGACCGCAAATGATTTGCATTTTGCTAGAAGCCATTGCCTCCTCTTTCTAAGGCGGGGTCGGAAAAGTAAATAATTTCCGCCTTTTTATGTGTACATCAGGTCTAGACATGACGGTACGCGACCATTAACCTATTAGCTTAAGCTGTTGCGTTTTAATTATAGTCGTGTTTCCTCTTGGGACATATTTCCCCAGGGTAATCTTTTCCCAGTGTACGATTTCCCTCTATAACTGGAAGTCCTTTTTAGCGTTTCTTTTTTGATCAATGAATGGCTGGAGACCTCTCGGGACTTTTATTGGCGGCCTCATAATCCTAATTAAGTTTATGCTTTTCCTGAAATGCTCCCACTGTTCAGCGGATTATTACATTTTTGTAACTATGTCAGATGAGATTTGCTTAGTTAAGGATGAGTTATGAGAATCGTAAAGGACATTACTCATTCGTTTTATTGGTTATGAGGGGTCAAAGGAGTTTATCACTTCGTTTCAAGAAGTCGTACAAAAAATACCATTGAGATAAGAATGAATAGGTGGAAATACTATTTTTTATTGTTGAGGAAAGAAAGTATCATCAAAAAACAATTCAATTTAATTTCCCATTTCCTTAAAAAACACTGAATACTCCTCTTGATTAAATCTAGACCTCATTGTTTTTCTGGCAACCACTCAGCAGTTATTAAACTTCATTACCAAATATGTCAGAGCGAATCATAACAAACGATCTGCCCTCAATAACATAATGTGTGGGTTGCCATGGATTAACATAAATTAATTTTCACACTTGATTTGTGCTTGAGTAATAAAATCGCTGATAGTCACAGACAGGCTGTCTGCTTTTGCTTTTTCAGGTTAATATTTACACCGCACACCGAGCACCTGTACAGGTAGTACTTGATATAACCTCCCCTCACTCACCTGATTGATGATACTCAAACGGCGCTCGAAGCTGAAGGCAATTACGCAGAACAAACAAATCGCTATGGAGACGACCGAATGTTGCAGGAAGAACGTCATGCAAACGCAAAAGGATGGTGTTACGTCCAAGGACACAAGCAGGCGGAAAACTCCCACGAAATAGACGCCCAGGATCAGCAGTTTGAAGACCAGAACCAGTATAGAGTATCGAAAAATCCTAGAATACTTCACTCGAATGCCAATGTTCGAGAAATTCGTATCCAAACTGTGCAGGATAGTCAAGGTTCCCAGGAGTTTGCATCTCTTCAGGATGGCCGAGGTGTAAATCACGGCGCCGGCTATTAATCCATTAAAGATCTGCAATCGATCTCCAATGGAGGATATTTCGGTGCGAAAAAAGTATCCCACAATCGATTCGCCCTGCCGTAGGGATGAAATATAGCAAAATCCACACAGGCAGATGTAGATGAAAATGTTAAACACTCCAAAGCAGGACATCTTCAGATAGGACTCGCCCATTTTCTTTCTGACCACGTGAAAGGGTGTTAAACCGTACAAAAATGTTAGAAAAAACAAAGGACGCAGCGCCTCGTAGACCTGCGAGGATATAAAGTATTTTCGCACTCGTCGCAGCGCGGACATATTCGCGTAATCGAGTAATGTACCGGAAACGGAAATGAGAACAGAATCAAGCGGAGCGGAGCGGTTCGCACAACTGTTCGGCTGAAAGTGTCAATGCGAACTGCTTGGCTTGCCAAAAGGACAATAACGAATAGCCCAGGGGATGCAAACGAAGCGGATAAAGGGTGGTAGGGGACGATGCGGAGAATGAGGTGAAGCAGAATATAGAAATGCCGGCATAGAAGTAATGTCCTGGCAAACCCCCATTATCATGTTGTCTAGGATTTGCAACAACAAGTGGCAAGCGATGGCAACAAGTGTTGTTTTTTCTCACTCTATTAAACGGATAGAGATGCTAAAAGGATTTTCTTTAATGATTTAATAGAAATTTCTAAAATATTCCAACAAATATGTGGATTCGTGGTAATTATTATAGCTATAAAATAAAAAATGTAAATAATTATATTTTATCTATCCATCCAAGTTAAGGCTTAGACCTTTCAATGAAGTCTGCTTTGTAGAGGAATAAAATAAAAAGGATGTTCCATAAATATATGGTATATCTGTATATATTCCATTTCTGATCGAAATATCCCCAATCAGCAAACTGGTCATCACTGGATTTCCTAGCTTTGAATTTAATTCAGTTGTTAGACTATATAGTCGTGTGTGAGTTAGGGTTAGGGTGTCTGTGCATATATCGGCTTCGTGACGGGCAATTCATTATCGTCATTATCAGGATACACTTCAGTAATCGTATATCTGGTCACACTCAACTAATAGAGGACATAGGCGAGTGGATGCGCAGCTTTCACAGGATTCAAGGGGGCCGCAGAAGGGGAAGGAGCTGAAGGAGCGTTCCCGGCCATTTGCTTTCCCATGAGCTGATCAGATTTCCCCTTTTTCCGTGCTGGGAATGATTGATGTTTACTTTGATTGACAGGTGATATACGATGATTGCAAAATCTAGAATCTATAAAATACAAATCTAAAAGGGGACTCTTGGGATTTGATATTTATTATTCATGTGAAACTTGTCAAAACTAGACACAGATTATAGGAATGAGGAGTTCATAATAAATATATAGTATTTGAGGCTTTTTGCAGAAGAAATTATATTAAAAATTCAACCTACCTTGTGTAGACAGGTCAGACGCCTTTGTACAGTTCGCGTCATTAGGCAAAACATGCAGATGGTCATCGAAATAACCATAAGTTCGTAGACCAGAATAAAGGTGAGTTGCCAGGAGGCATTCACGTCCATTTTCGAAAGACATACCAGATAAGTTGTGATAATTGTGGAATCGTAAAGAACTATTAAGCTAACGACCAGAATAACCTGACCTTTTACTGAGTTGAAATTCACAGGACATTTCAGCCTTTCCAGTTTTGAATCCACCTGCACCATTATTTCCACCGTTTTGCGAAGATCCTTGCGTTGCAGGAGTGGTATAAGGAAGCTGAAAACGGCGGCTATAATGCCACCGATGTCGTGGGCTCTGGTACTGATTTGGGATACATGATTGATCATAAAGTAACCAATTAGGCTTTCATCGCGAATATTAATCATCGTGTAGCAGTAGGCGAGGAGCAGCCATCGGGAAATGGCATTAATGAATCCGTAACCGGACTGGACCAATGACAGTTCACCTGCCGGACTTTTTCTGACCAGAAACGGAGTAATGCCCAAGGCAAAGGCAATGGCCACCATTATTTGGATAGAATCGTAGGCATCCCGGGCACTCATCCAGTAGCGCAATTTGTTCCGAAAACCGCGGAAAGTGTCCGCACCGTAGCGGTTCATTGTCGCACCACGAATAAATATTCGTTTTCCGTAGCCTGGTTTTCCATTAATTTATGATGTCACTGAAGTGTGCTCCCTCGTTATCTCAGATTGAGCTCGCCAGATATCGCAACCATGACAACAGCTATAATTTTCATTTTATTGGGGAAAATGGAGGAGTTACTAATCACTGGTCGAGTGGGGTAATCTTCAATCGATTCAGTAATAACGACAAATCACACTTTTGATGTTTGGTTAAAGTACACAGAAGTATATGGAATACAGAAAGTTAATATTTGTCAAAAGCTCACTTTTATAAACATTTGAGAGCGTATATTTTATTCCATTTCGAAAATTTTTAGCTCTTTGGATGCAGGTTAATAATAATTAAACCCCTGGTTCAGAAATGACATTTCATTTCAAAATCGATTGCGAATTAGCTCAGATATTCAAATAAATCTGCTCTAATAATGGGAATATTATGAATTCGTGTCAAACATCGCCCATGCGCCTATATGTCCTTCGATTTTATAAAGTTAACACTCCAATTAAAAAGAAATCTTTGATTATGATGCAAAAGCAACTTAAGTCCCGATTCCTAAATGGTATCTTGGTGCGAAATCAGATACAAATTAGCAAAAATATCGTTAAAAACTTAAGCTATAAGTTGGGAAAAGGACATTTGCGCCTATACGTGATTTGGAATTTTGATAAATTTTACCGAATTAGCCATAACTTGGTTTGTTTACCTCCAATCGGCGAAAGGTATACCTTCCCGAATTTGTATCTTCGAGTAGTATCTAATTATCGTATATTTATTCAGCGTAATTCTTAAAACCCTAACTGAGGAGGCGTGAAAATGGCATATGGAAGCATAGGCGATGTTTGACACAATTTTATGAAGTTAACACTACAATTAAAAAGAAATCTTTCATTATGATGCAAAAGCAACTTAAGTCCCGATTCCTAAATGGTATCTTGGTGCGAAATCAGATACAAATTAGCAAAAATATCGTTAAAAACTTAAGCTATAAGTTGGGAAAAGGACATTTGCGCCTATACGTGATTTGGAATTTTGATAAATTTTACCGAATTAGCCATAACTTGGTTTGTTTACCTCCAATCGGCGAAAGGTATACCTTCCCGAATTTGTTTCTTCGAGTAGTATCTAATTATCGTATATTTATTCAGCGCAATTCTTAAAACCCTAACTGAGGAGGCGTGAAAATGGCATATGGAAGCATAGGCGATGTTTGACACAATTTTATAAAGTTAACACTACAATTAAAAAGAAATCTTTCATTATGATGCAAAACAAATTAAGTCCCGATTCCTAAATGGTATCTTGGTGCGAAATCAGATACAAATTAGCAAAAATATCGTTAAAAACTTAAGCTATAAGTTGGGAAAAGGACATTTGCGCTTATACGTGATTTGGAATTTTGATACATTTTACCGAATTAGCCATAACTTGGTTTGTTTACCTCCAATCGGCGAAAGGTATACCTTCCCGAATTTGTATCTTCGAGTACTATCTAATTATCGTACATTTATTCAGCGCAATTCTTAAAACCCTAACTGAGGAGGCGTGAAAATGGCATATGGAAGCATAGGCGATGTTTGACACAATTTTATAAAGTTAACACTACAATTAAAAAAAATCTTTCATTATGATGCAAAGCAAATTAAGTCCCGATTCCTAAATGGTATCTTGGTGCGAAATCAGATACAAATTAGCAAAAATATCGTTAAAAACTTAAGCTATAAGTTGGGAAAAGGACATTTGCGCTTATACGTGATTTGGAATTTTGATAAATTTTACCGAATTAGCCATAACTTGGTTTGTTTACCTCCAATCGGCGAAAGGTATACCTTCCCGAATTTGTATCTTCGAGTAGTATCTAATTATCGTATATTTATTCAGCGTAATTCTTAAAACCCTAACTGAGGAGGCGTGAAAATGGCATATGGAAGCATAGGCGATGTTTGACACAATTTTATAAAGTTAACACTACAATTAAAAAGAAATCTTTCATTATGATGCAAAGCTAATTAAGTCCCGATTCTTAAATGGTATCTTGGTGCGAAATCGGATACAAATTAGCAAAAATATCGTTAAAAACTTAAGCTAAAGGATGAGAAAATGAATTTTGGACAAATGTCCACTTCCTGTATTTTGAAAATCAAATTTTTCCAGTTTTAGAACAGTTTTATTCGAATATTAGAGCTAATTCGCAACCAATTTTAAAACGAAATGCATTTTTTGAATCAGGGCTTCAATCTTCTTTAAGCTGCATTTAAAGTTCCAAAAAATCGATCAAAAAAAATTTTGTCGATTTTTGAAAAAATCATGATGGTACCCCTTTCAAAATTTTGAAAAATCGGCTTAAATTTTTTTGTCTGGTTTCTCGGATTCTTTGATGCAGATCGAAGGAGGCTAAAGCTCTGATTCACGAATGGTATATCGTTTTGAAATCGGTTGGAAATTGAATAAAATATACGCTCTCAAATGGTTAAAAAAATGAGCTTTTGACATATATCAACCTTCCGTATTTTACAATTAAGAAGCAATTTAATTTATCTATCAAAACGCCCGTTACTTGATTTGTTTACCTTCAATCGGCGAAAGATATACCTTCCCGAATTTGTATCTTCGAGTAGTATCTAATTATCGTATATTTATTCAGCGTACTTCTTAAAACCCTAACTGAGGAGGCGTAAAAATGGCATATGGAAGCATAGGCGATGTTTGACACAATTTTATAAAGTTAACACTACAATTAAAAAGAAATCTTACATTATGATGCAAAGCGAATTAAGTCCCGATTCTTAAATGGTATCTTGGTGCGAAATCGGATACAAATTAGCAAAAATATCGTTAAAAACTTAAGCTATAAGTTGGGAAAAGGACATTTGCGCTTATACGTGATTTGGAATTTTGATAAATTTTACCGAATTAGCCATAACTTGGTTTGTTTACCTCCAATCGGCGAAAGGTATACCTTCCCGAACTTGTTTCTTCGAGTAGTATCTAATTATCGTATATTTATTCAGCGCAATTCTTAAAACCCTAACTGAGGAGGCGTGAAAATGGCATATGGAAGCATAGGCGATGTTTGACACAATTTTATAAAGTTAACACTACAATTAAAAAGAAATCTTTCATTATGATGCAAAGCAAATTAAGTCCCGATTCCTAAATGGTATCTTGGTGCGAAATCAGATACAAATTAGCAAAAATATCGTTAAAAACTTAAGCTATAAGTTGGGAAAAGGACATTTGCGCTTATACGTGATTTGGAATTTTGATACATTTTACCGAATTAGCCATAACTTGGTTTGTTTACCTCCAATCGGCGAAAGGTATACCTTCCCGAATTTGTATCTTCGAGTACTATCTAATTATCGTACATTTATTCAGCGCAATTCTTAAAACCCTAACTGAGGAGGCGTGAAAATGGCATATGGAAGCATAGGCGATGTTTGACACAATTTTATAAAGTTAACACTACAATTAAAAAAATCTTTCATTATGATGCAAAGCAAATTAAGTCCCGATTCCTAAATGGTATCTTGGTGCGAAATCAGATACAAATTAGCAAAAATATCGTTAAAAACTTAAGCTATAAGTTGGGAAAAGGACATTTGCGCTTATACGTGATTTGGAATTTTGATAAATTTTACCGAATTAGCCATAACTTGGTTTGTTTACCTCCAATCGGCGAAAGGTATACCTTCCCGAATTTGTATCTTCGAGTAGTATCTAATTATCGTATATTTATTCAGCGTAATTCTTAAAACCCTAACTGAGGAGGCGTGAAAATGGCATATGGAAGCATAGGCGATGTTTGACACAATTTTATAAAGTTAACACTACAATTAAAAAGAAATCTTACATTATGATGCAAAGCGAATTAAGTCCCGATTCCTAAATGGTATCTTGGTGCGAAATCGGATACAAATTAGCAAATATATCGTTAAAAACTTAAGCTATAAGTTGGGAAAAGGACATTTGCGCTTATACGTGATTTGGAATTTTGATAAATTTTACCGAATTAGCCATAACTTGGTTTGTTTACCTCCAATCGGCGAAAGGTATACCTTCCCGAATTTGTTTCTTCGAGTAGTATCTAATTATCGTATATTTATTCAGCGCAATTCTTAAAACCCTAACTGAGGAGGCGTGAAAATGGCATATGGAAGCATAGGCGATGTTTGACACAATTTTATAAAGTTAACACTACAATTAAAAAGAAATCTTTCATTATGATGCAAAGCAAATTAAGTCCCGATTCCTAAATGGTATCTTGGTGCGAAATCAGATACAAATTAGCAAAAATATCGTTAAAAACTTAAGCTATAAGTTGGGAAAAGGACATTTGCGCTTATACGTGATTTGGAATTTTGATACATTTTACCGAATTAGCCATAACTTGGTTTGTTTACCTCCAATCGGCGAAAGGTATACCTTCCCGAATTTGTATCTTCGAGTACTATCTAATTATCGTACATTTATTCAGCGCAATTCTTAAAACCCTAACTGAGGAGGCGTGAAAATGGCATATGGAAGCATAGGCGATGTTTGACACAATTTTATAAAGTTAACACTACAATTAAAAAAAAATCTTTCATTATGATGCAAAGCAAATTAAGTCCCGATTCCTAAATGGTATCTTGGTGCGAAATCAGATACAAATTAGCAAAAATATCGTTAAAAACTTAAGCTAAAGGATGAGAAAATGAATTTTGGATAAATGTCCACTTCCTGTATTTTGAAAATCAAATTTTTCCAGTTTTAGAACAGTTTTATTCGAATATTAGAGCTAATTCGCAACCAATTTTAAAACGAAATGCATTTTTTGAATCAGGGCTTCAATCTTCTTTAAGCTGCATTTAAAGTTCCAAAAAATCGATCAAAAAAAATTTTGTCGATTTTTGAAAAAATCATGATGGTACCCCTTTCAAAATTTTGAAAAATCGGCTTAAATTTTTTTGTCTGGTTTCTCGGATTCTTTGATGCAGATCGAAGGAGGCTAAAGATCTGATTCACGAATGGTATATCGTTTTGAAATCGGTTGGAAATTGAATAAAATATACGCTCTCAAATGGTTAAAAAAATGAGCTTTTAACATATATCAACCTTCCGTATTTTACAATTAAGAAGCAATTTAATTTATCTATCAAAACGCTCGTTACTTGATTTGTTTACCTTCAATCGCCGAAAGATATACGTTCCCGAATTTGTATCTTCGAGTACTATCTAATTATCGTATATTTATTCAGCGTACATCTTAAAAACCTAAGTTAGGAGGCGTGAAAATGGCATATAGAAGCAAAGGCGATGTTTGACACAATTTTATAAAGTTAACACTACAATTAAAAAGAAATCTTTGATTATGATGCAAAGCAAATTAAGTCCCGATTCCTAAATGGTATCTTGGTGCGAAATCGGATACCAATTAGCAAAAATATCGTTAAAAACTTAAGCTATAAGTTGGGAAAAGGACATTTGCGCCTATACGTGATTTGGAATTTTTATAAATTTTACCGAATTAGCCATAAGTTGGTTTTTTTACCTCCAATCGGCGAAAGGTATACCTTCCCGAATTTGTATCTTCGAGTACTATCTAATTATTGTACATTTATTCAGCGCAATTCTTAAAACCCTAACTGAGGAGGCGTGAAAATGGCATATGGAAGCATAGGCGATGTTTGACACAATTTTATAAAGTTAACACTACAATTAAAAAAAAATCTTTCATTATGATGCAAAGCAAATTAAGTCCCGATTCCTAAATGGTATCTTGGTGCGAAATCGGATACCAATTAGCAAAAATATCGTTAAAAACTTAAGCTATAAGTTGGGAAAAGGACATTTGCGCCTATACGTGATTTGGAATTTTTATAAATTTTACCAAATTAGCCATAACTTGGTTTTTTTACCTCCAATCGGCGAAAGGTATACCTTCCCGAATTTGTATCTTCGAGTAGTATCTAATTATCGTATATTTATTCAGCGTACTTCTTAAAAACCTAAGTGAGGAGGCGTGAAAATGGCATATGGAAGCATAGGCGATGTTTGACACGATTTTATAAAGTTTCCACTTCGATTTAATAGAAATCTTTGAATATAATGGAAAGCAAATTAAGTCGCGATTCTTAAATGGTATCTTGGTGCGAAATCGGATGCAAAATGGCAAAAATATCGTTAAAAACTTAAGCTAAAGGATGAGAAAATGAGTTTTGGACATTTGTCCACTTCTTGTATTTTGAAAATAAAATTTTTCCAGTTTTAGAACAGTTTTATTCGAATATTTAAGCTAATTCGCAACCGATTTTAAATCGAAATGCATTTTTTGAATCAGGGCTTCAATCTTCTTTAAGCTGCATTTAAAGTTCCAAAAAATCGATCAACAAAAATTTTGTCGATTTTTGAAAAAATCATGATGGTACCCCTTTCAAAATTTTGAAAAATCGGCTTAAATTTTTTTGTCTGGTTTCTCGGATTCTTTGATGCAGATCGAAGGAGGCTAAAGCTCTGATTCACGAATGGTATATCGTTTTGAAATCGGTTGGAAATTGAATAAAATATACGCTCTCAAATGGTTAAAAAAATGAGCTTTTGACATATATCAACCTTCCGTATTTTACAATTAAGAAGCAATTTAATTTATCTATCAAAACGCCCGTTACTTGATTTGTTTACCTTCAATCGGCGAAAGATATACCTTCCCGAATTTGTATCTTCGAGTAGTATCTAATTATCGTATATTTATTCAGCGTACTTCTTAAAACCCTAACTGAGGAGGCGTAAAAATGGCATATGGAAGCATAGGCGATGTTTGACACAATTTTATAAAGTTAACACTACAATTAAAAAGAAATCTTACATTATGATGCAAAGCGAATTAAGTCCCGATTCTTAAATGGTATTTTGGTGCGAAATCGGATACAAATTAGCAAAAATATCGTTAAAAACTTAAGCTATAAGTTGGGAAAAGGACATTTGCGCTTATACGTGATTTGAAATTTTGATAAATTTTACCGAATTAGCCATAACTTGGTTTGTTTACCTCCAATCGGCGAAACGTATACCTTCCCGAATTTGTATCTTCGAGTACTATCTAATTATCGTATATTTATTCAGCGTACATCTTAAAAACCTAAGTTAGGAGGCGTGAAAATGGCATATAGAAGCATAGGCGATGTTTGACACAATTTTATAAAGTTAACACTCCAATAAAAAAGAAATCTTTGATTATGATGCAAAGCAAATTAAGTCCCGATTCCTAAATGGTATCTTGGTGCGAAATCGGATACCAATTAGCAAAAATATCGTTAAAAACTTAAGCTATAAGTTGGGAAAAGGACATTTGCGCTTATACGTGATTTGGAATTTTGATACATTTTACCGAATTAGCCATAATTTGGTTTGTTTACCTCCAATCGGCGAAAGGTATACCTTCCCGAATTTGTATCTTCGAGTAGTATCTAATTATCGTATATTTATTCAGCGTACATCTTAAAAACCTAAGTGAGGAGGCGTGAAAAGTTGAAACGATTTTATAAAGTTTCCACTTCGATTTAATAAAAATCTTTGAATATAATGGAAAGCAAATTAAGTCGCGATTCCTAAATGGTATCTTGGTGCGAAATCGGATACCAATTAGCAAAAATATCGTTAAAAACTTAAGCTATAAGTTGGGAAAAGGACATTTGCGCTTATACGTGATTTGAAATTTTGATAAATTTTACCGAATTAGCCATAATTTGGTTTGTTTACCTCCAATCGGCGAAAGGTATACCTTCCCGAATTTGTATCTTCGAGTAGTATCTAATTATCGTATATTTATTCAGCGTACTTCTTAAAACCCTAACTGAGGAGGCGTAAAAATGGCATATGGAAGCATAGGCGATGTTTGACACAATTTTATAAAGTTAACACTACAATTAAAAAGAAATCTTACATTATGATGCAAAGCGAATTAAGTCCCGATTCTTAAATGGTATCTTGGTGCGAAATCGGATACAAATTAGCAAAAATATCGTTAAAAACTTAAGCTATAAGTTGGGAAAAGGACATTTGCGCTTATACGTGATTTGAAATTTTGATAAATTTTACCGAATTAGCCATAATTTGGTTTGTTTACCTCCAATCGGCGAAAGGTATACCTTCCCGAATTTGTATCTTCGAGTAGTATCTAATTATCGTATATTTATTCAGCGTACTTCTTAAAACCCTAACTCAGGAGGCGTAAAAATGGCATATGGAAGCATAGGCGATGTTTGACACAATTTTATAAAGTTAACACTACAATTAAAAAGAAATCTTACATTATGATGCAAAGCGAATTAAGTCCCGATTCTTAAATGGTATCTTGGTGCGAAATCGGATACAAATTAGCAAAAATATCGTTAAAAACTTAAGCTATAAGTTGGGAAAAGGACATTTGCGCTTATACGTGATTTGGAATTTTGATAAATTTTACCGAATTAGCCATAACTTGGTTTGTTTACCTCCAATCGGCGAAAGGTATACCTTCCCGAATTTGTATCTTCGAGTACTATCTAATTATCGTTTATCTTTTATTCGTATTCCTTAAAAACCTAAGTGAGGAGGCGTGAAAAGGACATATAGGCGCATAGGCGATGGTTGACACGATTTTATAAAGTTTCCACTTCGATTTAATAAAAATCTTTGAATATAATGGAAAGCAAATTAAGTCGCGATTCTTAAATGGTATCTTGGTGCGAAATCGGATGCAAAATGGCAAAAATATCGTTAAAAACTTAAGCTATAAGTTGGGAAAAGGACATTTGCGCTTATACGTGATTTGAAATTTTGATACATTTTACCGAATTAGCCATAACTTAGTTTGTTTATCTCCAATCGGCGAAAGGTATACCTTCCCGAATTTGTATCTTCGAGTACTATCTAATTATCGCATATCTTTTATTCGTATTCCTTAAAAACCTAAGTGAGGAGGCGTGAAAAGGACATATAGGCGCATAGGCGATGGTTGCCACGGTTTTATAAAGTTTCCACTGCGATTTAATAAAAATCTTTGAATATAATGGAAAGCAAATTAAGTCGCGATTCTTAAATGGTATCTTGGTGCGAAATCGGATGCAAAATGGCAAAAATATCGTTAAAAACTTAAGCTAAAGGATGAGAAAATGAGTTTTGGACATTTGTCCACTTCTTGTATTTTGAAAATAAAATTTTTCCAGTTTTAGAACAGTTTTATTCGAATATTTAAGCTAATTCGCAACCAATTTTAAAACGAAATGCATTTTTTGAATCAGGGCTTCAATCTTCTTTAAGCTGCATTTAAAGTTCCAAAAAATCGATCAAAAAAAATTTTGTCGATTTTTGAAAAAATCATGATGGTACCCCTTTCAAAATTTTGAAAAATCGGCTTAAATTTTTTTGTCTGGTTTCTCGGATTCTTTGATGCAGATCGAAGGAGGCTAAAGCTCTGATTCACGAATGGTATATCGTTTTGAAATCGGTTGGAAATTGAATAAAATATACGCTCTCAAATGGTTAAAAAAATGAGCTTTTGACATATATCAACCTTCCGTATTTTACAATTAAGAAGCAATTTAATTTATCTATCAAAACGCCCGTTACTTGATTTGTTTACCTTCAATCGGCGAAAGATATACCTTCCCGAATTTGTATCTTTGAGTACTATCTAATTATCGTATATTTATTCAGCGTACATCTTAAAAACCTAAGTTAGGAGGCGTGAAAATGGCATATAGAAGCATAGGCGATGTTTGACACAATTTTATAAAGTTAACACTCCAATAAAAAAGAAATCTTTGATTATTATGCAAAGCAAATTAAGTCCCGATTCCCAAATGGTATCTTGGTGCGAAATCGGATACAAATTAGCAAAAATATCGTTAAAAACTTAAGCTATAAAATGGGAAAAGGACATTTGCGCTTATACGTGATTTGGAATTTTGATACATTTTACCGAATTAGCCATAATTTGGTTTTTTTACCTCCAATCGGCGAAAGGTATACCTTCCCGAATTTGTATCTTCGAGTAGTATCTAATTATCGTATATTTATTCAGCGTACTTCTTAAAACCCTAACTGAGGAGGCGTAAAAATGGCATATGGAAGCATAGGCGATGTTTGACACAATTTTATAAAGTTAACACTACAATTAAAAAGAAATCTTACATTATGATGCAAAGCGAATTAAGTCCCGATTCTTAAATGGTATCTTGGTGCGAAATCGGATACAAATTAGCAAAAATATCGTTAAAAACTTAAGCTATAAGTTGGGAAAAGGACATTTGCGATTATACGTGATTTGAAATTTTGATAAATTTTACCGAATTAGCCATAATTTGGTTTGTTTACCTCCAATCGGCGAAAGGTATACCTTCCCGAATTTGTATCTTCGAGTAGTATCTAATTATCGTATATTTATTCAGCGTACTTCTTAAAACCCTAACTCAGGAGGCGTAAAAATGGCATATGGAAGCATAGGCGATGTTTGACACAATTTTATAAAGTTAACACTACAATTAAAAAGAAATCTTACATTATGATGCAAAGCGAATTAAGTCCCGATTCTTAAATGGTATCTTGGTGCGAAATCGGATACAAATTAGCAAAAATATCGTTAAAAACTTAAGCTATAAGTTGGGAAAAGTACATTTGCGCTTATACGTGATTTGGAATTTTGATAAATTTTACCGAATTAGCCATAACTTGGTTTGTTTACCTCCAATCGGCGAAAGGTATACCTTCCCGAATTTGTATCTTCGAGTACTATCTAATTATCGTATATCTTTTATTCGTATTCCTTAAAAACCTAAGTGAGGAGGCGTGAAAAGGACATATAGGCGCATAGGCGATGGTTGCCACGATTTTATAAAGTTTCCATTGCGATTTAATAAAAATCTTTGAATATAATGGAAAGCAAATTAAGTCGCGATTCTTAAATGGTATCTTGGTGCGAAATCGGATGCAAAATGGCAAAAATATCGTTAAAAACTTAAGCTAAAGGATGAGAAAATGAGTTTTGGACATTTGTCCACTTCTTGTATTTTGAAAATAAAATTTTTCCAGTTTTAGAACAGTTTTATTCGAATATTTAAGCTAATTCGCAACCGATTTTAAAACGAAATGCATTTTTTGAATCAGGGCTTCAATCTTCTTTAAGCTGCATTTAAAGTTCCAAAAAATCGATCAAAAAAAGTTTTGTCGATTTTTGAAAAAATCATGATGGTACCCCTTTCAAAATTTTGAAAAATCGGCTTAAATTTTTTTGTCTGGTTTCTCGGATTCTTTGATGCAGATCGAAGGAGGCTAAAGCTCTGATTCACGAATGGTATATCGTTTTGAAATCGGTTGGAAATTGAATAAAATATACGCTCTCAAATGGTTAAAAAAATGAGCTTTTGACATATATCAACCTTCCGTATTTTACAATTAAGAAGCAATTTAATTTATCTATCAAAACGCCCGTTACTTGATTTGTTTACCTTCAATCGGCGAAAGATATACCTTCCCGAATTTGTATCTTCGAGTACTATCTAATTATCGTGTATTTATTCAGCGTACATCTTAAAAACCTAAGTTAGGAGGCGTGAAAATGGCATATAGAAGCATAGGCGATGTTTGACACAATTTTATAAAGTTAACACTCCAATAAAAAACAAATCTTTGATTATTATGCAAAGCAAATTAAGTCCCGATTCCTAAATGGTATCTTGGTGCGAAATCGGATACCAATTAGCAAAAATATCGTTAAAAACTTAAGCTATAAGTTGGGAAAAGGACATTTGCGCTTATACGTGATTTGGAATTTTGATACATTTTACCGAATCAGCCATAACTTGGTTTGTTTACCTCCAATCGGCGAAAGGTATACCTTCCCGAATTTGTATCTTCGAGTAGTATCTAATTATCGTATATTTATTCAGCGTACTTCTTAAAACCCTAACTGAGGAGGCGTAAAAATGGCATATGGAAGCATAGGCGATGTTTGACACAATTTTATAAAGTTAACACTACAATTAAAAAGAAATCTTATATTATGATGCAAAGCTAATTAAGTCCCGATTCTTAAATGATATCTTGGTGCGAAATCGGGTACAAATTAGCAAAAATATCGTTAAAAACTTAGCTATAAGTTGGGAAAAGGACATTTGCGCTTATACGTGATTTGGAATTTTGATACATTTTACCGAATTAGCCATAACTTGGTTTGTTTACCTCCAATCGGCGAAAGGTATACCTTCCCGAATTTGTATCTTCGAGTACTATCTAATTATCGTATATTTATTCAGCGTACATCTTAAAACCCTAACTGAGGAGGCGTGAAAATGGCATATGGAAGCATAGGCGATGTTTGACACAATTTTATAAAGTTTACACTCCAATAAAAAAGAAATCTTTGATTATGATGCAAAGCAAATTAAGTCCCGATTCCTAAATGGTATCTTGGTGCGAAATCGGATACCAATTAGCAAAAATATCGTTAAAAACTTAAGCTATAAGTTGGGAAAAGGACATTTGCGCCTATACGTGATTTGGAATTTTGATAAATTTTACCGAATTAGCCATAACTTGGTTTGTTTACCTCCAATCGGCGAAAGGTATACCTTCCCGAATTTGTATCTTCGAGTACTATCTAATTATCGTATATATTTTATTCGTATTCCTTAAAAACCTAAGTGAGGAGGCGTGAAAAGGACATATAGGCGCATAGGCGATGGTTGCCACGATTTTATAAAGTTTCCACTGCGATTTAATCAAAATCTTTGAATATAATGGAAAGCAAATTAAGTCGCGATTCTTAAATGGTATCTTGGTGCGAAATCGGATGCAAAATGGCAAAAATATCGTTAAAAACTTAAGCTAAAGGATGAGAAAATGAGTTTTGGACATTTGTCCACTTCTTGTATTTTGAAAATAAAATTTTTCCAGTTTTAGAACAGTTTTATTCGAATATTTAAGCTAATTCGCAACCGATTTTAAAACGAAATGCATTTTTTGAATCAGGGCTTCAATCTTCTTTAAGCTGCATTTAAAGTTCCAAAAAATCGATCAAAAAAAATTTTGTCGATTTTTGAAAAAATCATGATGGTACCCCTTTCAAAATTTTGAAAAATCGGCTTAAAATTTTTTTGTCTGGTTTCTCGGATTCTTTGATGCAGATCGAAGGAGGCTAAAGCTCTGATTCACGAATGGTATATCGTTTTGAAATCGGTTGGAAATTGAATAAAATATATGCCCTCAAATGGTTAAAAAAGTGAGGTTTTTACATATATTAGCTTCCCCTGGTTTTGGAACCCCTGTTTCGCAAACCTTTATGGCCAAATGTATGGCCATGTTATACCTGAAATATTCCCTTATAAAAAAACACACATTCTTTATTCATTTTCTATTTATAATCGTATTTATTTATTATTTTAAAGGTAACATGCGTTGGGTTAACATACAGGAGCTACAGGAAAAGGATTCTGGAAATGCTGATCCAGTGCACCAAGCGAGGAAGGATATTTGGTCAAAAGAGGAGTTGGAATCCCGATGCCTCACTATCTTAGCCATGCAGCGACTCCGTCGAACGGACCATCTGGAACTCCATCCCCTGGAACCGCATCTACGGGGAGAAGATCCTGCTTCCAGCCGAGATATTCATAGTTAGAAATAACCTATAAAAAAGAATAAAAAGAATAATATGGAAAAGTTTAAGAATAATAAAATAATAATAAAATAAATAAATTATGTGTTTTTTTTTGGAGAATTGGATTTGGGGTAAGAAAAGGTCGTCTATATGAAGAATATTAAAAAGGCTTTAAACATGCGATGTTTTTAAAAAATGCATAACCAAATACATATTTCTGGAATCGTTTTATGCGAATATATTGACCGATCCGCAACCCAAGTGAAATCAGATTAAAGCAGGCTAAAGCCCTAATTCAAGAATCAAATATCGGTTTGATACCGAATAAAATATACGCTATTAAATGGTTGAGAATGTGAGTTTGTGACAAAATTCAAGACGAAAGAAGAGAATTTTCCCTATGTAACAATTAGAAACAAATTAAATTTCTATATCAAAAGGGCCATAACTTGGTTTGTTTACCTCCAATCGGTAAAAAGTATACCTTCCAGAATTTGTATCTTCGAGTACTATCTTATAAACGTATATCTATTAAGAATACTCATTAGCAACTTATGTTAGAAGACGTGAACAGGACATATGGGCACTTAGGCGATGTTGGACACGATTTTATAAAGTTAACACTCCAATTAAAAAGAAATCTTTGATTATGATGCAAAGCAAATTAAGTCACGATTCTTAAATGGTATCTTGGTGCGAAATTGGATACAAATTAGCAAAAATATCGTTAAAAACTTAAGCTATAAGTTGGGAAAAGGACATTTGCGCTTATACGTGATTTGGAATTTTGATACATTTTACCGAATTAGCCATAACTTGGTTTGTTTACCTCCAATCGGTGAAAGGTATACCTTCCCGAAATCGTATCTTCGAGAACTATCTAATCATCATATCGTTTAATCGTATTTCTTAAAAACCTAATTTCTTTTCAAAATCGGTTGCAAATTGGCCTAGATATTTGATTAGAACTATTCTAAAAATGGAAAAATTAAATTTTCAAAATACCGAAAGTGGACATTTGTCCAAAACTCATTTTTTCCTCCTTTTGCTTAGGTTTTCAAGGATATTTTTGTTATGTTGAATCTGAGAAGCCATTTAAAACTCGGGACTTCATTTGCCTTTCATCATAATGCAATGGTGCGAAACGATAAGATACAATAAATTTATGGAGTTTTAAAAGCCAATTATGCATATGCGCCTTGGGACAACTGAAACCCTAAATATTTATGTTAGAAAGCAGTTGGCAGGCAACCGCTTGACAAAAATCCACATTACCAAATCCATGCAAAAACCAAAAACCCAAACAAGACGAGAGCTGGCAGTCAGTCTCATCTGCCGCTGACAAACTAAACTGAACAATGCAAACGAGATTGCGTAATGTATCCCCCCGGCTTAATGAGCTGCAGCATCGTGCCTCAGGGTAACAAATCATCATGTGGCTGAACTCAGCAGCAATTGCTTGGCTTAGAATTTTGTCGCACAATTTGGCTAACAACACGTCGCAGCTTGGCAAACGGGCTGGCACATAAAAATAACAATAACAGAGTGGAACCGCAGTGGAAAAAGAGTTTCTAAGAATTCACTTTTCCATTGACAATGGCGCCAACACCGAGCCAAAGTATTTTCCTCTCTATCTTTTTTGTTTTGTTTTTTTTTTCACACGTGTAACGCAATGCCACATTTTTTCAAGATTGGTATAAGAAATGGAAAATTTGCAAGTAAAATGCATAAATCCGTTTAGCAAGAAAGAAATTGAAAAGGTTTTAGGCAAATTAAGAGCAAGAAAGTTATACACTTAACAAACAAGAAAAAACACAACTGCCAGTTTGTGAATTAAAATGTACAATATTTTACCATTTAATGTTTCCATCTCAAAATAAACTTCTTAGCTTCGAAAAAGTAAATGTTATTATTTAGCTGAACCAAAACCAACATCTTTTAAATTTGGCCTAAATAAACATTTTGCTAAAAGTAACATAATATAAAAAACAAAGAAAACTTTTTTCCTTGACCAAAACTGAAATGAACGGAACAATTATTTGAACAATTTAAGATTCAAATGATGCGAAATTACTTCAGGGCCAACAAAAACTCGATGGGGGCTTTTCACAATTGACAAAATAAAACCGACAAAATAAACAAACAAAATTAAATAAATACATGAAAAAGATAAAATATGATCGGTGTTGGTGGAAAATACTTGGGACAATCGGTAGCTGACCAAAGACCGAAAGGCAGCCTCCAAACAAGACCTCTGACATTTGGGAGACCAAAAAAGGTGGCGAAATAGTTTTTGGCAAAGCGATGAGTTACAGAACCCAAGGTGTCGACCGACCATGCCACGTGATGCGGTAAACATTCAAAGTCAGTCACTGGGTTATGGCAACCTCAGATGTTTACAAACAAAATGTGTGTTTGTAAGAAACTGAAAACGTTATGGAAAGAAAAAAATAGAAGTTAATTAGCATCAGAGCCTCAATTCCAACTTAATTATGTTATGTTATTGTAATTTATCTCGGTTTACGCTTTGTGCCCGTAATTCCAGTCAATTTTTATAAGTCTGCACCTGTCCCTGAAAAAAATCTTCAAGCTCTAATATCTTTGTTTCAACAAATGCATGATGTTTACAATTTCAAGAGGAGTTTTATTAAGGGAAAATATAATGGCTTATGTAAAATGTATAACTCAATTAGCTTTCAGCTGATATTTCATATTTCTTTCTATCATTTGGAGATGAAACCAATTTTAATAGCTTGTATTTAAAAGACTAACCATTTTTGTGGTTCAAGCCCTTTGGCGGAGCCTCTTACCTTAAGTAATTTTGTTAGCTCTCGCCCATTTGCAATCAACTCGATAAAGAGTCTTTACGTCTATCTAATGATGACTTTCCTTTGGCAATAGCCACGCAATGCGAAAGTTATGTAACCTCAAGCTGCTCAAACAATGAGCCCAATTGTAATTAAAAAGTTGTTTTCTATGGGGAAGGGGGAATGGCGATGTCAAATGATAGATTAAGCGACCCAATTATGAGTATGTGGCTTTCAGGCTGCGTGGGATTTTGGTAGGCAGTTGTTGCCAATTTTGTGAAATATTTTGGCGAAGGAAAGTGAAATTGCAAGCAATGGAAAATTACGATCCCACATCAATTGTTCGCGAGGGTCATAAATTATCCAAAAACCAACCTAAATCTAAGCACTGAAATCAATTTTTGAATGTTTTCATATACATAAATGTTGGCCGTATCCATGACGCCTAAGGTCTCTCGTACTTAACTTCATGGCAAGCGGAGTTTTAATTTTTATTATTGCTTTGCCGGTGAGACCCATTTTTAATTGTCTGCTCGCCTCTGGGTAACCCATTTGGAGTGGAGTGCAGATCTAATTGCAGCCACAGCCATGGATATGCTTTTTGAGTTGCCTGCCCGTCCATACATTTATTTTATTTTGGGCTTGCTGGGTTTTTGTTTGGCGGCCTTTTGCAAGTCAGCATTCTTCAAGTTCAAGTTCGGGGCTCTATCATTATGGCGATCAAAGTTTGGCGCTGTTCACACTTAATGATTTCACACATCTGCTGCTGTTTCAACTGATTTTGAGATTCGGATATTCGGATGCATAAATCACTTAAGTAAATGCGTTCAAAGTCACAAAGAAAAACAAGAATGCAAACTTATTACTCTATTATAAAACACTCAATACTCTATATCATTCTATAATAATTAAAAAATAAAGAAAAAGTCCAGTGGAAAAAGTTACTATAAAAGGTCTACAAGTTTATGGGATATATTTTTATAGTATAACCAGTGAAAATTTCTAGTAAAGAAATCTAGGATATTCCCTCTGTACTAGAGTATTCGATTAAAGATGAACACTTTGTCTCGGCAAATTTGAAGTGATTTCGAATCGATTTGAAGTTGTTGCCACTCCATCTCATGTGGAAAATGCAATTAAATTTAATTTACTGAACGACCTTACATCAGATGCTGCCATATTTTAATGTTTTATGCTCGAAATGCAATTTGAAGATGAGCTCGAGGTGCGTGAGAGGACACTTGGGACAGATCAGAAGCCGATTCTCCTTGTAGGGGTGAACTTGAGCAGTTCCAGCATTGGAGGTGCATAGCTTTGAAATCGATAACAACCGAAGCATTATTAAGCAATATTGGTTTGAGCACAATGAATATTAATGAGTTTTTCTACACTGCTCTCATTAGGTAAATTAAAAAAGCACATAAATCAAGTTGAATAGGCCCATGAAGTTAGAAAAAATAAAGATTAATTTTCAACAGTTTAAAAATACACATAATTAATTTTTTTTTGTATTTCTCCCCCTTTTTGTTGCTTCTTCAACACCTTTTGGCTAATGATGAGTAAATTGTGCCGGAAGCAATTTCAACTCTATTGATTTTATTGACACCGTTTTGCTTTGTATCGGAATCTCCGTAATAAATAAAAAATAAAATAAAATATTCAATTGTTACATAAATGTAACATTAGCAAAAAAAGGGTATTCCATTGAAAAAATCAGCAACTTGTGGGGTATAATCATTTTTAGCCCAAGGGCTTAACTCAATTCAAAACAATTAAAATAAAATCAAATATAAATGCATAATCATTTGTTTAAACAAAGCTTGTAACGGTTATCGATGAGTTTTGTCTTTTCACACTTATTTGCCATGTTTGGTTTTTGCCTAGTTTCGTTTGTTGTTGTTGTTTTTTTCTTTTATTTGCCTGCCTATGCCAAAAGACAAAAACAAAAGATTCAAGCAACAAACTTGAGGTGCAGACATGTTCGATGCTGCACTTCGAACATCAAACCCGTAGCATACTGACACATTTATGGCAGCACAGAAGCTGCAACTGCCGATTTACGGCTCCTATTCAATTACCAATCGAATGCATTCCAAGCTCATCTCCGGCAAATAAAATGCAAACAAAAAAAAACAACACACACCTCCTGCTGTTTGTTTTGGCCCCCAACCAACTCGTTTAAGCCAAGTTTTAAGCCCGGTTTGAGGCGCGTTCGAAGCGCGATCGAACTGCCGCCCGTTTTTGTGCTTGTTTTGTTTTCTTTGGGTTTTTGGGGACAAGCTATAAACCGTGGCAAGATCGTCGTTGCGTTCAGTTGGTAAAAGTGAAGCGTTTCGTGCGGTTGTCCCGACATCTAATATATATCTGCTATATATTCAGCATCAGTTGGATTTCTGTGCTGCCATCGATTATTGGAAGCTCCGCTTGTGTTTTTCGTTTCATTCGAAGGTGATTATTAATCCTTAAGGACTCCAGTGACTGCAGCAAAATGAACATTATTCTCAGACAATTTATTTTAATATTTTAGGTTTTCAAATTGTGCAGTTCTTTAAAAGTGCCTCCAATGGCAAATATTTGTCTAGATTTTGTAGTAGTTTATTTACCTAACCCTTAGAACATTTAGTTGCCCAACAATGATAAATCAAATTCGGCTAAAATTCTTTTTGACAACCAACCGCAATTAATTCTGTCACAACAGATTTCTGTCAGTTTGAAGAACTTGGTACATAGTGTGAAAAACTTGGTTAGTTAACTCAACAATGATGAAGTGGCTTTTTGTTCTTTATTTAGTTTTCTCGATTTTTCTTCTTATTACTATGCATGGCCTCATTTTGGCCAGCATTTCCTCCTCCTCGCACTTGGGCCAACGGCGACGTGCATTGAAGCAGAAGATTACGCAATATGTTGGCAGTGCAAATGAGTGGAAAATCTAATTTTCCAGAGCCATGCAAATATTCGGGGCAGTAATTGCCAAAATGTCAGGCTGCGGCAAATTTTAGCTACTGTGCTGCAGCATACAATTTGTTTTGAGGTCGTAAAGTTGGAGCTTAATAATATTTTATGACTAGCAATAAACTGGCTTTATTATCAACATTTTTCTATTTTAAATTGCAACTGAAGATGACCGGCAAATGATTTGGTCGTTCCTAGAGTTAGCGTTTGGGTTCAACAGGTTAATGCTTGCACAATTTGCAATGCCATTTTGCACTGACATTGCAGTGGAGGAGGAAAATACCATTGTAGAAATCAGCAGTCACGAGTCCGTCTCAAATTGACAAGAAAATAAGTTATCTTCGCGGAATGCGGGAAAGTCTTGGCCAAAAAAATTACAGTTTGAGCTCTTCCTGTCACTCATTTGAATGGATTCTGCTTAAAGGAAAGTTGATGAGTTTCTCCACTCCTTTGATTTTTTTTTCTATTCTAAATATGCCACGATTTTCGGAATAAATAATAGAGGGCTATGGATCTTCTTCAATAGACAAGTAGTTTTAACTCTCTTTATAGTAACTGGTTGAAAGGCTTCGTTCATAGTTTAAATCTTAAAATTCTAGCTAAATTTCTGGTACCTTTTCGTTTTCAAGTTTCCCATGTGTTTAAGCCAAGTTTGTTTATTTACCAAACTATACCCAAAGTTTAAGCAGTTCATTAGCGTCTGCCCTGAAGATGAAAGTGAAGATGCCTGGATAACTGAGAAGATTCCACTTGAACCTCTCACCAAGCCACATACCCCTCTTTTTCCATGAACCTGACGCGCTGTCAATATTTATTGATATGGCTTGTTCATATAAATACATTTTTATGTCATGACCAAAAACCGAACGAAGAAACATGACCATTTTCACTATCATTTCGCTGAACGCTGATGGTCATTGTTATTGTTATTTTTTTACTTTATTTTTTCGCTTGCATTTTTGAGTTTTTGCTCATCCGAGAAAACCAGTCAGTTGCAAGTTGCAGGTTGCAGGTTGCTGCTTGCTGCTTGCTGGTTTACCAGTAAAAGTAAGCTCCTTCTGTCTGGTCTGAAACTCTGAAACTGGCCAGCAGTTGACAGACTTTCTTCTACCGTCTGTCCAGTTTTTCTGCATATTGTTTACTGTTGTCCAGTGGCTTCTTCTCTGTTCGGGCCAAGACCAGATCTGGCCAAGACCAGACCCAGACCAGGCAATTAAAATGTCTCGATTGCTTCGGTTTTGCAGATGCATCCGCCTGCAACTTTCTTAACGTTATTGTACACATCCTGATCCCTTTATACCTCATTTGTTTAAAGGGGTCAATAAGTAATTGCCACACCAGAGAACCAAATTCTAATTAAACCTGAGTTGCAAGAGATAGGATGTTGGTGTTGCAACAACAAGTGGTTACTCGTGTTGCACCTGCAGACTCTTGGCAAATCCGTCTTCTTAATAATTACTGTCATCACATCGCCAAGACTTGGAGCTTGGTGGTTTAAAAACAAAAACTCGTCTTTCGACGTTCTACAAACGAGCAGCAAGTGCAAGTTTCTAGAGGTTTTCTCTAAAGAAATGTCTGCTTATCGATTGATTTCTAATTAACAGGAAATGGCAGAGGTAGATCTTCGTAATTAAAGTTAAATTGATGAGGCTTCAAAGGGGGCCATCAAGGGACAGACTTCAAACATATTGAGAAGTCGGGGAATAAATAGTTGCTATTATTTTTAAACCCCAACCTACTTGGATTAATCGATCATTTTGTAGATACAATTAAAATACCTCTGATATTAGTTACAATAAATATTTTAACAGCTTTTTTTTAACCACACACCCCACAACCACACAAGATTTAAACACCTGTTTCAATCTTAAAAGATAATGACAATTTTTTACAAAATTACTTGGCTGGCGGCGCGTGATACATAAATAAAATTTGTTTGCCATCTAAGAAAAGATTTAAGCAAGAAACCAGTTACCACCAAAATGTAATGTATAAGCCTGAGATTAATTGCCTTGTTTTGGGGGGTGGTGGTGGGTGCATCCAATAGAAAAGACGGAAAAAAAAGCAAATAAAATGTTTGGCAGATGCTGCCATGGAGCCAGCACAAGTGGCTTGGAATTAATTATCCGACACAAGCACCGAGTCTGGCTTGGATGGGGATGCGGATTTGGATTCGGAATGTTGCACAGATGTTTGGCCCGATAGTGCTTGGAAAAACATCTTTCAGACAGTTTTCAAGTTAATATTTTTTTTGCTGTAGTTATTTTGTAATATTTATTTGGCTATTGAGCACGTTTTGAAGGTTGCTTTTTGCACGCCGAGCAGGTGAATTATATAAAAGCAATAGCCGCCTTGAGAGCCTAAAATCGTCATTAGTCATTAAGTCAAAAAAATATATAAATGCCTTTCTCCCACAGTTTTGTATTTACAAGTGCGTCCATTGAAACGTTCAATAAAGCAAATATTGCATAATAAAAGAAAACAAGACCGAAAATATCCAAACAAAGAAACCAAAATGAGGCAAAATGAGAGCTACTTGTGGGCAAGTGCCCGAAAAAAAGGTGAAGACAATTGGTTCGGAAATATTTCAGCAGTTGCCAATGCCCTTACCCACGGCAATTAGCCGAAGATATACACAGGAGGAAAACACGTTTATATATTGGATGTTATATAGGAAGAGCAAATGAGGCAACGGAAATTCAAATTACAAAATTTACAAGGCATGAAAAAGGGAGAAAATACACGCAATTGAACGTGGACACAAAGTCAAAGCAATATTTTATTTTTTGACCGTGTTATCGGGCGGAAGAGTTTCGTTTCGAATATTGGCCAAAAGCCTCTCTGACTCTGGCAATATGTGTAATGCATGACCATGGCCGGGCAACTTTCTCCATTAACCGCCAGTATTTTCCGTTTTGGTATGCACAAGACAAACTTTGGTCTTCGGTTGAGCTAGAAAAGCCTGCGTACTGGAATTTATCGCATATATACGTATATATTCACGCATTCCAGATTTATTTTTTTTAGATGGAGTTTCTTCTTGATGTATTTTTGGGTAGGTCAGGGTCTGTGGGTTAGGTCAGTTACGGTTTGGTAATTTTATAGAAGGTAACAGAGGCAGGTTTACATTGATAAATAAAAGTAATCAAATAATTTTAATAAGTATTCTCCACCCTCTTACTTTTGACAATCAAAGCAGATCTATTCAAAGAGACTAGCTTTGTTTGTTTAACATAAAAAGGTTTTTCTTTTGTTCTAACAGCACGCGCTTTAGCCATTTGCTAATCAGCTAATTTAAATCCGGATCCAATTGCAGGAAAATAATTTATATAAGATGCAATTTTGATTAGTTGCCAAGTGGCTCATAAAGAGAACCAGTCGCGCATCACAAGACACTAAAGAACACTACAAAATTTGCATAAAATTTTCATGTGGTAGTTACTTTTTTTTAATGTACGAGTACAAGTTCCTTCCAATATAAAACAATGAAGCTATTTGCATAGGTACCCGAATGAGTAAAGTGAACACCCAATATGCGAGACCATAAGAATGGTTTGCGGCTGGGACGGGAACAATTCTCACGTTACGAAATAGAAACCAGGTTGAAGGCCTCTCTCTTTCCCAAATGGAAAACTACTTAATTAGACGAAATGGAATCAAATTGTGCAAAATGACAATTGTACGCGACAAATTCCATAGGCAAATCACAGTCAAAATTGATCAAAATCGATGCAAAGCAAAGCATTTCCAATCACTGGTTTCGCATAAAAACGAGTGCGACTCATCCAAGCGGAAATGGAATGGGTGGGGCCAAAAATCAGAATCAGAATCAGAGCCAGAATCATGTCTGGTCGGCCTAACATTTTCAAACAGTTTGGGGTCGAGCTTGGGTCACTTTGGTTTTGCTCTGAAAAAGAATTAGTTTCGTAGTTTAATCAGAGATTAAAGATCCTACAGGAAAGCTAATTTGTAAGTATTTTTAGAGATATCCTTAGCTGCTAAGCTGAAAAACTTTTGATAAGGATTTTAAGAAATCTAAAAGGATCGCATTATCTATTTCAGGATTCCAAACATGTCCGTGCTGAGAGCACTTCTGCTGCTGGCACTGAGCGCCACCGTGGCGCTGGCCCAGCGTCGCCTGGCCCTGCCCGATCCGAGGAGCTGCGCGAACCGGGTGCGCCATGCCACCTACCGCGACGCCAGGGGCGTGGCTCACTCGTACTTCTTCAGCTGGGAGCATGCACCAACCCGCAGCCTGGAGGTGGACTGGCTGGACGCGAGGAACATCTGCCGCCGCCACTGCATGGACGCCGTCTCCCTGGAGACGCCTCAGGAGAATGACTTTGTGAAGCAGCGAATTTCTCGCGGCAATGTGAGGTACATCTGGACCTCGGGCAGGAAGTGCAACTTCGCCGGATGCGACAGGCCCGATCTGCAGCCTCCCAACGAGAACGGCTGGTTCTGGTCCGGATCGGGGGCCAAGATCGGACCTACCTCGCAGCGCAACACTGGCGACTGGTCGGCCACGGGCGGATACAACCAGCCACAGCCGGACAACCGAGAGGCGGCCCAGGGCAACGATGAGAGCTGCCTGTCCATCCTGAATAACTTCTACAACGATGGCATTAAGTGGCACGATGTGGCATGCCACCACATCAAGCCATTCGTGTGCGAGGACTCCGATGAGCTGCTGAACTTCGTCCGCTCCCGGAACCCCAATGTCCGCTTGTAATTCTAAACTAGCTTAAGCCTAAAGAGATGATTAAAATTTACATATTTATGTAGCCTTAAACGGAACATTGATTGGTTGATTGATTGATTAATTGATTTGCTTGACTGATTGACTGTTCAATCCCAATATTGATGCCTTCCAAAATGCGCCTAACATTTGTTTGTTTGGTTTCTGAAAGAAAAACTAAATTCGAATAATAATAACCTTTCTGCGCAAAGATAAACAAAATTGTTAAATAATTTTAAAAATTGTTAATAAATAAAAATTGAACCCAAAATCAAAAGAGAGAACAAAATTCTTGAACTTGTTTCGGAAGAAAGTGTTACATTTCGAGGCCTCCAGACTTGTAAAGGGAATCCGCAGGATGTTTGTATCCTTTGCGGCATTGCAAGATTTTAATAAAAAAACATTTACCATTTAACATTTAATGCGTATATATTTATTTAGCTCATTATACGATTTCACTAGAAAATGCACGTATGTAAATATATTTTTATATATAATATATGTATTTGTATAGTTATTTCCATTATCCGAATACTTTGGTAAGTTCTGTTGCTTCTTGGAACTTATTTCGCTAGTTTGTTAATATTACAATAGGAATAATTAAATTATTAAACAATTTTTTAGCCATTTCGAACCATTTCGGAGAAGACACAAGTTTAGCAGATTTGATCTAATAAAGTAACTGGTTCAGGTTAGACTCTATAGCCTACTGACATAAAATCAAATCGAGGATTCACAGTATTATTTCGGTATTGTGGCAAATCGTAGTCAAATAATAATAGTATACACATTTAAAACTAATCATTAAACTATCGGGCATGTGGCGAAGAAATGTGTACAATATATATTAATGAAATCAAGCATGCCAACATAAAAATCTAACAACAATTAATGCGGTATCGATGAACTTAGATCTCTAAGCTTAGTCAATGAAATAAACAATTGATTTCGATTGGAACTGGAACTGGTCACTTAGAACAGGATATCTTGTTGGTTATCGGTTCGGTTATGAATGGTGTGGTGTTGAGGAGTTCTGTGTGTTTATGTGGGAGCTGAAGTTATGGTGGTGGTGGGAGTGGTTGCTGGTATTTTGCTCAACAAAATACGGTCCTAAAAAAGGGAGAATTACACATCCGTTAATACAAAATGGCAAAGCATATGAAACATGTTAACAGATAATTTCGAGTTTTTCCAATTAGCTTACAGTTAGGTCTAGGATTTTGGGTTACACATAGCCACCAATGTTATTAGCTTTTGTTTGTTATCGCTTTTATCTTCTTTTAATGAGTTAGTCACATGCAGATTTTTGTTAAGCCGAGACGCAAACTATCATGCCCAAAATCGCGCTTTACCTGCCGCAGGATACTTTCAACGACAAATTCAATTTCAACGACAACATCAAAACAAGGAACACCAAACAAGTCTATGTAGGTTATGCATTACGATCTCTACGCCTACGCTGCTGCTTGGGTTATTCGAATATTTTTCAATTCGTTATAAATTTTGTTTTCTTGTTAGCTTAGTTGTGCGTGTGGGTGACTGAGTTCTGAATTTTGCTTTCAGTTTTAGGTTTTTGTGTTTTGAACTTAAGCTGTACTTGAGTTATGGGAGGCGCCACTGATCGCATTGAACAAAGCCATGCTGTTTCGCTGATTTATGCTGTCGGCGTCGTCGCTAAGCGGCTGGAAGGACTCGTCCTCGAGCAACTCACTGAGAGCCTGGCACAGCTTCTCGTAGTTCTCCTTGAGGACGTGATGGTACTCCTTCTGGTCCGCGCTGATGATCCGTTCGTTTAGGAACAGGGCCTTCTGGCAGACCACAATGAAGTCACTGCAAGAATACGGAGCAAATTAATACCTTTATTCGTGAAATATCTATTTAGAACTAGAGATCATACCGGAACACATCCTTTAAATCACCAACGCGATCCACCGAAAAGTTATTGACCACCTTAGCGTCCAGGAAGGCATGGGCGTAGGCCAAAGGACCAGCGTTTACGGTCACAGCCACACTACCTTGCAATCGAAGCTGCAACTTCTTCACATCAGCTGGCGGCAGAATGATCTCCTCCAGCTCTGAAACCTTAGATTGCATCTCATCGATGGCCACTTCGATGGGACTCAGTTCGATGATTTCTCGTGATCTAACGGGTATCCGTTTAAGGACATAAGGAAAAGAGTATTGAGCTGAGGAAGAAAGAATTTTTATTAGTTTTGATTTTTAAAAGGAATATTTTTTATAACTTACTCTTAATGACTGTTTTACGTTTCCATTGCTCTTCGACACTGCCACGGGCTGCTCCCGATTTGGTGAACGGCGTTTCATACATAAACGTATCCACATCGTGATTCTGTTCGAATTCATTGAGTCGCTGATCGAGTTCGTCCTTGGAGAAGAAGGGAATGACATGGGTGACCTGTATGTAGGCCAATTTGGGATCCAGTTCATCCACTTTGACCTGGAGAAATGGTTCAAGATTAAGGAAATTATAAGCCAGAAATTTTAATTAGTTTCCTAAATGTTGAAATATAATTCTTTCTATTTTTCACTTCATTCGAAAAACGGCTTAGACCTACAAATTGAGATCAAGTATTCACACAATCACATTTCAGACTGGGACTCGTTTCCAGTTCCCGGAGTTTTATCCACTTCCTACCCTCAACCGATTTAGTTCAAACAATTTAAAAACTTTACTAGCTTCTAGTAAATTGTTTGTTATTTTTTTACAACAACCCCACCTATCCCTTCGTTGAGTAGAACCGCAATAGTTTCCAAATTTTTTATACCGTTCGCGTTCATCCTCTTTGGCATCGAAACCACCGAAAACCCGCAAACGCCATCGTCATCTACAACCGCCACTGTCGCCTCCATCTCCGATTTCAATAGTTGATCCTTTACAAGGACGTCGAAGCATGGAACAACTCTTTAATTTCCCAGGCCGGCGAATGTCCGTGGGATTGCTCCAGGGCTCAGGTCAGATAATGCTCCAAAGCTCCAGCCATAGTCCGAGTCCAAGTCCAAGTCCCAGTGCAAGTCCAGGGGAGTACTCCCTAAATCCGAATGCCGTGGAGTTTGTGCCATCGTACCGGATGGGAGCTCAGCACCCCGTTGGAACGGAGACAGTTTCGACAGAGACCAAAACGGAGGCCACGTCAACCACAACATTGGTGCATCCTTTGGAGATTGTCGGAGATGCACAGGATCAAGTGGAAAACGGGTTCTATGTCAAGCGTCAGATCTTCGAGATCCTAAGCCAGCTGGGAGACGAACAGATGCCGCTGGAAAAAGTTGCTGTGGGTCTGCTGCCCGGTGGCCAGGGCCTGACCATGAGATTCACGACCAAGCAGGGTCAGTCAAGTCAGCCAACTTCGGAGCCGACCGACGCCATATTTCGTGAAAGCCACAGCCTCAACCTAGATGTGGGGGATCATCAGGGAGAGAACAGTCTGGTCAACCGCCCGGAGAGCGTGCTGGTGGCCCAGTTCCTCATTCGTGTCCATGATCTTCTAAACGAGAAGTACGATTTTGGCGGCGACACGTCCGTCTGCCCCAAGTGCACCCTCTGCTCCAATCGCAGCTACACCGAACTGGAGATTGAGCACCAGATTGAGGGCATCAAGGCTTTCGAGAACTTCTTCACATTCACGGAAAGTACCCGCTACCAGGACTTGGTGTCCCACAAGGCCTTCAAGGAGCTGTGCCACCGTCTCGGTCTGATTGTCAGCCGCGACCAGATTCACATTAATCGGTCTAATGAGGCCGGAATGGCCAAAACCAATGCACCATCCGATATGGTCATCCCCGAAGCCACTTCTGATGGCACCATAACTGGGACTTCGCCCCCGCCGCCATCGCCCTCGGCAGAGCTATCGGTTTTAACCATAGACACCCACTCGACCAACACCAGTGGCGTGGACACGGAAATGGAGACGGATGTAGAGGCCTATGCCGGCGACGAAGAGTCTCTGTCCAACGGGGAAGAGCTCACTCCCAGGGGCAGTGGCTTAATCCACTCGCAGAACACGGAGTACGTTCGCGGAAAATTGTACAGATTTGAGAATTCGGATGGTTGCCAGTTGGTGAACCAGATCACAGAGGGCGAGCCGGTTAAGGTAGAATCTGTGTTGGATTTTGAAGTGGATGCTCCAACCACAACACCGGCCAAATCTTCGACTACCACAAAGACCTTTCCCCGATTGTACAAGTCGGCCAAGGCCAAGTGCTCGGCCCGAGGAACTGGTCCCAGCAGTGTCCAGAGCGGAGGGAGCGCGGCACGCCGGAGCGCAGGATACAGCCGGTCCGCAGTTTCCTCTGCCCAGTCATCTGTCCACTCGTCGGGCGCTGCGGGTGCACAGCGTGTGCGACCACCGATGTCCGGTAGCCATATGTCGACCGGAATCACTGAGGGCGCTGCCCGGAAGCACCAGGCGGAGGCAACACCCTGTTTGACCGGAGCGGCTCGGAAGGCGAATCACCAAAGGATGTCACCACCGACAGCATTGGCCTACCAAAAGACCGAGACCATGGCGGCTGCCGTGGCGGGGCGCGTAGCCAGGTCGGGACGAGCTGGAACCACTGTGCAGAAGCAAACTTCAAATCATCTGTAAGTTTTGGCAGCTTTTAATTTGAAATCCTCCTAATCCTATAAATCCCTCCGATCAGCAAGGCGAGTAAGGGAGCATCCGGAAGTCGGATGGGCGTGGCCAGTTCGAAACAAACCCATTCTACTTCCCAACGAATGATCCCCAGAAGCACCACAGCTTCGTTAATGCGTCAAACTGAAGTCAAGCGGGTTTGTAGAAAATAAATCTTTAAAAATCCTTAACAAACTAAATTATGATTAAAATATTTCAGCGCATGAGTCTGATGCGCGGCGACAGCGACTCGGATTTGCTCTTTAATGACTATCTCTTCAAGTGATTTGCCGATGCCATTGCTATCGGTGGCCTATATATGGTTTTGTTGCAACGCTTTAAAACATTATTTTCACTAAACACAATAAATCGGAAAAAAAATTTAGTTCCCGAACTCAAAACGGTTTTTATTGGACAGGAAATGGGATAGAAGAGTTCTCTTACCGGCGATGAATCCATGATCATCTTTACCACATCGGCCCCAAATTTCTCCTTGTACTGTTTCGCCAAACGCTCGGAAATCTCACTCAGTGAGGTGAGCTTGGGTTCCTTGTAGACATACTCGATGGCGTGGTCTTCCTCAAAGTACATCTGGGACAAAAGTTTTAATTAGATGAATAAAAATAAAGAGTTCAAGAGTCCACCCACCATTCCGTAGAAGACAACCCTGTAGAAACGACCCAGCATTCGTTTGCCGGAACGATTAACCTCGACGATTTTATTGTAGGCCTGGGTAAGATGCTCGTAGCAATGGGCCAACTCCAGGAAGCTGCGATCTCTCTCGTACATGGGAAGGATTAGCTTATAGAGTTCTCCCAGACACTCGAACCGCTCGGCCCGATCCAGGAAATCGGCGCACTGCTTCAGCTGCTCAAGGAGCATTTGCTCTGTGTACTGAGAGTCCTGGGCACCCGCATCCAGCTTGAGTCCTTGCTCATCCAGCGGAATATTGCGAGAGATTTTACCAAAGGCCGTAGACGACCAACTGAGACTGCAGCCGCCCTTTAATCTCAGATACTCGCACATCAGGGCAGCTATGTGGAGATGACAGCAGGCGGCCTCCGAGAGGTTTCCGTTCTGTTCGTGGTTCCTAGCCATAGTTACCAGCCAGGTGTGGCGAAGCTCCGGCGTGGAGGCGTACGAGTTGGCCAAGGAGTGCTGCAACTCCAGCAATCGCTCCGGATCCATGTGGTGGGCCTGCATTTGGGCCGTGGCCATCAAAACGGTGCGCACTCTCCGCGTGAGGTCCTTGACCTCCATCGGAAAGCCTGTGCCCTTCATAGCCTTGTCGCTATTCGCGTAGCTATTAATTATGGACAAACTCTCCTGGAAGCGGGCATTGTTCAGGCCAATCACATTGCCAATCATCTGGGACACCGAAATGATCACCTGAAGGTGGACTCGAGTCAGAGCCTTCCGGCCACTGAATTCAAAGTTGCTGCGCATCAGGAGATACAGAACGGCGCAGGACTCGTGGCGGATCTCCACCAGGCGACTGTCGCAGGCCTTCAGGAGCTCGTACACCATCTGGCCACATAACATGGCATTACCCTTGAACAGGGCAATGGCGTAATTGTTAATGAAGGCCCGTAAAGCGGCAAAAACGTGTTTGGAAAGCCTCTCTGATTGGCCCAACTGCAGGAATCTCAGATAAATCCTTGCCAACTTAGGCAGGACAAGGCTATCGGCCAGGAGCTGCCTGAATTGCATGACATACATGCCCAGACAATCCAGAATGATCATGCCCACTTCGGTGGCCAAATTCGATTCGTAGAGAGCCAGCTGGCTGCGGGCAAGGGTGTCCATGTCCTCCAAAAGGTGTTCCCTGGTCTGGTTCAGGGTACCACTGTTCGGCTGCTGGCTTTCTTGGCTGCCATTTTCCAGCCCCATAGGCGGCGGGATTCTTGGCGGCAGGGTATTGGCCTTGGCTGATCGACCCGACTTGGAATCCTGCGTGAAAATTACATTCTTTTTGCCTACGTATCGGAATTGCAGGAGACACAAGTCCAGGATGGAGAGGAACTGCAGGGTCTCCGACTCGTTACAGTTCTGCCACCAGCCCACCATCTGATCCTGGGAAAGGTGTTTAATGATGAAAAGGAAGCCGAGCAGAAGGTCCTTGCTCTCCGCTGAACTGAACTTATCGCAGCGGGCCAAGATCTGGGCGTGGGTAACGCTAACCGAGCGATTGTGTCCATTTCGCAGAGCCACATCAGCATCTCCATTGGTGTAGTTACCAATGGTGGTGGTGTCCTGCGAGTGCTAGGGATTAAAAGGTTAAGAGTTTGTTTTATATTCCAAAAATCCAAAAACTTACCCCCGAGTCCGTGTTGGAGTTTAAGGAGAGATTGGAGATGCCATTGCTGATCGGCTGGCCGGCAATGGCCGCCAGGTAGTTGTGCTCCTTCATGTGGACCGAGGTCCGGTAAGGACTCGGCTGATCACAATGCAATGTAAGGCGATTCTTGGACCTCGGTGTGGAGGTCAGAGACCCGAAAGTGGAGGAGTCCTTGCTGAACACATAGCTGCTGGAACAGCTCAGTCTCTTCGTGTACGAGGCCGAGTCCGCGTAGACATGACCATTGGGAGTGCAGGCGCCCGACTCGAACAGATCATCGATGCGATGGATGTTGTCCATCACCACTCCCAACCAGGGAATGTAGAGCAGGGCAATCCTGGAGAGCTGCCCCTTCTGCTGGTACCTGTTATCCAGCTCGTGCTTGGCCAGCAGATCCTTGAAGATGCCCAGGGCATGGCGCCTCACAGGACTTACTTCGTTAAGGCTGCTCTTCAGTTCCTGGAGCAGCAGGCCCGAGATGAAGTGCTGCCGGCAGAACTGCTCTGACAACGAAAAGTGTTGTATCATCTCCGGGGGTCGGTTCTTGGGATTAAGGACAAACGGCAGGTTCAGGGGAACATAGTGCTCGTGCTGGCAAATCTCCTGTAGGAAATTGAACTTGTATTCATGGAGAATCCTTGGATTTCCCGGCGAGAACTCTGCCATGTAGCAGCGTATCAACCGGAAGACGAATCCTCTGTCCATGTAACTCAGGCACTGACGCACAAAGTGCGCCAAGGAGCGATTGAGGATGTTGGTCTCCTCGGCCAGATCCTCGTAACGAGTTGTTATGTAGGACATCAGGACTCTGATCAGCTGCTCTACCCGATCAGCGTAGTCCTTGGGAAAGCGTTCGTTTCGCAGCATTCGAATCCTGCCGGTGGCCAGCAAGTGCTGAGCCATGCTTTTCACAATCAAATCGAAGAATATGGAGGAGTACCGCATGAACTTGTTGACAATCAGGAAGTCGGGGTTGCTGGGATTCAGGAGGTAGGGCAGATGCCTGCACAGCTCTCCATGCACGGTCCTCTGCCTGGCCGTCTGCTGGCTGTAGTACGGGGCGTGGAATACGAACTTGACGTACGCGGCCAGGAGGTCGGGTCTCTTGGCCTGGTCACTAATCAAGTGGATGATGTTTGTCAGCAGCCTGATGACATTCAGGCCGATTTCCTCCGACTGTGTGTGAACCAGTAGAGTGAACAGTTCATTCAGCAAAGTGGGCAGATAATTTATCAATGACTTCATGTCAATGGCGTGGGCTGCCTTCAGGATCTTGCAGGTTTCCGTCTCCGCCGGCACAGCTCCAGTCTTGCCACCTTCCAGCAATCTCTCACAGTGGGCAAAAAAGTTGTGCAAGTGCTGGTCAGCCGTCAGGACCGTGGAATCTAAACGCAACGCCACCGTGTAGAGATTCCTTTGATTGTCGATCCATTGGATATCCGGACCGCAGTTCTGCTGAGAAATTGGAAGGGTTTGTAGGCAGCCAGGTGGGTTGGATATTGGATTGGATTGGATTTGGTTTGATATTTTTGGGTGTATTTGTGCAAAAAGCATGCATTTGAGTGCGGAGGGAAGAAACACAAAAAAGAAAGAGCACAGGTTAGTTGGCAAGCCATGGGATGGATGATTGAATGGGAGGTGATTTGGGTAGAGACATTGCACGAAAACATATCATGAGTTGATGAATGGCCAGCGAAGCTCACAACACCCCCAACTTACCCCCTTGCCCCAGCCGAGCGGCTGGATCGAAAGGTAGCCCACTGGCAGGGTGGCAGCCACCGGCAGCTGCTGCTCCTCGAGGCAGATCCTGTTCTTCTGGAGCAGCGGTAACCAGGCATATCCAATCGGTGTCTCAAAGACGGCATGTGCGTCTCGTTTCTTGCTCAAATTGCAGGACACGTGGTAGAAGGAGAAGAGCAGGTGGTGCTCGGGAAAGAGGCCCAAGGGAAGACGCAGCTTGATCTCCTCGTACCAGGTGGGCGTGACATTGTGATGCAAAACGGGACAGGCTATTTGGGAGACCAGCAGGTCTTGGCCGGGCCGTCCATAGATGCACTGCAAAGTAGGATTATAGGTTAGAATATTCTAGAGTAGATGGAAAACATTCTCACCTTCAAGGGTTTGCTGTATTCCCCATCCCCGTCTCGAAGCTCCACCACCACGGTGATGTTCCTGGCCCTGGAAAACAGTTTCTGGCTGTCGAATTGTAAACTTAGAGGATACACGTAGAGGTGATTGCAGAAGCTGGTGTAAGGATGGGCATCCCGCTCGCTCTGGCTCTGGAACTCAGCCAATTCGATCGTCGGCGGATGCTTGGAGTTGGGACTGAATGTGGAAAGCGGTGCCAGGGACTTCGTGAGGCCACAGGGGGTGATCTGGTCCAGGAACTGCATCTGCATTTTGAGGCTTCCCGGAATGATGGTGAGCTTGCTAAGTTTTTCCGGCTTTCGATAGTCCACCAGGAGCTTTAAGAGTTCCTCGTCCTTTAGCTTGGGCAGTTCTTGTCTGTAAATGGGACTAAACTCGAACTCCTTGTGAGGATCAACGTCCAGTTCGTGGCTGTATTGCTTGAACAGAGGACGGGCGGCCCAGGCGAAGGGCTGCCTGTAGTGTCCGATATGCTGGGCACAGTTTTTGGCCGCCTTGTAGACTTTCTGGCCCAGCTTTGGATCCTTGCCGGCCTTCAGGTAGGGCTCCGCTGCCTGGGCTATTCCGCACTGCAGCAGCTTTTCGATCCTGACCACCAGGTAGATATCCGCATGGGGAGCAGCTACCGAAAGCAGGCACTGTCTCAGTTGCTGGAACTGCTGGCGATTCGCACGGAGCAGCTCCGCGGAGACTCCATCGAAAAGCGAGTGCGGGGCCTGGCAGGCGGAGCTGCGTTCATCCCCCTCTGCGGATTTTCTTGGAACTCCACATCCGGCCACTGAGGCGGGAACCGGGCTGTTTGGAAGCAACTGAGCTGCCCACTGTTCGTTGACATTGAAGTAAAAGTTCTCGCTCAGCTTGCGATTCGCCTTGGCATCGAACAGGGAGAGACTGGTGATGTAGGGCTCCACCTGCTGCTCGCTGGACAAGGAGGAGCCCTCGTCCTGGGGAACGCACTGCAGCCGGAAACGCAGGTTATGGCAGGTTAGCAGCAGTCTTGTGCCAAAGTGCTCGCGGTACTGATCCACGTTGTCACTGCCATTTGACTTGGCTGGAGACTGGTAGCAAGCAAACAAGCGGCGACGCTGCTCCTTCCTGGCCAAAGCTATAGAGTGATCCGTCTCACGGCCGTACTTCATCAGCTGAGGATGCAGGGACTGATCCAAGCCCTTCAACGTGCCAAAAGTCATTGGTTCAGTAGCGGGAGGCTGCAATTGTGAGCTGGCAGTGGAGTTGGCCGAAGGTTGACGCTCCAGGGAGGCATTTCGCTTCTCCTCCTGAGCCCGATTTTGGGCCAATACTGAGGACAACTTGCTGAGCCAGTCCTTGAAGTCCTGCTCATTCTCGGCCGCCAGGGTGAAGGATTTATGGCCAGCTGTCATGCGGAGTTCAAAGCAAAAGCGACCACGTTTCGGATTCTACGGGAAATAATTATTTGTTTTAGTTTGCGATTTATTTGGAATTAAGCTAACACTCACCTGCACCACCTCTGTACAGAAATCCATCACTATGGTGGCCTTGGCCTCGCCCTGCTTCTCATCCTTATGGAGTTCCAGAATATATGTGCCGTCGATCTCCTGTCGCAGATAGCAGTAGCGCCTTTTAAAGGACTTGTTGCCAATATTGGCAAACATGCGATCTGAAGCGGAATCGGGTCCCTTCAAAAGGTAGCCCTGTTTTGTAATTGTGTCGGCCTGGGAGCGGGTCATCTGCTCGTCAATGCGATCCTGATCGGCATCGATTTCGTAGACCTCCTCCAGAAGTTCTTCAGCGGGGGAGATACTGGGCAGGTCATGGCAATTCCCACCGTAGGCATTGTATTTGTAATGAATCAAATGATTCTTGGCCCTGTAGGTGTACAGAGCCTGCCGCGTGAACCTGGTGCACTCCGCCCTGGAGCCATGAGAATGTCCGCCATCCACCAAGTCTTCCCCATGGCCATCTGCATCCGCGAACTCATCCACCTCCTCCGGCTGGGCTAGATTGGAGCGGATAGTCATCGAGGACAAGGCCGACTCGTAGGAGGAGTCCTTGTGGCTAGCCGATCCATTCGAGCATTGCGAGCTCTTCCGCGACAATTGGCCATGTCCATTGGAGTTGGTAAGACTGCTTTGGCTGCTACCGATCCCATTGCCATTGGTGGCGACAGAGCCATTCCCGTTGTGGAGACTTCCGTTCGACTGAATGCTGCCCTGCCGGCTCACCTGGCTGTGGATGTTTCCGTTTCCATTGCCCATAATGGTGGGTCCATGGAGGGGACAGACGATCGCCTCGTTGGGAGGCTCGAATCTGTCGGCCACCGTTTTGGCATTCGATCGCTGTTTCCGAGGCATGATGATTTCCTAAAAGAAAAACAAGGTATATATTATTATGTCAAGACTCTAGGGGTTCAATGCCCAATCCACATTTAATTAATTTATGGTCTGACGTACACAATACTCTAAAAAATTCCGAGAAATTCGGTTTATTTATCTTTTCTACTTTATTAGCCACGAATTTGTTTCATTTTTTTCGGAGAATCAACACGTATGATTGTTTATTTATTTTAATATTTATAAATAAATACTTTCTCTTAACTCAACTCACCGAAACATCGTCAGCCGGATAGATGAGCAGCTCCCTCTGCGGATCATTCTGTATAACAGTTTTATTTTTGGCTATAAAGGCTTCGAAATCGATTGGCTCCACCGCCGGCGGCTTGTTCTGAAAATGGAAAAGATTTTCAAGAAAAGGAGCATGAGTTTTCGTTTTCTTAATTTTCATTTGCACTTGTAAAAACAGAGCCAGACTATAAATAGGAGGCCCCACATATAAAAAAATAATGCCCAAATGTTATCCATTCCCGATCGCACGAATGCAGGCGGATTTTGAGAGATTTATCGGAACTACGCACGCCATAAATTTATGGCCACTTTGTGATGGCTCCTATCCCTACCTCCCTCCCTCGCACATTTTCACGCCGCCCACAAGATGGTGGAGGACCTTGACCGCATTACAAAACGGATGCCATTCTGTAATGATGTGTTCCATGTCTGCTGCTCGACATAAACAAATTCATTTCGTTTAAACAATTTCTAACATTTTGCATCTCCTTGGGCGATCGCTGGTATTTTTGGAATTTGGTTTTTGCGTCTTGGTTTTTGCCAGGTCATGATGAAGTTACAGTATGGCTTACTTGGTGTCCCAACCTCTGACCCAACCCTTTCTCTTCGTGACACAACCTGTGGGGGCTAAAGTGCCACTTCCGTTTGGGGTCAACTGCCGGATATGTGCCGTCATTTTATTGCCTTCTCGAAACTTGAGGTGTGTTTTTTCCACCTGCGGTTTCGTTTTCTGTCTTTCGGTCTTTCGGTCTTTCTGTGTTTTGGCCAGGAAGCGACAGGTCAATTCAGGCCATGGGAATGGCTTGCCAAGGAGAAGTTGTAACTGCGACATTAGAAAAAGGATTGTCATAGGTTGGGATATAAAATTCAGGGATTTTAATTAACAGAAATGTTCCAGGTGAAAGGCCATCCTTGGCATAAATGACATCCACTTCTTCAGGATGGTTAACCAAGAGAATTTTATTAAAATTCCCACAAAAAACTTTAATATAATATATCGACTGGTAATAAATTCCAAAAGCGTCTGGGCCAAACCTTGGCTTTGGCCCTATTCAAAACTTATGCATATTCATTTCGTGCCCCACCACGCCCACAGAATTAAGTGTCGCCCCACCTTTTGGGCTGGGTCTCTTGCCACTTTTCAAGCTCAAATGCAATGTCAATGCACTTTTGCCCACTTGGCCAGGCGGGCTCTTAGCCACTTTTGGGCCAGAGCTTGGGGGGAAAGCATTTTCAATTGTGAGCTCAGGTTCGGGCCTTTTCCACCAACATCAGCCTCTCGGCACGCACTGCATGCAAATTGGCAGACGACGCCGCTTGGCTTGCGTAATTAAAAACCGACGACAGCGATTTAAACCACAAACTATGTATACAAGTGCATGGGCATTACGCAAAAAAAAAAAACAAAAAGAAAGGTAAAAGCCATCAAACCCATCAGTCATCGTTCAACTACCAAATCAATTGGGCAGCCCCGTGAAAGTTGGGCAAACATATTTTCGGTGGGTTGTTTTGGGTGTTGTGTTGTGTTTTGTTTCTTGGGCAAAATGCTAAATAAAAATGCAAACAATAAACCAAAATATATGCAACGCCACGGTGGTTGGTATTAGTAGACACGCAAATTTTTGGTGAAAGATTTCATAAATTCCATCGACCACCAACTGGTCCAGCAAGGCGTGAAAAGCTCAGAGATCCATCAGAGATCCACTGGCGATCAGTGACCATGATCACGAGCCACCAAATTGGGCAGCAGAGCTACTTATGTTGGCAGTAATTTATACTGGTAATGGTAATCAAATTTGTGAGGAAAAGTTGATTAAAATCAATAATATAAATATACTTTGCTCAAAATATTTACGATCTTTTCTTTTAATATCTAAATTTCCGAAATATCCTTCCATAACATAAACCATTTGTAGCTTTTGGCAGCTATTTTCTCAATATCTTAACTGATTTGAAGTCGAATACAATTTGAAGTTGCTGGTTTGGGGCGCCACGCCAGGCCAAACGTGACGATTTAAACATATTTGAGCGAAACGAGTCTTCCAGGCCTCAAGTGGCAGTGGCAGAGCACCCCTTCAAGCGATGCCCCTGGTCGTCAAGCTCCCCTCATCTAAATAAGGCTTGACTTTCATTGATTTTGCCAGAGCAATTGGCCCTGGCATGTCTTGAATGTCACTCGAGAGTGAGGAGCCCGTTCCTCAGGCCTTGCTTATCAATTGAAATTGCAACAATGCGGCAGATGCCTTTGCATAAAGATATAGAAATATATACTGGGAGGGTGTAAAGATCTTGAGCGGCTAGTAATGTTCGGTCGGAAAGGGTCGGTTCATTTGAATTTCACTTTGAAGTGGAAACCATTGAAGTGGTCTCGCTTCTCCCTTCTTCCAACAGAAGCTACTGCTCTTCCCGATTTGCATTTTGTGGTCATGGAAAAATTGTGACTAAATTTAGCTTAGCTTATTGCATATGATTTGTGTCTGTCTGGGCCTGATGAACTTTTGACCCGCACGAAAATAGTGTGTTTTCTGAAAGCATTTCGATTGGTTAAGTTAAGTGGTGGAAAAATTCAAAACAAATCGAGTGGTTTTTATGGTAATTTTCTGTTTCTGTTTGGAATTCTAGAGCTTTAAACATATATATTCTGACTGAAAATATTTATTCAATAAATTATGACAAAGAAGGGTATGTAAATCATTTTATTCATTGCTTTTTCTATTATATATTTCTAGAGGATTCCCCTTTTGAAGCTTAACATTTGACTTTGTAAATAAACAAATAGTCGAAGGCATATTAAAGTTTGTTTGCTTGCAGTGTATGGTCACTGAAAACACAGCAGCTGGCCTACGTTTCTGGCATAGGAATCTGGAATATAAATTCCATAAATTTATGCCATTGCATGGATTTCCTGCTCCACCCCAAGACCAAGTCCCAGTCGTAAAATGCATGAAAAGAATCGCACTGATAAAATTCATACACAACACTTATACACTTATTTGCTTATTAAAATTTATATGCATTTAAAGGCAAAGTTTCTTTATCAGACTGTGGAAACCGCTGGAGACGTAGGGGTTTGGCCAGTCATGGGATTTGCAACTTGGGAACTGGTTTCGGCCCAGAAAAGACATTTTTTTTTGGTCATCTTCGGCGGGCCGGACTGTTGTTCAGTTGCCAAGTTCGTCGAACTCAAAAACATGTATAAATAAATTTAAAAAGTTGAGCAAAGAGCAGAGATATGTGCAAGTACAAGCTGCCACCTATATGGGTGGCGACCAGTCAGCGGTTTTTCCTTACCCATTCCAGACATACCTCTTAAGCGTGTTGCAAAAAAAAAACTAAAAACTAAAACCAATAACACAACTAAACTTAATTTCTCGCATTTAGTTATACAAGTTATACAACTAAATAATTTATGACCCTGCCGGGGCAAAAGGTGAACTTTCTAAGCAACCGATTCTATTCAAATATGGACAGCCGACAAAATTTCACCCAGTTTCAAGTCCGATTCGTAGGCAAATTTACAAGCCGCGGACAAATGAGGAAGCTTATCATTAACTTCGTTCAATTCAAAGCAAATACTTTGGCAGCGGCATTCATTAGACATTAGACGGCTTTTTGTTGTCTTCATTCGAGCAACAATGCGAGAGAAATGTCGAACTGCATAAGCATTTAAATCATACTAAATGTCCCCATAATGCGATCAGCAAAACTATAACTATAGAGTATTTATAATGGACTAATCGCTGATCGATCCCGGGTTATGTAAGTCGCGGATGGCGCTGATGGCTGATTGTATTGTTGTTTAGACCCGTTTAAATAAGTCTCGGTTCAGGGCGGGTAAAAGTTCCGCAAAACTTTCATATGTTGCACAATTTTTGAGAAAATGAATAAATTATTGTAATATAGTAAGCATTCAAACAAATGATGGAGATATCTCTGAGTTTATTCTCAAGTGCTCGACTAATTATTCAAATGCCCCATTTGTTGGCTTAATGTAGAAGGTAGCAGGTGGAAGCCCTTAATGGTTTTAACCTTCCAAGGTCAACAGCCAACTGGTTTCCACACTGCAGGTAGTACTCTTGTTAGCCAACTCAACCAGAAGTACAAGAATAACCAGAAGCAACCTTGAGGACAAACAAAAAACGGGGTAAAAATGGCCAAGAAAAACCAGCAGAAAAATATAATTGCCCTAAAAGCTGGAAAAGCGAGAAAAGGTGGAAAATCTGAGGAAAAACAGACAAAGGAACAAAAAAGTTCCCACGCAGAGGAAAAGTTATTGCAAAAAAAGATATAGAGAAATAATTATATAGGAAACTCATCTAGTTCTTGGCCATCTCTCGTATAATTACCAATCGAATTGCGTTGAAAGAAAGTAAAGTAAAAGAAAAGCGCGCACACACTTTTTTTTCAGCAAAAGAGCAAACAATCAAAAGACACGCCAATGGCAAACATTTGCTAAAAGAATATCGTGAACGTTTAGACGGGGCTGGGGGCTTTATAATTACCAAGACTAGCCCCGATATTTTCTCATTTAAAGATGCTGCGGCGAGTGGCGCTGGAAAGTTGACAGTTTCAGTGCAGTTTTCAGTGGAAAATTGGGTGGCCGGGCGAAGACGGTCTGAAGACGAGTTGGATTCTGCCATGTGTGGCAGCGGCAACTTTCTAAAAAGTACTTAGCACTTTCAATTACAATTGTACAAGCACGGCACCAACCAGTAGCCACTATAATAACACGAGAATCTGGCAAACTAATTACATTTACGTCCAGCGCAGTCAAGCTGCCGGTTTCCATTGTGTGTGCATTGGGAGAGTGTGAATTATGTGTTAATTGCAGACAACAGCATCAGCAGCAGCAGCATCACCGAATGGTCATCATCGTAAAACTCAAGCATCTCCCCATTAATTGCTCAATTGTCGGCATATCCATGAGAAATCTCTGGGGTCGACAAGCCCGCTTCTAGTTGGCCAAAAGTTTAAGTGCCACAACGCGACACACCCATTTCATAATCTCCGGCTTGACATTTGAATCGAAAGTGTGGGCTGCCCAGGCAGCCAAACAAGTTTTCTTCCGAAGAACCGAAGAATCGAAGCCTCCACTCGGAGGGATTATCTTTGAAATAAATTGCATGCAATGGGTCATAAAATTGAACAAGTGTGGGTTCAAAACAAAGGTTAATTTCATTTATCAAATGGCAGAATAGCTTTGCTTAATATTTATTATAAAATTCATGGCTTTTATTCTATTAAAACCGCAAAGATGTCTCTGACATACTCATCATTCCCTAGAACTCATCAAAAAATGTGTCAAAACATTGCCAGCTACTTGTCTTTTCTGCAAACAGAAACCCGAGGCTCAGCATTTCGTGATGTCCCAATTCGAGGGCAGCAGAAATGATGCCCAATCCCAGCTTTCATTCTGCGGAAAAACAAAAGGCCACCGTTTACAAAAGTTGCACAAAACAAAGAATAATTCATCATACACGAGGAATAAAGGTTACTGACATGTCAGATGAATGTTTTTGTCTATACGGGGCTACCCATTTTGGAAACGGGAATAAAGTACAGTGGAGCTGACAGTGGGACAGACAAATAGACAGACAGATAGACTGAAACTTTCGCAACTGGTTGGATATTTGCTCAGAACTTCAAATACAAAGCTCGCACTTTGTGATTGCCAAACGGAAGCGAGTTTAGTTAGTTTGGTTGTCTGGACTTGTTTTGTTTTTTACCATTTTTGCGCATTTGCTAACTGTGTCAGCTTTGGCAAGTGTTAACAAGTGCGGCACGCCCCCGCAGCTCCCTCTTTTCACCCATTCTGGCCAAAAGTGAATGACATTTACACAGAGTACTCAAGCCTCATTGTTCATATTCAGGATGATGAAGGAATCAATGAAGTCTAATGTACTTAGAGAAATTTCATTGAAATTTTAC